>LR812533.1:13917273-14624773 GCA_903798195.1 Danio kyathit | reverse complement strand
TATATATATATATATATATATATATATATATATATATGAGCGAGTTTGCAAAGCTGCTCATTCTGCTGATTTCAGCATCTCGCTCTGAAAAGCTCTTTTTCAGGCCCAAAACACAGATAATTGACGGCAACAGCATTTCTCAGAGCAAGTTTAAGTTAGCTTCTCTGCCACCTCATTCACCTCTACTGTACATGAATAGGTGTTCATAAACTTTTGTTTCTCTTTGACTTTAGTATAAATTTTGTACTAATTTCATAAATTAAGTCTTGAAGATGATCTCTGGATGAACTGTAAAAAAAAAATAAATCACTGTAAAAACCATCTAATGCAGATAATGAGTTGGAACATAATACTATATCTCTTCATTTTGTTTTTATACTTTGCGTGACCAGCGGAATTTCCACTATCTCTTAACAGACTTATATTTTAAATGGGTGATATATGAAGAGGACATTTTTAATTTTCATTCATTTTTTTGACTTAGTCCCTTATTTATGAGGGGTCACCACAGCATAATTAACTATTCCAGCATATGTTCTTACACAGCGGATGCCCTTCCAGGCAACCCAGTACTAGGAAACACCCATACACACTCATTCACACACACACTTATACACTATGGTCAATTTAGCTTATTCAATTCACTTATAGCGCATGTCTTTGGACTGTGGGGGAAACCGGAGCACCTGGAGGAAACCCACGCCAACATAGGGTGAACATGCAAACTCCACACAGAAATGCCAACTGGCCCAGCTGGGACTCAAACCAGCGACCATCTTGCTGTAAGGTGACAGTGCTAACCACTGAGCCACCATACCACCCTCATTTAATTTTTTGTTCACAATTTTTTTTTTTTTAATAAATCTATTTTTTTTGCAATTGAAATCTTTCATAATATAAATACATGATTTCTGAAAACTACTAACATCTCCAGTTTTAGTCATTTCCATAAATCATATTTTTTGCAATTGTACTCTTCAATGCACAACATAAAAAATTATATCTCTAAAAAAAATGGAGTTATAAGTAGTTGTCTGTATAGACTGGAGTATTATTAAATATCTCGTATACTGCTTTGTGCGACTTTAACATCTTTCCTCTTCATTAACTATAAAGAGCACCTGCAGAATAGCTACTGCCATTTGAAACAACCAGTGGCGCAAAAAGGAGGTATGCAGTAAGGATGGGTGATATGGCCTAAAATTTATATTGCGATATACATTGCAGCCTCTTGCGATAACGATATATATTGCGATATATAAATTATAATAAAACCATTTAAGGACAGGTTACATAGACCCTTAGGAAAGCCAAACTGATTTTTTTTTTTTTAAGAAATAAAGAAATGTTGCATGTCGTTTTGAGAACATTTATTGTGCAAAAGCAAAACTGTAATTAAACAACACAATGTTGCAGATAAATAAACTAAATGTAGTGCATTTTAAAAAGAAAGACTTTTCTTTTAAGTCCTTGGTTCCTAAATGCCAAGTTGCAGAAAACAAAAAAACTGGTGTCTTTTTAGTTAAGGAACTTACACTGTACTGAAAATACTTCCAGTATTAATTAGTCAAATAAAATTGTGCATTGCGGATACTTTAAAAAAAAAAACATATTTCAAACCTGCAGCCTAAGGTAATGCATTTGGTTTTAAACATTTTGTTCTCCTTATAAAATTTAAACTGGTGTCTTTTTAATAAAGGAACGGACACTGTGAATTAGGGCTATACTTCCAGTATTAGGCATGGCTATTTTAAATAAAGAAAATTCTTCCAAGTGTAGAGCACAGATACTTCAAACGAAAATATTATAACGTGCTAAACGAAAGCACAAAATACTTCCAGTATAAGGGTCAACTAAAGAAAAATTTTAAAGTAAAAAAAGTTTTTTTTGTGCCATGCCATATATACTGTAAAAAGTGCAAAAGTAGTTTTACTTATTTTCTTAAAGGACACAAAATATGAAAAAAACAGAAAAAAACTGTCTGGTGTCTTCTCAGTTAAAAAGCAACACAACAACGAATCCTAAAATCAGGCACTCAATGAGATTTTGTTAATACACACCATTTGTCATTTGTTAGACCCTAAAGATTGTTAGCCAGGAACACAAGGTTGTCCACAGTCTCTGGCTTTAACAGAGACCGGTGGCATGTAACAATGTTGCCATCAAAGCTAAATGCCCTTTCTGAAGGAGCACTTGTGGCCGGGATACAGAGATATTTCTGGGCCAGTCTAGCCACTCTTGGAAATTTAGCTTGGTGCAGCGCCACCAGTCCAGTGGGTCAGTCTCTCCATCAACCTGCTTTTTAACTTTTTAGCTTCACTCTGATGGCCTCTCTGTCAGCGAGAGCAGCTGTGCCATCAGATGCCTTTTTGAAAAAGCTTCCCAGGCTCCGTTTAACCTTCTTCGATTGCCTCTCAACAGCTGCTTCATCACAATCAGCACCAACAGATGCAGCTTCTGTGCCTGTGTGTGGCAGTGGCTCTCTGACCGTTGCAGCTTGCACCTCCAACAGTGACAGAATTTCTGCTACCGCTCTGGTCTTGATGAACTCCTGGCGGTCATCAGCTATATATGCATCTTTAAACCGTGGGTCGACCAAGGAGGCCATACGAGACTAACGAGTACTTCTCGTTTAAGTACTCTAGGATGACTCTTTTCATGTCCTTGGTCAGCTCTGTGTCATCATCAGCTGCAGCAAGAACAGTGTTGTTGAAAAGATGGAGAACAGGTTTAATGTACGGCACACTGACATAATCTTCTCCAGACAGCGCGTCTGTGAATTCCAGCAGTGGGCCGAGGGTCCGGCTTATAGATTCCAAGACATCTGTATCTTGCTAAGTGGGTACGAGGTATTTGGTTTTCCGGTCTGCTTTCAGTACCTGTGATAGGGCCTTCTCTTGTTCAAGCACCCTCTGGATCAACTGACGTGACCCCCGCCTTGTTGGTGTTTCTGTGATGAGCTGATGAAAGGGAAGATGGTGCTCTGCCTGGGCTTCCTTTCTTTCTCCTTTCTTCTTTTCCAAGAGTATGAAAAGGCACTCACAATTTTCTTGCATACGCCAACAGCACGGTCAATTTGGGGGTCTTTCACACTTTTTTCTGTTGACAAATTTGTGAGATATTATTAGTTAATTTCATCTATAATCTCTCTCTCTCCCCACACACACTAAACAACTATCATTACAACTACAGAAATGCTTGATTAAGATTGAATGAACATCACTTACCACAAATGCAACATTAAAATAGCATTGGGTATACAACTGATCAGAGGCAAATTCTACATCTCTAAACGCAAATGCAACATTACCGTGCAGTAATATAGCCAGATATTACAGTATAATGTTAAAATATTATAATTCTGCACTATTATATGAATATTATATGAATTATTTTTGTTATATATATATATATAACCAAAATAATTCATATAATATTCATATAATACTAAGTGGGTTTATATATATAAATATTTATTTAAATATTAATATTATGCATATGCACAAAATGTTTTAACCTACCGATGGCGAGGTGCAGCCTGTGTCCAAAACATTGCAGCCTGGTCCAATCATTCAGAGACGCTGCCTTGACCACGTTCGTGTAGTTATCAGTAGTAGTGCAAACTTGGCGTTCTTCTTTAAAACCCCATGACTCAAGCGCTTCCTTGAGTCCTTGTGCGATCTCCTTGGCCGTATGTTCAGCGGGGAAGTACGACGTCTGCAAACACCGGCTGCCAAGAATTCAATCATCTGTTATATAGTGAATGGTCAGACTGAGGAAAGGTTCCAGGGTACGGCTCGACCACAGGTCCGTTGTAGTAGCAAAGTATTTCAAGTCACACAGCTCTTTTTCAACATTTTCGCGGAGCTCGGCATACAATTTTGGCATCTCTGTTTCTATGAAGTATTTGCGGCTTGGCACCTTATATGGTGGATCAATAGCTCTGATCATGGCTTTAGAGCCGCGTCTCTCTACCTTTTGAAAAGGGACCATGTCCTTACACATGTAAACAGTTATGGCCCTAGTAATTTCAATCCATCGTGGGCTCTTCCTCATATAAGGAGTACCTTTTCAAAATGACTGTTGGATTGAGGTTTGGATCAGATCCTGTTTTTTCTGTCCCGCGTTCTTCGTACTGAATTTTGCGGTTGGCTGCGACTACATGTTTAGTTTTGAGGTGGTAGAACAGATTAGTCGTGTTCAGTGGTTGCGGTAACGAATTATATTTACTCACGTTACTGTAATTAAGTACATATTTGGGGTATTTGTACTTTCATTAGTATAATTTTAAGTCTGTAATTTTACTTGTACTGGAGTACAAATTAGGCGGAGTAATATACTATGTTACTTTTAAAACCACAATTCGTTACAGAGTACTGTAATTAAATTAACATTTCAACCACTGACTTCGGTAACCAATAAAAAAAATCTCATCTTAATGGACCAATGAAAAGCCTGGTACATTATTTGAACCGAAAAACAAGTTCAGGCTACTGCAGATTTACATGAGCTGACTGTCATCATAAAGTCACAAAGTTATCGTCAAAGTTATACAGTCACATATGGAGAATCAAGACTGCAATAATGAATCTGAAGAACGCAGAAATGAGGAAGAAATATAGCAGAGGATGCATGCCCATGGCCACACCCGGAGGAGCTGTTCACCTACAGGTACATAAGGAAGAAAGAGGACAGCTGTGCTGATGCAGTGTGAATGGCTGTGTTATCATCTAAAAATGCTAATTAAATGTATGCCCAAAACTGAAGTATCGCATAAGGGCCGTGCGAATAAAGCAGCGTTTCCGTCGAACAAGTCAAAGAGAACTAAATCGCCACTTCCTGGTTAACTGGGGACAAATATCAACAGTAAAAACGGAATTTACTGTGGTAGGAAAAGCTGCGTGAATATATTATCTTCATTTAATAAATGACTTGCACCTCAGAAGGCAATCCTGGCACACAGTGAACGTGCGGGACACGGAGTGCAGATGCTTTTGACAATTCTGGAGGCAATTAATAATATAATAACACGAATACTGAAATGGTTAAGGCGTTTTAGAATGACCAAAACAACACTAGATGTTTCACAATGTGCTCAGCCTGCTGGTTTGTCCATTCACACACATTTTCAAAATGTATGTGCATCATGGCGTTTGATGCACATGCGCATCAACTGTTTTTTATGTGCATATCTAAAAAGCGCATAAAATAAGTGGATGAAACCTGCCCTCTGCTGTGCACAGGGTTTCCGCGGGGTCTTAGGGTGCTTTCACACCTGCCTTTTTTAGTTCGGTTGAATCGCACTAGAGTTCGTTTTCCTTCTTGGTGCGGTTCGTTTGGGCAGGTGAGAACGTAGCAATCGCACTCGGATGCGCACCAAAAGCGCACCAAAAAAGCGTACCGAGACCTGCTTGAAGAGGTGGTCTCGGTACGCTTTCAAACGAACCCTGGAGCGGAACGTTTGTGGTGAGAACGTGATCCAAACTAAAACAGACTCAATCGCAAAAAGTACTGCGCCTTTTTGGACTAATCTGCCGGTTTGTTTATTTGCGGTAGTTCCACGTGAATTCTGACCAATTGAAAAGCAGTTTAGGAAATGCGTTCAATAGCAGCTGGCCAGTGAGTGATGTAGATTTTGTCACATGACTGAATTTTGGTTCGTTTCAACTGGTTCGGACCAAAGCAATCAGTGTGGTGTGAAAGGGACCCAAAACGGCAGGAAAATGCTACAATGTATCATTTGTTGCCTTTGGTCCGGACCAACTGAACTGAACCACATATGTGAAAGCACCCTTAAAAAGTCTAAAATTTAAAAATCTAAATTTTAAGCCTTAAAAAAAAAGTCTTAAATTCGCTGTTCTAGGTCTTAAATATTTTTGCACAGGTCTTATTTTTCCCCATGTCCATGTAACGCTACATCTGAAGCCTGGTTGATGCTAATTTAAATTCTTTTTTGTTGCTGTTGCTTGGTGCCCCAGTGTCAATAAGCTTTGCCCCCCTTCTGGCTCCCCTAAATTTCAATAATATCACGCTTATTTTTGTGTCAAAACGCCACGGAGAAGCGAGATCAGCCATCGGTGGCAGACTGCAGAGATATGACTGAGGCCAGTGTTGCCAGATGTAGCTGACTGATTCCAAAACCCGCCGAAATGCACATACATGCATGCAATCGAAGTCAAAGCCGCCCAGTTGGGCGGGAAACCGGCCAATCTGGCAACACTGACTGAAGCCTCTCTACGCTCTCGGTGTAGCACACACTCACTCTCTCTGTCAGTGACGGTGCTGCTCATGTAAAGGTATAATATTAAACTCGCTTAGTTTTGCCTTCATTCATTTTTGTTTTCAGTTGTGACATCAAGCACGAGTCTTCAAACACATGATTATTTACAACACGTTTTTTAAACAATAGTTTAATTTCTAATAACTACTTTTTTTTCTTTCCCATGGTGACAGTCAGTGCATAATATTTTAGTTATTTTGCAAGATTTTGCAAGTTGTATTCAGACAAAGTCACTTTAAGTATTTGATTCAGATTAAAGGGTAATTTAAAGACTTGTTAACTAGGAAAGTAAGAATAATTAGTCAAGTTGTTGTATAACTGGTTTGTTGTGTAGACAGTCAAAAAATACACAGTAAATATTTCTTAAGGAGGCTAATAATACTGACCTTAAAATTGTTTTTAAAAAAATTAAAAACTGCTTTTATCCAAGAAATAAACTGAAGAAATAAGACTTATGACTCCAGAATTTTTTTAGTTTGTTTTATAGGGAATACTGTCAAAATCTCCTTGGTTTGTTAAGGATCAATTGGAAAACATTATTTTAAGTTAACGGGAGGGCAAAAAAGTTGACTTCAACTGCGTCTGTTAACCTCTTAAGGCCCACTGTTTTTTTTTTTACATGCATTTTTTTTATTTCTCTTGGCTATTTGGGCTTATTGGAACCTAATTAGAATAAAAAATCTAAGTATGATCTTTTGATATGTAGAGAAAAATTATGTCCATATATGTGGACTGGTGGTCCAAATTTACATAAAACACTTTTTCCAGAATTTTCTTTTATGCACATTTAACATCAAAGCAAGTTCAAAAAAATTCTATCATAGAGTTAAAACATCATTTTTTCCCATTTTGGGCAGTTAAAAATAGTGTTTGAGACATTTCATATCCTGCAAAATAGTTGCAGGATGACAATATGTCTGTAACAAAATATAATACTTTCAAAGTATTTTAAATAGCCACTTAAGAGCTAAAAATGTGCTGTCCATGTATGTGGACACTCGGGCCCTAGGATGATATAGTTTACAGGTGCAAAAATGTGCCTTGATGTACTTGAATGTTAGAAATGTGTTATCCTGCTACAATACAAAGTTACTTGTCAAAAAAAATTTACATGGAAGATTATCTTTAGTTTAAGTTATTTAATTAGCTTGTTTATGTAGACTGCAGAGTGATACATGAAAACAATGACTTCGAATAATTGTTTAAGTATTTTGTGATGTATGTTAAAGTGTGCCCCCTAAAAGTACAAGTGGCCCCTGCCCGGCCCCCCCAGTTACTCTAGAACCGCCACTGAGTTGAATATGAATCACTTTGTAGAGAATTTGTCTGAAACAGTACGACTGTACAGACATCTTAACGATCCGACCATGCGTGATCATCATAGAGATAACCAGATGACCAATAATTCTTGGCTGGAAATTGCAACAGCCATGGAAAGGAGGAAAATGTTTTGTTAAAAAGTTTGGAAAAACCTGAGGGATAAGTTTGTTAAAACAATAAAGATGCCATGGCAAAAGTGGATACCCATGTGGTTTTAATATTACAGAATATGTTTTTCCACCATTTATAGGTTTTACACTGATATATAATTAAGTTAAAACAAATTTATAGCTACAAACTGAAATTAAGTAACAAATTATGTCTTTAATAACTGGAAAATAATATTTGAACCTATCGGTTTACAATATACTGATGCCCAAATTCTAGGATTTATTTGTGATAATGGACAGCATTATTGGACAATTATTGCCTTTTCAGCTTATAAGTAGAGGACAGAAACTAGCCAGACAGTAATGTGTGAATTGCTAATTGGGCAAAATAAAAATAAAAAGGTTTCTTGCCATAATAAAAAATATAATTGTAGAGCAACTCATTTTCTCTTATCATTCATATTTAACTTTAATAGGTAAAACTGTCCAAGACATGAACAAAAGCAAGTGATGCATCAAAGTTTGATTTAAAAAATCTTGAATGGTAATAAAATTTATAATCATTCATTCATTTTCTTTTTTCGGTTTAATCCCTTTATTAATCTGGGGTCGCCACAGCACAAATGAACCGCCAACTATTCCAGCATATGTTTTACGCAGCGGATGCCCTTCCAGCTGCAGCCCATCACTGGGAAACACCCATTTATTCTCATTCACACACATACGCTACAGACAATTTAGCTTACCCAATTCACCTAAAGTGCATGTTTTTGGACTTGTGGGGGAAACCAGAGCACCCAAAGGAAACCCAGGCAAAAGTAAAAATTAGTCTTAAGATGTTTCTTCCTGTAGTTCAATGGTGCATCTAACCTGTCTTTAGTACGGTTCAATTTAGATTATTTTATTTTACCACAAATTTTGTGATTTTTGCACTTTCTCTCATGTGTTTTTGATATTGTGTTATTAAATTTAATACTTAATGGTCTTAAACAGTCTTAAATTTGACATTATGATATCTGCAGAAACCCTGTTACAAGACTTCAGTCTCTAATCTGAAAAAACACATTATGGTAAGAAGACATAACTTCATTTGTGTGATATTTAATTTATTTATTAATATGTTTATGTAATGTAATGTAATGTGTATGTTTAGGCACTAGGCAGTGTTGTTATGTGGTTTCTGACGGTTCGTTCGCGCGATTAGGTAATTAGCAAAGTTTCTCCATAATTTGCAAGTGTTTTTTTCTAATTAAATGGTCTATTGATCGTACAGATAAGAGAGGCATCATTTGAAATTATAAAGAGTCTATTTTTATTTGTGTATATTTCTGTTGTCTTTATACTCACAATAAAAAAACATTGCTGTTGTAAAATAATTGCGGCGCGCTATTGATAAGATAATCATCACAAGAACATGTAAATTTATCATCATTGTAATACAGACTGTATTAATTCATTAGGGATAGGTTAATGCTGTGTGTAAAAAGTGTTTATATAAAACACAATGGTAAGAAGACTTGCAACTTAATTTTTGTGCGGTTGTTAATTCAAGCCCCGGCTGAGTCAGTTGGCATTTGTGTGTGGAGTTTGCATGTTCTCCCCATGTTGGTGTGGGTTTCCTCTGGGTGCTCCGGTTTTGATTCATATATAAACCACACCTGACAGTTCAGTTAATGCTGTTTACACTGTTTCAAAAGTGTTTATAGTATCGTTAAATGTGTTATGTAAAATGTGTTTTATTGGCTGGATTTTGTCTGATTCAGCAATTATGGATGATTCTACCAATATCAACAGCTAAAAAAGTAATTTGTACTCAGTAATTTAAGTAGTTTTTATGAAGAGTAATTTGTAGTTTTACTTAAGTACTTTTTAACACCAGTACTTTTACTTGTAATTGAGTATAATTTCAGCAATGTAACTACTTGTAATTGAGTACAAATTTTTTGTACTCTTTCCACCACTGGTCGTGTTACCTCTCTTAGCTGGAACTTTTGGCCCACACACTCTACAGAGTATATTTTGCTGCTGATCATCGGACGGCTTAAAGCCAAACCACGTCCAAATAACAGATGTTGCACCAGTCTTTTTCACAAGCTCCTCTGTTTCGCAGACGCTTTCAGCCATGGTTTTTCAAGATGATGCGTTGCACCCAGCGCAGCTCATTGCTCTTAATTTCGCAGGTGGATAGCGTCATCAAACATGCACCATCGCAATAGAATTAGAATCTCTATCGTAGGCCAATTTTGTATTGTTTATATCACATATCGTTAATATCGCCCATTACTAGAATGCAGTAGATGCGGCACATAGGGGCGCCACACATGGGGGGGGCGCCACTGTGCCAAAACTATTTTTGAAATTATCCTTATTAAAAGTTTCAAATAATAAAAATAAATAAATATTTTTGGTTAAAAATGTTTATTCTGCATTTTATATAAATATAATATTGTATTTTATTAAATAAGAAATTACACCACCCCTCCCCCTTCATTGACCATTTGATTGATCCGTTGCTCGGTTACAGTCACATGTTCAAAATAGAGAGAAGAGTGAAGAGAAGTGGAGCGCAAAATAGGCTTGCCACGATAGACGGTGTTGACGGTGTTACCGGTTTTAAGTCGCAACACCGGTGACATCACTTTTCCACCGTGACACCGTGCCCACATTTTTTCAAGTATTCCTTTTTTTTTAATTCAATATTTATTTGAATTAAATGGAAAATATAATTCCAAATAATTTACTTAAGACGAGAGCATGCAGTAGGCTGTAGTTAAAATCTGAACATAGCTACAATGCTTCATATTTCCTTTATCATGTGAGAAGAACGACATGAGTCGAATTTACAGAAAGAGAATGGCGGACGATTTAGTGTCAAAATGCAAACCAAAAGCGCCTCATTTAAAAAATCCCGCGACCATCATCTCACAGTGTTTAGTAATAAATAATCTTATTTTAATTAAACTGAAAGTGATTGCCGCGCCACTGACAAGCCAACTGCAGAGAAACAAAGAAACCTCGCGGCAACCGCAATGAATACTTTTCCCGAAGTTCATCTGTTAATTTGTGCACTTGATTATTATGAGTTTAATGTTAAAAGAATCAATAATGAAAAGGCCGACAAGAGTGTAATGTATCCTGTGTGTGTGTGTGCGTCTTCACTGAAGTCTCCCTCCAAAACCGAAAATTGCGTTTGTCTGTCTGGCAATATTTCGGCTTTTAATCATGAAAAGTTAATTTAGATGAGCCAATATTAAAAACTTGCAGTAAAGTAAATGTGACGTGCGGCCACACATCGAAACTGAGGTTTGATCTCATCTCTCTCTCTCTCTCTCTCTCTCTCTCTCTCTCTCTCTCTCTCTCTCTCTCTCTCTATCTCTCTCTCTCTCTCTCTCTCTCTCTCTCTCTCTCTGTCATCCATGATAGACGCCACACAAGTCAAGTCGCCGCCTAATAATTATATGAATTATAAGAAAATGAAAACCAAAATCAACAATTCATTGCATTTTTCGTTTGATAAAAAATATACGAAAACGAAAAAAATCAAAGGGTGGCTAGTTTGTATTCATGTGTTTTAATATTAATGAAAATATGCTTAGCCTATTTATGCTCAACGGTTATTATAGGCTACGCTGCGAATAGGCAAGCCATTCAAAAAATTATATTTTAGAGTGTACTGAGTTATAATGTATATTTTACAATAAAAACTAAATGTAGCATGTGTCGCTGTCATTTAAAACACGCAATTCATAACACACCAGGGCTGTAGGCCTGTAGTCTATCTATGCAGTGTGTAAACGTACAGGGAGGTGTTGGCCGAAAGTCATAGCTACTGCGCACCACGTTATTGAACTCCAATATCTCTGAGGGAGATTGTTACCCGATAGCCAATATTGACTTGAGAGATTTTAAAAATAAAAGGCATTTTAAAAAAGGAACAACACGCAAATCAAAAAATAAAACTGGTCCCGTGGAGCACTTGTCACCTTGCCACTGTATGCTGTGTAGTGTGTGGGCCCGTCAACTGCCGCTGGTAAGAGAGAAAGAGAGCGCACGTGAGAGCTTAAAGCCGGCATCAATATAACGAAAAGCAAGATCATGTCGTTATAAATATTCCATTAACAATACTTATCGAAATATTTATACATTTACAGTGTTTATTGAGATTGTGTGATCTGTATAGGCTGTCTGATCTTTACAGAAGCTGTAAACTGACACGCGCTCGGTGACCGCACAGTGATGTTCAGCTGATGAGGCGCTTTTATTTAGCCTGTAGTCTTTAGATTTTTTACATAATGTTCCATTACTTAAAATTTCTTTTTTTTATTTATTTATAGTTTATATATAAATTGAGTGCTAGCTTGTTTAGCTGTGATCATTATGCAAGGATCATATTTCATATTCGGTTTATTCTTCAGTAACCTATATTCGTTATTAATGTATTTTATAAACGGATTGTTTATAAGGACTAAGCTATTAATATATAATACATTAGGCTAATTAATACATAAAGACATTGAAGTCAGGTAGGATAACAAAAGACAACCAAAGTAGGTTCCCCCTGTTGGCAAAGGTAACCAAAAAGTATCTTTGGGTGTACGCAACAAGCTGCGCATCCGAGAGAGTGTTCAATACGATGGGGAACATAGTGAGCCCCGAGATCAGAGATGGTCAACTTGTTGGGTTTCCTGGGAAAGACCATGTAGACTGCACTGTTAATAAAAAAAATGCAGTGTTTTTGTTTATTTTTTTTAAAGACTGCCGACCTGTCATTTTTGTAGCCTGATGTCATTTGGAAGTTTTTTTATATTTGTTTCTTGTTCATTCGTTTAATCTTTTTTAAACTTTGTGCTATTTAATTACTTATATTTCTATTTTATTTTCTTATTCGTTTTAAAAACATTCTAACATAAGTAATAAACGTTCTATGGTTGTTATTTGTTTGGTTCCAATTTCCACAGTTTTTTTCAGCCTGTAGCATTGTTGTTGTTTTTTCGTTGTGTTAATAAAAGTTCTGTGTTTAATAACAGTGATTTTTTTGTAGTTTGACGCCGAATTGCCAATTCCCGAAAAAACGAAAGTGAAAGTATAATAGGCACGCATTTATAGGATATTTAAAAGCAGAAAAAAAGAGGAAACGCCCACCCCCACGGTGATACCGGTATTACCGGTGTTGTCACATGTCGATTAACCGGTGGGGAAATTTCCTCATCGTCACAACCCTAGCGCAAAATAGGAAAAAAAATAAATAAAATAAAAAATAAACAATGCCTTAAAATGAAAACTGCCATGAAAAATTGGATAATAAGAGATTGGTAAGCTTAACCCACACAATTATTACCATACTTTTAATCAAGTTCTACTGTTTTTGGGAGCGACAGGCTGCCATATCATTAATTATTCATTATCGCCACCCAGTCACTGCATGGACTTTCACTTAACATAAATGCAGACGAGGTGGTTTTGTCCAGGCAGGGGGTGGGGGGTGGGGGTGGGGGGGGTGGGGGGGAGAATGGCATACTTCCATCCTGTATAGTATGTGAAAATCAGTATAATTCTATGGGCTAAAGCCGTAGGGGTGGCGTAAAGTTAAAGAGCAGCAAATGAATCTCAGTTTGATCCACTGTTTTGATAACAAAGGTGTGACTTTAGAAATGCAATGAAAACATTAGTTTTGTTTATGCTCATTTAAGATAATATTAGTTGTGTTTAAAATAAAACATTTTTAAATACTATTAAGTGTATTTGTCTGTTCACAAACCCGAATCTCAAAGTATCCGCTTTCATCCATCTTCAAATCGCGTGTATAGAAGCCAGTACCGCCGCTCCCTATACGCAGAGTACGCAGGCTGAGTAGGGCCTCAGCTCCGGAAGGGGGCACCATCTCGGACGGTTGCTCAAAAAAACTATATTAACATTTATTTAATAATTTAACATAAACTGAGTGTAAATAAAATGTAAATTGATAATATGTTGTTAAATACATTCAAAAAATTTCATTTTATGACGAGCGCAAAAACAAACATGTGACGTAATTTTTTCCGTGTACGCGCATAGACACGTACGCGCGGCGCGGTCCGGTCCACTATCTGTGCGGCTGCTAGCAGCAAATATTTATAATTGATGCAAGTTGCAGCTCTATCCCCGGGAAGACAACAGCAGTCTGGAGCCGAGAAGAGAAAAAAAGTGCAAGATGAATCGCGTGCATCATTTTCAGGTAACTTCCATGAATCTGGAAAACATATTTTTGCTTGTTCACTAGTGAGGCTAACGTTTAAACTTCGCAACAACTGCACCAAATCTGCCTTATTTGTTGTTGTTTACATTTAGTTTATTTGCTTTGCGGCTCTGCATTGTGCTTTAAACTATGACAGGACATGTTTTATGACTTTTCGCATTTGCCCCTCTTCCCTATGTTGCTGGTAAATACACAAACTCAATTCTTTTAATAACTTGTGCAATACTTTACAATTCTGTTTGCACACCAGCTACATACACATGCACTGCACAATTATTTCACTGTATGTATTATTTATTATTATATAGTTATTATATTATGTTATATAATTATATAATTCTTTGCAGTTGTTTATTGTTTTGTCTATTTCTATACATTTCTTATTGCTGCTGTTGTTATTGTTTGTATCACTGCAATGACAATAAAGTCTCTTTAGTCTTTACGTCGGTGGATTGGTGTGTTTTAGGCCAGTTTTTCATTTTTGTACATTACTATATGAAATAACAAAACTGACTCATTTTGTAATTTCTGAAAGATCAATAATATAAAATCTAATATAATATAAAAGCATGAATTCATTAATGATTATTTTTTTCTGAATGTTAGTTTTTGTTTAAAAACACACTCATTTTAATACACTTTTTAATTCTTAAAAACCTCAAATGTCTTTGATTTATACTGACATTGAGAGTCAGTGTTTGTCACCATAGATTATAGTGCAAGTTAAATCCACATTTTGGTTGTAGTTTAGACACATTAAGAAGAGTGCTCGACTAGCTCATTGTTTAAATGGTATGTCATGAGTTTTTCTCTAAATGACTAATTTCTTCTGTATTGTATATGGAGGTTCAATGCTGAAAATTGTCACAAAAGAAGATGAGGTGGCATGACCAGCACTGCTCCAGAGGCACCAGCAGCAGCACAGGTACAGACACAGAGACAGGATGCAACCCTGAGGACCGCCCATCTCTACAGGTAGAGAGAGGGTTTTATTCCTTACCTTTTGTAAACTATTATTTTGTAATCAGAATCAGAAAGAGCTTTTGTGCCAGGTACGTTCACACATAGGCTACGAGGAATTTGTTTTCGTGACAGAGCTTCTACAGTGCAACAGAATTACAGACAGGACTAAAAAACAGATAATAAATATATTTTAAAAAGTAGTGAATGCAAATATACAAATTGACAAGTGTATGTATAGCTATATTACTATATACAACATAATATGTGCAGCTGTTATGTGCAAATTGGCATGTAAAGTGTGTTGTTAAATAAGTGTATGTGTGTATAAAAAATTTTAATATTTGAATGTTTAAGTATAATTTTGAGTGTTTAAATGCACATTTATCCATATAAATAAATAAATACATTTTTAAATATATGTTTGTGTGTTTTTGTTCCTCTGTGGGGGCACCACAGTAAAATTTCGCATAGGGCACCCTTTTGGTCAGCAGCGGCCCTGATAGAAGCCGTCTTTATCACTATGGAGCGTGTCCGTCATTCAGCACCGTTATACTTGAACTGACTGATTCAGAGGCTGCATAAGGGCGGCAATCGACACAAAGCTTTACTGGAAAGGACGTGAATGCGGCCATTTTTATATTAATTTCAATGTGCTGTCAATCCAAAATAATGCGAAAATGCGAACATTTACCAGTCTTTTTTATTTCACTTTGTGAGAGGTGTAATAGCAGTTTCAGTTAATTGTTCATGCAAAGTCAGACCTTAAACCTCTCACAGTATGCATATGAGAAGTGATTGCATTTTTTTCTTTTGTTCTTTTGCTATTTAGGATTCCCATATCTATCATTTTGTTTCGGCAAATGTACAAAAAGTACAAAAGCAAGGGACGTCAAGGTGCTATAATCATTTAGTGAGGAAAATGTAATCAAGAAGAAATTTGGGGTGGGATGAGATGTAATTCTTTGTGACTTAACATGTTTAATATGGGGTGGGGGGTGGCAAAACTTGAACCCTCATACCCCTCAGTAAATGGGCAGCTGCGCCCCTGGAAACAACCAATGTAGTATTGCAGGAATTGCCACTGTAGGACTTATTTGTATGTTGTTTGCCTTATTTTCTTGGCATCTACATCAGCAATCCATCTAAAACTACTATTATTTGTGCAGTTTACTCATTCTGCCAAGATTTTTTCAGTTCTTCTTTAACTGGAAGTCTCAGTTTACCCTCTTAGTGAACACCAGTACACCATCTTTAGGTGTTTTATTATTCTAAATTTCCTCTGCATTTCCACCTGCAGCCTTGAAGATGTTCTGAAGCTCCTTATCCTGTTCTTAAGGACTGAAATTGTATTCCCTCTCATTCCTGAAGCAAAGATGCTGATGCCGAATTGTACACTATACTGCCATTACATATTAGCATTGACCACCTGCTTAATCAATTTTCTGTTTTGATCTTAGGCCTAGACAAATAACTGAGAAAGCACCAATCTGAGGCTGCGTTTTTATGACTTCATACAAATATTTTACAGTATTTTAAAAATACAAAATACAAGACACTAAAGTATTTTGATACAAAATATTGACCCATTTTCATAAACCCCATCAAATACAAAATACTTTTTTGTATTTAAAATACGTATTTAAAATGCATGTATCATAAATACTGCCCATCCCTGTATATTCACCCATTGTGATTTGTTTAGGATAGGATATTTACTGAGGTACAACTATTTGAAAATCTGAGGGTTTAAAAAGAAAATCTAAACCTTGAGGTTTGTATTATACAAAATTACAAAGTCCTGTGTGAACAATCTGCGATAATGTTCAGTTTCAACGTATCGTCAGGAGTTACGGGTAGCTACATATATTATTTTGCCTGTACTCTCCAAGCTTATAAGGCAATAAGACAACTGTGTCCCCCAAATAATGAGATGCGATCAGTGATCTATAATAGACTCTCTCTCTATATATATATATCAGTGGCTGGACTGATGTGGATGTGCTCTCACCGGCTTTGAGCGCAGGTCTTCGGTTCACGCTGTTGTGCAGCATTGCGTTCGCCCAGCCCAACAGCCCGAGCCACACTGAGTTTCTGTTGACGATCCCCGGAGGAGGCAAACTCTTCGCTTCCTCAGGCACGAGCCCCATTTTCCCGAAAAACAGGCCTTGTTCTGAGGTTAAAACCTTGAGCCTATCTCCTCCTAAAAAAACCAAGGGCAATGTTTAAGCGGAACTGAAAATCAGTCCGGTGTGAAACACACGACGAGTTTACAAGAGTTCCGGTCAGGGATTTCGGCTAATCGACACACGCACACTTTTTTATTATTGTACATTAGGTAATTACAATTACAAAAAAACAGGCATCAGAAACAAAAGTTCCAAAGATAATAGAAAATCAAAGAAAAAGAAAACAAACAAAACAAAAAAACAAAGAAAATGGAAGACATTTATTAGACGCCAAATACAAATTCATAATAATTTACAATATTTACATTTTTCACAGCTTTGAGAGACTTCATTAAAATATACGGGGGGTTTTTGGAAGTCTTCATTTGTGGATAAAGAATTTACCATTTAAAATGATAAAATTAACAAAATTGTTATTTTTTGATCATCATTTTTGGAATAACAAAAAAATTCTTTAGCAGAATAATTCGAAAAAAAATATTCTTTAAAATGAGTCTTTCCGAAATGATTGCACACTCTGACAATCAACAAATAAGTGACATAAGCTTTTTCTCACCAAACTTGTATTTGGAGAGTAACAAGTTGGTTGGGTAAATTTTGTGTAAATTTTTAAATGAATTTATCTTAGTTTAAAATGCAGAATTTGTATGGTAGCAGCCATGCTTTTTTGTAATTACCTCCCATAATAAAGACTTTTAATAAAATTTCCATTATGAGTAGATGTTGCTGTTTCTTTACACTATTCATTGCACAGCCACCAATCCTATATAGCCTAATCAAATCAATCAAATAATAGAAAATAAAATAATAAATAGATAATGTAGCCTACAATAACAATAACAGCAACAACAACAAATAAAAAATAATAAGACAGGCCTACTTTGGCGTTGCAATAAAATAGTATTAATTATCAAATAAATAATTACAATAGGCTATTAGCATATATATATATATATATATATATATATATATATATATATATATATATATATATATATATATATATATATATATATATAAAATTAGAATAGGAGGAAATAAAATAAAAAAACAAATGGTACCCTTTGTTATAGCCTAGCTCCAGGGCCCAATGTGTTCTTATTCCAACGCAATCCCACGGCAATTAGTAACTTTTTGATTTACTGGCTAATTCGTACAAATTAGTACTATTTGCTCATCACCCAATGACGGTTGGGGTTAGGTGCCACGCCTCCTTTTTAAAATCGTACATTTTCGTACGACTGAACTCGTACGAATTTGTACGAGTTAGCCACTAAACTGACAAAGCGTAAAATACTTACGAACCAGTGACCTTCTTGCTGTGAGGCGACAGCACTACCTACTATGCCACTGCGTCGAATAGGCCAATAGCATATATATAATTAAAATAGGAGGAAATTCAATATAAACAAATGGAAATAAAGGAAATATTCTGTAAATTACGACCGTAAAATGTTAAAAACAGTAGATTACTGGCAACCACAGCTGCCAGTATTTTTCCGTAAAATCAAGAAGAAAAAAAACAGCAAAATACTGTAAAAAAAATACTGTTATTGTGTGACCATTGTGGTGGATAGTAGCATCTATGTGCAAGTCCAAGATGAACTGAGAGCATCTGATGTTATGCTGCATCTTCTTTTGTTTAAAGGTAACTGTGTAGTTACTAATGCAGTGAAAATCTGTTTGCTAATTGCAATCACACATGAACACATTAATGCATTTAATGACTTTACATTTTTGTGCACTAAGCTACGTTTTTGTGAACTGAACGTGGTATCAGTTCATGAAATATGGTTATTTTCCGTCAATTTAAACAGTTCTATAAAATTTCCGTATTTTTTATGGAAAAATCCTGGCAACCACAGCTGCCGGCATTTTTCCGTAAATTTTACAGATTTTTTTTAACAGTGTACTTATATACTTACAGAAAATAACACCGTTGATTCGGGACACTTTGCAGGTTGTAAATTAAAGCGTTATCGCATTTTTATTTGTTAAAATTGATCTTTTACATGCATAGTTTTTGCGTTATTGGTATGATGTAGCAAGGACGTAAACAAGGATGTAAACAATGGGAAATGCTGTTTGGCATCGTTAACAATTTATCATATTAACCCGTCAAACCTGCTGCAATGTCTCTTTATGCGGTCACTTTCTGTGCATTGTACATCTCAAAAAACAAATATGTACATTAGTGAACATTTCATATTACACATGCTTATAATCTGAATATATATGAAAAACACTTTGTTCAGCTGTGTCTTCTTTTTCTGTCTGAATACACAATTGCAAAGCACGTGCTAGTGGAGGCGTGGCACTTCCTGGTGACAAATATGCTGTGTTTCACCACATTATGTTAGCTGACCATTCAGAGCCTCTTGAGGGCAAGCCTTCAGAGGAACTAGGAAATATAATCATTGTTTTTATGCTAGCTGAGTAGCAGTATATAATTAAAATTAGATAAATGAAAAAATTATGTGAATATAAACAAATGAAGCATGAGCACACATTGCTTTGCACCCCATAAACACAACCAAGCCTTAAAAATACAATTTGGACCACCTTTAAAGCCCCCTTTTTTGGCCCTTAGAATGTACAGATCTAATGTATTCATTACTGTTTTTCCATATATTGATCAAATTATAATCATTGTAATGCTACTGGTGTATATGGTGTTACTGACACCTAGTGGTTAGTTAAAGCAATAGCACACTCAAATACGCAATATCACTACATCCATTTTCTTTTAGAGGTAACACTCTTGAACTTCTTATGCATGTCCGTCTAGTGCATTTACACTGAATACAATAGAAAAGTGTTCTGTCAACATCAACATCAACAGTTTAAACACAGGAGTTCATGAGGAGTTTAGGATGAGTTAATGGTGATGTGCCTCTTAACGGCACAATGGTGATGTGCCCATTAATGGTGATGTGCCCATTAATGGTGATGTGCCCCTCCAAGTAAAGTCATGACACAATTATACATTAACAGCTCATGAGTTAAAGTAGGCAACAATAAGCTTAAATTTAAATGTTAATTAATACATTAATTAGTAACATGTACTAACAGGTAATTAAGGTAGCCGTTATTCACACATGAACTCTTTTGACTCATGTAGTAGTTAATGTTAGAACATGATTAGCACAAGCATTAACTGATCATTAATTCTTAACAAATTAATGTTTAGTTTACATATTAATACATGATTATTCACGTACACTGTAAAAAACCCTAATTTTACAGAAAATATCTCTAAATTTTTTACAGTAATTTTTTGTCATTTCAAATTATATTCAAAACCTAGTTAAATGACAAACAATCTCTCTAAATTAACAGTTTGACTTTCATTTTAGGTACTTTATTATTAAAGATTACTGACATTACTGAAAATTACTGACATTTTTGTTTTTTATACAGGGAAATTACAGTATTACTTATACAGTATTTTTTTCTTTTATTTTAAATTATATTCAAAAGTCCGTAAAAATTACAAACAATATCTGTAAATTAATAGCTTGACTGTTATTTTATGTACTATATAATTAATGACAAATTACAGCAATTTGTCTGTTTAATACAATAAAACAGTGTTTTTTTCCTGTTTTTTTTTAAGTACATTTAAAATTTTGTAAAATTAAAGTAATAAATTGTAATTACTTGCACTGTAAAAAAAAATCATAAAAAAAAAGTCAAATGACTGGCAGCTATGGCTGCCAAACAAAAACCATAAAATTACTGTAAAATATCTTTGTTGAAATAATGTGCAAAAATAATAAATCTACAGATATTTTCATTAAAATGTTTACAGAAAAACACTGTTATTTTACAGACATTTCCTACATTATTAGGATCAAATACGTTCAATAAAGTCACACAATAAGAGTTTTACAAAGAAACATGTGATTTTACAGACTTTCCTAGATTATTACGATCAAATCCGTTCAATAAAGTTACACACTAAGAGTTTTACGAAGAAACGCTGCTATTTTACAGACTTTTCCTAGATTATTATGATCAAATCCGTTCAATAAAGTTACACAATAAGAGTTTTACAAAGAAACACTGTTATTTTACAAACTTTCCTAGATTATTATGATCAAATCCGTTCAATAAAGTTACACAATAAGAGTTTTACAGAGAAACACTGTTATTTTACAGACTTTTCCTAGATTATTATGATCGAACACCATCAATAAAGTAATTGCACTAAAAGTTCAAGAGAAAACAATGTTATTTAAAAGAATTTTCCCTAAATCATTACGATTAAACACCTTTAAAAAATGCCAAGACATGCTCAAGGTCGTAATTTAACAGTTTTATTTTGGATCAAAAAAAGTTTGGAAAGAACAACGTACAAGACACAACTGATTAAAATTCTCACAACTTTAAAATTACAGTTGTTACATTTTATTAAATAGTATTTATGTAAAATATGTAGATGGAATGATTCAGTTCCTAATCTTAAATTAAATGGAACTATAATGTGAAGGGGACACTGACAAAGGAGAGCAGATGCAAATTTATTACACAGAGATGGTCAGGCAAGCAATAGTCAACACAGGTGCAAACAGACAGGGAATCCAGAGTCATGGTCAAATAACAGGTAAATGGTCAGCCCCGGCAGCAAACAACGTAAACAATTAACTAACAAAGCAAGGCAAGAGAAACGCGCCATAATGTTCACAGTAACAGTATAACAAGACTATGGAAAGCCAAATGATTCAAAAACACATGAATTTAACACGTGAAATACGTGTATTTCACGTGTATTTAAAGTAAATGTAAAGTACACGTGAAAAATTAACGCGTACTTTACACGTGAATTACACGTTCTTCACGTGTACTTTACGTGTACTTCACGTGTACTTAACGTGTACTTTACACGTAAAGAACACGTGAAAAATTAACGCGTACTTACGTGTAAAATACACGTTCTTGACGTGTTAAATACAAGTTAAATGCACGTAAACAACGCGCTATTCAGACCACAGTTTCCGGTTTAAATGGGTTAATCTCATTGGCTGCATAAGAACTGGGTAAAACCATTTCTCTAAACCTTGGGGTGTGTCACCTTTGCTACCACCATTTAGCATTATTAAACCTCCTACCTATTTGTCTTTTCTGTTTTGTTATTTTCAAACATTAAGTCTTTATTTCTATATATTTAATGAGCAATTCTTTTTACTCCTTTTATGTCTTTTGGAGTAGTAGAAGACATTCATTACTGGTCATTAAACTTGCTGTCAAAGAATACCATAAAAGTTACCATTAAACAATCTTTAAGGTGGGGAAACCAATTACATTAAACTTACTTAACAGGATTAGGAAATGGAGCATTGAAATTAATAGATTTAGAAAACAATGTGAGGTTTTTGTACTTAAATTTATGACCAGCAGGTGGTGCTTGTTTCAACCCTTTTATTATATTATATTGATGTGCAATCATTGTAACCCACTCAGAACCAGTGGCGAAGAGGACTGGACCGCAGGCCAAAACAATGAAGGTTGTTAATTTCTGTAATTCTGCATTTTACTTTTAAAAGTGTCCATAGCGTGCCTTCCTTCAATAATTTTTCTGTTGAAGTTGTTACAAATTAAATTAAATATCCTTAATTAAAAAGTTCAACCAAAAACATACCAAGAAAACAGGGATTAAAAACAATCTGGTGCCCCCACGCCCTCTCTCCCCAAGATATAAACCAAAACACAAACCACTGAGAATTAAATTTTTTTTACTTTATTTACAGAAAATAGGGGAGAGCGGGGTACAATGTAACACTTTTTGCTTTTGACCAAATAATGAACAAAATAATGGGGTTAGACAATCCATATTTTTTTTTTTACCAACAACACATAAGCCTCCTACAAATGAGCACGAAAATATAATTGCCGGACCTGTGGGGCAAATTATAACAGTCAGAGGGTTAGTTGTACAGTAACATGCTTATAAAGGCAGATTATACACAATTTATTAAAATCCAGTTTACATTAAATAATAGCTGTATTTCCTCAGTACTTGGCTCAGTTTTTTTATTCTACATAGCACAGTAAGTTTACTTATTTGTTTATATTGGACAAACCAATTAGGACTATTTGCATTATTACGCATTATCATACAATTCCTTTTGCATTATTATCAATAAAATATATTTTTTTCTATTAAACATTTTTTATATTTTTAGTTCTCAATATTACACTAAAAATTCAACAATTATTTTGTTAGTTTAATTGGTGTCCAACACTCATTTGTATCGCACAAAACTGGTTTAATTCGTTTAAAAATAAACACTTTATCTGTTTCTGTTGTTTAGATATAACCAAAATATTTGGTTAGATTTGTGCTGGTTTGTGACGTTGAAATGAACATCAGATATTTATTTTCATGCACGAGTATATTGTTTTCGTTTGCTCACAATTTGTGCTCGTTTGTGCTGCAAAAAAATATTATTTGTAAGCCTAAAAATAATATTAGATCATTCAGAGGTCTCTTGACCCCAGTTGCTCCATATTTACCAAAATAGTCTTGTTTGTGTGCGTTTCATTTGTGCTGGATTGTACCTATGAAAGTTTCGTTAGTGCTGCTTATTAAAATATTGAATTAAAGATTAAAGATAATGACATCACCAGCCACACCACATATGATATTCTAAAATATTTTAATTTGTTTGTGCTTATAAAATTTTCGTTTGTGATGCTTTATTTTTTAAATATTAAAATAGCCTATGCCAATATGTTATTCTGTGCATGAAGCCCGACCATCATTTTGACTGATTTAATTTCTAAAGTGAAAGGGCTTGGTCAATATAAAGATAATTTAAGATAATTTACTTTCGATTTCATGGTCATGCATGCTAATTTAATGGTCATATCATTCGATATCGACTTTGTTTTAGTCTCATATAGCCAGCATGTCTGTGAGGCTTAACGGTTGAAAAAAAAATTATATATATATTTATTTAATTTGCTTTCTTATTTAAACTAGCAGCCTAAACTTTTCTGTTGTGGTAGGTAGGCCTACAACTTTTAATTAAAGTAAAGCAGCCTTAGTGGACTTATTTAATCAACATTTATTTTATGAAGAAATATAAAAAGGTAGATTATAGGCCTATAACACACGCGCGTTTTTGGTTTTCGTGATTGTGTTTTTCATAAAAGAACAAGGTCCAAATGGCAATAAAATAAAAATAAATAATTGATTAATTAATTACAATTAATAATAATAATAATAATAATCACATAAAATATTTGCATTCACTTAATTGTTAAACACTGCGTTTTTAGCACAGGATGTAGGATGTTATTTTGACCATTTTGATTTAGCTTAATAGAAGACAAACATGCAATATTTTGTCATATTTTAGATATCTTCTGTTATCTTATTATTATTATTATTATTATTATTATTATTATTATTATTATTATTATTATTATTTTTATTATTATTATCATTATCATTATTATTATTATTATATACCGTAAGCTTATTCGACAGATAATTTTTCTGGAGTAAAAAAAAAAACATTGCAAGCTTAAATGGCGGGCAAATTTATGTCATTATAAATAAAACTTATTTGAATGCTTTTCTTCACGAATGTAACACTGTTTTATTGTATTCTTTTCGCTCTAATTTTTACAGAGAGGATACTACAGGTGCGAAATGCCTCTGTTGTTTAATATTGGCGTTTGATATGCACATAACACTAACTTAGATGTTGTTTATAGGCTATCACTAAAAGTTTAGAATTTCAATAGCATATTATAACATATTATTAGAGTGTAACGACTTGGGCACGAACGTAGATCATTGCCAAAATCTGTCAAAATGATGGTCGGTTTCATGTTTTTTTCTGATAAAAAAGATCTCAGAATAACATATTGGCCTAGGCTATTTTAATATCTAAAAATAAAGCATCACACATGAAAATTCTATCAGCACAAACACATAATAACAAACAAAAAATATTTTAGAGTATCATACATGTGGGGTGGCTGGTGATGTCGGTGCGGTGCATGGTCTAACAGGGTTGAGCTTATTCTTCTAATGAGTTATAGGTGTGTTTTGAGAATAAATCAGAGTCTCATCTCCCATTCCAGTTGCGCATTTGCTATTTACACAACAGTTACTCTTGCAAGAGCGCAAATGGATGTGCTTTGATGTCCCGTCTGATACACTCTTTTTAATATGGTTTTGTTAGCACTGGAACAACCAGAATTCTATCTATGGCCATACCAGTCACTCAAAAAAGGACATAACTCGTTGCTGAACTATCATCCTAACAAACACATCTAGGCCTACTTGTAGCCATGTCTGTTCAACGTTGCATTTATTATTACTTTTGGTAATACAACCAATAAATGTGTAAGCTACCGCTGGTGCACCTCGCTTTCGCTGCAAAATCGGGAAAAGCAAGTTTTTTTTTCGTGGAACTTAATAGGTTGTTTTGAAAAACATATATGAAGTAAAGTTATGTTTTTCTATCATAAAGTTATATTTATGTTAGCAGGCATATTCAAATATTCAAATGCATATTCGAATGCACGGGGGAAAGAAAAACAAGATGTAGCCTAATTCTGACCGCAGTAGTTCAAGGTACATAATCAGAAACTCTTGTGTTTTGTAGTTTAAAATAAAATAATAATGCTAGAAAGAAACATAGGTTTAGCAAAAGTCAGGATATTGATATGTGGGTTTTATTTTGACAGTTATCAAATTACAGTTATTAAAAATGGTCAGCGTTGAGTGTAGTGTTAATGTGTGAGTTATTAGTGAAACATGTTTTGTGTATGGGATGTAATGGATTATAGTATTTTTATTGGACATTAAGTCCAATAGAAGAATCGATTTATTCTGTTAATGTTAATGTTTTCTTTTTGGCCTGCGTGCCAGTCCTCTACGCCACTGATTCGGAGTAGGTTACGATTGCATAATAATATAATATAATATAATATAATATAATATAATATAATATAATATAATATAATATAATATAATATAATATAATATAATATAATATAATGCACTATAATATAATGTACTATAATATAATAATATAATATAATGTACTATAATATAATAATATAATATTATAATATAATATAATGTACTATAATATAATATAATATAATGTACTATAATATAATATAATATAATATAAATGTACTATAATATAATATAATATAAATGTACTATAATATAATGTACTGTAATATAATGTACTATAATATAATATAATAATATATTATAATATAATATAATGTACTATAATATAATATAATGTACTATAATATAATATAATATAATGTACTATAATATAATATAATATAAATGTACTATAATATAATGTACTGTAATATAATGTACTATAATATAATATAATGTACTATAATATAATGTCCTTTAATATAATATAATGAACTATAATATAATATAATATAATATAATATAATATAATATAATATAATATATAATTATAAAAAGGTTGAAACATGCACCACCTGCTGGTCATAAATTTAAGTACAAAAACCTCACATTCTTTTCCAAAGATATTTATTACAATGCTTCTAAACCTGTTAATTAAGAACCTTGAATGTAATTGGTTTCCCCACATTAAAGATTGTTTAATGGTAACTTTTATGGTATTTTTTGACGGTAAGTTTAATGACCAGTAATGAATGTCTTCTGCTACTCCAAAAGACATAAAAGGAGTAAAAAGAATTGCTCATTAAATATATAAAAATAAAGACTTAATGTTTGAAAATAACAAAACAGAAAAGACAAATAGGTAGGAGGTTTCATAATGCTAAATGGTGGCAGCAAAGGTGACACACCCCAAGTTTACAGAAATGGTTTTACCCAGTTCTTATGCAGCCAATGAGATAGACCGATTTAAACCGGAAACTGGTCTGAATCGCGCGTTGGACAGTCTTCTTCGTTGGTGTTTGGACTGCGCGAAAGGCGGAAGGGGGAAGATGGCGGCGCCCAACGCTGGACGGCTGGATAAATCAAACAGAAATACTATAGGATCCAAACAAGATGAAAGAAGATCTTATGAGAATGCAAACTCGGAGGAGAGCGGAAGGCATGAACTGGTTAGTGAATGGGTCAGAAGAGAAGGATCATGGTATGAGGAGGAAGATATGGAAAGCGAAGAATGGATGGCGGTAGGAGGTGGAAAAGTACGGGAATCAGAGAGAAGTCAGGGTGGACATACAAGTAGGAAAAGGGGGTTAGAGGAAAATAGTTTTGAGGAAAATGAGAGAATGATTCGTCGAAAGCTAGACAGAGAACAGTTTAAAATAATTCTGGTGATGGAGAAAAAAGACGATGGTGGTTTAAGCCCCATAGCACTCACGAAAGAGCTAAAAAAGAAACTAGGGGAAATAGAAATGGCGAAAATTCTATATGATGGAAACATATTGATAATATGTAAATCAGAAGAACAGAGAAACAAAGCAATGCTCATAGGAAGTGTGGGTAAAAAGACTGTTGTGGACAAAAAAGTAATAAATGGTCAATCCGGGACCCGGGGAGTAGTATGGGGAATTCCAGTGGAAGAAGACCTGGATAATTTAAAGAAGAACATACAGGGAGGCATGGTAAAGAATGTAAAAGACTAAATAAAACTGTAAATGGAAAAAGAGTACCAAGTATGTCTGTACTTATTGAATTCCAGAATGAAAAACTTCCAGAAAGGATCAAAATTGGTTACATGAGCTACAATGTTAGAGCATATGTTCCGCCTCCTCTGAGATGCTACAAGTGTCAGAGATATGGACACATTGCAGCAATTTGTAAAGGGAAACAAAGGTGTGCAAAATGTGGAGGGGAGCACAGATATGAAGAATGTGGGGAGAATGTAAAGGCTACTTGTTGTAATTGTGGTGGTGATCACAGTGTTACATATGGAGGGTGTGAGGTAAGAAAAAGAGCGGTGGAGGTTCAGCAAGTCAAAATTAAAAACAACCTAAGTTATGCAGAAGCAGTGAAAAAAGTCAGAGATGAGAAAACAAGAGAGGAAAAAGTCAAAGAAGTGAGAGAGATGGAAACTCAGAGAAACCCGAAAGTGGTAGTGAACTTAGAAAATTTGATCATTTTTATAGCATATGTTATAAATTGTACTGAGCAAGTCAAGCATAAAACAGAGAAAATAAAAGTAATCACAAAAGGTGCAGAAAAATTCCTGGGAGTGAGAAATCTCTCATGGGAACAAATAACCCGAAGGCTTGAATCAGAAGGCAAGTCGTCAAGCCAGACTGGATAGAATAAATGTTTTTAATTCAATGGAACGCTAGAAGTCTTATCGCAAATGGGCAGGAGTTTAAAAGTTTTATCAGTGAGTTGGAAATTAAGCCAGATATTATATGTATACAAGAAACTTGGTTGAAACCTTCTTTAGATTTTGTTTTAGCAGGATATGTTATTGTCAGGAGGGATAGAGTAAATGGTAATGGGGGAGGTTGTTGTATTTGTATTAAACAGAGTATGTGTTTTAATGTAAGATCAAAAGGTAAAGAATTGGAATTTATAATTATAGAGGTTTGGACAAATGAGGGAAGTGTACTAATAGTTAATTTTTACAATCCATGCAAAAAGTTATCAGCGGAAAATTTGGAGGAATTGACAACACAATTACAAGGTAAAATTATTTGTTGTGGGGATTTTAATGGGCACAGTGCAATATGGGATAAGTTTACTGATTCAAATGGGATAGTAATAGAGGAATTAATGGAAAATAAAAATTTAGTATGTGTAAATAATGGAGAGGGCACTAGAATAAATGTGGCAAATGGGAAGGAAACGGCAGTTGATATTACAATTATGTCTGAAAGGTTAGCAGGTATATGTAAATGGGATGTTAAAAAAGATAGTACAATAGGAAGTGATCACTACCCAATTTTTATAGATATCGGAGTAAGAAATGTGGTAAGTGAATCAAATGGACCGGTCAGATGGGTTTTTAAAAAAGCAGATTGGAAAAAATTTAAGGAAATAAGTAATGAGACAATGAAATTAATTAATATAGAAAAAGATATAGAGGAATTAAATCAGGATATATGTGGAGCTGTATTAACGGCAGCAAAACAATCAATTCCATTAAGTAGGGGGTGTAAGAAGCAAAAGATAGTTCCTTGGTGGACTGAGGAATGCACTAAGATAATAAAGGAAAGAAATAAGTCATTTAAAATACTTAAAAGTTCACATAACTTTGAGAATTTAATTAAATATAAAAAGTTGCAGGCAAATGTAAGAAGAACCATTAAAATAGCAAAAAGAGAATATTGGAGATTATTTTGTGACTCTGTAGGGAGAGAAACTGATATTTTTAAAGTGTGGAGCACGATAAGGAAAATGAAAGGAGTTAGGAGAGAGTTTATATATCCAACGTTAATTAATAAGGAAGATATAGCTATTACAGAAAAAGAAAAAGCGGAAATGTTAGTGAAATCTTTTAGCAAAATACATAGTTATGAAAACATAAGTGAAGAAGGAAAGAAAGGAAAAGAAGAAACAAAATTAAAATTTAGAGAATTAATGAGGGAGGAGGATGATAATGACGACAATGTACTCAATTTACCATTAACAGTTGGAGAGTTAAATAAGGCTTTGAGTAAAACCAACTTATCAGCACCAGGAAAAGATCAAATATGTTATGTAATGTTAAAAAATTTAAGTGAATTGTCAAAAGGTATTTTATTAGCATTATATAATAAAGTGTGGGAAAAAGGAAAAATACCAGAGAGCTGGAAACAAGCAGTGGTGATTCCAATCCGTAAACCAGGAAAGGAAGGGAAAACTCCAAGTGATTATAGACCAATCTCTTTAACATCTCATATGAGTAAGATAATGGAAAAAATTATTAATCAAAGGCTAACATATTATATGGAAACTAGAGGATATATAAGAAACTATCAAAGCGGTTTCAGGAAAGGGAGAAGTACCACAGATTCGACTGTGTGTTTAGAAAATGAAATTCGTAAAGCTCAGGTTAATAAGGAAAAAGTTATTTCAGTATTTTTCGATATTGAAAAAGCGTATGATATGATGTGGAAAGAAGGACTAATAATTAAATTAAGACTGGCAGGAGTTAAAGGGAAAATGTTAAAATGGATCAAAGAATTTCTTTTTGAAAGAAAGATTCAGGTAAAGGTTGGTCAAGAATTGTCGAGGATAGAAAAAATTGAAAATGGTACACCACAAGGAAGTATAATTAGTCCGTTATTATTTTCTATTATGATTAATGATGTGTTTTCAGGTATTGAAAAGGAAATGGGGGTATCTCTTTATGCAGATGATGGGGCGATTTGGAAACGAGGAAGGAACATAGTATTTATTAAAAAGAAAATACAAGAGGCAATCACAAAAGTAGAAAGATGGTCATACAAGTGGGGTTTTAGATTCTCGGTTGAAAAAACAAAGGTAATGCTATTTTCAAAATGTAGAAAAACTAAAGAGATTAATTTGAAATTATATGGTTATGAAATAGAAAGAGTTTCATGTTTTAAATTTTTAGGTATATGGTTTGATGAAAAACTCACTTTTAAAGCACATATACAAAAAATGGTTGATAAAAGCAAAAAAGTAGTAAATGTGATGAGATGTTTAACGGGTAAAGAATGGGGAGCTAGTAGAGTAGCATTAAGAGAAATATACACAGGATTGATGAGATCTATGTTTGATTTTGGGTGCATTGTATACCAGTCTGCTGCAAACAGTTTATTAAAAGAAATAGACAAGGTTCAATATAAGGCTTTAAGATTGTGTACGGGAGCAGTGATATCCACACCAAGTGCAGCACTTCAAGTAGAAATGGGGGAAATGCCTTTAGACATCAGGAGAACTGAGATGTCTTTAAGGTATTGGGTTAATGTCATGGGGCACAACCTACAACATCCATCAAGAATACTGTTGGAACCAGCATGGGAAAAAAGAAAGATTGAAATCAAAAACTTTGGATGGGTGATACCTAGAATAATTAAAGAATTTAATTTGAATGAAGTGTCAATAAGTCCTACAGTGCCTTGGTCAACAGTCCCATTATGGTTAATTTCTCAACCCACAGTAGATCTGACACTGTTAAATAAAGAAGGAAGAGATGATCCAAAACCCAGTGCACAGAATACATGTGAATATATTAAAAGAAATTATGATGAGTATGTTCAAATGTATTCTGATGCATCAAAAGATAGGGAAAATAAAGTAGGAGTGGCTTTTAGTGTTCCAGTTTTTAACATCAAGACATACAAAAGAATATCAGATAAACTGTCAATTTATACAGGTGAAATGACAGCAATTTTACTGGCATTACAATGGGTAGAAGAAAACAAACCAAAGAAGACAATTATCATTTGAGATTAGACATTTGCTCTCAGGATGGCGCCGCGGATGGCTGCCTCGGTGTGGAGCTCTCCAGTGTTTGTACTATTTCTGTTAGTCTGTCCTGTTTTATGTTTATCAAACACGATCAGTTATACCAGGGACGAGCTGCTGAACATTCGGCAGTGCACACCAACTAACCACCAACTGGATTTTGATTTCTCTGGCGTACTGCGGAACATTGCCATCGGCGGAGCAGCTGCACTGTGGAAGCGATACAAGACCCGCATGCGTGGAAAGAGAGCCGGGGCGCTCGTCAGGCTGAGACAGCGCGGCTTCAGAACGGCGCTGCCTAGCATCCATCTAGCGAATCTCCGCTCCCTTCCTAACAAAATGGACGAACTACTTCTACTCTCACGCAAAAACAAGAACTTTAACAACTCTGCTGCGCTGTGTTTCACAGAAACCTGGCTGAACGAAGCCATTCCGGACAGCGCATTACACCTACCGGACTTTCAGCTGTACAGAGCAGATCGCGATTCGGAGTCAACGGGCAAAACGCGCGGTGGTGGGACATGCTTTTACATCAACAGGAGGTGGTGTACGGATGTGACTGTGTTAAAGAAGATGTGCTGTCCTGATGTGGAAGTGCTTTTCATTAACTGTAAGCCGTTTTATGCACCGCGGGAGTTTTCCTCGTTCATTCTCATCGGTGTTTACATTCCACCGCAAGCACACGTGAGTACCGCGCTGCAACAGCTGTCTGATCTGATCACAGAGACTGAACAACGACACCCAGACTCTGTTTTTATCGTTCTCGGTGACTTTAATCAGGCAAAACTCACACATGAGCTGCCTAAATTCAAACAGCACATCACATGCCCCACCAGAGACAATAACATTTTGGACCATTGCTACACCACAATAAAGGATGCATATCGCTCCGTCGCCAGAGCAGCTCTAGGACACTCCGACCACTGCCTGGTTCATCTTATACCAACTTACAGGCAAAAACTTAAAACCACTAAGCCAGTATTAAGGACTGTTAAGAGATGGACAAACGACTCAGAGCAGGTCTTACAAGCCTGTTTTGAATGCACGGACTGGAGTGTTTTTGAAGCTGCAGCCACCGACCTAGATGAGCTCACAGAGACTGTAACATCATACATTAGTTTCTGTGAGGAGTTATGCATCCCTACCAGGACCTACTTATCATTTAACATCGATAAAACATGGTTTACACCAAAACTTAGACAGCTTCGTCATGCAAAAGAAGATGCCTACAGGAGTGGGGACAGGATCTTGTACAATCAGGCCAGGAACACACTGACAAAGGAGATTAGGGCGGCGAAGAAGAGCTATGCCAAAAAGCTGCAAAACCAGTTTTCTGCCAACGACCCTGCATCAGTGTGGAAAGGCCTGAAAGACCTCACTAATTATAAAACACCATCTCCCAGTATCGACAGCAACAAACATCTTGCAAACGAGCTGAATATGTTTTACTGTAGATTTGACACCTCTGACCAGACACCTCACACCCGCCCGGACCATCTCCCTAAACACCCATCAACACCTCCAGCCATCTCCCTCTTCCCCTCTGCACTTCAGATTAGTGAGGATAATGGGCGTCAGATCCTCAGTAAACACCCATCAACACCTCCAGCCATCTCTCTCTCCCCCCCTGCACTTCAGATCAGTGAGGATAATGGGCGTCAGATCCTCAGTAAACACCCATCAACACCTCAAGCCATCTCTCTCTCCCCCCCTGCACTTCAGATCAGTGAGGATAATGGGCGTCAGATCCTCAGTAAACACCCATCAACACCTCCAGCCATCTCTCTCTCCACCCCGGCACTTCAGATCAGTGAGGATAATGTGCGTCAGATCTTCAGAAAACAGAAGAGATGTAAAGCACCAGGTCCAGACGGTGTTTCCCCAGCCTGTCTGAGAATCTGCGCCGACCAGCTGGCTCCTATCTTCACACAGATCTTCAACAGATCACTGGAACAGCGCAAAGTTCCATCCTGCTTCAAATGCTCCACCATCATCCCAATACCAAAGAAACCAAAGGTCACAGGACTCAATGACTACAGACCTGTTGCCCTAACATCTGTGGCCATGAAGTCATTCGAAAGACTGGTGCTAGCATATCTGAAGGACATCACTGGACCTTTGCTGGACCCCCTGCAGTTTGCCTATAGAGCAAACCGGTCCGTGGATGATGCAGTCAACATGGGACTGCATTATACCCTACAACATCTGGACAAACCAGGGAACTACGCAAGGATACTGTTTGTGGACTTCAGTTCTGCCTTTAACACCATCGTCCCATCACTGCTCGAGAACAAACTGACCCAGCTGTCTGTCCCTAGCTCTGTCTGTCAATGGATCACCAGCTTTCTAACAGATAGACAACAGCTAGTCAGAATGGGCAAAATCACATCCGACAGCCGCACCATCAGCACTGGTGCCCCCCAGGGATGTGTTCTATCCCCACTGCTCTTCTCCCTGTACACCAACGACTGCACCGCAAAAGACCCCTCCATTAAGCTCTTGAAGTTTGCGGATGACACTACTGTTATCGGCCTCATCCGGAACGGCGATGAGTCTGCATACAGACAGGAGGTGGAGCGACTGGCTTTATGGTGCAGATACAACAACCTGGAGCTGAACACGCTCAAAACAGTGGAGATGATAGTGGACTTTAGGAGAAACCCCCCTGCACTCCCCCCACTCACCATCATGAACAGCACTGTGGCTGCAGTAGAGTCATTCAGGTTCCTGGGCACCACCATCTCTCAGGATCTGAAGTGGGACATTCACATAGACTCTATTGTGAAGAAAGCCCAGCAGAGACTGTACTTCCTTCGTCAGCTGAGGAAGTTCAACCTGCCACAGGAGCTGCTCGTACAGTTCTACTCAGCTGTCATCCAATCCATCCTCTGCACTTCGATCACCGTCTGGTTCAGCTCAGCTGCCAAAACTGACCTCCGTAGACTACATCGAATAGTCCGGACGGCTGAACGAATCACTGGCACTACCCTTCCTACACTTCAAGAACTGTACTCTTCCAGAGTGAGTAAAAGGGCACGCAAAATCACTCTGGACGAATCACACCCAGCACACTATCTGTTCGAACTGTTGCCATCTGGGCGGCGCTACAGAGCACCAAACACAAAAACAGCCAGACACAGGAAAAGTTTCTTTCCTCAAGCCATCTACCTCATGAACAGTTAAATATTCCCCTACTGTGCAATTAATGTGCAATACTTTCTCATACGCACTTGTACACAGCACCTTATAACAATATACAATGCAATACTTTCTCACACGCATTTGTACACAGCACCTTATAACCTGTATATTTATAACAAATGTGTACATACAATTCAACATCCAGATCTTTTTGACTAACTGCATCTCTGTTTAATGTTTATTGCCTTTTTGTTTTTGTCACACTTAATTTTGTGTTGTCACTTGTCACTTTATGTACACTGGAAGCTTCTGTTGCCAAAACAAATTCCTTGTGTGTGTGAAGCACACTTGGCAATAAAACTGATTCTGATTCTGATTCTGATTCTGATTATCTGTTCTGATTCAAGCTCATCTTTAATATCAATTAAAACAGGACATTCAGAATGTAGACCAGATATTTTGATAGAAATTTTACAATCAATATATAGAATTCAACAGAAGGAGCTCATTTTAGCTTTTATCTGGGTACCAGCACATGTTGGAATTATAGGGAACGAAGAAGCAGATGAATATGCAAAGGAGGCCACAAAAAAATCTGATATTGACATGTTTTTAAGACCTAGTAAAAACAAAATGAAGACAATTATTCGACAATATGTGAGGGAGAGATGGCAAAAGAAATGGGAGGAAGAAAGAACAGGAAGATGGTATTATGTGATTCAGAGGATGGCTGGTATAAACAGAACAGTAGGGAGAAATAGACGTGAAGAAACGGTTATATCAAGGTTAAGGTTTGGACACACAGCTCTAAATAGTGGGCTGTTTAGAATAGGAAAACATCTAAGTGGAAATTGTAATAGTTGTAATGAAGAGGAAAGTATAGAGCATATCATAAAGAAATGCCCATTATATAGAAGGGAACGGAATAAGATGATAATAGACAATGAGGGAAATAATGTAAATATAGATATAAATAGCACGTTAAGTAATGGAGTAGGAGATAAAAAATTAAAAGCTTTATTAATGTTTCTTAGAGAGACTGGGTTATATAATAGAATATAAATTAATAAGAATAATAGGGTAAAAAAATTTACTTCTGATCCACACTCCTAACCAGTAGGTGGCGGAAATGCATCATAAAGTTGTATGCCAACCGCCAATAAAAAACCACGAAGAAGAAGAAGAATCGCGCATTGGGAAATTTGTTCAACTATAACAAACAATATTAAAAGAATATCTCAACAAATTTGAGAAAGAGAAAGATGAATCGAACTCGAATAAAAAAGACATTGACTGATTCAGAGCATGGGAGGGGGCTGAGGATTCAGTAGAGGAAGAAGGAGGAGAGGAAATGGAGGTAGGTCGAGAGAAAGCAGAGGGTGAAAGTGTATTTACTAAAGTTGGGACAAGGAAGAGGAGAAAAAAAAGTAAAGAGTGTTCTTCTGGTAATGTAGAAAATAGTGATGAGGAAGTTATGGAGGGTGGGAAGAAAGTGGAGTTTAAAGTAGTAATCAGGTTTAGAGAAGGATCTGGGATGAGAGGAGTAAGTCCGATTGCTCTGACAAATGATCTGAAGAAGTTAGTAGGAGAGATAGCTACTGCAAAAGTGCTGCAAGATGGGGCATTGCTAATAATTTGTGGAAACGAGGAACAAAGGAAAAGGGCATTAAGTGTTAAGAAAGTGTGCAAACAAGAAGTAGTGAATTGCAAAATGATTGGTGAAAAATTAGGAGTTAGAAGAGTAATTTCTGGGGTCCCTTTAGAAATTTCAGAAGATGAGATAAGGAAAAATATTGAAGGAGGGAAAGTAGGAGAAATCAGAAGACTGCAGACAAATAAGGAGGGGTATAGAGTTAACAGTTTCTCAGTAATGATTATGTTTGAGGAAGAGGTGTTACCAGAGCGAGTGAAAATTGGTTACATAAGTTATCCAGTAAGAGAGTACGAAAGAGCACCATTAAGATGTTATAACTGCCAAAGGTATGGACATATAGCAATAGTATGTAAGGCAAAAAAGAGATGTGCAAGGTGTGGAGGAGAACATGAGTATGGGAGATGTGGAGATGCAGAGGTGAGGTGTTGCAATTGTGGTGGAGCGCACAATGTTGCTTTCGGAGGATGTGAGGTTAGACAAAAAGCAATAGAAGTCCAAAAAGAAAAGGAGAAAAATAATCTGTCATATGCAGATGCTATCAAAAAGGTGGAAAGAATTAATCTAGAGAAAGGAGAGGTAGGTAAGAAGGGTCCGAGTGTAAGTGAAGAAATTAATTCATCAAAAATAGGAGAAAGAAGGGACAAAACAGAAGATGTGCTAGAAGTAAGCAAGAAAAACTTTGTCTTGTTCATAGCAGAAGTCATAAACTGTACAGCACAAACGGAAAAAAGAACAGAAAAAATACAGATCATTGTAAAAGCAGCAGAACAATTTTTGGACGTTAAAGATCTCACATGGGAAAGGGTTAGGGATGGCCTAACTGTTGAGAGTCAAAGTAGTCAGGAATTATGGCATGGTCGATAGTGTGGATGTTTATTATTTTACAATGGAATGCTCGAAGTTTACTGGCTAATGGGTTGGAGTTTAAAGGTTATATTAATCAATATAAAGAGAAACCAGACATAATTTGCATTCAGGAGACTTGGCTAAAGAATGAGCTTGACTTTGTTCTAAAGGGGTATTCGTCAGTAAGAAGGGACAGGAAAGAGGGTACAGGAGGTGGCTGTGTCACATTTATCAGATCAGGCACTCCGTATAGATTAGTAGGAATAGGGGAAGAAATGGAATATATAGTGGTGGAAGTTTGGGTACAAGGGGAAAAATATGTGATAATAAACTTTTATAATCCGTGCAATAGACTAGAATATGATAAGTTGGAGAAAATAGAAGGGCTCAATAATGAGAGAGTAATTTGGTGTGGAGATTTTAATGCACATAACACTCTGTGGGGTGGATCAACAGTGGATTTCAATGGGAAGGTAGTGGAAGAGTTAATGGTGTCTTATAATTTAGTTTGTCTGAATGATGGAAGTGGAACAAGGGTAAATTTTTCAACAGGGAAAGAATCAGTTTTGGATTTAACAGTAGTATCTGGAGTAATAGGGGGTAAAGCTGAATGGGAAATCAGTAGGAAGTGCACTATGGGTAGTGACCACTATCCAGTAGTTACGGTTATACAGGGAAATGAGAGAAGAGAAGGGGGAAAGATTGGAGCTGTTGGGAGGTGGATTTATGAAAAAGCAAATTGGAAAGAATTTATGTTAGTTAGTGAAGAAGGGATAAAAACACTGGATAAAATGGGAATATCTGATATTGATGAAATGAACAATAGAGTAGTAGCAGTAATTATGGAGGCAGCAGAGCAATATATACCAAAGAGTAAAGGGGGTAGGGAGAGGAAAATAGTGCCTTGGTGGAATGAGAAGTGCAGAGAAGCCGTAAAAAGGAAAAGGAAGGCTTTTAAAAGAATGACAAATTCATATAACTTTCAAAGTTTATTAGAATATAAAGCTGCCCAAGCAGAAGTTAGGAGAGTAGTAAGGAAAACAAAAAAAAATATTGGAGAGAATTTTGTAATGAGATAGGAAGAAGTACACCGGTTGCAGAGATATGGAATATGATAAAAAAAAATGAGAGGAATTAGGAAAGAAGTGGAAATTCCTGTGCTTAAAGAAGGAAATGTGATAGCGGTGAGTGATAGAGAAAAGGCTCTGACCAAAGTGAACTCCTCTAGAAATTTGTGTGAGGATAGATTAAGGATTAGGGAAGAGGTGTTAAAAAGTAATCCGTTGATAAAGCACAGGAAAGAAGAAACAGGCAGTATTTTGGATGCTCCGTTGGAAATGGCAGAACTAAAAAGATTGATAAATAGAGTAAAAGAATCTTCCACTGGTTTAGATGGAGTAAGTTATACAATGATTAAACATTTAAGTGACAAGGTTTTGAGTATTATGTTAGATTTTTATAACAAGATATGGAGAGATGGAATTTTGCCAAAGAGTTGGAAAGAAGCGTTAATAATTCCAATTAAGAAACCAGGAAAGGATTATAGTAATCCAAACAGCTACAGACCAATAGCGCTTACTTCTCATGTAGGTAAAATAATGGAAAAAATAATAACTGACAGATTAATGTATTATTTGGAAAAGGGTAAGAAACTATCACCAAATCAGAGTGGTTTCAGGGGGGGAAGAGGGACTATGGATCCAGTGGTATGTTTGGAGACTGATATAAGGAAAGCGTTAATGAATAAAGAATCAGTGGGAGCAGTATTTTTTGACATTGAAAAGGCCTATGATATGGTATGGCGTGATGGACTGTTAATGAAACTGGAAAAGATGGGAGTAAAAGGCAGGATGTTTAATTGGGTTAAAGATTTTTTGGAAGAGAGATCAATTAAGGTAAAAGTAGGAGAATTTACATCACCAAATCAAAGAACAGAGAATGGTACTCCTCAAGGGAGCGTCATTAGCCCATTGCTTTTCATTATAATGATTAATGATGTATTTGAGAAAATAGATAGGGGGATTAGTAGATCTTTGTTTGCGGATGATGGAGCTTTGTGGTTTAGGGGAAGAAATATAGATTATATTATGAGGAAAATGCAAAAGGCACTATATAAGGTTGAAGAGTGGTCATTTAAATGGGGGTTCAAATTTTCAGTGGAAAAAACACAAGTGGTCCTGTTTACAAAAAAAGTAAAGGAATAAATCTGAAGTTAAAATTGTATAATCAAAAGCTAGAACAGGTATCAAAAATTAGATTTTTAGGTATGTGGCTAGATAATAGACTTACATGGAACGAACATATTAAAAGGATAGAAGATAAAAGCAAAAAAGTTCTGAACGTAATGAGATGTGTAGCTGGGCAGGTCTGGGGGGCAGACAGGTTGGCTTTAAAAACTATATATATTACACTGATTAGATCAGTGCTGGATTACGGAAGTGTAGTGTATAGTTCATCAGCAAAGACTCATCTAGAGAAGTTAGAGAGAATCCAAGCTCAGGCGTTAAGGATTTGTTGTGGGGCAATAAAATCATCACCTGTGTCAGCTCTTCAAGTTGAAGTGGGAGAAATGCCTCTTAGTTTAAGAATGAAACAGTTAACGGCAGTTTATTGGGTAAATCTAATGGGGCAGGAGGAGTCCCAGCCTACAAAAAAGGTCTTACAGAAATGCTGGGAGTATGGAAAGAGTGAAAGCAACAGTTTTGGGTGGATAGTGGAACATTTAGTGGAGGAAGTGAACATTAAAGGGTTAAGTATTTCTCCTAGACTGATTATATCTGCTGTTCCTCTGTGGGTTCTGCCTCAACCAGTGGTGGATTTAAAAATGTTAGAAATAAGACAAAAAGAGGGAATGAGAGTATTGGAGGAGATATATGTAAAAGAATACTTAATGGAATAATACGGAGAGATGGTACATGTTTTCTCAGATGCATCAAAAAATCCAGATAATGACCAGCTAGGAATAGCATATGTAATTCCAAAGTTTAAGATAGCAAAAAAAATAAGGATTTCAAACAAATTATCAGTATACACAGGGGAAATGTTGGCAATAAGTCTAGCATTACAATGGGTGAAAGAAGCTGGAATTAAGGAAGTGTTAATTTGCTCAGATTGCAGTTCTGCCCTTTTAAGCATCAAAGCAAAACACTCAGACTCTAGGCAAGATTTAATTATTGAAATATTACAAGAGTTGTATAAATTAAAAGGAGAAAGAGTAAAGGTAGTGTTCATGTGGGTGCCGGCTCATGTGGGATTAAAGGGAAATGAGGCAGCAGATGAAATGGCAAAACAAGCAGCACTGGAAGTTAATATAGGAATGGAAGTGACTTATAGTAGAAGTGAAGTTAAGGCAATCATAAAGAAACAAATAATGGGGAAATGGCAATACCAATGGGAAGCAGGAAAGAATGGAAGACATATGTATTATATTCAGCCAAAAGTGGGTAAAGGGAGGCACTCGAGTGGAAAAAGGAAAGAGGAGAATATATTATCCAGACTTAGAATTGGACATACGGGACTGAACAGTACAATGAAGTTAATGGCAAAGCACAGAACAGGTCTATGTGAGTGTGGGAAAAATGAATCTGTTAAACATGTGATCATGCATTGTGAGCGGTATAATGAAGAAAGAAGTAAATTATTGGAAGAAATCAAGAAAGAAAGAGATTGTGAGTTTACAATAAAATGTTTATTAAATCCTGAGGAAGGAAGACATAATTACACTGCATTATTTAGATTTTTGAAAGATACAGGACTGATATGATTTATAAGAATAATTGTTAAGGTAAATTTATTAAGTTTAAGGTAGGGATGGAGGGAGTTACTTTCTGAACCTGACATAGTGGGAGAGGTAAGCAGAAGTCAGAAGAGCTGGAGACGCAGCGCTGGCGGATGCGTAGTCTCTTGCTGAGTCAGGGGAAGGGATACAAATGGGGTTAGAGTAGAGTCTTTGAATCAGGTCACAGGAAGGTGGCGGTAATGCACAAAAACTGGTGCGATCCGCCAAATAAAAACGAAAGAAGAAGAAGAAGAATCGCGCGTTGTTTACGTGTATTTAACGTGTATTTAACACGTCAAGTACGTGTACTTTACACGTAAAGTACGCGTTAATTTTTCACGCGTACTTTACGTGTAAAGTACACGTAAAGTACGCGTGAAATACACGTGAAGTACAGGTGTTAAATTCATGTGTTTTTGAATCATTTGGCTTTCCATATTACACGTACTTTACGTGTACTTAACGTGTACTTTACACGTAAAGAACACGTGAAAAATTAACGCGTACTTTACGTGTAAAATACACGTACTTGACGTGTTAAATACACGTTAAATACACGTAAACAACGCGCGATTTAGACCATAGTTTCCGGTTTAAATGTGTTAATCTCATTGGCTGCATAAGAACTGGGTAAAGCCATAGGTGCGTTCGACATTAAGCACAGCTGCAGCCGGTGATCAACGAGATTAGCCGAGCGCAGGCGGGGGCGGAGTTGAAAACGGAGCCGTCAAGCCGGCCACTTCGGGGACTCAAGTTGCTGCAGTCATGATTACCGATCACATGGCGTGATCATTTATTTATTTATTTATTGAAATAACAACAAAAGATATAAAGTACAAATAAAATCAGAATACAGTCTCTACAAACTTCATTTTTAAACAGTAAGGGAATTATGAATTAAAATTAAGTAGCCTACATACAAATGCATGAGAAATAAGGGGGAAAATAAGGGCACATAAAAATGAAATAAATATCCACGAATAGGATTATTTTGAATAATGAAGGCATTTTTAAAAAAGCCCTTTAATCCAAAAAGATTGAACAAAATGACCAAAATAAATGAGCTACACTTTCAGTAGAAATTTCCCAGAAAGAGCAGGTACATCAATGACACTTTTAACTTTTATTTCTGCGTAATATGGTTTGACAGAAAATAAAACATTTTAGAATCATATTTTTATATTACATATTTTTATATAACTTAATTTGCTAAGAAATCGTCAGGATCAATGATGATAATTATTGTATTACAAGTCTGTAAGAGTTATTTGAGTTAATATTTAAGTTATTTACTAAAATATGTCATTTATATCGTTTATGGAGCTAAATACAGTAGTCTGTATAAAAAAGGCAGAATAAACCTGTGCAAACAATGTCAGTATGAACAAATTATTTAACAAAAGATGATGCTGCAGTAAAATATTTGTAGTCTTTTAATAAGCATGATGTGTACAAGATAGAGAGGGTATGAACAACAGTTAATTGTTTGTTTTGAAATTTGTGAGACGGATGTTGTCCAATAATAAACCTGAATCACACGTGGTTGTTGTCATGCGGTGAACTTGGCCAATCGTATTATATTGGTGTCGTCATCAGAGCTCATGCAGGCGCTCTTCAGTTGCTGCGCGGGCTGAGTCAGTCGTCTGATCTCGAAGCGCTGTCGCGGTACTTTGATGCCACATGTGACAGTCACATGCCGTCGGCGCAGCATCAATCCGGCCAAAATTTCTAACCAGCATGCACCGCTTTAAGACAGACTTCGATCGATCTGCGCAGCGCTGCATGAAGTCGAACGCACCTCATTTCTCTAAACCTGGGGTGTGTCACCTTTGCTACCACCGTTTAGCATTATGAAACCTCCTACCTATTTGTCTTTTCTGTTTTGTTATTTTCAAACATTAAGTCTTTATTTCTATATATTTAATGAGCAATTCTTTTTACTCCTTTTATGTCTTTTGGAGTAGTAGAAGACATTCATTACCAGTCATTAAACTTGCCGTCAAAGAATACCATAAAAGTTACCATTAAACAATCTTTAAGGTGGGGAAACCAATTACATTAAACTTACTTAACAGGATTAGGAAATGGAGCATTGAAATTAATAGCTTTAGAAAACAATGTGAGGTTTTTGTACTTAAATTTATGACCAGCAGGTGGTGCTTGTTTCAACCCTTTTATTATATTATATTGATGTGCAATCATTGTAACCCACTCAGAACCAGTGGCGAAGAGGACTGGCCCGCAGGCCAAAACAATGAAGGTTGTTAATTTCTGTAATTCTGCATTTTACTTTTAAAAGTGTCCATAGCGTGCCTTCCTTCAATAATTTTTCTGTTGAAGTTGTTACAAATTAAATTAAATATCCTTAATTAAAAAGTTCAACCAAAAACATACCAAGAAAACAGGGATTAAAAACAATCTGGTGCCCCCACGCCCTCTCTCCCCAAGATATAAACCAAAACACAAACCACTGAGAATTAAGAAAATTTTACTTTATTTACAGAAAATAGGGGAGAGCGTGGTACAATGTAACACTTTTTGCTTTTGACCAAATAATGAACAAAATAATGGGGTTAGACAATCCATTTTTTTTTTACCAACAACACCAGGTAAACCAGGACCAGCGGGGCAAATTATAACAGTCAGAGGGTTAGTTGTACAGTAACATGCTTATAAAGGCAGATTATACACAATTTATTAAAATCCAGTTTACATTTAATAATAGCTGTATTTCCTCAGTACTTGGCTCAGTTTTTTATTCTACATAGCACAGTAAGTTTACTTATTTGTTTATATTGGACAAACCAATTAGGACTATTTGCATTATTACGCATTATCATACAATTCCTTTTGCATTATTATCAATAAAATATATTTGTTTCTATTAAACATTTTTTATATTTTTAATTCTCAATATTACACTAAAAATTCAACAATTATTTTGTTAGTTTAATTGGTGTCCAACACTTATTTGTATCGCACAAAACTGGTTTAATTCGTTTAAAAATAAACACTTTATCTGTTTCTGTTGTTTAGATATAACCAAAATATCTATGGCCATACCAGTCACTCAAAAAAGGACATAACTCGTTGCTGAACTATCATCCCAACAAACACATCTAGGCCTACTTGTAGCCATGTCTGTTCAACGTTGCATTTATTATTACTTTTGGTAATACAACCAATAAATGTGTAAGCTACCGCAGGTGCACCTCGCTTTCACTGCAAAATCGGGAAAAGCAAGTTTTTTTTTTCGTGGAACTTAATAGGTTGTTTTGAAAAACATATATGAAGTAAAGTTATGTTTTTCTATCATAAAGTTATATTTATGTTAGCAGGCATATTCAAATATTCAAATGCATATTCGAATGCACGGGCACTGCATGACTGGTAACACGCAGATCGTCATAGAACTACAAATCCGCTATTATATGGACTACAGATCCAGTCATGCAATGTAATGTAATAATTTAGGAAAAAATTATTTTAAACAACATTGTTTTCTCTTGAACTTAGTGCAGTCACTTTATTGATGGTGTTCGATCATAATAATCTAGGAAAAGTCTGTAAAATAACAGTGTTTCTTTGTAAAACTCTTATTGTGTAATTTTATTAAACGGATTTGATTGTAATAATCTAGGAAAAGTCTGTAAAATAACATGTGTTTTTCTGTAAACATTTTAATGAAAATATCTGTAATTTATTATTTTTGCACTTTAATTAAGCAAAAGAAATTTTGTTTGGCAGCTGTAGCTGCCAGTCATTTGACCTTTTTTACGATTTTTTTTTACAGTGTACTGTTATTGTAAAGTGTTACCCTTTTAGATTATATGGGCAAGTTCTTAAAGTAATTATGTAAACTTGGAGATGGAACAACCAATAAATGAATATTGTATCAGTAGCAAAACTGCTAATTTTAGTCTCTAGATTTATTTACGCAGAACATTAACAATCACCAGATTGCAATTACTTTTTTGCTTGTGTTATGCTTTAAAAACTTTTCATAGGTTAAGTCACTCAGAAGGCTTTACTGTGCATTTAGACCTTTTTAACACACAAGTTATTGCATGTATTCAACTGGTTCCTAGCCATACAATACTGGAAGTGTCTCAGATGTTTTTGATGATAGTGCACAGTCTGTCAGGGCTGCCCAAAACTCGGTCCTGGAGGGCCGGTGCCCTGCATATTTTAGTTTCAACCCCAATTAAACACACCCAAACCAGCTAATCAAGCTCTGTAAACTAGAAAGCTCGAGGCAGGTGTGGAAGTTGGAGCTAAACTATGCAGGACACCGGCCCTCCAGGATCAAGTCTGGACACCCCTGGTCTATGTCATCCGTAGAAGGATCCATGACTACAGTCTCTCCTGTTTTCAACAAACTCCTCATATTCCTCTTCAAGAACTGACCATCCTCTGTCCTGACAGTGTAGGATCTTGGGTTTGACTTCTGCAGGACTGTGGCTCTTTTAGACCAGATACCACAATCATCCAGTAGTACAGTGTCATTGTTGGAGGGTCGTTTCAGTTCTTTTGCCGTCTTGTCATAATTAGCTTTTTGTCTTTGTTTGAAGTGCTGTTGTTTTCTCTTGAGGTTTTTGTTATTCTTATGTGTTGCTAGGCCAGGAAGCATAGTCCTTAAACTGCGTCCCATCAGGATTTCTGCAGGTGACATGATCTAGTGGTGAACCATGGTAATTCAGCAGAGCTAAATAAGGATCAGATTGACTGTCTACTGGTTTCTGAGTAGCAATTTCACAATGTGTACTCTTTTCTCTGCTTTTCCATTCGACTGTGGATATAATAGGCTGGAGGTCACATATTAAAACCCATACTCCTCAGCAAATTTCTGTAAGTCTAATAATAATAATAATAAACCTTCTGTGTGTGCGTTTGGGTTCCGAACGACATGGACGAAGTGTCTTTATATATAGGGCAATATAACCGTTTGTAGCGCAAATATATATATATATATATATATATATATATATATATATATATATATATATATATATATATATATATATATATATATATATATACACATATATATATATATATATATATATATTTTTTTTTTTTTTTAATTAATTAATTTATTTGTGTGTGTGAACGATGCCTTCAACAACATTGTTGAACTATCCTTTTAAATCGGTAAACTTCTAAATCCCACTACAAATCCCAGAATGCATCAGTGGTGTTTTCCGAATTCGGCTTCCACTGGGAAGCAGCATGACGTCATTATTAAAAAACGAGGAAACTGGGAACATCGTGCAGCGATGCAAGACGATTCTCGAAAATTTGCCGAGGTATTGCTGTTGCTGCAGCACGACTGTAATAGCTTCGATTAAAAGCCTGAAGTGAAGACTGAATGCATTAGGAATCGTAGAAGCAGCGGGGTGAATCCCCTGTGTTCGGTGAGTCTAAAGATGATTTACTGTGACCTTTAATGTGCTGAGCATCCCGCTAGCTAATGCAGAACACCTTGTCTGAAATAAAATGTTTAATAAAATGTGCCGTTTTTACTCTTTATCAGTGCTCTGGATACAAATAAAATAGATTAGGCCACAAATGTTTTTTCATCGATGTTCTCTTTCTGCTCTGTCCATATTGCATATCTGATTTCAGTTTTCTGCAAGAGACTTATTGCACATCAGATTGTTTCATCTGGAGGCAGTGGGGATCAATACAATGTTTATCTTCTATTCTTATACATTATTTTCTCTCCATAATACACATTTTACAATTAAAATGTTAATGGATAGAAAAATTATGTTTAATCTATTTTTAACACTGATTTCTGTATCAAAATTAAGCTTTTTATTCATGAGAGGACAAAAGCTGTGCTGCTCATGCTGTTGTTGCTGTATTTGGCAAACTGGGTAATGTGAGGGTTAAACATTCTTATTTTTTATTAAATGAGGCAAATAAGTTGTATAAATCAAACATACTATTCAATAGTAGCATATGCTTGAAAGTATAATTAATAATTTTATTTTTTATATTTTAATAATCAAAATTATAATCAAATATAATTTTCTGAGATCACAAAATTAATCTCAGAAAATATTTCCAGTTTAATTTCATTGTGTGGTGATAATGCATGTTAATAAAATGTGCTAATAATAATAATATTAATAATAATAATAATAATTATTATTATTCAATATATGTAAAATCCATAATGTAAATAGTGGCAGAGGTGATGATTGTGCATGTGCATAATGTAAATATTTAGTCATGCAAATGTTAAGTTTATTTTACCATACCAAAAGTAACTATAATATTTAAAAACATATATAAGTAATATTTTTTTTAATAGTGCAATTAAAATGAATGAGAAAATATATTTAAAATATTTAGCATATTATTGTTTTGCATGTATTCATCCGGCCAAATCAAGTTTAAAGTTTTGAATCAAGTGTAATAATAATAATAATAATAATGGGCGTCACGGTAGTGCAGTGGGTAGCACGATCGCCTCACAGCAAGAAGGTTGCATGTTCTCCTGGTGTTCGTGTGGGTTTTCTCCGGGTGCTCCGGTTTCCCCCACAGTCCACAGACATGCGGTATAGGTGAATTGAATAAGCTAAATTAACCATAGTGTATGAATGTGTATGTGAATATGAGAGTGTATGGGTGTTTCCCAGTGTTGGGTTGTGGCTGGAAGGGCATCCGCTGCGAAAAACATATGCTGGATAAGTTGTCGGTTCATTCCGCTGTGGCAACCCCTGATTAATAAAGGGACTAAGCTGAAAAGAAAATGAATGAATTATAATAATAACAATAATAACAATCAATAACATTATTTTTACCCTGAATTATTGTGCAATTTAAAAAAAAATCCTATCTGTTAATCCTCAGTGTACAACTTTCAATCGTATTTCTCTTAACGCGTCACCTCCTTATGTTTCAGTTAGCTATTGCAAGTGTGTTTGCACAGGCCTCTGGATTTGCTCTTTTTTTCTCATGTGTTCATTGCTCTCTACACTGCATCCAGGCACTGGCCTTGGCAACAGCAGCATTTTAGCAGATACATAGCAGCTTCTCCTATAGCAACACTTCAGAAACAAACACAACCACTGTTGATCTAATAAATTACATGAATGGACAGCAGGAAAAGAAAAAAAAAAACGTCCCTGGAGAAGTAGTTTTTTTTAAAGTGTTTTTACTAAAGAGTTTGCATTGCAGTTTTTTATCTCCACATTTGATCTGTCTGTCTGTCATCTTTTCTCAGCTGAGTGTGAGCATGGAGGATTATGATTACTTATTCAAAATTGTGCTGATAGGAAATGCAGGAGTGGGTAAAACCTGCCTGGTACGACGTTTCACTCAGGTTTGTGAAAGAAAAAACACTGTTTGTCTTTCTGTTTTAATGGTTCTGTATGTGTAATTTGATCTCTTTTTTATTTTCTAGGGGCTGTTTCCTCCTGGACAGGGTGCCACAATTGGAGTTGATTTTATGATTAAAACTGTGGAAATAAAAGGAGTTAAGGTTAAGGTTAGTATACTGCATTTTCATTTATAAATTACTGCGGTTTGTTGTTGCAAAACTGATTGCTCATTGAAAAGTGAATTAAGATTTGATTTTATCTTTAATCTAGACAAATTTATGAATAATAATAATAATAATAATAATAATAATGTTTACAATTCAATATTTACCAATGTTTAATATTTAAAAAAAGAAAATCTATATTATATTTTTATTAAATAATAATAATAATAGTCATTATCTTCGTAATAATAATTAGATCAATATTTACAATTTAATATTTACCAATAATATTTTTTAAAAGAGAGAAAATTATAAAATCAGATTTTTTATAATGATAATAAACCACATAATTTTTAGCCGTGCATCAGTGTATCAATAGGCAGTAGTGTTAATTTCGTCACCTATTTTTAATTTAGTCTTAGTCTTAGTCTTGTGCCAAATGTCCTTGTTAGTTTTAGTCATATTTAGTCATTCACATATCTTTTTTTGTTAGTCAAGTTTTAGTCGACTAAAAGTCTCGTCATTTTAGTCTAGTTTTAGTCAAAAGAAAACTCAAGGTATCTTAGTCAAGTTTTAGTCGACTAAAAGTCTTTTAATTTTAGTCTAGTTTTAGTCAAAAAAGAACTCAATGTATTTTAGTCTAGGTTTAGTCAAAAAATTGTAGTCTTTTTTTTTTTTAATAACACATTATTACTGAGATTATTACTGATACACATTTCAGTAAAAAAAAAGTGTTTCACATATCTCAAACATTGGTTAAATGTCATAATTACCTGACAAAATACACTTGTGGAATGATTTTTTTTGAACGCAAATGTTAAACGTGTCTGGTTTTCAATTTCTGATTGAAAGACACATTCACAAATGATTAACCTGTTCTTTTATTTTAACCAACACAATTCAAAAGCTGGGTCCCAACTGACTCCGACTGACAACTTAAGTTACAAAGGTTTTTAAAACTGTTTTGGTTGCCTTGTGTCTCATGTTTCTGTTCAAATCAGAAATAAAATAAATATACTCTGAAAAACTGAAAAGAATAGGCCTAATTTACTGTGGGCCTAAAAGACAACCTATTTACAGTCTAGGTTGATCTAGGGAAATAACAAATAAGATTTAACAAGGCTTTAACAAGGATCAACAATTAACAGTGCTGTTGTTACTACAGCTACTGATACTAAAGCTTACTACAGCTGCTGAAACTTTCACTTTAGGAATGAATTAAACAATCAAGTTCAAAGGCAAGATTTGCAACAGAATGCAAAATCCAAATCATTGAGGGTTATTTAAAGTAAAAAAAAAAGTAGATAAAATGTATGTGTATATATATATAATTGTTTAACTTGATTCCCTTACATATGCTTCTAAGCCTAATTACATTAATTTTGATTATGATGTGATTGTGACAGGGCGTGGGAAGAGGTTTCAGGTTGGGGGTGCTGAGTTTTTTCATAAAACTTGTCAAAACTCCGCAAATCACAAAAGTATCAGTGAGAACACTCGTTTAAACAGCGCACTGGAGCTTGACTGCAGTGCACATCACATTTTTTACTTTATTGATACTGCTTTTAATCGTAATGCAACGGACCTGTCATCGGGACGTCATGTACAATAAAAGAGCCTGCGCAGCGACAGGAATATAATTTAACACAAAATACTGCCTAGACGGTGGGACTTGCGCGGCGTGTGGACGAATTCTTTCTACGCACACACTATTTTATTTCTTGATAACAGACCGCTGCTATGAACACACAGGATTCTAAACGTAGAGACGGAGCGCACTATTTTCTTTAGCGGAAGCAATACAATCGTTTTTAACTCAAACTCCTTTTTAAATCATAATTTTGTGTCAAATTATTGATTTATTTAGTAGGTAGCCATGTATTAAGCGGGATCCGCTTCGCGTCGGGGTCCTAATCAGCCTGTTGGTGTTGTATTAGCTAATGTTACAACCGCCTCGCTTTACATTTATCCTTTAACTCACATAATTTAACATAAAAATAAAACTTTTTAAACAGCCAACTTAAAGTGTTTATTACAAATAAATGTTAATGAAAAAACATGCATTTAAAGCACCCCCACTTTCCGTGCCCGTGATGTGAAGACCCACACATGCATGTGGCAAAATTAGTTAACATATAATATATATAACCTGCTTAATGTGATAAAACACCATAGCTAACTGGTTGATTTACAGCGTAGATGCCTAAAATCAGCATTAGCTTATGAGATGTTAATTTAGCTTAACTTACCTGAATGTGTGGGTGGTTAGCCTTTATATGTCGTTTAAGGTTGGTGGTGTTTTTCCCCGAAATTCTTTGTTCGCAGTGTTTCCCGTCAGTTATGATGACACATTCTGACTTTTTGTTAGTATCATTATACTTAAAATGCGACCAAATATCGAGCCTCTTCCTTCGACCTAGCATGTCGTCATCGCTCGTCACGTGTGTGTTCAGCAGGAGTATGAGACCTGTAACTTGAGCAACAGCGCAAAGCCGCGAACTCATTCTGAATATTTTAAAGCCGTAACAGCTGATGAAAAAGCAGAGACGATTGTAGACGAAAATGAAGAGAGATTTTATCTTAGTTTTTATTTTATGCAAAACATTTTCGTCCCGTCTTTTTTTGTCAACAATAATGCATGTTAATTTAGCCTTAGTCAGAGTTTTTGGACAGTGGTGCAGTCTTGTCATCGTCTCGTCTTAGTCATGAAAAAAAAGGTCGTTGACGAACATTTTTCGTCTCGTCTGACGAAATTAACACTAATAGGCAGTATTTAATTATTTACACAATTATTTATTATTAATATTATTTTGACTCAAACCCGAGGACTCGGGAGATGAAAGGATCAAATCTCTTTACAGCTCTAAATGCATACGATTGGCTTCTGTCTTTCACGTATTGAACGTCTCAGACTGAGGACTCGGGAGATGAACGGATCAAATCTCTTTCCGACTCTAAATGCATACGATTGGCCAGGCTTTAGTCTTTCACGTGATGAATCAATGACTCAAACCCGATAGAGGACTCGAAAAATGAACTAATCTTCTCCCGCACTACACAACGTGGGCATGCGCGAATGAATGAATCACTTCATTCGAGTCATTCGTTCTTTTGTCACATAACGTAAAAGAAAGCATAAGAAATGAGTTATTTAATAAATCAAATTGTCTTTGTGAACCGTTTTATAACATATGACGCTGCAGGCATTAGAAACATAAACACGGTTTAATTGTTGTTTATTGTTTTATTATTATTTTTTACCAGAAAAGGTTTATAACAAAAAAGATTACTTTAAAATCACAATAATAAAAACAAACAAAAGAAAAACTAAATACATCAAGTTAGGCGTTTTAATAAATAAAAACAAGTAAGCTTTAAATTAAATAACATGTTTGTGCCATAAAAGTTTTATATCAAATAGGGCCCAATAGAATTTTTTTATGAAACAGCAATTTCAGTGAAAAATAAATAAAAATAAAAAAATACAAAAAAAAAAACAAATTAGATAAAAATGAACAATTCATTCATAAATCACATTTGATTAATCAGAATTTGATTAATTTATCATATAGCCTAGCTTAGTGTTTGTTTTCTGATAGCAAGGCAGTAAATAGACAAACAATATATATATATATATATATATATATATATATATATATATATATATATATATATATATATATATATATATATATATATATTTTAAAAGCATGGGTCCATTTATTTGTAAAATAACAAAAAATTAAACCACATATCCACCAGAAAAAAGTAGCAACAACTTAGTGACAATAGACACAGACAACAGATCTTTTTTAATTCTAAGAAAATGCTTTTTAGGTATACATTGTTTGATGATTTTATGAAAAGTCTAAAATATGATCCATGATGCAACAAAACTTTAGTTTTACATAAGTATTACTGACTGAGGTTCTCGTTGCAGTGTACAGTGGAGCTACAGTTTAAGATCAGAAAAGCACATAATAACAATAATTTAATAATATTAATAGTAATAATAATAATATAATATAAACAAAGGTTTATTGAGCTACACTACGATAGATGAAACTAACTACTTAATTAACAAACAACAAACAAAAGCACACTCATGGCTCGTTTTCACTGAGTATTACAGAACAGTATGGTTCGGGTCAGTACCATTCTGGTAGGCAAGGTACTCCTGAGCCGTAACTTCATAGGCGTGGTGTATGCCGTAAGATAGCGATTGACGTCATTCTCGTGCGCGAAGGAGCAATCCCTATTCAACAATGGATTAAATACAGCAGATTCTGTACCTACTTCTCAACTTATGTTTTTTTGTCACTAAAAGACAACAAGGTTTGTTTGAGCAAAGGCTACAATCTGCTAGAAGAAACACAAGACGAACTAACAAAGACGAATGACTCAAACCCGATAGAGGACTCGAGAGATGAACAGATGAGATCTGTTTCCGGCTCTAAACGCATGTGATTGGCTTGCCTTTCTGTGATGAACGAATGACTCAACCCCGATAGAGGAGTCGAGAGATGAACGGATCAAATCTGTTTCCGTCTCTAAACGCATATGATTGGCTTCTGCCTTTCCGTGATGAATGAATGACTCAAGCCCGATAGAGGACTCGAGATGAACGGGATCAATTCTCTTTCCGGCTCTAAACGCATATGATTGGCTTGCCTTTCCGTGATGAACGAATGACTCAAACTTGATAGAGGACTCGAGAGATGAACGGATCAAATCTGTTTCCGGCTCTAAACGCAAGTGATTGGCTTCTACCTTTCCGTGATGAATGACTCGAAAGACTTGAAAAATGAACGATACCACCTGCACAAATGTGTGCACGCGGGGATGAACGAATCACTCCCTGAGAGGACTCGTAGTTCCCGAGTCATATTGAAGATTCGTTCAAAATGAATAAAGCGTTCAAGAACGACCCATCACTAGTGTCCTCATGTTCTCGTGTAACGTCAGTATCAACTGCCAAAGTTCAGTTCCAAAACTCAAGACCGCAAGAACGGAGGACACGTGAAACTTTCCGGATGTGTTCTTGATATTGAGCATGCACCAATGCAGACTTGAGCGGAAAACTCGCTTGAAAAGTTCCAGAAGTCATTGCGGCTGAATAAAGAAGGTGGGAAGCACAGCATTATATATAAATTTATTATTTAAGATATAACTTATTTGTCCCAGGAGTTTCCCTAAATAAAACGATGAAAGTTAACATTACCACGAAAATCTTTATAAAGGCATAAACACATTAAGGGTGTTAATTTGCTGAAATTCGTAATAAAATTTGTTTTATTTGTATTATGCAATGTATATTTGTAAGGTTTTTATGCATAGTATATATTGTGAAGAGGGCAAAAACTATAAATCGTTGTATGAATGCTGTAATGTTTAAATAATTTCCCATTAAAAACACGTGAAGGTCATGTGACCATCAGGAAGAACCAGGGAAGAATGCATCATCTCATTTTCACAGGATGTGTTCTCTTTTCTCGCTGTCTCCCGAGTTCGTTCTTCTGAGGTTACTTGGCAAACCGGTCTCCACAAGAACGCAAGTCCGTTGTCTGCATTCTTGGAATTGAGAAACGGCCATCGTGTTTTACCAATCTTGTTTGTGTTCTTACAAAAATGTAAACAAAGGTTTATTGAGCTACACTACAATAGATGAAACTAACTACTTAATTAACAAACAACAAACAAAAGCACACTTATGGCTCGTTTTCACTGAGTATTACAGTACAGTATGGTTCGGGTCAGTGCCATTCTGGTAGGCATGGTACGCCTGAGCCGTAACTTCATAGGCGTGGTGTATGCCATAGGATATCGATTGACGTCATTCTCGTGCGCGAAGGAGCAATCCCTATTCAACAATGGATTAAATACAGCAGATTTAAGGAGCTGGGACGAGGCGGACAACCTCTCAAGGAACAACAAAGCAAGACAAAAGTGACGGCGCAGCAGGGTAAGCTTACATAAGGTATTAATGATTTTACGTTGTGTGTTACAATGAACTTAGTATACGTTTAACAAATAACGTTGCGGGATGAGTAACTTATTTAAAACACATTATTTGAAATAGTTACACAGGTTGCATCTTGTGATTTATAAGTTCCTCACATGAACTCTGCATGATGCCTGTATAAACTATGTTTTTGCCGGAAATAATAAGTTTGTTTGCGCAATGCAACGCTATTTATATAATTGACGCAGGTTCCAATGTTTGGTACCATTAATAAAAGTGCAAATGGTTAAAACATGAGACACTGCTTTTCCCTTAATATACAAGTAAAAAATTAATCATTGCTATATAATGTATGAAAGTGATGACAAAGCAGTGTTTTTATTTTCCATTTTTATTAATCAATTCTTGAAGTAATGAAATAAAATTGGTATATATGTAAATCACACAAGTTATTGAAGTGTACAGACGTGATTTGAAACCAGAAAAGTTAAACTGTCATCTGAGCATGTGGAACTGTAAGAATTGTTTTATCTAATATTCATTTTCTGATTTTTCTTTGGTTTATTAGCATGTTATTTAGTTAGTGTTTTTTTCTTTAACATTGCACATCTCTTATTTTTACCAAGTTTCTTTGTGCTTCGGTAAGCGTATAAATGGTCTCTCAAGTGAATACATTTGCTACGAGTTTCCTGTGTCTTATCTCACTTTCTGTGGTGTTTAACTACATTTTTGCTTTTGTTTTTTAGGTGATAAATGTTTTGCAAAATCTGCTCTGCAAATCAACCATTTGCACTTTCAACCATACAAGTGAGTGGTGGGATGTGATTGTTCAAGGATTCACACACGCACAGCGGGTGCACAACTTCCGAATGTCTAAGGAAACCTTTCTCTGGCTTTGTGCTAAGGTTTGTCCAGCAATGGAAAATCACGACACCAATTTCAGAGTCTGCGTTCCACTGAAGAAAAGGGTTGCCATTGCACTGTGGAAGCTAGCAACCAACAGCGAATACGGAACTCTTGGCCATCTTTTTGGTGTCAGTAAAGTGACTGTGTGTTGGTGTGTGCAGGACTTCTGCGTGTCTGTATGCAAATTATTGGTTCCAGAGCAGATACGTTTTCCTGACTAGCAAAAGCTTTAAGAAGTGGCAGCATACTTTGACAATCGATGGGGACTCCTGCAGTGTGTTGGTGCTATAGATGGGTCTCGCATACCCATTATAGCCCCAAAGGAGTACCACTGCGATTATTTTAATCGAAAAGGTTTGCATTCCATCATTCTTCAAGGAATGTCGATAGAAAAGGAATGTTTTGGAGTGTGTATGCAGGCATGCCTAGGAGTATGCATGATGCTCGGCTTCTGAGGCTGTCTACATTATGGGAATTAGTTGGACGTAGAAGCCTTTTCCCAGCTTGCACCAGAAACATTGGTGGGACAAATGCTGGCTATTATGTCCTGGGAGACTCCACATACCCATAACAGAATTGGCTCCTTAAGCCATTCCCTGACAATGGTAGGCTGTCAGTAGAACAACAGACCTACAATAAGAAACTGTCCAGAGCACGGGTGGTAGTCGAAAATGCATTTGGAAGACTCAAAGGGCAGTGGCAGTGCCTTATGAAGAGCAATGACAGTGACATTGAACTAGTCAAAGCGATGACTTGATGTGCTCTGCACAATCTTTGTGAAAGACATGGAGAGGAGTACCAGCATGAATGGGATACACCTGTTGCTGCAGAGCCAGTGATGCCACTGGCACAGGGTGCTGAGTAGGAGGGCAAGGATGTACGTGACTGTCTAATGTGTCATTGAACAGTTCAATTTGTCTGTTCGGTTATTGCAAAGTCCAATATGTAAATGCTATACTTTGTTTACAAGTATTTGAACTTCTGTTATGGAATCAAATAAAGCATAATTACTTTAACCCTGCCTCTTTGTATTCTGTCAAATGTTGGACTTAATACTCTCTGGACTGTAATGTAGGGTGAACTGCCTTCTCATCTTTGCTTCCAAGCGTCCTTTCCATAAGGATATTCTTTACATATTTCTAATGGCTGGTGATATTTTAATAGAAAAAATGTAAATCATGTATCTTGTAATTATTAAAATTTTAAGACTGAAAATTTGAACAATAACCTGTTTAATGTGTTAATGGGTAATCCAGTGTTTCTGAAATTATTATTTTTTTCAATGTAGATAAGTAGAATTCCTGTGTAATGTAACACACTAGGTACATGGGCAAATGTAAAATAAGTTTATTTTTAAGTTTATATTCTTAATGCAATTCAGTCATAATTATACTGCTTTGTTGTAAACCATTTGCAGAATACTTTCTGGCAGATCAGGGTGATGAGGGCAAGTGTTTGCCAAAATGCATAGGTGTAGTTTTATGGAATAACCATGCTAATAAAGTCTTTAAATATACATATTTTTCGAGTGCCTTGGACTTATATTTTCAGTGTTTATACTTTTATGAATCCCTTACCCAAAGAACACAGACACATTAACTACCACTAAAGCACTTTTTGTTTAATTTTGCATTTTTCTATTAAAGTATGTTTTAAAGATTATTACCTAACTACACAATGCTCACTTACAACAACTCAATTTAGGTTGAAACACTTACTTTTGACCTACCAAAAACAGCATATTCATATATAATAATTTTCATTTTTTGCTCCGCGATTACAGTAAAATGTTTTCGTAATGTGCAAGGTGCAAATTAAGCTACACTTTTGACCCAGTGTTGTGAAATGACAATGCTGACTTGCCAAGCTCTGAATCTAAAATAATCAAAGCATTCAGCAGTATTTTTACATTTCCCTTATATAGCTAAACTACACTTTGAGATAAACACCGAACACATGACATAAGAATAATGGTAACAATGGTTTATTATGAAAATAGACAAATAAAATAGAAAAAAAACAATACAAATCAAAGATTCAATACAATATGTAGTGCAAAAATAAGATAGTGATGCAATCAAACGTAAAAAAAAAAAGTGTCGACCGTTTTCAAGTCAGTGCTCAAATGTCCAGTTTTTGGATATTCAGGCTGGGTTATGGCTAGCTACTACTCAAAAACCTGCACCAGCTGGCCGAGTGAGCTGAGGAAGGCCTGATTGAAGCTTGACGTCTGCTCCATGTGTTGACAAGTTAAATCAACCTCATGCCAACTTGCCTCACAAGCATCCTCCAGCATCATTTCAAACTGCTGGTCATGGTGGTCCTCCATCCTCTTCAGCCATTTCTGATGTCTTTCATCAGATGCCTGTAACTCTTGTCAGAACTGCAGCAACATCCTGTTGCGCCCTATTCCTCTTGCCTTCAATGCAAAACAGACAGGAATGTTGGCTGTTTAAAATAAATGTTTTACCTTTGCAATGTGACTATTCGTGCCGTTATATACAGGGAGCATGCTAATATTTTACAGTATTACTAACAATCAATAAAGTACTGTGCAAAGAGAGTTCACTATAGATTTTATGTCTTACCAAATGGTAAACGACGGGGTTCATTTTGAGGTGATGGAGCTGGTTGTATAGGTGTCGGTGTTGAGGTCAGAACTGGAACTCTCATTCGAACACACGGACAACCTATCATCAAATCCCTCCGTGGTTTCCAGCTGGCTGGGAGGGTCTTAATAGCTATTTTTGAGTAGCAAAATGCATAACAAATACATACATAGAAAGTACTTGCTTTATCAACTTACCAGAAAAGTCCATCAAAGACTCCAACAGAGAGCTGGCCATATAGATGTCGCCGCCTCTCCCCAAACTTGCCGGTCTGTTTCCGTAGATTGCGTCCATGGTGTCAAACCACTTCCAGTTCTTACAGTACACGCTTTCTGCTGTTATGGTCTTTTATTTTATGGTAGTCACTACGCAGTAGGGATGGGCATTTCTGACAATTCTTCATTTCGATTAATCCACAGGTTTGACAAACGAGTACTCGATTAATCGGAGGTGTGGCTTAAGCAAGAGTCGGGGTGTGTATGCGACATAGCGACAATTAACATTTTATTTAAAAAATATATATATACATTTTATTTAAAGCCCTGTTAAAAATGTTGTTGATAAAACTATGACAGGATTCAGAAAACAATTAAATCAACACAGTTGGGTTATTAAAAATCACCACCAATATTGGTTAACACAGTAAATATTTAAAGAAGTGTGAGCAGTGGCGTATTTAGGCATGGGCAATATGGTCAATGCCCAGGGCGGCATCTTGTTGGGGGGTGGCAGGGGGAGAAGGTGCGAAAAAGACGAGCACCAGTAAAAGCTTTGAGTTTCGATTTACTTTATGCAAGTGTATTAATTTTAAGTAGTAATCCCAGAATAAAGACTTCAGAGGCCATTCACATTTGGCGTATTTTGCATGCAAGTTTGTTATTGTCTGTATTGTTGTTATTGTTATTATTTGTTATGAGCTTTGCAAGTCGAAAAAACTAAAGTTAGAATATGATGATGATCTTATTTTGACTATATTCAGAAAGGAAAGATGGTGAATCAGGGAGGTAAGACTTAATGAACTACATGCCAACCAGAAAGTAGTGGATGGGGTTCTCCCGTTACAGGGCGCTTTAAAACAACAACAACTGAAGCCCCGCAGAAAAAAAGAAACTAAAGTTATTTTACAGTATTATCCCCTTCAATATGTGTCTTATTATTACTATAAATACTTTGGATCCATTTTTAAAACTATAACCTACCTTTTTATATATTGTTGACAACAACAATAAAACACACAATACTCTGCATTTCAGTTATTTTATTCAACTGACATTTTTACCAAAACAATATTTTACTTCAGCAACATCACAACAGATGTGGATCAAAAAAGATTTTTTTTGTAAAAGGTTCGCAAAAATAAAGTTTCACCAAAACTTAACCAAACGACTGTTAAGTAGCACATAGCCTATAACTAAAACTAGAAGCTAGCATAATTTGGCTGCGTAAACTTAAAATAAAAATTGCCTAAATATTTTTTTACCACAGCTATAAAACTTAAAGATAAAATAAAATAAAAGGTAAAATAAAATTTCTTTCAAAATGATCAGTCGATGGAGGAAAATAAAATAAAGCCGGCCTAATTTAACTATGCTGCTTAAATTTAAAACAAAAACAGCCTGAATATTTTACCATGATGGCTAATAAAACTTAACATAAGGAAGGACTACATGTTTTTATTCAAAAAGATCAGTCGATCTACCTGCTACGATGAAAGCCGAGTGCGAAGTTTATTTACAATTAGACCGGCGGTGGGAAAAAAACGCGCTCAGCAGGCACAGAAATTGCAGGAACAGCCAGGTACCACTGGGGAAGGGTGCTTAGCCTTGCAAATCGAGTTTCATTTACTTTGCACCACAATAAAGGATCCGGGTTTAGAGAGATGCATGGCTCCCTGGAGTAGCTTTCGATTTTGGTGTCATCCGGTGAAACATCACTCATAGTCCTCACCGAAAAGAGTGTTGAGACACGGCGCATATGACAGCTGAAATTATCACACACCAGACGCGCACAGTCGCATGGTATTTAAAATGAAACTATTCAGATAGCGCTCTGTGGTGCGGCAGAAATATGAACAGTGTCCTGAGTCGTGGCTAGGCACCGCTGTGTACCCTGATAGAAACCTAAGTTTAGAATTCTGAAATGCGCTGCGTGGCGTGACACGGCGCTTCTGGTGTGTGACCCCCTATACTCGATCTGTGCTCAGGTCTCGTCTCTAGACCGCAAGTCCCTGCAGCCATAACCAATTAAATATCAAACTACCACCCAAATACCAGCCTAACCAATCAGAAAGATTGAAAGTAATTTAATTTTAGAGCCAATCGATCATCGTTTTCATGCTCGATCGTCGCTGATGCGTTCGATTAATCGATCAATCGAATAATTGTGCACATCCCTAATACGCAGCTTCTTGCATTTTAGGTGACAATGATCGGCAGTCAGGTGGAACCCTTCGGCAATCGTTCTTTCATAAACATGCTAAAAAAATATTTTTGTTTCTCACCATGCCGTCAAGTTTCAATTTCACTCTCTTTTTTCTGATTATGGCCAAGAAGGTTTGCACCCCTCTGGTTGACCACGGTTGATTGCAGCGCGTAGACATTGCTTGTGTTTCTGCTGTGTTTTTAAAAATGGCACTGCTTCCTGTGTTGTTTCTTGTCTTTGTTGCACGCACAAGTGACGATTCTCTGTAACCAATCAGCATTCAGTTGTGTGTGTAACTCCACCTTTTGATACCCTTTGTTGTGCTAGGTGCCCTTTCGAAAGGGTACCCAAAAAGTGGTACAGTACGGTTTGCTTTAAGGTACCCTATGACAGTGGAAACGGCCATAAAAGTATGCCAAACGGTACCGTATTACTCAGTGGAAACGGGCCAATATATTCACACATACACACAAAGGCAGTTCAGAGGATGCAAAATGATTTGACATCCATCCCAAATTAATTCAAATAGTTATTACTAGATCCTAGAATCACACCTGAGAAATCACAAAAGCAGAGATTTGGCTTATCTTTAACTGCTTAAGATCAATTTGCACCAGATCAGCAAGGGACAACATTCGTTTGTGTTACTTGCTCTTTTGCTGGAAGGCTTGATTTTCCCTCACCTGCTGGCCTTGAGGAAACACGGCACTCCTGATTGGTTGGTAACTCGGCTTCAGTGACATCCTTGGGATTCACTCGCTCGTGAAGGGAGGTTGTCCTGGGTTACCGGGGTAATGCAATCTGCTGAGAATAGGTTTGCGGAAGTTCTCAAAACTTTAAAGAGGTTGCTTAGACAATTTGTGTTGACCCAATCGCGTGGCAGTGTGATGTCCAAGCTAAGCGAAAGAGGGCAAAGAGCAGCAGCGAGCACGAGCAAGCTAATGCAAAAAGCAAAGTTTTACTGTTGTAGTAGGTTTTTAAGTGATATGGTTTGGTCCATCCTAATGGCACTGTTTTCCAATGAGCGGTGGCCATGGAGGGCAGGGCCACGCCCCATGACCTGGTATTCAGGATCAACTAGTAACAGACTGCTTGTTAATTTTATGCCATGAAATAACTTGTAAGTTCTTAACTATCTTACATCAAATGTTACAAGAATTGCAGAAAAAAATAATCGATGAAAGGTTTATGATAAACCGCTGTAAGTTTGAAACTAACTGTAAGCGCTGTGTGATGCACATACTGTACATGCGAAGCAAAGTCAGATTTGCCCTCACAGTCAAATTTTGATACAACACCTGAGCAATGAGCACAGATGACTTTATGACAAAGTCTGTTTTTGACCACACTTTGTTATTATTATTCATTTATTCATTTGCTGGAAATTAGAACTGAATTTAAAAAATTATTTTGAAACAAATCTTTGCGCTTAACATACATAATTAATTATGTAGGCCAATGGATGTCTTCAGCGGAGTGTGTACAACACTGTTTTCTTATCCACGAAAGAGAGAAAGATAAAGTAAAGGCTGATTGGAGGAGACTCATTCTTTATCCTCGCTCTGCAGATGGTTTGTTTAACTGTTTTTTGCTAGTTGAAGCATTCAGTTTTTCCAATTACAAAGTCTGCCAGATAAATAACAAATGCACCATGGCGCGATGGAACAGACTCTTAAAGGGAATGGAAGATGAGACTCTGATTGGTTAATTCTTAAAACACACCCATAACTCATTAAGAGAATAATCACAACCCTGTTAGACCATGCGCCACGGCACACAGCATATTTTTCCGTCCTTAAAATAGCAAAAGTGAATTCAGACATGCCCTTAATGCTTTTGCGCCCTGTGCTTTAGACGTTGCGCCTAGATCGTTAAAATAGAGCCCTATGTGTGTGCGGGCTGATCACACACATTTGTTGTAATCATTATTGATATGCCAATCAAACTGATTATAGTCTTACATCAACGGCACATGGCAAGCAACGCGTTGATAATAACAAATAATCATATTAGGTTACAAACAACCCAATGAGTTGTTTAGCATGTGTGCATCGCTGCTATTATTTTAACACATGCAATATTTTTCCTGACGCAATTTTGACATTGGACTGATAACGATAACACTAAAAATAGCAATTATCAGCCGATAACGATATGGCCGTCGATATATCGTGCATCCCTAGTTACTAAGTTTTAACTTCCACACAGCTCTGATCTGCTGTAAATGCTGCTCTCCGAATCCCTGTCTATCTCCCCTGCGTTTGTGTTTATGTAGCCGGTGTGAACATCATCTGTACTGCACGTAATAAAACTCCCCTTTTCATGCAAACCCTTCCCTCTTTTGCCACTCGACACTCCCACCTAAACAAAGCTGGACACCCACGACTTTTTTGAAAACTAGAGATGTGAAAACACCCTGCTGAGTCAGGGTGGGTTTCATGGCCCTTTAAAATAACAGAATAAGAGGTCATGGTGAAGTCCATTTCAGGTGTGTTCATCTAGACATCTGGTGCAGTGTTCTATGTCTCCGGTCATTCTCTGGAGCCCCGGAACACTTGCAATCACACAAAGGAGAAAAGGGAAAAGTATAATGGCAAGAAAAATATTTCAAAGAAATTGTCAAACTGCCTATAGAAACTGTCCTTATTTAATATTGACAGGACATCAATGGTGGTTTATGTCTTCGTCCTCAGGGGACAAGCTTACTAATTATTTTATAAATTATTAATTCTTGCAGCAATATCAGCCTCAATCTATTAAAGTTTTCTTTTTACTGCTAAATGTGCTAAAGTGTTATTTTTCAATCTCTACAATCACAGCTAAAAATGGACCAAGCTCCACTTTTGCATTATCTTAGTGATTGGACCAGAATGATTTAACAGTTCCTGAACACTTCAAAAAAGGAGTCAAGCCTAAAATGTCCTTAACATTTCTATCTTAGATCAAAAGGCTATGCTATTTTTTAAATTAAAATGGTGGCTACTAAATTAGCATCTAGTCAAGAATTCTCAATTCCTGCAGCAACATCAGTCTCAAACCATTTGTATTGCTCCTGTAATTACTGTGCAAAATGGACCAAATTATTTTCAACAATTCCTACAATCTTCAAGAGAACAGACTAAGACACAGCACCTGCCATCTCTGGAAAAAGGACCAAACTGTTTCTTGAATAATTCCTACAATACCCTGAGAAAGGACTAAGCCTAACATTTCCTCTGCTCTTTCAAAATCTTTTGATGAATGGACTAAATAGTTTTTTAAAAATATTCCTGCACATATCAAAGAGAAGGCTTGTAATTTTAGCAATACTATAACTGTATTTTTGTTTATTAATGCATTACATTACTTTAAAGCTTACTTATAAAATATGTTTCTTTTAAGGGTTCTTTAAAGATCCCCTATTATACATTAAAAAAGGTCGTATTTTGGTTTTAAGGTTCTCCAACAACAGGCTGATATGCATGCAAGGTCAAAAAACACTTTCATTGTCTTATAATATGCATTTATTTTTACCTAATTCTCCCAGCGAGTCCCGTATGATTCGTTCAGCGATTCATTTATTCCCAAAAGCCCTCCTTAGTGCAAAGCTAATCTGCGCTGATTGGACCGATGACAGCCTGTTGTGATTGGTCGACAGCGTTCAACACGAGACAGACTGAGGTGCCCAGCACGGCATATCAACAATATTGAAGTAGTCAGTGTGCATAGTGTATGTGTGAGCATACCTGCCAACACTACTGTTTTTTCCCGGAAATCTCCCGTATTTTAGACCCATCTCCAGCCACCCACCCACCCGTTTTGTTGTTTATCCCAAAAAATTCCTGTTATTTCAGCCACCCCCCGTTCCTCAGCATTTTGGTACGGTCTGTGAAACCCCCGGGTTGCCAACATTGGTATAGGATCCGATCACACACATAGTAGTTACAAACACCACTGCAAACAGTACCCGGTTCTTAACAGTGTTATTCAGCCACCTAATACACCAGATACAGTACAAGCAGTTACAGGTAACAAAGCACAATTAAATACATAATTTGCAAGCTAGAGAAGGCAACCATTTTAACCGCACTTACTTACACTTGTGAAATGGAGGAAGAAACTGATCCATGATTCACTGATCCATGTACTGATAAATTTCCTGTCAAGCTCTGACAAGTCCCATACATCAGTAGTCTTTTCTGATCCTTTTCTTTAACAAACGGCCGAAGAATCCCCTGTTGTAAGCATTTGTCAGAAAAAATGATAGGAACAACACAAGGCTGGGCTATAATGCTGAGGTATTTTCGCAAAAATAAACCTCAACCACTGACTCTTTACAGTTTCATCTTTGGGTAGAGAAAATAACTAACTCTCCCTCACACTTCCAATAATATCCAGCTGAGCACAGCGTCTTCATGACTTGATTCAACCGGGATCTGCTGAAGTGTTTGTGGTGATAGATTGTATGGCTTGTTTCATATGCAAACAAGTATCTGCATCTGAAAAAGTGTGAACCAAATGGCCTACAGGAACTCCAGAGTTGTGACCTAACTAAACCGTTTGGGTAATCTCCGCGGGAGGTTATATCCTTTGTTATAAAGTAATGTCTCGCAGACAGTACTTTGGGTTAAGTTACTTGAAGACCGACGAGTTAGCATCACTGCTGAGGAACTGCACTATTCATTGTCTTTAATAAAGTCTTCTCCTCATAAGATCTTTGGTCAGCTTACTTATTTTATGTATTAGAGTAATCTAATACATTGTCGAGCCTCCCAAGAACGGTTAAGCCAAATACAGCAAAATCTAACAGTGGGTAGGGCCGCAAGTTTAAATTTTCCCGGGTTTGCGCGCACAACAATTGGGCGGGGCTTAAGTTTTGTATTGACGTCACGCCGAAATGGCTAAAGACACGTTATCAAGAAGATCAATTTAAAGCACTATGAGTCGAGTCTTTTATAAATGAATCAATAGTTTTAAACACTGTGCACTATCAGATTTAAGCCATAGCTGGATATTTCACTTCACTTAGAGCTGTGTTACACACTACATGAAAGGTCATTTTCAAAAACCCATAATAAGGGCTCTTTAAGAGAGCTTCACCAAAATAGGATCTTTGAGATGAGATCCAGTTGATTAAAATAAACTGTGTCCACAGATGCAACATATGGATCCAGGACTCTTCCACAAACAAAATCTATTTATCTTCTAAACTGTAGATTCTCCAAGAGTCTTTATTTCACTTCTTGTTGCAGTCAGTGAGTTTTCCTCTATTCAGTCTCTCCTGAATGACAAGCACCTGTCCTCCAAAAGTAAGCACTTGTGTGATCTTTTTCTCGAAATCGTCATAAATGCTGCTCTCTGAAAACCAGTGGTGTAAAGTAACTAATTACAAATACTCAAGTTACTGTAATTAAGTAGTTTTTCTCAGAAATTATAATTTACTGAGTAGTTTTATAAATGTGTACTTTTACTCTCACTTGAGTACATTTTTAGTGCAGTATCTGTACTTTTACTCCACTACTTTTCTTCAACCTGCAGTAACTACTTTATTTTTTTCTTATCTATGGAGAAGCGCGATCAGCCATCGGTGGCAGACTGCGGAGATATGACTGAGGCCAGTGTTGCCAGATGTAGCCGACTGATTCCAGCCCAAAAACTATCCAAACCCGCCGAAATGCACATACATGCATGCAACCAAAGTCAAAACCGCCCAATCTGGCAACACTGACTGAGGCCTCTAGCGCATGCTCTCTGTGTTGCGCGCACTCGCTCTCTCTGCCAGTGACAGCGCTGCGTGCATCAGTTCCCCACATTCGTCAAAAGTTAACCCCCAAATTGACACAGGTAATAAAAAGATCAAAATGGCCACTGTTGATTATAGTAGACTTCTGTTTTCAATAGTGATTTTACCACTTTTAATATAGGAAGTCCTCGGCTATGCAGAGGCTATAATTAATCAGAAATTGAGTGTACATAGTTTTACGTTAGGAAACGCAGTCTTGAATTTACAAACAGTGGGCAAGTGCCAGAGAACAGATGTAACACAATGATTAAATTTAGTTACAGTCACACTCATGTAAAGGTATAATATTCAACTCGTTTAGTTTGCCTTCATTAATTTTTGTTTTCAGTTGTGACATCAAGCATGAGTCTTCAACACATGATTTATTTACAACACGTTTTCAAACATAATAGTTTAATTTCTAATAACTACTTTTTTATCTTTCCCATGGTGACAGTGCATAATATTTTAGTTATTTTGCAAAATTTGTGTTTAGACAAAGTCCCTTTAAGTATTCTGTAGTCTTTAATTTAGATTAAAGTGTAATTTAAAGACTTGTTAACTAGGAAAGTTACAATAATTAGTCCAGTTTTTGTATAACTGGTTTGTTGTGTAGACGATCAAAAAATATACAGTAAATATTTCTTAAGAAAGCTAATAATATTGACCTTAAAATTGTTTTAAAAAAAATTAAAAACTGCTTTTATTCAACAAATAAACTAAAGAAATAAGACTTATTATGACTCCAGAATATTTTTTTTTGTTTTATAGGAAATACTGTGAAAATCTCCTTAGTTTGTTAAAGATCACTTGGAAAGCATTATTTTAAGTTAACGGGAGGGTTAAAGTTAAAGTTTACAGGTGCAAAAATGAGCCTTGATGTACTTAAATGTTAGAAACGTGTTATCCTGCTACAATACAAAGTTACTTGTCAAATAAATGAACATTAAGATTATCTTGAGTTTAAGTTATTTAATTAGCTTGTTTATGAAGACTGCAGAGTGATACATGAAAACAATGACTTCGAATAATTGTTTAAGTATTTTGTGATGTATGTTAAAGTGTGGCCCTAAAAGCACAAGTGGCCCCTGCCCGGCCATCCCCCAGTTACTCTGGTCTAGAACCGCCACTGAATAAAAGTGTCCAAGAAGACGGTCAAAATCTTTACATGCATTGACTCAGAGACTGTTTAGATCCATGTCACTGATGAGAAGATTATTGGACACCAAAATAACTTTGTCCTTAGACACTGGCTAGACATTGAATTTTGGTCACCTGACATCATGACCTAAATCTAACTTAATATTAACATCTTATGATGTGTGCCTGCTGGGCAATAACTAAATGCACTACAGAATGTTACGTTTACACACACACACACACACACACACACACACACACACACACACACACACACACACACACATCAACAAATTACATGTAAACGCATCAGCTTTTGACAGCATAATACTCACTACTCATGAGTACTTTTGAAAGGGCTACTTTTTACTCATACTTTGAGTATTATTTACAACAGGTACTTTTACTCTACTCACACTACATTTTTAGGCAAGTAATGGTACTTTTACTTAAGTATGATTTTTCAGTACTCTTTCCACCACTGCTGAAAACACACATACGTCATGGGTACTCCTGGGTCACTCTGCGGTAACATATTATTTTGCTGTCTGCATCATATATTTAGTTAACATGTTGCATGTTTATTTAGTTAACAAATTGATCTTCATGCTGACAAATTTGTATGTGTGTTATATATATCCTGCGGCGCGATACGCGCAAATGACGCAAATTGAGCGGCGCGGATGGCTTGATACAATGGCGTGTGCAAATGGCGTGGCGCAAATTAAGCGTTTTGCGCGTTAACACGCTTAACTGCCAAATTGCGTGAACCGCTAGAGTTCAAAAATCTGAACTTCTGCGGACATTCACGCTGCGTTAACCAATCAGGAGCTTGCTCTTGTGGGGGCATGATTGTGATGTAGCACCTGTTCACCGGGCAGATAGAAGCCCTGCCCATCACGCAAATCCGTGTGTCAAATTCACTTTAGAACAGATGCGGATTCGTGTGATGGGCAGGGCTTCTGTCTGCCCAGTGACTGTAGCTTCGTTGCTAAATGGCTAACATGGATTTTATTGTGAAAATAACTGACGCGAATGAAGCGGAATTTGACGTGCAAATGAAGCGAGTAAACTCAAATGTTCACGCGCAAATAAATTTCGCTATTCGTGCGTAGATAGATGCGTGAACATTTGAGTTTACTCGCTTCATTCACGCGTCAAATTCCACTTCATTCGCACGTCAAATCTGCTTCATTCACGCGTCAAATTCACGTTCAAATTCCGGAGACTGTAGCTTCGTTACTAAACGGCTAACATGGATTTTATTGATAAAATAACTGTGTTTATGTGCTTTTATGAAGGCTGTGTCGATATGTTTGGAGCAGTGTCTGAGTCCACTAGATACTTTCAGAGGTGCACCCAGCTCTGTGAGCTCATAAACTCCTCCAGAAACTTAACCTGGATGACGGAGGCTTTCAGCAGTGCTTCTGACTGAGCCGAGCCCAGTTTGATGAACTGTTGTCGGTGTCAGCTGGAGGATTTCCCCCGGGACACCAACAACAGGTGCTACGTCACAATCATGCCCCCACAAGAGCAAACTCCTGATTGGTTAACGTGGTGCGAATGTCCGCAGAAGTTCAGATTTTTGAACTCGAGCGATTCACGCGATTTGCGTGTTAAGTGCGGCAAACGCGAAAAACGCTCAATTCGCGCCGCGCCATTCGCGCGTATCGCGCCATTTGCGCATATCGCGACATCTGTGCCGCACCCTTCGCGCATTTCACCTAATTCGTGGCGTGCGATTCGCGCCTTTGCATTGACTTAACATGTAAATCACTCGCGATTGACGCTTCTTCCGCGTCTGGTGTGAACGCAGCATTATGCTGTGTTCACACCAAAAGCGGAATGTACGGATAAATTGCGCTATTCGTGCGTAAATAGACCCGTGAACATTTGAGTTTACTCGCTTCATTCGTGCATCAAACTCCGCTTCATTTGCACGTCAAATCCGCTTCATTTGTGCGTCAAATTCACTTGAGAACAGACGCGGATTCACGTCATGGGCATGGCTTCTGTCTCCCCGGTGACTGTAGCTTCGTTGCTAAATGGCTAAATAACTGTGTTTCTGTGCTTTTATGAAGGCTGAAAAACAGCGTCGATACATCTGGAGCAGTGTCTGAGTCCACTAGATAATTTCAGAGGTGCACCCAGCTCTGTGAGGTCATAAACTCCTCCAGAAACTTAACCTGGATGACAGAGGCTTTCAGCGGTGCTTCTGACTGAGCCGGACCCAGTTTGATGAACTGTTGTCGGTGTCATCTGGAGGATTTCCCCCAGGACACCAACAACAGGTGCTACATCACAATCATGCCCCCACAAGAGCAAGCTCCTAATTGGTTAACGTGACGCGAATGTCCGCAGAAGTTCCGATTTTTTTTTTAACTAGAGCGATTTGCTAGTCAAATGCGCAAAATGCTCAATTTGCGCCACTTCATCCGTGCGTATCATGCCGCAGGATGTCTATTCGCACATTTGCATTGACTTAACATGTAAATCACTTGCGATTGACGCTTCTTCCGCGTCTGGTGTGAACGCAGCATTAGGAAGTTTAATGTATTTGTCAATTTGGTGACACAGGGCTTAGGACACTTGAAGCGCAGTTCTACAAACAGTAGATTTGTGTACATTGAAGACGTTGGCAATGATTAACTGAAAAGTACCACACGCAAAAAAACTTGGAAGCAGGGCTGCAAGCGTAAAACTACATGGGGTTTGGTGCTCAAGTTTACGCTGAAGTGCAGCAGTGAGGCGAAGGATTGACTGGCGGTCAAAAGGATATTCCCTCAATAGCTGCACATCATTCATCATCTCTAATACTGTTGATTGGTTCAGTGAAAATGCGCCTTGGCACTTCCTCTTCTTCTAATAAAACTAATTCAGCCTTAGCATCTGAGTTTAAAATTTACTTAAGGGAGCTGTTTGGGGGGCAACGCAGTGGCGCAGTAGGTAGTGCTGTTGCCTCACAGCAAGAACGTCGCTGGGTCGCAGGTTCGAACCTCGGCTGGGCTGGGTCAGTTGGCGTTTCTGTGTGGAGTTTGCATGTTCTCCCTGCGTTCGCGTGGGTTTCCTCCGGGTGCTACGGTTTCCCCCACAGTCCAAAGACATGCAGTACAGGTGAATTGGGTAAGCTAAAATTGTCCGTAGTGTATGAGTGTGAATGTGTGTGCGTGTGGAAATTCCCAGAGATGGGTTGCGGCTGGAAGGGCATCCGCTGTGTAAAATCGTGCTGGATAAGTTGGTGGTTCATTCCACTGTGGCGACCCCGCAAGGGACAAAGCCGACAAGAAAATGAATGAATGAATGAATGAATGAATGAATGAGCTGTTTGGGTCCCTTAATTTTATTAAGGACAAGTGGTTGCTAAGGACTTTGTAGCAACGCTTAGGGCAATACTTAGATCAATGACAGTCTTAAGTTCTTTAAGTTGAAGTTTGAGGTTTTTTTTTTTTTACTAAAGGATTTTGTAGTTTAAGAGTTTTCATGCAACTGGGCACTGATGTCTAGCTTTGTATGCAGACAACAGAAAACAGCCGTAGTCATCATTTAACCATATCTGTTGTAAATATTCAGGTGACTGGGTGAATTTTCAATGGGTAGTGCTGTGTAGGTAGAAGTAAGACCTTAGCCATTTTTACACACACACACACACACACACACACACACACACACACACACACACACACACACACACACACACACACACACACATACATGACTTGCCTAAATAACCTAAATTGCCTAGTTAACCTAAGTAACTAAGCTAAGCACTAATATCTTGCAAAATAACTAGTAAAATATTATCCACTGTCATCATGGATAAAATATAATTGTTTTTAGAAATTAGCTATTAAAACTGTTTTGTTTAAAGTTTTATATATTTTTTTCACACGAAAAGTTTGAAAATGTTTAATTTCACATAAGGGCTAATAATTTTGTATATCACTGTATATCACATTACATTTTAAGCAGAAAGGTGACTAAAGTTATTTATCCTTGTTTTTGTGTCTGTGGGCTCCTCTGGACATTTTTACATATTTTAGTCACCTTCCTGCTAATTGGGCTGTACTAAAATTGGTAATCTGTGTAGTCTCTGCTAGATTTTACTGATTATTGGATGGGCTCATTCCCACAGCTCCAGATTTGGGACACAGCTGGTCAGGAAAGGTTTCGCTCCATCACCCAGAGCTACTACCGCAGTGCCAATGCCCTAATCCTCACTTATGACATCACCTGTGAAGATTCCTTCCGGTGCCTTCCTGAGTGGCTGAGGGAGATTGAGCAGTACGCCAACAACCAAGTGGTGACAATCCTAGTAGGTGAGTGTTCAACGTTGTGCTGAATCCTCATTCTGCTGCTGATTTCTACTGTAATACAATATTAATGATCTTAATATTAATTTCATAATTGTTTGTTGATAAACTGCAATTCACTTTAGACCAGTGGTAACTTAAGCTTTTTAGTCCAAGATAGTCATTTTTAGTCCTTGACCTCAGCCTTGCTGTAATCTAACCAACAAACAGCTTGACAGAAAAATAAAGCTATTTAAATCAAATTTAACAAGCTCTATTTATAATTGCATACAAGACTTTAATAATAATGATAATATAATTTAAACCATTTTATACAATTGCAGTAAAAGTAAACTACAATTAAAGTAAGCTCATAATGATTGTTAAAATGAGGACCTTTTTCAAGACCTTTTTTTTCAAGACCTTTTTTTTTCAATGAACATGGATTCAGAGGTTTATTCATTTTTGTTTTGTGTATTATCAGTTCATATAAATTACTCACATTAGGCTAGTGGGTTGCATTTTATTGCTTTTATTTGTGTGGGGTCTCTGCATCTGGTAGATCAGTCTAGTGCACTGAGCGAGTTTTATCAGTGTTGATATTTACAGTAATGGACGTCTTTGCGGCTGGGTCAGGTCATATATCCAGAAACAGCATCGTTGGATTACAGCATTAGATTGGTAGCAGTTCCTTTCATATGCGCATTTTCTCCCTTAATTGTCTTCTCCATTTCTACTTAACATGAGAAATACAAGGTGTGGTGACCAGGTTCAAATGCGTGTGTCTGACGTTGAATGTGTGACTGACAGCCCTGAATTATGGTGTTTTTTTGGTGGGCGTGTTTGTGCGTTTGTTTGTTTTTTCTCGCTTTAAATAGTGCATCATTTTTCTGAGTTCTTCCCTGCTCGCTGACTCTACCATAATGTTTGTGTGTTTCTATGGCAAATGCAGGGTAAACTACGGGAGCCCAGAGGTGAGTGTCACGTGTTATGGTGAAAACCCATTTTAATTCAAACAAATCAATCATACTATCATACATCTGGCGCAATATGGTGCAAGACGTTTATGGTGATTTGTTGCTATTTTCACACCAGCATTTTGCACTATGTTGTTTAAATAGCAAGTCCATTTGCACCACTTTGTGGACACATGGGCGTGCCGGTGTAAAAGGTGTGTTAAGGCGCATTGTTGTCACATTGCTATTTTGAGGACTGAAACAGACTGCGCCTTTGACCGACTAAAGACCTGCTCACACTGTGAGATTTCAGCCACGATTTTGTCATCTGAGACAAGTTTGGGAAATCCTAAAAGATTCCTGAAATCCTAGGCTAAAATCGGTGATCTTTGATCGTTGGTTTGACATGTTCACAGACAGCCGCTTAGTGCCCGTTGCGATCAGACTTTTCCTCTGATGAAGTTCTGGCAGTGTCAGAAGATTTCAGACACTTTCGTGCAGTGTGACAGCTGTGATAAACATCAATCCAAGAACCAATAGGAGCTCCGAATTTGATGACGCAATCCATGTGACAATTCAAATGACCGCGAAGGAAATGTCAAAACAGTTTTTTTATTCCTGGTTTTGTTATTGACACATGCTGTGTGCAAAATTGCCACTACAGTTTGTTTACATTTGCTGTAAGGCATCATTTCAAAACGCTGGATAGTGAAAGTGTCACGGGTGGATGACGTCAAACTCCAGGGGCATTTTGTTTCGTGTTTGGGGTGTCTTCGTTGTTGTTCAGTCTCACATTATGACAGCTGAGATCTTACAGTGTGACATGGGAGCCATGTTCGTGCAGTCTGACATGCTACAGTCGTTCAGTATTATCAAAAAAATCGCACAGTGTGAGCAGGGCTTAAAAGCTGGTCTAAATTCCAGTGCAGAGCGAGTTAGTTATGCGCCTATTTAGGTCCAAATGCTTACACATTGCTTAGTACAGACAGCATGTACAGCAATACACAAATATCTTTACATATGAAAAAATTAAAGGAATAAAATTTTACAAAAAATATTATTTTCTATATAAATAAATAAAAACCAATACCTCTATGACAAAACCAAAACAAATTTGATTTGTCCACCTGTTAGATTTTAGATATGTATGCATCATATGGAGCAGAAGAATAGGACATTTGTTTGGATATAACTCTTAAAAAACCACAAAGAACCTTTCTTTGTTACTGTTCATTAATTAATTTGCTGGAAATTAATGAATCAGGTCCTGAAGATTCGAATCATTGATTTTACTCAGTTGAGTCAGATTAAATCAGATTAAAAGATTCACACTTTATCTACCATTCGTCCCGCAAATATAAGACATGGTATTTTACCAATCTTGTTTATATTATTTCCGTGGCCAACGATAATATCATAACACAGAATCGGGTTAACTTTTAGCAAGGTAACAAAATCTACAGCTTGAGGCAATGACTTAGAAGCACATAAACAAGAACACAGTTCTTACAAAAGGAGAACAAAGATTTATTGAGCTACACTATGATACATGAGGCTAACTATGTAATAAATAAACAAATAACAAACAAACGCACACACACATTCACACATACACACAGAGGCAGTTCAGAGGATGCAAAATGAGTAGACAACCGTCCCAAATTAATTCTAGTACTTCGTACTAGACCTTAGAATCACCTGATAAACCACAAAAGCAGAGATTTGAGTTATCTTTAACTGCTTAAGACCATATGCACCAGATCAGCAAGAGACCACATTTGTTTGTGTTACTTGCGTATTTGCTGAAGTCTTGTCTGGAGTTTGCCTCAGGCCAGCCCGGCGGCTGGCCTGAGGAAACACACGCCGCTCCTGGTCGGGTGGTTTCTGTGACGTCTTTGGGATTCCCGCTCGTGAGTGGAGTTGTCCTGGGTTACCGGGGTAACTGCTGAGGGTCAGTTCGCGGAAGTATGTGTGGTTTCGGGGGACCCGAAACTCAAGAGGTTTGCATGGAGAGTTCGTGGTAACCCCATCACGTGGCGGCGCGGTGTCCGGGCAGGCGACGGGGCAGAAAGCAACAGTGGCGCAAGCCAGCTAATGCGAAAAGCAATGTTTTACGGCTGCAGCGAGTTTTAAGGGACCCATATTGATCCATCCCCAAGGCACTGTCTTCCAATGAGCAGTTGCCATGAAGGGCGGGGCCACGCCCCGTACCAGTGTAGTAAGGGTCAATCATTAACAGACTGCAAGAGATTTCACGTGGTAAAATCTCTTGTAAGATTGTAACTATCTTACATCAAATGTTATAAGACGAATACTGTTTGTACTACTAGTTTTTTATTTACACCAATGTATTGCAAATGAAAAAAGTAAAAATGAAAAAAGTTTTGTTTAGTATCAAACATTTCAGACACATACAGATCATTTTAATCTGCTATGAGGGTTAAAACAACACATTCATCGACCTGGTTGGTTGGAATAAACACAGCACATGAGGAAACCTATGGCATATTATTCAAAGATGTATCTGCCTTAGTTCTAACATTTAAGAGATCGTCTTTCAGTCGTATGCATTAATTGCCAGAGATACCTTTGTCTCTATGAAATTTTGTCCATCTGGCTGCAAGCAGGATGTCCCGAGGGCGAACACATGACCACATGAGCGGTCATTGAAAAGTCTCGTGAGGGGCGATCCCTGAAAGCCCAATTGTTTAGATTATTAATCATTTTCAAAGTTGGCTGAAGGGTCCTGCACATCTGCTGCCAACGTCTTGGGAGGAGAGTCAAATGAATTGCCCCCCCGGTTATCCTGATGGTATAAGCCCTGGAGCGAGTTCAATGAATGAGACAATTTGCGCTCAAAATTTCCAAGCCTGATTCGAACTGGTTTTTGATTTCTGCAACATCCTTAACCTTGAGTTCCAACATTCCCCCTTTGTCTGGTGATGTTCCCTGTGTGAACATTGGCAGGCACTGGAACAAACAGGCAGAAGCAGAGAGAACAGGTGAACACAAGACACAAAGAACATCATCCCTAACTGAATCTTGGTGCAGGGTTTAGGCGCTTTGGAATGCTCGGGTTAACAACACTCACAGTGTAGAAGACCATAGTTTAATATGATCAGAATTTAGGCTTTTAAGACTACCCAAGCCATTGAAGGCTCAACAAAGTTGTAAAGGCATTATCCCAATCTGTAAAGAATTCAATTTCTGGTCAGTGTTATTGCATCTAAGCATGCGCAGGATGTGGGGCGTGTACTTTTGAACAACTTTTGGATGGCCTTTACTCGCTTCTGAAGAAAGAAGCCAAGTCGTCACCTTGGAATTATAAGGTTCCATCTGCGTTCTGAATGATTTTGAGAAATTGAGCTTTAAAGTTTTTGCATTCCATAGCAAACAGTGCGTGTGTAACATTTGTCTTTTTAAATAAAACATCTTAAAATGTAAACAACTTATGAAAAAAACATCCCATAATGTAAATAATTGTCATTTAATAAGAATATGTCAATAACTCAATTTTGACAAAAATGTCAGATTGAACCTTATAATTCTAAGGTGACGAAGTGTCAACGTCAACATTTAACCTACAATGCTGTTTTGACGAGAGTCAAACCAATAAATTTCATTCTTTACCCTCAATCCTCTTTTTGGTTTTGGATTGAAGATGAAGAAATGTGGTTAACAAAACTTTTGAGTTTTCGCCTAAAACGTGTCGTCAAACAGGTGCTACAACGTTAAATTATCAATACAGCGATCACACCTTCAAGGCATTGATTCGTGAGGTTTGGTGAAAGGAGTCAATCCTAATTCTGAGCTATGGACTTAAAACATCATCTGTGGGGAGAGCAAGAATTGAAAGACATAAAGAGAGAGAAAGAAAAGAACACTGAGACATAAGGACATTGAGTGAGGTTAGAACAACAAACAAGTGTCACATATGTGTAATAGCTCCTCTCTACTAGAGACTGGTCCTAGCAGTGGAGGAGATAGTGTATGTATTGGGTTTAGGAAACATAGTTAGGGCTAGGTGTCTTCCTAAAATAGCGCAAATGACAAAAACATGTTAATGTTATATCAAGAGTTTAGGATAGTGGGTCTGTGTCAGCAGGTTGGTTCCTCCCCCTTTCTGGTCACTTGTAGTTGAGGGACTGAAGTTGGCATGGCACAGGTAGGATTGGGATTGTTTCTGAGTTCAGCGGGGTGGCAAACGACCAAGACAGCACTCTTAGGTATTGGAGGGAGTTCGTCCACAAGTGTTTGTGTGATGCAGTGATGACCTGAGGCATCAGGTGTTGAGTTAGCGTCTAACTCTGGTGTTCAGGTACAGTCTATTGCATACTTGAAGTTATGGTGCTAACAGTTCTCTGTAAGTGAGGTGAGGAAGTGCTGCTTCGTGAGGTCGTTGCTTGTCAGGCAGAATCAGGTTTTCCTTTCCTTTCTCACTTCCGATCCTCTTCCTTTCATTGGAAGAACTCTTTCAGGATCATTTTCATCAGTTCTTGAGGGTCAAAACATGGTGATGTTTTCCCTTCTGGCGATTCAGTTCGAGCTCGATCAGCGTGGAATCTTTGCGAGTTCTTTCATTGACCTCTTGGGCTGGTTGCGTCAAGGTGGTGGTGTTTTACCTCGGAGGTACCGCTGGATTCCCATGAGCTTGTCCCCCTTTGGATTGCAAATGAGGTGGACCTGTTCCATGATCTCTCCCGGTGACATTCAGGTGAGTGTTGTCGTCCAGACAGTCTTTTCCAGCGGCTGTTCCATTGTTTCGGTCTGGTATCAGCAAGACAGTCTCGTTGTTTGTTGTAAGACGACACATTCCACTCACTGGAAGGTAGTTTAGCATTGTCTGGGCCTTGGGCACCCTCAAGGGCCAGATCTTGACTTTGAGTGTTGAAGTTATAAACAGCAGGGATTTTGGCACTCTTTTCTGAAGTCATCTTTTGTTTGACGTAGGCTTTATGTGCCAAATCTCTTTTAATTGCTGAGTGTTCATTGTGTGGGGGCATGCAAGAACCCCAAGATGGTGGCTTACTCCAGGATGGAGGTTTCTCAGGAAGAGAATTTTGAAGTTCAGATCATCTTCCATCTCAGGTTCATTGCGGGTGCCGAAGTAGGCTCATCTGAGTCTGCTGTTGTAAGCTTGAGAAGACTCATGGCGACCTTGTTTCGTCTCCAGGGCAGCTGCAAGTCCTTGTTCAGACTCTACGTCATCAAACTCTCTGATGAGGGCTTCTCGGAGCAGGAAGTAGTCAGTCTTTGTGTGAGCAGGCTGACGATCAATGAAGCTGCGCACTTCAGGGCTGGAGGTTGCTCGGAGCAAATACAGTCTTTCTTTGTCAGTGACATTGGGTCTCATTTCCAGGTGAAAGTCAATGTCGTGCAGATAGGCATGAACATCTTGGCTGCCTGGCAAATTCAGCGTGAACTTGCCCAGGTTCTTGACTAGCTTGTCAAGGTCTCTGAGGTCCAGGCCACATAGTGATACATGGCTGGCTGGAGCAGAAAGAGCTGATGAGGGTTTTAGCAGTGACCCCTCAGCTTTCTCATTGTGTGACAGTTCATATGCATGGTTGAGTTCATCTTTAACACTGTTGGACTCTTCTTTGATGTAGTCCAGCTGCTGCGTTAGTAGTCTCCTGTCTTGCTTCAAACAGGTGAGTTTCGAGGGCTTTGTTTCTGCTGTTCTTGTCTTTAGAGTCAGCATTTACCTCTTCTAGTAGCTGTTCGACGTACTCAAGCTTGTTAGCGACATCAGCATGGTCGGCTTTGGCTTGTTCCATTTCTTGGGTGGTGGCGGCTAGAGTCTCTTGAAGTTTATCGATCTCCTCTTTGGCAGCTTGATCAGTCTCATCTGGCTGTTCCGGTCGTTCCTGGGCCTCCAGTTCTAGCTGATTGATGCGGGTTTGCACACATGTCAGCTTGTGCTTGAGCTGGGCGAAATGCCGGTCACTCAGCTTGAGGGTGGCGATGAGTATGTGACTCAACGTACCTGTGATCTTGGCTAGGTCTTTGTGATTGTAGCTTTTGCTTGGGTCTTGCTTCATGAGGCTGTTTAGTTTGTCATCCAGCTGGTCCTGTGTCAGATGCTGTAGCATTTCGGCGGCCTTAGGGAGGAGGCTGTCCGTTGCAACACTTAGCCATGTTTCTAGGTCTTTCCAGTGGCCAACAGGGTCTTTGGGGAGAGCCATGTTTTGCGGCGGTGGGGGGAAGACCTAAAACCGACACTGACACAGACCTAGGGGAGAGAGAGAGAGAGAGATAGAGAAGAGAAAAAAAAAACAAATGGCAAACAAAAGTGTCAGGGCGTAATGTCAAGTGTGAGCTACTGCTGAGTGTGGAATAAACAGGTGGGTGTTGTTCTCTGTGACTGTGATCCTCTGGGGGCCTGCGTCTAACTTGTAGTCTCTGTGGGGACAGTCAGTAAACACACACAGTTAGGACAGCTAGAGAACAGAGGAAGAGAAGAAGACTGATAAGGAATAGAATGATAATTGGCTGCTTCCAGGTTCCTAGAGAGAACGTTTCCTTTAGCTTTGTCAATCGTGAGGTGAAAATTTCCAAATAGTAATAATGTTGGTTAAGACTAACACTCAGTGATGTTGTCATTAAAGTCATAAACACAATTATGATTTAATTAATCAGCAAGCATTCCTGCAAACCATAGTTATGAGAATAAATCAATTTCTAAATCAGTGATGATAGGGAATGCGTAGTATTCCTGATGTCATTAAATTTGATCAAAAGTGTTGATTTAAAATTAATCAATAACTGTTATTGAAATAGGGCAGCCAATCATCAATGAACTATTAAATGAAATTAAAATTTCAGAACAGTGATTGTGTTGGTAAAGTCCCAAAAACAATAAATGTTATTATTAAACTGTGCTTATAAATCAACTTCAAATATCAACAGTCATAGAAAATGGTTGTTTCAGAAGAGAAAAGCATTAAATCAGTAATTAAGCATTAAGCATTAATTTGATGATTGAGCAATCAAAAGCATTAAGTTATAGTATTGTAGAACAACCTATAATTCATTGCTAATAAACCAACAGCTTATGAGCATTTGTATTGAGGAAATAAGCCAGGATAAGCAGGAAAAACATTTGACAAATGTGATTAAACCAGCGATGAGATCGGGTACAGTAAGGGTTTATTAAATCTGCATTAGTCAAAGCATTTTCCAAGAAAGGGGAGGAACTGAGAAGTATGGCAAATAGCCTTTAAAGCAAAAGAATCGAGATTAGAATTCTCGCTAGTGTGAGTTAGGTTGTCACTTCAACTAAACGCACTGCATTCAAGACCACAAGAGCGCAGCACGATGCAACTGACTCTTAAAAGGAATAGGAGATGAAACTCTGGTTGGTTTAATGCACGTTATGCTCAAAACACACCCATAACTCATTAAGATAATATAAACAAATATAAATTTACTAAAACACTATAATATAATTCAGCAATAACTGCTGCTTTTAACAATATTTTGCAGCATCAATTCACAATGTTATGAGAAGGCCAACTACTGCTTGCAGTTGGATATTGTTGTGGGAGCTTAAAGTTGGATCACACTGAATGTGTTGGTTAAGTTGAGAGGGGCCTTTTAAGGCAGTTTAATATTTTTTTTTTTTTTTTGTTTAATAATAAAAGTTTAATAATGTTTTTTTCCAACTCCTTGCACTGCAGGTGGACATGGCAAACACACAAGTGTGTGGCAGCAAGCACATGCCATTTCCTATCTATCTATCTATCTATCTATCTATCTATCTATCTATCTATCTATCTATCTATCTATCTATCTATCTATCTATCTATCTATCTATCTATCTATCTATCTATCTATCTATCTATCTATCTATCTATCTATCTATCTGTCTATCTATCTGTCTATTTGTCTGTCTGTCTGTCTGTCTGTCATAACATTGACAAAAATACTTGCATTTTATCAAAATGTCATAACTGGATTTTCACACAAACCCCACCCCTGCAAGCTCTTGATCATATCTCTGATTCCGTACCAAATCTCCAACTAATACATAAGTCCCCATCCTACATTTATTTTTTATTGTTTTCTATAATCCATTACACTAAGATTCATGACTTTTTAAAGTCACTTCATAGGAACTGTTTATCAGCAAGTTAAGTATACTTTCTGATTAAGAATAACATCATACTCTAACTGCAGGTGTAGAAAACTTTCTATCAACATTAGTTTCACAATTGCAGAGTTGCATCATTCCGTCAACTCAACCAACTCAACCAGACTAAACTTAAGTTTTAGGTTTTATCATTTCTGTTTGGGTAAAAGAATGATATAAATTTACAAGAAAGCTGAGATAGTAAAAATCATGGATTTTTATTTACTGGGTCATCCACAGTTTTTAGGAGCTAAAATAGCAAATTACAGGGGGACAAAAATGACTTTAGAAAATGTCAGCATTTTTATTAATTTTTACACATGATATATGGAAGTGTATACATAGCATGATATATGTATTAGTAAAACATGTTGTGTATTTGTTGTAGGTTAACAAGTATTGACAATATCTCAAAATCCTTTTGGATTCTGCTTCTAAACAATTTTATTTTTATTTTGGTATTTGTATTTTTAAGGTACTGTCTTGTTTGTAAGCTTGCATCAGCTGCACCTCAAGAATGAATGAATGAACAGTGCATGTTTGTAATAAAGCAAAGACAGTAAAATTGTTATTTAGTTTCTCATAATCAGGAATCCCCACAGCTGCATAGTGTCAGTACAACCTAAATTTGCTTCAAACACAAAACAGGAGTAGTAGTTTGTGGACATTAAATATGGTTTATTTTGCACAGTAGGATAATAAAAATTCATACGACAGTGTATATTAACTTGTATCCTGTACATTTGCTGCAAGTACTCTTGCAAAAAAATTTAATGTTTAAAGTGTGTGCTTGTGTGTACAGCAAACTTTGTATAACAGCATTTGTGTGTGACTCATCATTTAAGAAAGGCGTAAATAAACTTCACAACAAATCAAATAACCTTACTTGATATTTTGTCTCTGAACTGAATATCTACTTCATTCGGAACAGTGGAGAAACCTTCCTCAGAAGTGGAAACAGAATTACCCCAAGAGCACAGCGACAACTCGACAACTCATCCAAGAGATCACAAAAGACATCCAATGAAGTTCAGATCTCACTTGTTTCAGTTAAGGTGAGTGTTGATGACTCCACCATAAGAAAGAGACAGGGTAAAAATGGTTTGCCTGGCAGAGTTCCAAGACGAAAACCATTGCTGAGCATAAAGGCTCATCTAAGTTTAAACATCTTGATGATATTAAAAACTTTGATGAAATACTTTATGGACTCATGAGAAAAAAAATGAACTTTTTGGAAGGTGTGCGTCCCATTCTGTGTTGCATAAAAGAAACACTGCATTTCAGAAAAAGAACATCATACTAACAGCGGTGGTGACTGTTTTGCTGCTTCAGAACCTGGAAGAATTGCTGTGATAAATGGAACCATAGATTCTGCTGTGTACCAAAATATGCTGATGAAGATTGTCTGGCCATCTGTTAGTGACCTTAAGCTGAAGCAAACTTGGTTTCTGCAGCAGGACAATGCTCCAAAGCACACCAACAAGTCCACTTCTGAATGGCTGAAGAAAAACAAAATGAAGACTTTGGATTGTCAACTAGTCAATGTCCCGACCTGAGTCCAGTTGAGCTGCTGCAAACAATTTTGCAAAGATCAGTGGGCCAAAATTCTTCCACAGTGTTGTAACAGACTCACTGTAAGTTATTGAATATGCTTGATTACAGTTGTTGCTGCTAAGGGTGGCCCAACTAGTTATTAGGTTTAGGGGTCAAACACATTTTTTCAGACAGGGCTGTGTAGTTTTGTATTTTGTTTTCTTTTAATAATAAAAAAATTTAAAAACTGCATGATGTGTTTACTTGTGTTATCTTTGGCTAATATTTAACTGCTTTTCAACAGCTACCAATTGTTGTGTAAAAACAATATGATGCTGGCACATTTGCTAGCCAATTTTACCCCCCTGTAAGTTGGCTCTAAATTGCAGCTGAAATTTTCCATTATGACCTCCTTCTTAAAACTGTCTATTACTATATAAATAAACATCCATGACATTAAATATTGAGATTTTTTTTATTCATGTTTTTTTTTTTTCACCAGAATGAAAAATATTACAGCCTAAAATTTGAGCCAGGGACCTCTGGTTGAGTTGACACAGAATGATCTACTGTAGATGCTGAATAAGCAAACAGCTCACTTGTTAAAACGGAACTAATTCGCTGGCTTAGGTTTAATTTTCTAGTTGTCAACAACAGATTTTTATATACGTCCTTTTCACCAGAGCATTTGAGTCCTGTTTATTGTTTTTGTTTGCAGGTAATAAGATAGACTTGGCTGATAAGCGAGAAGTCCTTCGTCAGCGAGCAGAGGAGTTTGCAGAGGCTCAGAGCATGCTTTATCTGGAGACCTCTGCCAAAGAATCAGACAACGTGGAGAAGCTCTTTCTAGATCTGGCCTGCGAACTAATCCGTGAGGCCAAGCAAAACACGTTGGACAACAACGACTCCACTCCCATGCCCGGAGAAGGGAAAAACATCAATTATTTGGGCTGTTGCAGCATGAACTAGTAGACTTGGCCACGCTGTCTGGCTGAGGAGACAACATGGATTGCATACAAAGTGGTTGTATTGTTGGTGGCCACTGCATAGTTGCACACTACAGTCTACACTAAGGTCTACTTTATTCTTCTTAAATCCCTGGGTATTTTAAGACATCAGTGATGCTGATTTTAAAGTTGGCATCTGAAGCTCCTATACTTTTGACCATGGCCTTGTTGTTATACAGTAGTGCTTGCTGGTTGGTCAGACAATGAGATTTTCTACACTCCTGAACAATGCAACAGTTGGGATTTCCCTGCTGACTTAAGAGCCTATGTATTTGTCATATTAGATATTTGAAAAACAACAACAAAATTTTGAATGCAGATCTTCATCAGCAATTTCACCCACCTGATAGATTGGTTCATGCAAAAATGTGTAATTTATTCACCCTCATTTTGTTCCAAATTCATATTAATTTCAAGATATATTGAATCAGGAACAGCAAAATTATTTAATGACACCACCTCATAAAATAAAACATGCTTTTGTGTTGACGTCGTGAAGCATTGCAGACATGGGATTGGTTGTTGTGCATTATGACACACTACAAGAAGTCAAATAATTGAATCTTGTGTCCTGATGCCTATTTGTTGTTTACAAATCCTCACGACACCTTACCTCAGGCAAATTGTGCCGTTATCTGGAGAAAAAAAAACATATGTAACCTGAATCTTATGGCAAGCCATATTACTTTAACTCTAGTCTAATTCTTATAAAGCCATATGATGCTTTCAGGTTTGGAACAATAGGAGGGTAAATGAATGATGAAATTATGGTTTTTGTTTTAAGGTTTGGCTGCACCTTTAAAGTGTTGATTTACCTAAACCATTTAATTCTGTCATCATTTACTAACCCTCAACTTGATCCAAACTAGTTTGAGTTTTTCTCTTCTGTTCATCACAAAAGAATATATTTGTAGAATGTTATTAACTTGTTGTAATTGACATAGTATTTTCTTCCCTTTACTAGCAATGCCAGGAGCTGGTTTTCCATCAACCTGTGCTAATGCACATTTTGATGTATCGCAAGTGATGGAAACACCTAATTTAAAATGAAATTTCCTTGATTTGCTAAAAAGGTTTTTACACTCTTTCAGTGGTTTTGGGGTTCAAAGTAACCCTTTTTTTGTGAAATAATGGGAGATTGAAAAAACTGAATAAACTGGCTTGGTTGCTCTGTAGTACTGTTTGCTAGGTTACCAGTACTACAGACAGACCCTCTAATAAATTGATGGAAATGCACCTAATTTGCATTTCTTTTTTTTGAACTTTGAAAAGATTTACTTCATGTTAAAATTGAAACCCAGCTTATGGTTACTACATCAAAAAATATATTTTTTTTTGTGTTCAACGGAAAACCCATAACGTTTTGGAACCACTTGAGGGTAAATAGTGAATACATTTTCTGTTTTTGTTGAACTATCCATTTAGGACCTATTCCCACACGATTGGTGTATTAGTGTGTAAATGCTTGTTGATGATTTCTTGCAAGATTGTTTTAGGTTGCTTATGCATGCATTTTTTTTTCTCAAGTGAAGAGATCAGCACTGCAAAGTGACAGCCAGCTACCTTCAGTAATCTGTGACAGGAAGATGTGATGTAAAACCTCCTCATTTTAGTCCTTGTTTATTAGGCAGCCAGTTTATAGGAATATAAAATCCTCTTAGTGCTTGCATGGATGTTTGGCTGTAAATACTCAACAAAGGCCAGGCCGTTTTGATAAGTCATAGCAAAAACCCAATGTGCCTCTGCCATTTTCATCCTGTTGTCATGCATTAGACTCAACGGAATCTCATGGAGCATATTTGGGTCATATTTCATAGTAAAATATGGTTCAGTCAGGGTCAATATATATTGTTAAGTTTGGTTTAAATTTTAAGAAAATTCTCACTACTGTAATGCAGTAATCAGAACAATCCTTTTCAATTTAACCCTGTTTTTATTATAATTTTCTTTTAAGAGTGCTGATACAACATGGGATTATATGATGAGCTGTGAAAATAATAATACAAAACAGGGTTATACTTTTTATCAAGTGAAATACACTACTATACTGTGTAACTGTACATATGCAGCCTATGAGCATATGAAACATTTTTTTATTTAAAAAAAGTTTCATATGCTCAACAAAAGTGTATATAACTAATAAAAAGAGCATAAAAGCAAAAACAAATTTCAATCCTACTAGCCCCACACTTTGAATGGTTTCATGAGATCTACCTGTTCAGGCTTTTCAAATTACAATGGATTATTAGCAGCAAAGCTAATGCTATCATTCATTTATATCTTTTCACATTTTACACAAAAAATAAATATGCACTGCCTCAAATGCTTCATCCTGTATAAATTGATTCAAACTTCCACCCCAAGGTTTACTACAATTCAAATTTGGAGATATTCTGTCCTTATCCAAAACATACCTTGAATCTTCATAGTTAATTAAGTCCATGCAGCTTTGCTATTGTAATAACTACAGTGATGTTTAAAGCTTTTAGCACTCGTGAGTAGATTGAGAAGAGTTTGTGTGAATGAGATATCATGCAATTCATAGATGTTTCAATGAGTTCTTGCACAAATGGTCTTTGTGTTTCAGTGTTAAAGAAAAAGATGATGGAATTTTTTAACGGTGTGATTTAGTTTGTGTGTTACCTCCAACCTTGGCTGTGCTGTAAGGTTGTTTGCACCTATGTCATTACGATGGAACTGTGAATCTTCTTTTTTATAGATTTTCAGTATTTAACTTGCTGCTACAGAGCTTTTCATTCTTTTATTTGTAACAAATTTGACTGTATTTGAGATCATAGTTGTTATCAGATGCTTTGTTATTAGTAGGGCTTTTCACATTTCAGTATTGATTATGAGATGTTCAAAATCATCTCTATTCTCTCTTGAATCGATTCTGTGCTTAGTTCCTCAACAGCAAATGGTACTGTCTGTATGTTTTACAAACATTCTAGTTCCTTACAAACTCAACTTGAACCTAAAATAATGAAAATAAAGTTAGGAAAGTTTCAAGCAAATTAACAGAGTGCTCATAGTGAGCTGTGTTTACATTTATTTTGTGACATAAAAGACAACGTAGCCTTATATGCACAAGCGCTAACCACAAGAGTGTTTTAAGTGTATGGGAAAAAAATAGACAAATATAGAAAAAGAATATGCTCAGAACTGATTCATGAGAGAATAGTGGTGAATTTAGTAAATCTCGCAATTGACGCAGAATTGATTTCTTCATGGTTTTTTTTGCCACAGCTCTACTAAATATCACTATTAAATAGAGAAATGTTTCAAACTTGTAATCTATAGTGCTGTTTACACATGGTATTAATGTGTTTTCTGTAATCTGATTACAAGTGGCCAGCCAACATGCATGAGTGGAGTGATAAACTCCGGTCTGTTGAATTATTAGAAGAAAAAAATACTCACCTGCAACTTGGCTTCACACACCACACACCTTAATTATATACTTAAATAGTTACTCAGGAAAATTGATGGAAAAGTTGCTAATATTTAATAGAAGTATACGCAGTGCTAAAAAATTGCACTAGCACCATGTCAAAATTAGAACAAGAACAACAAACTATTGAAGTGAGAAATACAATAGACAGCTGTGTTGACAAGTGATTGTGTGAGGGGATTAAAAGAGCAGACACTGGAGTGAATGCATGTGTGAATGTGCAAGCGTTGTGCACATGTGTTCATTCATGCAAACCAATTTTGCCATTTTAATGCTACAAAATGCATAACAAAAGTATAAGGGGGTTAATCGCAAGGTATTGTTATGCAGTTTTTATTAAGGGTGACACAGTGTGAATCGCCAACATATAAAGGTCCAGAATTAATAGCTAATATCAGTTAATAACAAGCAGTTTGAAATATGAAGCGTTTAGAGTTAGTGTGAAAAGCCTGTTTGTAATGAAAAATATTATGATTTAATTTTTATTCATTAAAACACTAAAAATGTTTAACTTGTCTTGAAGATCAGTTGTTTCAGCATTTTTGGTTATTCATGCCAATTATAGCATTGAATTTTCCTTATATGTACACATAGCTGCTTATGATGTTAGGCTTTTCTAACCTTTTATTTTAAAGTGATGACCTTTTCTAGTTTTGTATGAAATGTTTTTTTTTTGTTACATGATGTGTCATGCACAGTATTTTGTCTAGCTTTGTTTTACAAATACTTGCCTTATTTTAATGTGTTGCAATGGGACTCTCTTTTTTATGTTACAGGACTTAGTTTCAGTATAGTTGTATTACTAAGCATATATATTTTATTTTTTAATTTTTTATGTGTACGATGCTTTGACCATTTCATTATGTGAATTACATTATGTGAATATTCATCAAGGCATAACAGTCTTTTGTCTAGTGAATGAAAAGCCAACTTTTGATTTATATTCAAGTAGATATCTGTACATTTATTGTTTTTAACGTGTGATTTTGGTATACAAGTTGTGATGTCATGTGATACATTTATCATAAAGCCATGACTACAGCGATTCAGTATTGTTTATAAGCCATTTTCTTTCTGCAATTCTGTTCATGTAACTTGTTTTAATGTATTAATACTCCACATATAGACTGCAAGTTAACACATTTATCCAAATAAACATGATTATGACACTATCTGTATTCTTACTATAGGAAATAAGTACAGATTTTTTTTTTTTTTTTTTGTTAAATAATGTTAAATAAAACTTTACCAATATAAATGTACAATTACTTATTTAATACCAATACTTATGCAAATAACTAATAGTTCATATTAATTTATTATTTACAAATGTATTAATTAAGAATCATGTTTTTAATATATAGTAAACCAACTTTTTTTTTCAATAGATGAAACTGTGAAGTGTAGTTTTGTATTTTTGTGTGTCTGTTTTTAAGTTATGTAGCCTACTAAGTGTATGAATATTAATACATATTTGACCAATATATACCAACATACCAATACATTTTATACATTTAATTTATATTTACACACTCATATAGTTTTTTAAACAAAATAATTATATTAAAGATATATGTAAACAAGAAATAGCATACTTATTATATAGGCCATACTTATTAAATTGACAAAATATTATATGTAAAATTCTAATTCTAAAATTAATATTGAACTTACAATCGGTTAGTATTTTCACGCTATTATCCTTAAATGTCAATTGATTGTTGATTCTGTTTTTAACATGTATACAAATACTGTTACACTGAATGACATAGTAAAATGCACAGCTAAAATAAACTCTAGTAATAAAATAATACTGGTTTGTGCAGTAACTAATAAAATGGTTTATATCGGGAGCGAGCTCATAAATCATATAAAACTTCAATACCCGAGAGGCATTGCGGTGATCACGTGTTTACAGTGACACGAAAGGAAAACATGATGCAAAGCATACAAAACGCGAAAGCATGTTGTGTCGCTGTATGAAGTTCCCAAAACAGATATCGACAGAAATTAGATATAATCCGCTTTGAGGGAGAACAGACACCGAACGACATTTTCGATCACCTAACACACATTGCGAAAAGATTTGGCAAGTGCACAGCAGTGTTTCTAAATAAAAACTTGAAATGTCAAAAATGAAATCATAAAAGCCATTTCAAAGCGTTACATTGTATCAACACAAACATCGTTTTTACTACATTTGTTTGAAAAGTTTTGCGTCATGGAGGAACAACAACAACGACGAGTCATCTGACGTCTTTCCTCGTTCCTCGTATGCAAATAACCCGCTTCATATCTTAAGATGACGACTAGTGACTGAAGTCATTCAGCCATGAGACTCGCCAGCTCTGCGTTACCATTTCTCCTTCTCATCTTCAGCTGTAAAGCACCGGCTCTCAAACCTCGGTTTTAGGAAGACACAACGACCAGAGCTTTTCTCATCACAGATCTGTTTCATACAACACTTTCCATATTGATCAACAGGTAAGTGTCATTGCTTATCTTACATAACCGTTTGTCTATATGGATAAAATAAAACTTCATTTGTAATAGTTTAAATGCATGCCAAAACTGATTAGAGATACTGTTATTGTAATGATATTGTTCTTCATTACCCACACAACTTTTAATTTTTGTGTATATTGTCTGATAGGTATATACATATTACTAAATAATTTGTATATTATATGTATCAATATGTATACATCTATTAATTAAAATGTATCGATATGTAATAATTACTAATTAGAATTGTAGGGAAAAAGTAAAATGGTAAAGTTTACTAATAAAATAAATATTTTTTGGATATTTTGTACAAAAGTAAATGTAATACAATTATTTTAAAAAATTATTTATTTACACTATTGTTTAAAATTTTTTTATTGCTATTAAAACAATTTTGTGCAAAGATAGTTTACAATATATTTATTCTTGAAATAAGTTTAAAATATATACTGTATGTTGATTAACTAAGGTAAAAATGGTTTTATATTTGCACATTCCGGCATTCTCCTTAATAATATACTTTCAGAAAAGTCTTCTTTGCTAATTCTAAACAGAAACATCATATTTATCATAAATCATATAGCCAATAACTATCAAAGTGGAACATTGTATACAGTCAATTATATATTGCTAATGTTGTTTTGAAGTCATACTTGTGATTTCAGACTGAATATTCAAAGCAGAGTGTTAAACAATATAGGCACAAATTGTTACTGAACGAATGTGCGAATATAAAACTACCTTTATCTCAAATGTTGATTAGGACTCAATCCCAATTCTATTTTTGTACACCTACCCCTTCCCCTTGGCCATTGACACAGAGTGTGAAGGGGAAGGGCTTCAAAATTTACTCTTAAGAAATGGGCCAGCACTACAACACCTGCACACGTCATCATATGTCATTGCGATCTCTTACTTCATATGAGATCAACGATCAGCATCTGCTGTAGTTATTTCAGTTGCGTTCTTTTTTGGTATTTATCTGCAGGAAATCACCAAAGGCATATATCATGTTATCATATTGATATAATTCAATTCAATTCATCTTTATTTGTATAGCGCTTATACAATGTAGATTGTGTCAAAGCAGCTTCACATGGAAGATTATAGTGAATTGAAACAGTGTCAGTTCAGTTTTCAGAGATTAAGATCAGTTCAGTTTAGCTCAGTTCAGTGTGGGTTATTAATCACTACTGAGAGTCCAAACACTGAATAGCAAATCCATCGATGCGCAGCTCTACAGATCCCGAACCATGCAAGCCAGTGGCGACAGCGGCGAGAAAAAAACTTCACCAATTGGCGAAAGCGAAGATTTTAAAAAACCTCGAGAGAAACCTGGCTCAGTTGGGCACGACCATTTCCCCTATGGCCAAACGTCTTGTGCAGAGCTGCAGTCTAGGCGCAGGAAGCTGGACCTCAGCGAAGACTCGTCTGTCCTTGGAGCATCACAGGAGTCAGTCTCATGCTCTCACTCCATGATGACCACCACAGCAGCTGCTCAGGATACGGCCTGGTCCAGAAATCTTGGGATCATCTCGTCGCTGGTCTCGGATCGCATCAGTGGCACTGCATAGTCTGAGGGCCTCGAGATGAGTACCCCCAGGTGGAAATACAGAATAAGGAGAATAATTAGCGTAGCTGCTGTTCATAGTGTATATAAACGAGAACCAAAATCATGTGTGGGGCACATCATGCGTCATAGCGCTATGTACTGCACTGAGTGTATGCTTTGCTAAAAAGATAGGTCTTTAATCTAGTTTTGAAGAGCGAGAGTGTGTCTGAGCCTCGGACATTATCAGGAAGGCTATTCCAGAGTTTAGGGGCCATAAATGAGAAGGCTCGGCCTCCTTTACTCGACTTTGATATTCTAGGTCACGGGTGTCCAAACTCGGTCCTGGAGGGCCGGTGTCCTGCATATTTTAGTTCCAACCCCAATTAAACACACCTGAACCAGCTAATCAAGATCTTTCTATGTATACTAGAAACTTCCAGGCAGGTGTGTTAAAGGAAGTTGGAGCTAAACTATGCAGGACACCGGCCCTCCAGGACCGAGTTTGGACACCCCTGTTCTAGGTACTACCAGAAGCCCTGAGTTTTGAGATCGTAAAGAGTGGGTTGGGTTGTAGCGAGACAGGAGGTTGGTTAGATAAACAGGAGCTAGATTATTTAAAGCTTTATAGGTAAGGAGTAATATTTTAAATTCAATACGAAACTTAACAGGCAGCCAGTGTAAGGAGGATAAAATTGGGGTTATATGATCATATTTTCTAGATCTGGTAAAAACTCTGGCAGCTGCATTTTGCACTAGCTGGAGTTTGTTAATAGAGGATGCTGGGAAACCAGCAAACAGAGCATTACAGTAGTCCAGCCTAGAAGTCATGAAAGCATGAACTAGCTTTTCTGCATCTGAGATGGATAGCATACTTCGCAATTTAGCAGTATTTCTCAGATGAAAGAAAGCAGTTTTTGTGACATGGGATATATGATTTTTAAAAGTTAAATTGCTGTCTAATATGACACTCAGAACGCTAACTTTGTATCCCTCTAGTTGCAGGTCCAGTTGTGAGAACTGCTGTGTACAGGATTTAGGCCCAATAAGTAATAATTCTGTTTTGTCAGAGTTCAAGAGAAGAAAATTGTTGGTCATCCAGTCTTTAACATCTTTGATACATTCGGTTAGCTTAGACAGTTCAGACATCTCATTAGGCTTAGTTGAAATGTATAATTGAGTATCGTATTTTATTTCTTCTGTGCTGTTGTGTTAAGGCTAAACACTAAAATTATGATCTAATGTAAAGTTATAAAGCTTTTATTTATTCCACGCTGATGCGTTTTAAGGCTAAATGCTGACATTACAGTCTAACACAACTTTCATGCGGCCCGCGAGGGAGTTTTTAAAATGCTGCTTCTGAATAACGGTTTGGTTTCAGAATTAGTAAATTAATGATGCAATACAAGTGAACGTCATTTGATGGCAGCATTGTACGCGGCACAGTTAGCGCAACCAGTAGAATTACAACACACTCTCTTATATTAAAATGCACTCGACCGTTAATGACTGAAAATGAGTCAGGAAAAAAAGGAAAATTGACTCTAAATGTTGTGTGTTTAAGGAAGAATGAACAACAAAATACTTCTTTACCAATATCGGACAGAAAGCGGTATGTCTAATATGCCAAGAAAGTATTGCTGTTTTTAAAGACTACAACGTAAGTCTGCATTTTTCAAGCAAACATTCGAATTATGCTGTCAACCAGTCACATGCAGAAAAGGCAAACAAGGCCAAAACAAGGCCAACAAACTTAAAAGCCCAGCAAAAGACATTTATGACACAGAGCTCTTTTCAAGAGTCTGTAACGAAAGCTAGTTATGTGGTGGCACATAAAATTAAAAAGCACTGCAAGCGTTTTTTAGAGTTTTATATGTATTTATTAATTATTCTTACTGTTTAATGAACGCAAACTGTCGTAGACTATTAAAGACACAAACCCCTCACTGCACGTCAGCTGCACCTTCAGCAAACCTCCTAATTCCTGCAGCACGAGGACTTTATGATTGTTTATGAGCGTCAAAAGCTTCTTAAACTGAATAGCGCATCATCGATGCCCGGTTCAAGGCAACTGTACATAGTGTGAGTACGCCCTCAGATTCTTTTTCCGTTTTATCTCATAGTTTTATGATGAGCATATTAATACAAGCTCAAATGAGATTGGTGTGAATTTGACTAAAAATTATATAATAATTGCTGGTTAAATGTGTTCATTTTTGTCATAGAATATATTTTCCATTCATACATCCACTTTAAAAAGTTCTTTTATCAAAGATTTGTGGTTTCATCAAGTTTTATGATGATTGATCTGTATATTCTAAAAGCAGTGCAAATTAGATTATTGTAAATAAAGAAAATTATTTAGAATTTAAAAATGATAAATAATAAAGAATTATTTTTAATGTGTTAATATGAGATTTTTTCTATCAGACAATATCTTTTCTATTCTCCACTGTAAAAATTCTTACATTATTATTATATTTTATAAGGGATTATTTTATTGTTTTATTATGATTGATAAGTAAATATAAATAGCAGTGCAAGATAATTTGACTTGTAAATTTGATTCAATAATAACTATTAAAATAAGCTAAAAAAATCTGTTTTGTGTTAATGTGACATGTTTCTGTCCGATATTACATGTTCCATGCATACTGCCACTATAAATAAAAGTTATTTTTTGAAGGATTTGACATGTGGCCCTTCACTTGGTTTGCAAAACTTGATGTGGCCCTCGGGTCTAAAAAGTTTGCCCACCACTGGTCTAATGTAACGTTAAAAACCTTCATCATATTCGTTGTGAACAACAGACTTTAAAGTGCAGCTTTTTTTAAATGGATAACACATTTATAAGTATAGCAGGAAAGTTCTATTTGAAAACAGAATATAGAATAAAGGAAACACTTAAACAACACAATGTAACTCCAATCAATCATACTTCTGTGAAATTAAACCGCCTACTTGGGATGCAACACTGATTGACAATCAATTTCACATGCTGTTGTGCAAATGGAATAGACAACAGGTGAAAATTGTAGGCAATTAGCAACACACCCCCAATAAAGGAGTGGTTTTGCAGGTGGTTACCACAGACCAATTTTCAGTTTGTATGCTTTCTACCTGAAGCTTTAGTCACTTTTGAATGCGGGCAGTGCTTTTACTCCAGTGGTAGCATGAGAAGGAGTCTATAACACACACAAGTGGCTCAGGTAGTGCAGCTCATCCGTGCGAGCTGTGGCAAGAAGGCTGTGTCTGTCAGTGTCCAGAGCATGGAAACACTACCAGGAAACAGGCCAGTACAACGGGAGACATGGAGGAGGCTGCAAAAGGCAACAATCCAGTAGCAGGGCCGCTACCTCAGTCTTTGTGCAAGGAGAAACAGGAGGAGCAGTGCCAGAGACCTGCAAAATGACCTCCAGCAGGCCACAAATGAGCATGTGTCTGCTCAAACAGTCAGAAACAAACTCCATTAGGGTGATATGAGGGCCTGACAACCACAGGTGGGGGTTGTGCTAACAGCTCAACACAGTGCAGGATGTTTGGGTTTTTCCAGAGAACACCAAGACTGGCAAATTCACCACTGGCGCGCTGTGCTTTTCACAGATGAAAGCAGGTTCACACTGACCACATGACAGAGTCTGGAGACACCGTGGAGAATGTTCTGCTGCCTGCAACGTCCTCCAGCCTGACCGGTTTGGCAGTAGCTCAGTAATGGTGTGGGGTGGAATTTTTTTGGAGGGCCGCACAGCACCTTCCATGTGCTTGCCAGAGGTAGTCTGACTGCCATTAGATACCAAGATGAGATCCTCAGACCCCGACCGGTGTAGTTGGCCCTGGGTTCCTTCTAATGCAAGATAATGCTAGACCTCATGTGGCTGGAGTGTGTCAGCAGTTTCTGCAAGAAGAAGGCATTGATGCTATGGACTGGCCTGCCTGTTCCCCAGACTTGAATCCAATTGAGCATATCTGAGACATCATTTCTTGCTCCATCCACCAATGCCAAGTGGCACCACAGACTGTCCAGGAGTTGGTGGATGCTTTAGTCCAGGTCTGGGAGGAGATCCCTCAGGAGACCATCCACCACCTTATTAGGAGCATGGCCAGGCATTGTAGGAAGGTCATACAGGCATGGGGAGGTCATACACACTACTGAGCCTAATTTTGACTTGTTTTAAGTACATCAAAGTTGGATCAGCCTGTAGTGGCTTTCTACTTACATTTTGAGTGTGACATTAAATTCAGACATCAATAGGATAATAAATTTGATTTCCATTGATATTAGTACCATACATTTTTCGAAATTGCTGAAAATGCCATAATTTTACAAAGATTGGCTGCATTATTTTATGTATTTATTTGATTATATTTATTGTAATTAAGCAATGCGCAGATTGTTTTGTTTTATCCTGCAGTTATATTATTAGTTAATGTAATTTCTGGTGGAATTAGTCAGAATATAGTGCAGTAGCTGCAAGCTGAATTGAATTTATTAATGTAAAGGAAAAATCATGGTTTGGGGTTGCATTCAGTATGGGGCCATGCAAGAGATCTGCAGAGGGGATGGCAACATTAACAGCCTGAGGTATTAAGACATTTGTGCTGCCCATTACTTTACAAACCCCAGAAGAGGGCAACTTCTCCAGCAGGATGGTGCTCCTCATACTTCAGCCCCCACATTAAAGTTCCAGAAATCAAAAAAGGTCAAGGTGCTCCAGGATTAATCAGCTAAGTTACCAGACATGAACAGTATTGAGCATGTCTGGGGTAAAATGAAGGAGGAGGCTGTCTCAGGTGAATAAGATACTGATAAAGGACCCAAAATGCAAGTAAAAAAGTTTATTTGACACAGTCAGAATAAACCAACAGGGTAGAGAAAAACGTGCAAAGACACAAGGAAAACTGGGCTATGGAAGGCAGGAAACAGATAGACGAATGGGGTCCAGCAGCCACTCCTCACAGTCCTGAGCACAGACAGAGACAAATAAGCAATCACAACGAACTGAAACCGGCATGGGTGGATTAATGGCTGCATGAAAAACAGGCTTTAGTTTGGAAACATGAAACACGGGATGTATTCTCTTGTACGCTGAAGGAAAGGATCTTTATGACAGTGAATGGGCCAATAAATTTAGGTGCAAGTTTATTACATACAGAGCGCAAGGGAATATTCTTTGCTGAAAGCCACACCTTTTGTGACCGACAACGTAAATGGGCGGCCTAGACCGGTGACGATCGGCTTTAGCCTTGGTGCATGCACCCACTTGGAGGAGCGTCTGTCTGGCCCTGTTTTAAGTGCGTCGGCACCTCTGGACAAAGGTGTGAGCAGAGGGAACCGCGATTTCGGATTCAAGACTGGGAAAAACTGGTGGCTGGTAACCTAAACTACACTGAAATGGAGAGAGGCCCGTGGCAGACACTGGTAATGAATTGTGTGCGTACTCCACCCATGGGAGCTGCTGACTCCAAGAGGCGGGATTTTGGGAAACCAAACAATGTAACATACTTTCGAGATCTTGGTTGTCCCGCTCTGTTTGTCTGTTACTCTGAGGATGAAAACCAGAAGAAAGACTTACAGTCGCCCCAATATATGACAGAATTCTCTCCAAAATTTAGAGACAAACTGAGATCCCTTGTCAGAAACCACGTCCGTCGGGAGACCATGAATGCGAAAGACGTGATTATTGACAGCATCCTTAGAAAGGGAACAGACTGTGCATAGAACACTCATTTCTCCGCCTTGACAAAAAGCCCATTCTCTAGCAGCCTCTGAAGCACTCGCCTGACGTGTTGCACATGTTCCAGGAGAGAACAGGAAAAAATCAGAATGTCATCCAGGTAGACATAAATAAACTGATCTATCATATCTCGCAACACATCATTAACGAGTGCTTGGAAAACTGCGGGAGCATTGGAAAGCCCAAAGGGAAGAACACAATATTCAAATTGCCCCCTCGGGGTATTCAACGCAGTTTTCCATTCATGGCCCTCCTTAATGCGAACCAAATGATAAGCGTTGCGGAGATCTAATTTCGTGAAACAAGATGCCCCCTGCAGATGCTTGAATGCTGAAGACATCAACGGCAAAGGATAGGTATTCTTCACCGTGATGTTATTCAGCCCTCGATAATCTATGCAAGGTCGAAGAGACCTATCTTTCTTTTTCACGAAAAAGAACCCGCTCCCGCCGGTGAAGAAGAAAGGCGGATGATCTTGGCTGCTAGAGAAAAAGAAATATATTTCTCCATGGCCTCCCTCTCAGGAACAGAAAGAGAGTATAACTTGCCTTTAGGCGGAGACGTAGCTGGCAGTAAGTCTATAGCACAGTCATAGGGACAATGAGGAGGAAGAGAAGCAGCTTGAGACTTACTGAACACTCTCTTCAGGTCGAGGTACTCACTGGGCACGTTTGACAGGTCCATGCGCTCCTCCTTAAACACAGAACAAGACACAGCAGAATGAGCAGACGAAAGACAAGACTCATGACAGTTCTCACTCCACGAAAATATCGTACTAAAACCCCAATTAATATGAGGCTTATTGAGAACCAACCAAGGATAACCTAAAACCACCGTTGTGTTAGAACAGTCTGTTAAAAAACTGATATATGTTCAACATGATTTCCAGGCGTAATAAGTTTTATGGGTTTAGTGGAGTGAGTGACGGTGGGAAGAGAAAGCCCGCTGAGGGCACGTACTGCAATGGGTTGGAAAAGAGCAATAACCGGAAGTTTAAAACTGAAAGCAAAAATAGTCAAGGAAATTCCCTTCTGCCCCGGAATCAATAAGGACATGGGTGTTCTGAGTTCCGGAACCCCATGACAAAGTAACGGGCAGTAAGGTAGCCGCCGTAGAGGGTTTATCCAGATTGATTTCACCCATCAGTAGCCTCTTAGCTACTGATGGGTGTTGTCTTTTCCCGGGCAAGAAGCCATGCGATGTCCCGCGCCACCACAGTAAAGGCAGAGTCCCTTGTTTCTCCGTCGACGCTTCTCCTGCACGGACAGGCGGGATCTGCCTACCTGCATTGGTTCTGGGTCAACATTACTCGATTCCACCGCCATAGCCAAAGCGGGAGGGTCAGAAACTGGATTTGAAAACCTCTCTTGCTTCATGCGGCTCGCTCCGCGAAGCAGTCTGGTGTCCACCTGGATTGCCAGATCCAGTAGCTCATCCAGAGTCTTAGGAAGGTCCAGTGTGTAAACTTCGTCCTGAAGACGGTCCGACAATCCATGCAGGAACATTTCCTACTGGCCCTGCCGTATTCAGCAGCCAAAGTCCGGAACTCGATCGAGTAATCCGCTACGCTCCGATTCTCCTGACGAAGCTCTGCAAGGATTCGTGTGGCCTCTCTCCCGGAAGCAGCCCGATCAAAAACCTTCTTGAGTTCCTTAGCGAACAGCTCAAAAGTGGAACAGCAAGGCAGCTTTTGTTCCCAAGCTGTAGTCCCCCACAGAGCCGCCTTCCCGGAAAGGAGCGTAATAACAAAGCTGACCTTAGACTGCTCTGTGGAGAACAATGATGGTTGCAGCGTTATTTTAAGGGAACATTTGGATAAGAAAAATCAACATAAGTGAGGCTCTCCAGCATAACAGGTCGGTGGAGGAAGGTGAGGCTCAACAGAGCGGCTAGCAACCACTGGTGCTGGCAACACTTCTGGAGCTGGTGCGGCTTCACCTTGCACCGCTTCAGTAACCAGCTGTTTAACCTGGGTGGTGAGCAAGGAAACCTGGCCGACCAAAGTCTGAATGGCCTGAGCGATCGTAGACAATCATCCTGCCGATCAATCCTGGTGTTGCTGAGTGTGACAAATTCTGAGATCTGTGAGATACTCGCTGGATCCATAATAAGGCCAGTTCGTTTTGTCACGGGTAAATAAGATACTGAGAAAGGATCCAAAATGCAAGTAAAAAAGTTTATTTGACACAGAATAAACCAACAGGGTAGGGAAAAACGTGCAAAGACACGAGGAAAACAGGGCTATGGAAGGCAGGAAACAGACAGACGATAGGGGTCCAGCAGCCACTCCTCACAGTCCTGAGCACAGACAGAGACACATAAGCAATCACAACGAACTCACAAGGAAACATAGAAGCGTAGCCCAGATATAGACGCGGTAATAAGTCTCAGCTGGCTGGCTAATCAAAACAGCTGAGTACCGTCATAACACGTGACCGACCATAACAAATACACGTGGATGACCAAATCAAAACAAACCCACGTGACAAAACAGACACTACTAGCACACAAACCTGCAACCGGGACAGAGGTATTGAAGATGGATCCAAAGAATCTTGATGTCGTGCAAGAATTCTTTCTTTGCCATTCCAGATGACTTTATTTATTAGGATATTGAGTTTATTTATTAAGATAATTCATAGTTGTAGCCCTAAGTTTATCCCGGCACTCAACCCTGTTCAATTCAAAAAAGTGAATATATGTGGAAATTCATAGTTGTAGTCCTAAGTTTATCCCTGCACTCAACCCTGTTCAATTCGAAAGAGTGAATATCTGTGGAAATGATGATTACACCAATTAACATCTATTTCTAACATTCATAGTCAGAAGCCCATATGACTGTTTTCTAATCTGTGTGCTGTTTACAGTTCATCTTTTGTCTTTAACAGAACTGTGAATGATTGTCATGTCAATCAGAATCTCTTGTGACCACATTCCCAGGCTTTATTTTGCAGCCCACAACATTTTTTTTTATCTGGTGATGGCTGCTCATTAACTTACATCCGGTCTTCCTTTAAGGATTTCCTTTACTTCATGTGTGCATAATTTGTGTTGTTCTACTGTGTATTGTGTCTGCAGGAAATTTCCTTTTCCTTGTGGCCTCTACAGAATAATAGCAGATCCTTTGTCCTTCATGGCTTGGTCTCATGTGCAGAGTCATGTCATATGATGTTGGCAGTCTGCCCGCTCTTAACTTTATTGAACTGAAAGTGAAATCTTGAAGGTCCCTTTTTATTTTGCATATTGTGTGCATGTCAGTTCCTCATATGCACTGCCTGAAATATGCAGTAATTGTTTTGCTTCTTCAGTACATGATTATTAAAAGGGTTGTGTAATTCAAATCCATAAAAAAATAAATAAAAAACTGTAAGTGTAGTTAAAATAATTGTCTCCTTGTTTTCTGGAGCTTGCAAAATGTTTATTAACAATTGCATTGTAATCGACCCTTCACATATTCACATCTAAAATTGTGTGGAAAATGCACAGCGTGTCGTGTCCTTCACTAGTTTAAATTATTTTTTGAGCTTGCAGTCTCCTAGCATCTATCATTGCTACGGCCACCATCACCTTTTCTTACACAGACGTTAAAAACACTGTTTTTACTTTTATTTCAGTGGTTTGAGATGCACTGAGCTGAACACAATTTCAACAAGCTCCAACAAACTTTTGCTGCTGTGTCAGTTAATACTGAATGTATATCATTGTTATTACTTGGGGTTATGCTTAAGAATAGAGCAATATGCTGATGTTTAACCGCATTGCTTTAATGCATTCCTGCATTGGGCTCACAGTTCTACTATGCACCATGGCTGGCTGCTTGTTGCTTCAATACTGTCTTGATAAGCTGTGGTGGCTGTTTCCTTTAGTGTCATGCAAAGGAGAGGTTTAGAAAAAAAAAAACAACAACTGTCAATAATTTAGTAGTCAAAATCACACAATTTGACTCTGACAACCATAGCAGACAATACACTAACAAGGAGCTATGTTACACACTACAAGAAATACTGTATAACATCTAAAAATAGCTTACTAGTTCAGTAATTTACGCCTCTAAGAAATGTTATGTCATTCTCAGCCTAAAGAAGAGCTTAGGAAATAATCTTCCCCGTGGTGTGCATGTGAAAAGCTGCCACAGGAAAAGCCTTTAGTGTAGTTTAGACAAAAACAGATTATTGTTAGAATGTACACAGAGCCTACATATTTCTTGACCTGGGGCCTGTTTCAGAAAGGAGGTTAAGTGAAAACTCAGAGTATTTTAACCCTGAAATGAGAGAAACTCTGGGTTTTCCGTTTCAAAATGGCAGGTTTGTCAAACTCGAGAAAGCAGGGTAAGTCAAGCCTGTTTCTGAAAGAGTGGCAACTTTAACTCAGAGTCAGTTACCGTGGTAACTTACTCTGTGAACCTAACCTGGTCCGGAGCAGGTTTTAATCTCTAAACTCTGAGTTTCTGTCGGTCTGCTCCCCTTTTTTAAAGACGAAGCGATATTTCTCACCTTAGACTTACGTTTCCACACACCTATTTTAATGTGCATTTTGGAAATGCGCATAAAAAATTGGTTGATGGAAACACCAAGATGTTAATAACTTTTGAAAATAGGCATAATAAACATGCGCATAACTGAGTAAGAGAAACTTTTTATTTGATAAGAAAAGATGCGCATAAACTACGATGGAAACGCTTTTACTGAACAAACTCCAGTATACGCATTAAAAAGGTTTGTTATAAGAGATCATAACGATGATGAAAATGTGTGTGAATGGACAAACCAGCATGTTGAGCACACTGTAAAATATCTGAAATGTTGATTTGGTCATTCTAAAACGCCTTAACTGTTTCAGTATTATTATATTATTAATTACCTTTAGAGAGTCTGAAGCGTGTCAAGAGCGTCTGTTTTCCGCGTCTCATGCGTGTCTCAAACGCCACCACGCGTTCATTGTGTGTCGGCATTGTCTTGAGGCACAAGTCATTTATTAAATAAAGAACATGTTCACGCAGCTTCTTCTACCGCAGTAAATTCAGTTTTTACTGTTGATATTTAGCGCCAGTTAATCAGGAAGTGACAATTTTGTTCTCTTTGACTGGTTGGATGGAAACGCTGCTTTACTCGCACATCTTTTATGCGATAATCCAGTTTTGCACATAATTTTAATTCGCGTTTTTGGATGGAAACATAGCTAATACATTTCAGTCACACAAAGAACAAAGTCACGTACGAGAATAGCTTGTCCTTTTTTAATAATTAATTAGCTTAAATTCACTGACCTACTAACTAGATTAATGGGATTATTACTCCTTCTAAAAACATTTTGTTTTTAGTTCTGCTTACATTATAAATGTCATAACACAAGTGCACTTAAATCTATTAAAAGTGATTAATGTGTGCAAAAGTGGGAACCTTAAATTAAACATTTCCACTGAACATTAAGCTAAGGTTATATGCATTCTTGTTTTGTCAAATTTGTTGTAGAAATGCACTAGCCTATTTTATGTAATTTAATGCAGTTACATCTAAAATAACTTTAAAATTATGGCCAATAAACTTAACACATTTCATTACTTTTTTGTTATGCTTAATTATTTAAATACTTTAAATGTAAACTTGCGCATTAACTTGAGCAGCTATGTTTTCTCACGCTAACTGTCTCTGTTTCACTGAAGCAGTGGTGTTGCTGTTTTAAATATATGCTCATATTTGCTATAACTTTGCTATAACTTTGCATGAACACATCAAGTTCAGCTGGAGAACTCGTAGTATCTGCGCTCCATTGATGATGCCTTTTTATAGTTGCGGTGTGCGCACTTAACTCTGAGTTGGTCTACTCAAAGTTGATTAACCCAACTCAGATCAGCTATTCTGAAACCGAAAACTCTGAGTTTTTAATCTCTCGGTAAATCAACTCAGAGTTGATTGAACCTCCTTACTGAAACAGGCCCCTGGACATGCCAGACGGAAGGCAATTTTTTTTTTGGTGTCTGTTCAACTCATCATCTGAGCTGTCAGGAAGATTAGCACTGTTTCCTGGATTTTTTGCCCCCCATTGTCTTGGTTTTGTCCTTGTCAGCACTTTGTAGGCTTCAAATGGTAGCCTTCAGGCAGGGAGGCTGTTAAAATGATCTATAAAGATCACAAGAGTAAAGGGAAGAGGAAATAAAACATGGGTTTTGGATTTTACATTCCCTCTTTGGTTAATTTTACATTCACACGCAAGTTTAGTTGTAGTATGTCATTTTTTAAATTCTCTTTGTTGAGCAGTTGAACAGTTGTCCTTGAATATTCTTTCAGTCTCTTATGCTGGCTGTTTATGGAGAAATGAAGGGCACTGTTAACAAAGCTGTTTGCAGATTCATTGACTGGTACAGAAAGATTAATACATGCAAACTAAAAGCTGAGAAAAGATGCACTGGAGGTTTATCTCGTAAACAAAATGCACGCACTTTCAGTCTGCCAGAAACCAGAGCAGATCTAATTCTGTGTCGAGTAAAGGAGATGGTATCCACTGGATTATTTCCATCTTTCAAAGACTATAAGAATGTACTAAAACTGCATGTTATGAGAAAGGAGGAACTTTCATTGATGCAGTGCTCTCTGATGTGGGGACAGCAAGTTATTGTTCCACCAAATCTGAGAAAACGGATCCTTGAGGATTTACACACTGGACACCCAGGTGTGGTAAAAATTAAGGCAATAGCACGTAGCTACAACTGGTGGCCAAATGTAGACTCACAAATTGAGGAAAAATCTAAAACATCCATGTCTTGTCAACACAATCCAAAATCTCCAGCTCTTTCACGCCCCTGGTCATGGCCAGAAGCTCGTTGGCAGCAAATCCACATAGATGTCACTATGATGGGATGCATGTTTTTAGTAGTTGTCAATGCACACTGAAAATGGCCAGAGGTTCAGGTAATGGATTCTACAATGTCGTCCAAGACGATTCAGGTCATGGGTGGTCTTTTTAGTCACTATGGTATTCCTGAAACTTTAATAGGTGACAATGGCCCGCAAGTTACTTTAGAGTAGTGCAAGAGATGAAAAAGTGGTGCTGTCTTTTCTCAGTCTGGACCAGTGTCATACATGGTTCAGGTGGATGGTGCAAAAAAACTGGAGAAGACACGCAGATGAAACGTTAGACTGTCACCCGCAAATCACAAAAAACGCAGAAACATTACCAGTGTAAAAGCCAATGTGTAACCGCGTTAGTGCTCCTTCCCGACATGGAAGAAGATTTCCTGTGAGAAATCGTAAACCACCTAACATATCTGTAAAGCGTTTAGCTGTTACTCATACATTATGATATGTTCAATCTGTGCGTACTATTGCAGTTGTTTTGTGCAACAGTGCATACTATTGAAGTATGTGGTTGTTCATGGTAACCCGTTTGATATTGCTCATGGTTGTGTTATCATTGGTTATCATTTAATTGTTATTTAAAAGAACATGGGGGTAACTGATTTAAGAGGAGATGAGATGTACACTAATTTGTTTGAGTTAGATGTTACTATATCTGATGATCACTAAAGGGCACCCCTGTACTCTGTACTGTTACAGTGAGTGCACTGAGTAAACCGAGATGGATGATCACAGGGTATCCAGGTCTTCGATTCTTTTTCTGCATGTTATTAAATCACATTGATGCAAACATAACACTTTGTAGTGCAGTTCTCCATGTTCCCGCGCCAGACATAATATCTTCTTCATTGTTCGAAATCGTAGAAAGTGAAGCATACAATCATTGGTCTCAGAAGTACACCAGTTTGGTGCGAGAGACCGATGTGTCTGTTCAATCTCCAGTGCTTGAGATATTTTATCTCTGAATAGTTCTTTGAAAGACATTGCCATGAAGGCCAAGAAGGCTTGGGCATTTCAACATTCTCTGGGATGCCCAATATATAATGATTGTTATGCCTCAAGCAGCTTTCTAAATCATGTGATAGATTAGATTTTAATTCCGTGCTGTCCATATCTAGTGACTGACATTTGTACTCTAAAATGCTGAACATTTCATCCATGTTGTTCAGCAAAGTTTTATTATCTGCAATTTTGGTACTTAACAAGGAATAGTGGCGTAAAGGGTAGCTGTAGACGCACGTAATTGCGTGAGGAATTTAGACCTCAACAAAGCAATTTCCTTGTGTATTATTGTAGTATTTTCTATTTCTTTTATTTGCAGTGAGTCCCTCAGCTCACCATCATTGCCGGCAAAACTGCTTTTGTCTCTAAAATGTGAGTTTGCATGCAGGTGTGAAAATTTTTCTGTTAGTTTTTTTGTTTATAATCTTTTGTGTAGTAAGTGATGTAAAAATATTTTAGGGCCTGTTTTGTAAACTCACCGATTATAAATGAGGCCCCAGACCAGTTGATAGAGATGTGAATTGTCAAAGAAACACTGCACACATGCTATCTTTTGGACCACCATTGTTGCTTTAATTGTAGAGTTCTACTGTTGAGTAATGAACAGGTAATACAGATGTGCATCACAAAAATCACATTTTATTTGTAGTTTACATGGAAATAATTTTTTTAAAAAACTTCCACTTTAAAATTGATTTCAAAATTTGTCCCATTATAGAGCTGTTGTGCAAATCGGGTATGATCTATATCATAAGCTGCAGGCTCTTTAATTGCTTTTTGGTGGCTGGATGCAGTAGTCATAATCCCTGACCTCTGAATGGTATTGGAGTAAAAGAAAATCTGAAAGACATTTTTTTTGTCATTTAGGGTTATCATTCTGATATATGTTCAATTGTTCATTTTTTTATGCATTTGGTCATGAGACCTTTTACCATTTAGTTCATGACAATGGAAGAAAAAATTGTATCTTCTCCTTTTTTAAGTTTATGTTGCAAATGAATGGTCTAAATGCATTAAAAGACTTCTATTATAGTTGAATGTGGTGTTGTATACAGCCCTAATGTATCTTTCACAGCTGTAATATTTTGATTCACAACAGTAACCGTAATGAAATGAAAGTGTGAAATTTGCAAGTAAAGTAAAGCAAAGTAAGTTTTCAGAAAATTAAAATTTTCTGGAACTGGGATGTTTATTAAATCATCTAACAAAACAAAAAAAATAGCTATAAACAATTTTTTCAAGATATACATTTTGTATCACATTTAATAATAATTAATAATTAAAAATTCCTTACATTTATATAGAGCTTTTCTAGACACTCAAAGCGCTTTACTCATTAGGGGGAATCTCCTCATCCACTACCAGTGTGCAGCATCCACCTGGATGATGCGACAGCAGCCATATTGCGCCAGACCACACACTAGCTGATTGATGGAGAGGAGACAGTGATGAAACCAATTATGATGTGGGGATGGTTAGGAGGCCATGATGGACAGAGGCCAGTGGGCAAATTTGGTCAGGATGCCAGAGTTAAACCCCTACTCTTTTTCAAAGGACATCCTGGGATTTTTAATGACCACAGAGAGTCAGGACCTCGGTTTAACATCTCACTGAGCAGTATAGAGTCCCCCTGGGGCTTTAGGACCCACACAGATATTGAGTGCCCCCTGCTGGCACTTCCGACAGCAACCCAGCTTTCCCATGTGGTCTTTCATCCAGGTACTGACCAGGTGCAGCCGTGCTTAGCTTCAGTGGGTGACCATGTGAGAGTTGCAGAGAGCTAACTGCCGGCTAGTTTAATATTAATTACATTTGATACATCAGGCATTTGTGCAACTTTTTGCTCACAACAATATTTCGAAAGTGGTCTGGCTGCAGACTCGGTGCAGTGCAATCAGAGCTGCATCCAATGCTTTTAATGCGCTCACCTAACCCCACCCCTAACCCTACCCTATTCAGACAGCTGTGATGAGGAAGATTATCAAAAAAAAAGTGTAGTCCAGACAAGAAGCTGAGGTCCCAAAAACACAAGACACAGAAATCATTTGTCTGAGTCCTCTGTGCCTTCCTCAGCAAATGCAATGAACTCAACAAATGTACCATGATATTGTATTTTTCTCCATCTGTATAGGTGTAACCAGGGATGTGACGCTGACAACAGGGTGTGGATCCTCATGCAGGTTTAATGAGGATTAAAAATAGGATAGGATAAACTTTATTTGTCCCCGAGAGGAAATTTGTCCTGGGCAAAAAGGTGCTACAATGTTGCTCTAAGCCAGGGGTGTCCAAACTCGGTTCTGGAGGGCCGGTGTCCTGGAGAGTTTAGTTCCAACCCTAATCAAACACACCTGAACCAGCTAATCAAGCTCTTAGTAGATATACTAGAAACTTCTTGTCAGGAGTGTTGAAGCAAGATGGAGCTAAACTCAGCAGGACACCAGCCCTCCAGGACTGGTGATAAGACACATAATAAGACACATATTGAAGGGGATAATACTGTAAAATATCTTTGGTTTCTTTTTTCTGGGCGGCTTCAGTTGCCGTTGTTTTAAAGCGCCCTGCGAACCGCATCCACTTTCTGGTTGGCATGCAGTTCAAACTCACATGCATTTTGTGTAGATAAACCCAATTTGTAATATAACATTTTCATATTGTGTTTCTAGGCTTTATGATTAATTTTATTTGCAATGCGTCATGTAGAAAATCTACATGCCTCACGTCAGTGGCTGTTCTAGTTTAAATGCCACCCTGGCTTTTAAAAATGTAATTATAAATAAATAAAATTATTATTATTATTATTATTATTATTATTATTATTAATATTAATATTATACAATTATTATTCTTAATAAATAACAAAAATCAATCCTAAATGTAACTGGAAAAAATGTAGACAACTGGAGTGATATGCTAAGATCTCTTTAGAAATCTTTTGCTTGAATATTAAAGACAATTAGAATACAAAAAATATATTTTATGTAAATATTTGTTGTCTTAGACCCGACTCATGGCTGAGAATTATTGTTATTAAGTCTTACCTCCCTGATTCATCATATCTCCTTTCTGCTTCATAGCCATATAGTCAAAATAAGATCATCATCATATTATAACTTTAGTTTTGTCAACTTGCAAAGCTCGCTGCGTGTCGACACCTCTGCATAAAAGTTACTCCGGTTTCACAGTACATAAGCGCCATGTATTTTACTGGCGTGCATGTAGCCTAAACAACTGGCATTCACACCGGGAGCAGAGCAGCGTGTGAGGTGCGAGGGAATGGTTTTCTACACGCATGCATGCGTCAGTTTGCTTTCACCAACATTGTTTCGGTTGCACATAGACAATAACAAACTTGCACATGCAAAATATGCCAAATGTGAATGGCCTCTAACGTCTTTATTCTGGGATTACTACTTTAAATTAATACACTTGCATAAAGTAAATTGTAACTCAAAGCTTTTACTGGGGCTCTTTTTTTTTTTTTTTTTCCCCATGCCACCCAGATGCCACCCTGGGCATCGACCATATTGCCCATGACTAAATACGCCACTTGTGATACTTTTTTAAATGTTTACTGTGTTAACCAATGTTGATGGTGATTTTTAATAACCCAACAGAGTTGTTTTCTGAATCCTGTCATAGTTTTATGAACAACATTTTTAACAGGGCTTAAATTAATAATTTTTTTTTTTTTTTTTTTAATGAACGTTATTTAATTGTCGCTATGACTCACTCAAGCCCCGCCTCTTGCTTAAGCCCCGCCCCAGATTAATTGAGTACTCGTCTGTCAAACCTGTGGATTAATCGAAATGAAGAATGGTCAGAAATGCCCATCCCTAATATAAATTTATAAATATGAAATATATAAAGCACAGTACACAGTCAAGTGCTAATGTACTACTGCACTGAAAAAAAGGATTCATTGGATTTACTTAATTTTTTTAAGGCAAGCCATTGCAAATAATTTGTTTGGGTTAAATTTAAACAAACAATCTACGTTGGATTTACTCAATTTAAATGTGCTGAATTTAAACAAACAAATTACGTTGGATTTACTCAATTTAAATGTGCTGAATTTAAACAAACAAATTACGTTGGATTTACTAAATTTCATTTAGTTATCTTTATCCAATGAAATTAAGTTCAATACAATTAAAATGTTATTCCTACTTTATTTTTATTTTATTAAAATTATCATTATCATTATCATTGAACTACTTGCAAATACACTTTGAAATGAGACGTGACTAAGTTTGTTTTGAATTCATTTTAATTATTTTTTAGGATGCAATTTCTAACAATAATTAAATCACTGCTCATAAGTTCTTAAACAGCACAATGTTTAAAACAACAGTTCTTACAGTACATTCTATTCACATCAACACACACAAAAATGTATTAATTGATGGAACAGACTGCAATTCTTATCACACACAGACAGGCACACCTTTTTTAAATGTATAAAATGTAAATATACACGTCTTGAATTGATAAATAAGTACATGCTACATTGAAACCAGAAATTCTTACAACAAATTCAATTCACGCCAATACACAAAATAATTAATTGATTAACTTAATAAAGAATTAACTTAATAAAGAATTTAGCAACTACAACAAACTGCACTTTTTATGGAATGTACCCACAGACAAACATTTTTAAAAATGTTTTAACCAAGTATACAAGTCTTAAAAACATTTAGGTACAAGCAACAACAAGTTCCTTGAGCAAATTCATTTCACACACGTGCACATAAAGAAAAATGAATGAATTTATTAAACAAGTCCTTCAATAAACTGCTATTTGTGAGCCTTGATTTTCTAGACGCCTGCTTGAGAACTTTTGGGGAGAGTCTGTCAGTATTTTAGTCCTTTTGGGTACGCCAAATTAAGCAGATAAATTGTCCTCAGCATCAGAGCACAGGGTTGTGCAACAGATTTGATCTGCTCCGGAATCACTGTTCTGTCAACATCAATGCCAATGTCCTCGTAGTCTCCAAAATCTCCTCCCTTCCTTTTTGATCACACATATGCCCATGGTGATATTTGTCAGGTCTTTTCTTTGATTGCTCTATATTTAAATAAAAAGAAATTGTTATCAGACAATGTGTTTTGAAACATAATTTTGTCTAAAGTCTGTAGAAATCAAATGCAATTAGAACAAAAACCCTAACAGCCCTCCACACACTCATATGTAAGCCTCTGGAATATTATAACAACAATAATAACAATAAAGCAATGCATTAAAATTAGGGCATAGTGGTAGAGGTATTTTTACTGTACTGTACAAGGACAGGACTTGTGGTAAGGTGCACATAATCATTTATCAATCCATATTGGCAAACATCACACTGGCAAACATGTTTTTGTGCAAAATCTGCAAGGACGTTCATTTTATGAGGGTAAATTTAAGATCTTTTTATTTAAGATCTTTTTAAGACTAATTAAAGAACATTTAAGGAAAAATAATTGAAGGGCAAACAATAGAAGCTATGTGTTGAGAACTATATGTCAAGTCAGCATTTTAATTAGTATTTTTTGTTATTATTATTTTATTAATATTACATAAGTTTTAACAAATATTGTATACATAAGTTAACAAATAAATACTGATTTTACCAAATAACAGACTAATGCCGTTGCGTTAACAAATATACTTGCATTCTTTATAACAGTTTATCATTTCACTTGATTCAGAAGGACAGATGCCCACTACAGGCAGTGCAGAATTATTAGGCAAATGAGTATTTTGACCACATCATCCTTTTTATGCATGTTGTCTTACTCCAAGCTGTATAGTCTCGAAAGCCTACTACCAATTAAGCATATTAGGTGATGTGCATCTCTGTAATGAGAAGGGGTGTGGTCTAATGACATCAACTCCCTATATCAGGTGTGCATAATTATTAGGCAACTTCCTTTCCTTTGGCAAAATGGGTCAAAAGAAGGACTTGCAGGCTCCGAAAAGTCAAAAATAGTGAGATATCTTGCAGAGGGATGCAGCACTCTTAAAATTGCCAAGCTTCTGAAGCGTAATCATCAAACAATCAAGCGTTTCATTCAAAATAGTCAACAGGGTCGCAAGAAGCGTGTGGAAAAACCTAGGCACAAAATAAACTGAGAACTGAACCATGAACTGAGAAAAGTCAAGCGTGCAGCTGCCAAGATGCCACTTGCCACCAGTTTTGCCATATTTCAGAGCTGCAACATCACTGGAGTGCCCAAAAGCACAAGGTGTGCAATACTCTGAGACATGGCCAAGGTAAGAAAGGCTGAAAAACGACCACCACTGAACATGACACAGAAGCTGAAACGTCAAGACTGGGCCAAGAAATATCTCAAGACTGATTTTTTTAAGGTTTTATGGACTGATGAAATGAAAGTGATCTTGATGGGCCCGTGGCTGGATCGGTAAAGGGCAGAGAGCTCCAGTCCGACTCAGACGCCAGCAAGGTGGAGGTGGAGTACTGGTTTGGGCTGGTATCATCAAAGATGAGCTTGTGGGGCCTTTTCGGGTTGAGGATGGAGTCAAGCTCAACTCACAGTCCTACTGCCAGTTTCTGGAAGACACCTTCTTCAAGCAGTGGTACAGGAAGAAGTCTGCATCCTTCAAGAAAAACATGATTTTCATGCAGGACAATGCTTCATCACACGCGTCCAAGTACTCCACAGCGTGGCTGGCAAGAAAGGGTCTAAAAGAAGAAAAACTAATGACATGGCGTCCTTGTTCACCTGAACTGAACCCCATAGAGAACCTGTGGTCCATCATCAAATGTGAGATTTACAAGGAGGGAAAACAGTACACCTCTCTTAACAGTGTCTGGGAGGCTGTGGTTGCTGCGGTTGCTGCTGCACGCAATGTTGATGGTGAACAGATCAAAACACTGACAGTGTCATGGATGCCAGGCTTTTGAGTGTCCTTGCAAAGAAAGGTGGCTATATTGGTCACTGATTTGTTTTTGTTTTGTTTTTGAATGTCAGAAATGTATATTTGTGAATGTTGAGATGTCATATTGGTTTCACTGGTGAAAATAAATAATTGAAATGGATATATATTTGTTTTTTGTTAAGTTGCCTAATAATTATGCACAGTAATAGTCACCTGCACACACATATATCCTCCTAAAATAGCTAAAACTAAAAACTACTTCCAAAAATATTCAGCTTTGATATTAATGAGTTTTTTGGGTTCATTGAGAATATGGTTGTTGTTCAATAATAAAATTAATCCTCAAAAGTACAACTTGCCTAATAATTTTGCACTCCCTGTATATAACCCAGGGGTGTCCAAACTCGGTCCTGGAGGGCCGGTGTCCTGTAGAGTTTAGCTCCAACCCTAATCAAACACACCTGAACCAGCTAATCAAGCTCTTAGTAGATATACTAGAAACTTCTTGTCAGGAGTGTTGAAGCAAGATGGAGCTAAACTCAGCAGGACACCAGCCCTCCAGGACTGAGTTTGGACACCCCTGATATAACCGAACTGCAGGTCAGCTATTCATATGGTGTTTAACTGCGGATGGTTTGCTTTCTCTAAAATATTAGCTTGTTAAACACATTTTTATATGACAGACTGAATCAAACACCGCAGACTCATTTTAAATAACGCACATTGTGGTCAGACTAGTGGGGACAGATGCAGAGTTTCAGTTCTTAAAGCAGATGCGGTTAGTCATTAATTGGTTTTGGCGGTCTTTGTCTTGACGGATGTCACTTCACCTCAAAAGTTATTTGTTCATTTGGTTTATTTTGTAAATTACTGACAAACAGAAAATACATTCAAATTAAGATACAAATTGTACCTACAAAAATCTTTACAAAAAGTACATTAAAATTATCATTTTCTTAGTGTTTCCTGTTGCTATTTTGGGTTTTTCTAATCTTTTCAGTAATTTTAAAAATATAATCTTGCGTTTAACTGACTTTAACAACTTTGAAACAAGTGAAGCGTGAGTAAATGGTGAATAAATATTACATTTTGGGTCAATTATCCCTTTAGCACCACTGTGCTGACAAATAATAGCTGTGGGAAAGAAAAGGAATAATACATACAACTATATATACATACCTCCTCCAAAATACTGAAATATGGCCAGGAAGATCTCCTTTCTTCTGAAGAACAGCAACAAACTCGTCCAACTGTCCCATAAAGGTGTGGTTGTAATCTGACGGAATTCTGCACCAATCTGTTGTAACCAGAAATATATACAGACAGAGACATCACATTATTAGCCATAAGTGACGTTTCTTAAGGACTAGAATTGACAACCACTCCCTTAAGGGGTTAGTTCAAGATAAAATTTTGTGACTTGAGTTTCAAATCTAGAAAAAAACCATACATAATACCATCCAAAATGAATACAATATAGCATGAACATGCATTTTAACACTCACGATTAATTGAAGGAATGGGGGAAAGCTAAATATTTTTTTGGAACGATAATTATTGTGAAAAGTGCTTTACAAATAAACCTGAATTTATATGAAATTTAAAATTTAAATGCAAAATTAAAAATAAAAATCCATATATGCGTGACTGTTGTACTGAGCGGTTCAATATTATATTGAGTATTGTGGCATCTCTATGGTTTACTGTAATGAGTGGTGATGAATCTACATTTACCTTAAAGATCAATAAAATGATGAAACTCCAGGACTCAAAGAAAACGGTGCATCATTGTCCAGTACCTCAAATAAAAGCAAGCACACGATTATGATTGTAAGTTCAAGATAAATCTAGGAGCAGCCAAAGAAACAACATGAGCAACTTCACTTGCAGAAATACCTTACACATCTTTATCCTTCGCCTCATGGCCATGCATTTAATATCCTTTAACGCACCTAAATCCATTTATTATCCCTTACATGTATATTTGATTTATAATGATTCTCAAATTTATTTAATCAACAGATTGTTTACTTGTTATTAGATTGTTTAGTTGCACTACATTTAGAGTCATTACTTTTTTCGATTGCCTTGCATATATTGACAAGTTCAGCCAAGATGAAGACATTTAAGGCCAGACATGCACTGTGTGATTTTGAGCCAAATTTTTTGACAGGCCAGAAATTTTGGTCTGCCGTCTTGTGAGAATCACAGTTGAAATAGAGTTATGAACTGACTGTTTGTGCTCTTACTGCACTTGCATGAAAACTGGGGATGGAACCTTTACCATTTACTCACCCTTTACTTGTGACAAACCAGTTTGAGTTTATTTGTTTTGATAAAAACAACATAAGATGATTTGAAAAATGATGAAAACCAGTAACCTTTGACTTCCATAATATGTTTTTTTTTATATGAAAGTCAATGGTTACTGGTTTATAACATTCTTCAAAACATTTTCTTTTGTGTTCAACAGAGAAAAGGAAACTCATAAAGGTTTGGAACCACTTGATAGTGAGTGAACAGTGAGTAAATTTCCATTTTTGGGTGAATAATCTCTTTAAGGAGTATTCAGATCTTACAGAGAACATATTAAGTCAACAGAATGTTTACTGTAATGAGTGGTGTTGAATAATCCACAATTACTTACCATAAAAATTGATGGAATAACCAAACTGCAGGTCTGGACTGAAAATGTCTTTAAACCACAGACCAGGGAACTCAGCAAAGGAAATGTGTTGTTGTCCAGTACCTCAAATGAAAGTAAGCACATGATTATTATTTTTAGTTCAAGAGTCAGCACAAGTAACAACAATGAGCAACTTTTTAATCAACATATTGTTTACTGATCAATTGTTAGGCAACATTTAGACACATTACTTACTATCGCTGAACATGTGATTAATATTATTAGTTCAAATTGTTTTACCCACTACACCAGTAATGATAAAAAGTAGGTAGGTGTTTCCATTGTGAACATATTTGCATTAAAGAGAATATGCACAGGGACTTTTAATTTTCGATAAGCCAGCTCAAGTGCTTCCGCCATTATAAAATCATCATGTTAAAGATACAGTTCACTCAAAATTACAATTTCCCATAAATTTACTCACCCACATGTCATACAAGATTTAGGTGACTTTTTTCACCAGTATAACATTGAAGAAGATTTTTAGCTAAATTTTCTTTAATGTTCTACAGAAAAGAAAGCCTCCCTGTGGGTGAGTAAAATAATGTGAAATTTAGATTTTTGGGTTAACTATCCCTTTAAAGTCTGATATCTTTAAAATCAGTGATCTTCACTGCTTGCATGAGACACGACAAAATAGTGGGTGTCAGACAAGACACCAAGCACTGCATTCAATATCATTGTTCTGCGCCATGTCTTAAAAATATGGAGATTTATTTTACCACAATATTTACCATGGTGTTTTAGCGCTCCCCTGCTGCTCATGATGGCACTTGCTCATTTTTTCTTATTTTTTTTACACTTGAACAACCTAATGAATGCTTAACTCTATTTAACGAATTATATATTTAACGGAGGGGGCGGAGGGTGTCGCGGACGACAGCGAGGACCGGGGGGACGGGAAGGGAGAGGTGCGGGGCTGGGGATGATGGGGTGGTTGGCGGTTTGTCGCGGACAAAAATGAAGACTGGGGGGGATGTCGCAGACGCCGCCACCACTATTAGGTCGCCTATATGGATGCGCTGACCCTAATTATTGTAGAAGCCGCGGTAAATTTATAAAGGGCTAAGTTGAGCCAACAGTCAGTAGGTTAACGTAACTTTTATCGGTTGGAATGGCGGATCACGGACCGTGTCCTCGCATGTAAGAAATGCTTAATTAAGTATTTATCATATTTAAAGTTCACTAAAAGCCTCTTAACTATATTTGGTGACAAAAAGTAGGTCACACCATCAGTTTGCGTGCTCTCAATGCAGGTGACGGTTAGTCACTGTTGAATTTTAAAAAATGAGCAAAATACACCTTCAGAATGAGACCATTTTATGTGTCTATGCAGTCAACAATGTATATTCTGTAATAAACAGTCTGGTAAAATATAAAATGTTACTTACTGTGCAAATGAACACCGGGTCTGGCATTGTGTTTCCACGTGACTGGATTCTGGACTGGAGTGTAAACTTCCTTCCTCTGGGCTTTGGCGCCGAGGCAACGGAGCATTAACGCGCATGCGCACACAACTAACATAATTTGTTTTAATCGACTTTAATTAATTATTTTAGCTTGGTTCAAAACGCATTTAATTTACTTAAAACCAATTTAAAAATATTTATTAAAATCAACAACTAAATTAAATTGTTTTAAATGAAAAAAATTCAATTATGTTTAATTTAATAGAGGCCTAAATAATTTTTTTCAGTGTGGTGCATTGTTCTTGGTAGAGTTCAACAGTTTTATCGAGGGTAAGAACAATCGAAAGCTTCAGTCTATTGGTCTTACACATTGGCATTCTCAGTCTTTTTCCTGATGGTAACATCTGATATTCACTAGAAAGAGGATGTTTGGAGTCAGCACTAATATTTATTGCTCTTCTCATGACTGCCTGTTCATATAGAGTCTGTATGGGCTCATATTGTTTTACTCCTATGATTTTCATGGCTGTTTTTTGAATGTGAACCAATTTATTTTTCATTTGAACAGAAAGATTTCGAAACCAGACTGTGATTCCATAGCGAACAAGACTTTCATACATAGCTCGATAAAAGACAAGCAAGATATGTTCAGATGCACTTCTTGGGTCAAGGACCATTTCTTGTGTCTTTTTTACATTTAACACAAGACAGTTCTTATCACACCACTGAATTAAATTATCGATTTTACTGTGGTAGGACGATAGGTCCATGTCTTAAAATACTTAGACTTAAAATGGCAGTATCATCAGCATATTTCACAATGTAATTATTAAAATGTGTGTTCCTGCAATCGTTTTTGTACAAAGCAAAAAGCACTGGCAATGAAACGCAACCTTGTGGCACTCCTGTATTACTATATCTAACCTCAGAGAGTATCCCATTGACCCTGATCTGCTGACCTGTTACTTAAAAAGGAGTAAAACCATTTAAATAAAAAAAGTACAGGGAGTGCAGATTTATTAGGCAAGTTGTATTTTTGAGGATTAATTTTATTATTGAACAATAACCATGTTCTCAATGATCCCAAAAACTCATTAATATCAAAGCTGAATATTTTTGGAAGTAGTTTTTAGTTTGTTTTTAGTTTTAGCTATTTTAGGAGGATATCTGTGTGTGCAGGTGACTATTACTGTGCATAATTATTAGGCAACTTAACAAAAAACAAATATATACCCATTTCAATTGTTTATTTTCACCAGTGAAACCAATATGACATCTCAACATTCACAAATATACATTTCTGACATTCAAAAACAAAACAAAAACAAATCAGTGACCAATATAGCCACCTTTCTTTGCAAAGACACTCAAAAGCCTGCCATCCATGGATTCTGTTAGTGTTTTGATCTGTTCACCATCAACATTGCGTGCAGCAGCAACCACAGCCTCCCAGACACAGTTCAGAGAGGTGTACCGTTTTCCCTCCTTGTAAATCTCACATTTGATGATGGACCACAGGTTCTCTATGGAGTTCAGTCAGGTGAACAAGGAGGCCATGTCAATTGTTTTTCTTCTTTTACACCCTTTCTTGCCAGCCACGCTGTGGAGTACTTGGACGCGTGTGATGGAGCATTGTCCTGCATAAAAATCATGTTTTTCTTGAAGGATGCAGACTTCTTCCTGTACCACTGCTTGAAGAAGGTGTCTTCCAGAAACTGGCAGTAGGACTGGGAGTTGAGCTTGACTCCATCCTCAACCCGAAAAGGCCCCACAAGCTCATCTTTGATGATACCAGCCTAAACCAGTACTCCACCTCCACCTTGCTGGTGTCTGAGTCGGACTGGAGCTCTCTGCCCTTTACCGATTCAGCCACGGGACCATCAAGACTCACTCTCATTTCATCAGTCCATAAAACCTTAGAAAAATCAGTCTTGAGATATTTCTTGGCCCAGTTTTGACGTTTCAGCTTGTGTTTCTTGTTCAGTTGTGGTCATTTTTCAGCCTTTCTTACCTTGGCCATGTCTCTGAGTATTGCACACCTTGTGCTTTTGGGCACTCCAGTGATGTTGCAGCTCTGAAATATGGCAAAACTGGTGGCAAGTGGCATCTTGGCAGCTGCACGCTTGAGTTTTCTCAGTTCATGGGCAGTTTATTTTGCGCCTTGGTTTTTCCACACGCTTCTTGCGACCCTGTTGACTATTTTAAATGAAACGCTTGATTGTTCGATGATCACGCTTCAGAAGCTTGGCAATTTTAAGAGTGCTGCATCCCTCTGCAAGATATCTCACTATTTTTGACTTTTTGGAGCCCGTCAAGTCCTTCTTTTGACCCATTTTGCCAAAGGAAAGGAAGTTGCCTAATAAATATGCACACCTGATATAGAGTGTTGATGTCATTAGACCACACCCCTTGTCATTACAGAGTTGCACAACAACTAATATGCTTAATTGGTAGTAGGCTTTCGAGCCTATACAGCTTGGAGTAAGACAACATGCATAAATGTTGCATGCATGTGGTCAAAATACTAATTTGCCTAATAATTCTGCACTGCCTGTATATATTTATATATATATATATATATATATATATATGTGTGTGTGTGTGTGTGTGTGTGTGTGTGTGTGTGTGTGTGTGTGTGTGTGTGTGTGTGTGTGTGTGTGTGTGTGTTCAGAAAAAATGCTCATGAAAATTTATTTATTTGCAAATTTCACACTTTCATTTCATTACTGTTACTGTTGTGAACCAAAAGAATACAGCTGTGAAAGTGTGTGTGGTGTGAAAAAGTGTTTGTCTCCTTACTGATTTCTTATTTTTTGCTTATTTGGCACATTTTAATGTTTCAGATCATCAAACTATTTTAAATATTAGTCTAAGATAACTCACAAAGATGACACTTTTTGTTTTGTTTTTGTTTTCCCTTAATACAATTTTCCATTTCAAAACTGAATGTGTTTACTTGTGTTTTCTTTGACTAATATTTACATTAGTTTGATGATCTGAAACATTTCTTTGTGATACCTCCTCATTTTAACACGGAAACAGATAGTAGATTTTTGTAACAGCCAGAAGGGGGCGATGAGGTTCTGAACCACAATGAATCCAGTGTACAGTCTTAGCTCTGCTGCCAAAATCAGTTTAATTTAACAAAAATTCATACTAGTTTTTTTAAACATGACATAATTTTACATGTACTCACAAAATAAGAATATTGTGTAGAATAACAGAAGCTATACTTACATTTTATTCAGCATTTTTTAAAGATGACATTTATTCAACAATCATGCATTAAATTGATCAAATAGTTATAGTAAAGGTATTTTAAATTTTACAGACGTTTTCTATTTAAAATATGTTTGAAATATAAAAAAAAATACAGACAATGATGTATAAATTTATTAAAGTACTACACAAATTCGGATTTTACACACACACACACACACACACACACACACACACACACACACACATACATACACACACACACACACTCACACACACACACACATTTTTGTTTTAGCAAAAAATTAGTAAATTTTAATAATAACTTACAGTATTAAATGTCGTAGAAGATTTGTTTGTTTGTTTGTTTGTTTGTTTATTGCAACAAATTAACCTTTCTTGTAAAGTGGCAGGCCTACCACAATTTATAGGCAAGGCAATTTATATAGCACATACACAATAGTAATTCAAAGTGCTTTACATAAACAAGAATAAAAGAAACATAAAATACAAGTATAAGAAATAAAATCTGCAAAGAATAAATATGATTAAAAATTGATTAAAATGTGTTAGAACAGATTTAAAACAAATAAAAACGAAAAATCTGTTAAACATAACACAGTTCTCATTCAGTGAAGACAACTAATCAGATGTGTTTTAAGTCTTGGGGGAGTGGGGGGAATAGTTGCTGAAGGCAAATTCTCCCTGCTTTTACTTGATCCTAATGATCTGAGTGATTTGTTAGGGTTGTATTCAGTGAGCACAGCTATAATGTATTGAGGTCCTAGGCCATTTATAGATTTTTATACAAGTAGTAATACTTTAAAATCTATTCTAAATGTGACTGGGAGTCAGTGTAAAGACCTGAGGACAAGTGTGATGTGCTCTAAGTCCTGGCACCAGCATTTTAGATGACCTACAACTGTCTGACTCTGTCTTTTTGGGAAGGCCAGTTAATTACATTAATCTACCCTGCTGGGATTCTTGACTTTATATTCTATTGTTTGACCCCTAGAACCATGGTACACATTCATTTATGTAGTTTAAAGTGCAGGTGGGTTATTATAAAATATTGTTCAAATGTTTTTTTTTTTTCTTTAAGGTGACAACTGAAATGAATAAGCTTTTGAATTATGTAAGAAGATGGTTTTCTAGAGCTGGGCTCTTTAATCAAAACAGCTTACACAGAAATTAAGTCAGTAAAGCATCTGAATATTGCTAGCACTGATTTGACCTGCAACCAGATTCTCACTGCTGTAGAATGAATGTAACTGTGAGTTCTTTTGCTGTCAGTGGCTCATAAAATATCTGCCTCTTTTGTTGCCAAAGGGAGGAGAAAAAGGCTATTTATAAAAAAACAAAACACCAGAGAGGACATTCTTTATTAAGCATTGAGCAGAATTCAAGAAGACCGAAAACTGTGAAGAACTGCAACATTGTAGCTCTGGGAATAAATTTTCACATTCTTTTGACTATTTTATCCGAACTTGGAGAATTTATGGAAATGGAGAAGACATTGGATTAGCTCTGGACTGGATGAATGGATATCACAGTTCTGTGGAAACCAGAACTAATGTGGCATCCCTGGCGCTTGCAGTAGATTTTAATACAAATTGAGGCTAATTATCCCTCTATCCTGTTTTAAACTCAACAATACAAGATGGCTGAAAGCCAGAAGATTGAGAAGAACACCCAGGAATAAAGACACATTGCTTACTGTACATAAAGCTCAGACAGCATTGTAATAACCATTATAATTGATTGTATTTACAAACAGAAGCATGCCGAAAATAATCAACCTCAAACAATGGCTTGTCTAAAGGCAGTTCTCCTTTTTATGGCATGCTGATGACATTTGCATTTGTACTCACCATCTTCTCATTGTCAGGTGCTTTCAAAAATTTACAAGTTTCTTTTTTTTTCTGTTCAACACAAAAGAGGATATTTTGAAAAAGCCTAAAAACTGGTGGCCATTTGACAGTAGGAAAAATAAATACTATGGAAGTCAATGGCCTAAACCAAAACTCACAAAGATTTTAAGCAAGATGAGGCTGAGTAAATAATTACAGAACATTTTGTGTGTGTGTATGTGTGTGTACACACGCGTGTTTTTGTGATATCAAGAGACAAATGTCATAGGTATGACAGGTATTACAGAATGAGTTTTTTTTAATTTATTTTTTAGAAAGTATGGAAACCCCACAATTCACAAACATATATATATATATAGAACAAATATAATAATAATAATAAATAAATATATATATATTAGGGGTGTAACGGTTCACAAAAATCACGGTTCGGTTCGATACGACACAGTGGTGTCACGGTTCGGTATGTTTTCGATACAGCAAAAAAAGAAAAAAGCCAGAGGATTTCTCTTATTGAAATTTTTTTAATGTTTTAAAACTAACATCATAAAAGCATGATCTCTCTTCTTTTTTTCTTTTTTTTTTTTTACTTTAAACAGCGATATAAAGCTATACTTCTGGGGTTTCTGGGGTAACAGCAAATAAAACAAATACTTCTTTAAACTCAAAACCAAAAAGCTGCTTATAAAAATAAATGTAATATTTTTGTAGTTAAACAAATAAAAAGAAAAGAACAATTTAGTTTGTATATGGAACTCAGTTTCAATCAATTTTTAAGTAATTTTTTATTTTCAGAAAGTGTCCACCTTTTCTTCAGACAGCACAGATCTGCTTGATTTGACTGTCACCTGCCATTTCAGTGGATCTGAAAGCAGGAATTATTATCTGACTGAAATGGGCTTATGAAGGAATAAATGTAACGGGGCTCTATTACATTTAACGTTTTCTTAAAACCCGAAATTTCCACTACCGATTAAGGTCTCATATCCACAGCTATAAATGTACCGATCGCCTCAGTGATTTGTTTTGCCCTGTTCGAATCTGGAGAAATTGCCTGTCTGAATGCTGTGAGGATAGTTGCATGTAGTGCCCGTGTCTAGTTTTCATCTAATTCCAGTTAGTGATTCCATGATGTCAGTACCTATGTTTCCATCCACCTATTTTTATGCGCATTTTGGAGATGTGCATAAAAAACCGGTTGATGGAAACGACATGATGCGCATACATTTTGAAAATGCGCATAAAAAAACATGTGCACATAACTGAGGAGGATAAACTTTTTATTTGATGAAAAAAGATGCACATAAACTCACAAATTCCAGTGTGCGCATTAAAAAAAGATCATGTGATTTTGTTATAAGACATCATGTGATGATAAAAATGTGTGTAAATGGACAAATCAGGCAGCTGCACATTGTAAACCATCTGAAATGTTGTTTTTGTCATTCTAAAACGCCTTACCGTTTAAATTCATTCATTCATTCATTCATTTTCTTGTCGGCTTAGTCCCGATATTAATCTGGGGTCGCCACAGCGGAATAAACCGCCAATTTATCCAGCACGATTTTACGCAGCATATGCCCCCATATGCCCCCATATGCAACCCATCTCTGGGAAACATCCACACACTCATTCACACTCATACACTACGGACAATTTAACTTACCCAATTCGCCTGTACCGCATGTCTTTGGACTGTGGGGGAAACCGGAGCACCCGGAGGAAACCCACGCGAACGCAGGGAGAACATGCAAACTCCTCACAGAAACACCAACTGACCCAGCCCAGCCGAGGTTCGAACCTGCGACCCAGCGACCTTCTTGCTGTGAGGCAACAGCACTACCTACTGCGCCACTGCGTCGCCTACCATTTAAATATAAGTGTTATATTATTAATGACATCCAGAATTAAGAGCATCTGTGCTCCGCGTCTGACACCTTCAAACGCCACCGCGTGTTCACTGTGTGTCAGGATTGCCTTCCGAGGCGCAAGTCATTTATTAGATGAAGAGAAGATTGACGCAACTTCTCCTAATGCTGTAAATTCAGTTTTTACTGTTGATATTTGGCGCCAGTTATCAAGGAAGTGACGGTTTTGTTCACTTTGACTCGTTGGATGGAAACGCAACTTTATTCGCGCGTCTTTTATGCGATAATCCAACAACATAGTATTTTTTTTATCTACCACTCTCTTGCCATCACCCTCAAAACAGGGAAACCAAAGTGCCCCCAAATGCCAGACCCGCTGTTGGTTATAGGAGGATTACATTAATGTTAGCCATTTAGCTAGCTACTGCAGCGTGTGCCTGACTGGAGTAATGTGGAGGTGGGCGGGGAAGGCAGCATGTTTCCTGTCACGTCCAAGGTCACGTCATTTGGGATGCCTTGTTGAGCGTTGTTGTGCTGAAAACATTATATTCTGTACACTTATTCTCTTTTATCTTTTGTCTGAATCGTTTGGTTTGTAATGCGTACCGAACCGAAAGCCCTGTACCGAACGGGTTAATACGAATACTCCTATCGTTACACCCTTAAAATATATATATATATATATATATATATATATATATATATATATATATATATATATATATATATATATATATATATATATATATATATATATATATATAGACATACATATATACTGTGTGTGTGTGTGTGTATATATATATATATATATATATATATATATATATATGCACGCACACACACACACACACACATATATATATATATATATATATATATATTTATATATTAGGCAAGTTATATTTTTTTGTTCTGTAGACTATCGAAAAAAAAATAGCTTAAAGGGGCTAATAATTTTGTCCTTAAAATGGTGTTTAAAAAAATAAAAAACTTTTTATTCTAGCCAAAATAAAAGAAATAAGACTTTCTCCATTAGAAAAAAATATATCAAACATACTGTGAAAATGTCTTTGCTCTGTTCAACATCATTTGGAAAATAATTAAAAAAGAGAAAAAAATTCAAAAGGGGGATAATAATTCTGACTTCAACTATATATATATATGTGTGTGTGTGTGTGTGTGTGTGTGTGTGTGTGTGTGTGTGTGTGTGTGTGTGTGTGTGTGTGTGTGTGTATGAACTATACCTTTACATTATAGTAAGTTTAATGTCAAAATTAGTCAATGGATTAATCAAATGTATTTGATTTACAGATTGACCACTTTGGCTTTTTGGAGAATGGCACATTCAAGCAGAGGTATCTCCTCAATGACCAGCATTGGCACAAGGATGGAGGCCCAATCCTGTTTTACACAGGCAATGAAGGAGACATCACATGGTTCTGTAACAACACTGTAAATATGCATTTTTAACAAATCTTAGCAAAAAATTACTTGTGTTCATGGGCCTGGAGCTGCTGAAGTTACAGTAAACAAGACTTGATGCAAAATAATCTAGCCGAGGACACATTATTAACAATGAAGATGATGTACCAAGGGAAGTGGAAAATGAATGAGAAGCTGTTTGTTTCAATGCTGTCTGAGCTGTATGATAAACAATAGGGGTAGGATGGTTCACAAAATTGTTGGTTCAGTTTGTCGGTTTACATTGTAAAAAAACTCCCTCCTATTGTAACACTTGTTGATTAATGGTAATGACGCAACATGTTAATCTTGCTGCTGTCATTTCAAATTTTACATTTTTTTAACGATTGTGTAATTTCACTTTAGACTCAAACTTAGCAAAGACATAATTCACTATACACGTCAAGTCAAATAGAATTTTACTGCCATTCCACTACATGTGTGGACATAAAGTGGAATGAACCACTGTGCTAAATAATTAAAAATAATCATAAATATGAACACAACACTGGACATAAGAGCTTTTAAACCTATATTACACATATACATAACTAAAATGCTATAGCAGTAATCTAACGATATTAACTGTACATATACTAGAAATGCTTTACTTTACACTTAACCTAAAACAGACAAAACACTATTGCACAAGATATTGTGCAAAAGAGGTTTTTAAAGTTGAAATAAAGCAAGTAGTTCTTAAGGATTTGTGGTACATTCACAAGTTAACATTGTCTTCCTTATTGAGTCATGGATAGAGTAAGATAGAGTTTAAGTAAAGTGTCTGGTGCAAATAGAAAGAAGAGTGAAGAGGGGGCATTTTGGTTTTGGGAGCTATAATTGTGGATAAGATTTTAGAGGGGGTTAAGGTGATTGGAATTGAGGGCTCTAACAGCTTGGGTTGAGTAGTCTAGTCATAACAATGAAGCCACTCTAATAATGGTTTCCCTGTAGGAGGTAGTGAGAATGAGTGGAGGAAAACTTGCCCTTTTCACATGGAGGAGAAAGTGAAGGTGTTGTTGTGGCTTCTTGGTGAGTGACATGACTTGGAGAGTGTTGGAGGTCCAGTTGTTATATTCTGTTTTGTTCACTCCCAGGGATTTAGTGCTGCTGACTCTCTCCACAGTCAAACTGTCGATAGTCAGTGGGGAGTGATCAAGAGTGTCATGACAATTTAAAATAAAGAAACTCTTACTGATCAAGAAACAGAGTCTTACAAGGTGTACTCTAAGGTATACAGGAACAAACAAATTTCAAACAAAATTATTTTCAAACGAAAACGGCCTCTTCAGGGTTTCCAAAATGCTCTGTTTTCAGGGCTGGAAAACTTCGGGGTAGTGTGGACGGAAGGCCTAACCTTAGCAAAACGTATGCATTTTAAAACTAAAATGTATTATTGTAAACGGGGCCTAAATTCAGATGCGTAGAGAGTTATGGCCAATGTTGGAGTGTAATGCTTGGAGTGCAACCTCCAATTGAAGAGGGACGTAATAAGGACCAGCAGGTTTAATTGATTAATGAGCTGTTATGGAATTATTGGGTTGAATGCTGAGCTGAAGTCAATGAACAGCATTCTAACATAGAGGTCCTTATTTTCTAGGTGGGTAGGAGCTAGGTGGAGGAAATTGCGTTGTCTGTAGAGCAGTTTGAACAGCATGCAAACTGGTGGGGGGTGGGGGGGTTCAGCTTTGTACAAGTACTCCTTTGTGGTCTAAATAAAGTCCAATTTGCTGTTTCCCCTTTGTTGCAAATTGTACATGTTGGTAGAACTTTAGCAACACTGACTTTAAGCTATAATGGAAAAAGCCATCCAGGTTATTTGTTGTTCACTGATGGTGTTGTATAGCTCACAAAGTACGTCCTTAGTATTTGCACATGGAGGTATGCAAACCGCAACAATAACAATGGCTATAAACTTCCATTTCAGATGGAATGGTTGACACTTTATAAACTCCACCACTTTCAACAGCAATGAAAATGTTTTGTCACTACCGCAGTATTTTTACAACATTCTTTGTTGTTGTACCTACACAAGCCTTCCCCATGAGTCTTACCAGACAGTGCTGTATCTCTGTCCACTCAGAAGCAGGATAGCCCGTGCAGCAAAATGGCGTTGTTGTCATTCAACCATGTTTCAGTGAAGTCAAACACACAGCAATCCTGTGACTTGTGCTGTGCAGATCTGTTGAGTTGTATAGACAAATTACCAACCTACGTCACACGGGTCCCCGGTTGCAAAAAAAGACTAGCTGCAATAGCAAACATGCCGTGCTGTGCGGTAGGATGCCAAAATCGAAAGTCCAAAAATAAAAAACGTAACTTTTACCGTACACCACGCTGCTTTTAATGCCAACCGCAGACGTCTTTGGCTTAAAGGGAGCTGAATGAAGTGACGACCTAATTAAAATGCTGGACTCTGCAGTTCTTATGTTATATCAGGTAAGTTCACACTATGCTGAATCATACACATTTCTCGTTTTTGATTGCAGCAATAATTTCAGCAAAAACAGTTAAATATGGTTAATTAAACTGCGGACACTGAATGCTTAGAATGAATCGTGAACGTGTAAGTTATTAAGGTAAAGTTGGTTTTATATTCACACATTCATCCAGTGACAACTTGTGACACACTCCCTATATTGTTTACCATGACACTTTGAATATTTGGTCTGAAATAACCTGCAACTGTGACTTGAAAACAACATTAACACTGTTTATTTGACTGTGAACAATGTTGTACTTTGATAGTCATTGGCTGCTAATATGATTTCGCTATTTAGAGTTTGCAAATAATACTTTTTATGAAATTATATTATTAAGGAGAAAATCTGAATGTGCGAATATAAAACCAACTTTACCTTTATGTGTAAGTTCAAATACCCTGGGCCTGCCGTACAGGTGTAGTTCACTGTCAGAATGCAGTTTTGCTTGTCTTTGGCTAGACAGAACCTCAGTTTTTAGCACTACATATTTTTGAATATGGTATTCATGGAACATTATTTCTTGCACATGACCACACAGAACACAATTGTTGGCATCCAAAGACTTGTAGGCCTTTAACTTCCCTCTTGTAAAATCCCTTGGAGCAGTTTATTTTCCAGCGAGAATACATTTGAAAGCACGAGTGTTGGAAATGCCCGTCTGGTGGGGTTAACCCTAAGCCTAACTCATTTACCTCTATGCTTACCGTGTTTCTGACCTCTCTCACACCGATTGCGACATTGCCTTGTGCTGGTAGCATCTCTTTTGGTTGAGGCTGTGGGCTCTAGGTCAGGCTTCAGCAGTTTTGTGGTGGTATGTGCTGCCGATTTCCAAAAGGCTTTGGCAATTAAATATGTCTGGGCGATTACCATATGAGTTTGTGGTAAATCAACTATTTAAAGACAAACAGACAATATTAAAATGCACCATCTATTGTAGCTATGTGGCCCCTGCATCTGAAAAAGCTAACTGGCCTCTGCTGACTTTGCAGTCAATCAAATTGTATGAGTAATCTGAGGCTATATTTACAGAACAATGATGTAGTCAAAAACAGGAAAAAATGTGTATGGTGTTTTGAAAAAGTTTAACGCATACATGACATCATTTTCAAAATGGTATATGTTTACACATATCTATGAAACATGGCCAAAACATAATATTTTTGTATATTAAATTCTTATGTGGCACTGTTACTCTGCCATGGTTGTGTATGTTTGTTAGTGTCTACCTTTAATCTACACTCCCCCCCCCCCCCCACCTTAAACGCTCACTATGCACGCATGATAGGGGTGTCAAAATTAATTGTTTCTTCGGTGCACCGCGATGCAGATGGGGACAATTCGATATTGGTTCAGTAATAGATAATAACCAGTTATTACGTACTGACGTCATTTAATCTCCTATGTGTGCAGTTGTGAGTTTTCTCCACTGTGTCTATTATGGATTACCTGTGATAACCTTGCATTATGCACATATAGACTGTAACCGCGGCTGTTCTTCCTGCATCACTCATCGGTGAACAGCGCTTTCATTTCTAAAACCAATTGCAGCCCTTTCTGTTGAGCGAGTGAAGACAATGACCAATCATAGGGGTGGTGTAAGACCTCGCTTGACAGTGCAAGCGGGATAATATTTACATTAGTTTATTTGCTATAAATTAGTTTATCTGCTGTCTTCTGTGCATGTATTTGAGTTTTGTTTGATACATTCAAAAAGAGTGTTTTCTTTGAGCAGGTAAAATTAAAGGATAAGTTCATATATCTGACTACTTGTATTAATGGACAAAATTGTATTACAAAAAATATATAAATATGAATATATTTATGGATTTTAATCAAAAAAGTTCTTGTGTTGTGAAGAAAAAATGTAATTATGTATGGAAAGCATCGTCAATGCACCGTGATGCACCGAGATATCGAATTGAACCGAATCGATGGCATGATAATCGTAACCGAATCGTGAGACCACTGTAGGTTCACACCCCTAACGCATGACATTTTGTTTTCAAAGAATTTATTTTGCTTGTGTTTACACATGGACATGACAATTAATTGTTTTCAAAAACATCCACTTTAAAACCCATTTTCAAAGTGATGCATCTTGATATACATGATTATGAATTATACAGGCATCACCACTTCTATGAAGCTAAAAAAAATAGATGTTATTATCAACTGCAAATTTTCACAAAAACTAAAGTTCAATATCTCTGCGTCTAACATTTCCCAAGGGTTTCATGTGGGATGTAGCAGAGGAGCTGGGAGCTTTACTGGTTTTTGCTGAACATCGCTACTACGGAGAGTCTCTGCCTTTTGGAGAGGAGTCATACAGCGTGAGTCAAGACTACTGGTCGTGGCCAGAATCATTGGTCATTTCTTTGACACCATCCTTTGCCTTCTAATTTGTCTTTCGTTTCTTTCAGAACGCCAAGTATCTGAACTACCTGACCTCAGAACAGGTTTTAGCTGACTTTGCAGTGCTCATCAAAGCTCTGAAAAAAAGCCTGCCTGGAGCTCAGAAGAGTTCAGTTATCGCAATAGGCGGCTCCTATGGAGGGATGCTTGCAGCCTGGCTGAGGATGAAGTACCCTAATGCTGTTGTAGGGTGAGTGCTTGCTATGCTAATATGTTGAATACTACATAAACGCTATAAATTCTGTGAAATAGTGAAAACTTTTTACTGTTTTGCTGTATTCTTATATTTTTTAGTGTCATATACTGTATTTAGTGTCACAAACACCAATTTTACTATCAATACTAAAAGTAGTGTTGCTGTGGAAACTGATACTTTACGATTATTCGATAAATTGAACAGCATTTATATGAAAAAGAACATTACTACTTCTGCTATTAATAATAATAATAAATCTGAATCGCTGAATTAAAGCTTTTTTTAGTTTCATGCCATTCAATCATTGTTTGTACAGTAGTGTGGTGTTTGCCTCAGACGGATTTCTTATTTTTTCGCATGTTTGTTACACTTTAATGTTTCAGATTATCAAACAAATTTAAATATTAGTCAAAGATAACACAAGTAAACACATCATACATTTTTTTAAATTAAGGTTTTTATTATTAAGGGAAAAACTAAATCCAAAATTGCATAGCCCTGTGTGCCACTTTTTCCACACCACTGTATATGCCACCAAAATAGCATAAAATTCCCAGCTATTTAATGCAATTTAATCTATTTATGATGGTATGTCTTACTTGTTACAATGTATTTTCACCAGTATTAAGTGGGTATTAATTTCAAAGACTGTAAATTAACTTTAAAATATGACTTAAAGAGCCCCTATTATGGGTTTTTGAGAATGACCTTCCATGTAGTGTGTAACACCGCTCTAAATGAAGTGAAATATCTAGCTAAGGCTTAAATCTTAAAGTGGACAGTGTTTAAAACTATTGAATAATTTATAAAAGAGTCGACTCCTAGTACTTCAAATGAATCATCTTGATAACGAGTCATAGAAAACTTAAGCCCCGCCCAGTTGTTGCGTGCGCAAACCCTGGAAAATTGAAACCTGCGGTCCCGCCCACAAGCACAGTACACAAAGAAAAAGAGGCTAGACACACATTGTAGCAGACGCCGGTTGAATCAACGCTGTGCTCAGCTGGATATTACTGGAAGTGTGAGGGGAAAGTAAGTGCTATTTTCTCCACTCAAAGATGAAACTGTGAAGAGTCAGTGGTTAAGGTTTATTTTTGCTAAAATACCTCAGCATTATAGCCCAGACATGAAGCTGTCCATGCCTGAGAAACCTATTCTGAAGATGAAGAGACCAGACCACAGCAACATCTGTCAGGGTCTCGTCCACATCACTACAGCATCTCCAACATCATCTCCAGCACACTGCTGCGCTTTATCATCAATGCACACGGCACCTGAGAATATTTCAGATCATACAAAATAAAGAAGTCATTTGAATAGGTTAATATCATTTTGTGTTCGAAAATAAATAAAAATAAATTTCTCATTATCACCTATACAAATGAACAGATGAATTATGGTTTTATTTAGATTTATTAATATTATATGTATCGTTAGTAAATGTAAACAGTGTCGACAACAGTGAATTCTACATCAGCACAAACACATCACTCACTCAGGTGTCTGTTTAATGGTGTCATTTGCCGATCTGCAACACTTCTTATATATTTATGTCAGACATTTAATAATCGTCTTTTTGTTTATGTAAATTCACGTTTTAAGCGTAACGTTATGTGCTTCAAGTTCCTACATAATTGTGTTTTAGAGCAAAATAAATCAAACATAACGTTACTATAAAGCATCTTTACACTGTCAGCAACTCTACAGTTCACTGTACACTAACGTTAGCTCAACACATGCGATTTAACTCAGGGTGGCGTATGTTTGCTTTCCAATAACTTACGTTTCAAAACGTCCACGTCCCGTTTTTCTTCAATATTATGACGTATCCTCTTCTCCTACTTCTTCTTCTCTGTGCCGAATGCTTTCCCATTGCCTCCTGGGATAGATAAGTAACCATCTGAGAATACTCCGGAATCTGGGCAGAAGCAGTAGGGCATCCGGGGATTTCTCGCCTACACTTTTGTGATTACTGAAGTTTCAAACATACTTCTTTCTTCACGTACTGTTTTCTCCTATTATGTTGTAAGTGAGTATGCACATATCTAGGCAAATTGAGTATACGGCCAAATCTCGCAAGGATTAAGATAATTCTCGCCTACTCTTTTTTTGAACATTGGGGATTCAGACATACTCAATCGCCTACTGCTTTTTCCATAGCTAATAGTAGAGAAGTACGCGGTTTTGAACGCAGCCTGTGTGTGTGAAAAAATAGCAGCTAGAGTGTGACGAGCTAGGAGACTCGTGTCGTCTCCTCCCCCTTGGAGTTTTTGCTCAATAAAATAGTTAGTCTTCTGTATTTTCAAGTCCATCGTCTGTATTTACATTCACCCACTGGCGTGCTGAGGGGTTGGGAACAAATGAATCAATGAACGATTCATATGGGAGTCGCTGGGATAATTAGGTAAAAATAAATGCATATTATAATACCATGCAAGTTTTTTTTTTACCTTGCATGCATATTAGACTGTTGTTGGAGACCCTTACAACCAAAATATGACCCTTTTTAATGTATAATAGGGGCTCTTTAAGATGCACTTAAAGGTCACAGTTAGTATGGTATATATTTAAATGTAAGATATCTTATTAAAAGTGCTTAAGTACAATATACGCATACCTAATGGAGCATTATGCCTAAAAAGTAAAAATAAGATTTACATTTAAAGTGCCACTGGGTGCATGAAAAGTAAAATGCCTAAATGCAGTGTGTAACCATGCGTCTAATGAAGGACTGGGATGTGATTCAGTAGGGAGGTTCATGATTGTCTGATTCTTCTACTATGAAATGAGTTAATCAGTGATTGTGAGCTTGTGTTTTCAGGGCTCTTGCAGCGTCTGCTCCCATCTGGCAATTCATTGTGCCATGTGGAGAGTTTTACCGTGTGGTCACTCATGACTTCACCATCAGTGGCTCCAACTGCAGCAGCAGCATCAGGAGCTCATGGGCTGCTATTGACAGGCTCTCTGCAACAGGTTGGTAAAGATAGTTATGCAGCTTTCCTATGTTATGAACTCAAAAGTGAAGACCAGCAGTCTCTCATTCCTTCAAGCAGGATTCTTTATTGATAACTTACCTTTGCTGCAGTCATGAAATCATCTTAAAGAAGTCTGGCATTCTCATTTACCTGTTAATCTATGCAAAGACATAATAAACATCTTGCGGTGTAAGATGTCTTGCGGTATAAGTAATGTATTGTGCATGAGAATCTCGTTGATAATGAAAATGTTGCACAGCCTCATGTGTAGTTGTGAAGCAGTGGAAACAGCATGGATGACGATGACGAGTTAGCCAGACAACTGCTGTTTTTGAATATGTTAACACTGTTAAAAATGTAGTACCTCTGTTAAACATTTTTGATTTTATTAAATCTTTGTAAACTTTCCAGTGTTGAACTGGAATTTCTGCAAGTGTGCAATATTCTGCATGCCGTTCAGCCTTATGATCTTAAAATGTGAGCAAAATAACTTGTTTGGTCATCACTTTAGACATTACGCTAAAGAATCATTCAAATACTAGCTCTAAAGTGACGTTGGTGAATTAGCAATGGTTTCTGCTGTTCTGATGTAAAAAAGTAGTTCCTCTTACAAAAGGGTTTTTAGACTCTCTGTGTTTGATTTTCTTTTTATATACACGATTATGCTGTCGAACTGTTGTATAAATACAATATCACACTCGTAGCTGCCTCGTGCCAACGCATGCCTCCCACCAGTGCCGATATACACTAAGTATACGTTATATACTTGTATAATAATACAGCCATTCAGAAGCACAGAATAGTGCACTTACTGCACTCCAACGAAATAGTAAGGTTTATAATTTAATTATTACATATTAAACCTCTTTAACATTATTAAATGCACATACTAAATCACTGATATCTATTGGCTGAATCACAGTTCTACGTTAAATTTCAAATGGTTTATTTTATTTTCAAAATCTGAGGTCAACTATCTGCGGCTCCTTTTAGTAGTATGGCAATAGATGTCATGTAAAATGGAATTCAAACTCCGGTGTACAGTTGAATAATGAGCACCATGAGGTTATCATTGCCAGTGAATCCTGTTGTTCAGCTGCAAGAAATAGAAGCTGTTTCTAAAATATAAATTTCATATGTTACCTGAATACCTACTTACACAAACTTACATACTGCACCTTAACTTAACTTAACTTTGGTTTGTCACACCTGACTTCAATTTCTTTAGCTATACCCAGGCCTGATTACTCCCATACCTGTTCGCAATTAAAATATCACTTAAATAGAACCTGCCTGACAAAGTGAAAGTGACCAAAAGATCCTCAAAATCTAGACATTATGTTGAGGTCCAAAGAAATTCAAAAACAAATGAGAAAGAAAATATCTATCAGTCTGGATAAGGTTATAAAGTATTTTCTAAAGCTTTGGGACTGCAGCGAACCACAGTGAGAGCCATTATCTACAATTGGCAAAAACATGCAACCCTGGAGAACCTTCTCAGGAGTGGCCAGCTGAGCAAAATTATATCAAGAGCAACAACTCATTCAAAAGGTGACAAAAGACCCCACAATTAAAATCTCAAAACATAAATTCCCAGAGAAAGTATATCTTAAGATTATATTGAAACATCTGTTTATATTTTCAAAACTACTAACCACAGAGTTATGGGAGCAGAAAAATATCAATCTGTAAAAAATATTTTTATATTTTAAATGAGGAAATAAACATGCTTTATGGATGTGATGAAAAAAGTCTGCAAGTTTACAGTATACAGCATACTTTGTAGAAATTCTGTGAACTAAACTGCACAACCCAAAAGAAATAATGCTAATCAAAAGCATAAGAGTTGGCTGCCTATAGAACAAAAACGATTGATTTTATTTTATTTGACATTTTTTGCATTTATGAGGAAAACGCTTTATGTGACACTTTTCCGTTATGGATGTGACAGATGTGCAGTTGGCACTTGTGTGATTTTGGTAAATCAAATTTAATAGTTTGAAAAAATGGACAGATACATTTTTGAGTATTTTTAAAGTACTGTAAAATACTTGCTTACAAAAAAAAAAAACGGAGAAACGGTTTTGATATTTTGGCGAAAACTTAATTTTTTTCATGGCAAGGTTGACATTTGCATGGAATTGCTAATATATATATATATATATATACAGTATATATATATATATAGTATATATATAATAGTTTGAGGGAAGAGCATTTCTTTCGGACTATGATAACAACTGACTGGAACTACTTGTGCATTAAACAATTTTTTAGCATACCTTTCTAGCCAATTAGAATTTTGACAGACTATGATATTTGAGACTATGGGCCTTATCATACACAAGACGTGTTTGGCATGATTTTTCACTATTTTCAGACCAGCGCAACCCTAATTTTCACGTTTTGTGCCACATTGTTTAAATAGCAAATCCATTTGCACCACTTTGTGACCTCCTGGGTGTGCTGGTCGAGGAAGAAGGCGTATTAAGGCGCATTGTTGGTCCATTGCTATTTTGAGGATGCCATTGACCATCTTAAACCTAGTCTAAAGTCCAACGCAGAGCACGCTGGTTGTGTGCCTATGCGAGTCCAAACTCTAAACACATTGCTTAATACACACAGGATGTACATCACAAATATCTTTACATATGAAAAAAATTCAAGGATCAAAATGTTACAAAGTCAGTTTATTCATGACAATTTGCAATTGTATAATGTTATTATTATTAGCAGTATTGTTTATTATATGCATATTTATATTTGTTTGAATAAAAATAAGCTTAAATTTGTCCACCTGTCGGGTTTTGAAGACGTATGCATCACCATATGGGGTATAAGAATAGGACGTGTGTTTGGATTTTTTGACCATGCTACATTATTATTGTTCATTTATTCATTTGCTTGAAATTAGAACTGAATTTAGAAATAGTTTTTAAAGGAATCTTTGCGCTTAACAAACAAAATTAAATATGTAGGCTAATGGATGTCTTCAGCGGAGTGCTTACAACACTGTTTCCTTATCCATGAAAGTAAAAGTGTAAAGTAAAGGGTAAAAGTAAAGTAAAGAGAAAGTAAAGAGGCCGAATGGAAGAGGTTCATTCTTTATCCTCACGTAGATGGTCTGTTTAACTGTTTTCTGGCTAGTAAAGCATTCAGTTTTTCCACTTACAAAGTCCACCATGTAAATAGCAAATGCGTCATGGCCCGACGCAACTGACTCTTAAAGGGAATGTGAGAAGAGACTCTGATTGGTTTAATGCATATCATGCTCAAAACACACCCATAACATTATTAAGAGAATCAGCATAACCCTGTTACACCATGTGGCGTATTTTTCTGTCCTTAAAAAAGCAAAATAGCAAAAGTGAATTCAGACAATGTGTTAAAGAACATAAGATAAACTCTCATGAGTGTCTAAATGCCATATCCTTTTGATTTTTTCATTTTAATGTTCTTTTTATGTTGTCCAGATTTCATTCAATTCAATTAATCATTATTTCTATAGTGCTTTTTACAACGTAGATTGTGTCAAAGCAGCTTAACATACACGTAGTTGAAGAGAGTAAAAACCATAATAATTAAAATTGTTAAATTAAACTGCTTCAGTTCAGGTCACTTTAAATGACAATATTGAAGTTCAGTTTAGCTCTGATCAGTGTCACTGCTGAAGGCCGATCCACTGAAGAGCAACTCCACAAAAGAGCAGCTCCAGCAGTCCCAGCCATGGGAAGGCTGTTCCAGTGTTTAGGTACCAGATATGAGAAGGATCTACCTCCTACACTATCAATTGTTCAGAATTATTTGCGCATAGTGGACATGAGGGGCTGTAATACAGCAGGAGCTCACTCAAATTTTGGGGAACTAAGCTATCATGGTAACTACTTTGTAAGTAGTCCATAGGATTAAGAAACGTATTTGATGATGAATACTGATCAAATGCAAAACTGACAGGACTGAACTAATATGATCAAATTTCTTATTTCTTGAAAGCACTTTAGCAGCTGTATTTTGAACCAGTTGTAGTTTGTTAATTAGGCTTACTGGGCAACCACCTAGTAACCACCTAAGCCTAACTGAGAAGTCATAAAAGCTTGAATAAGATTAAATTAAAAATTGACATTAGACATTTACTGTATGTAATCCCATCCACCCAACTCTGGTTGTTGAAGATTTTGTTTTAATTTTTGTGAAGTTCATGTTAATTTTTGATTGTTTTCATGCATACGCATGTCTGCTTTCCTGAATTCATTTGATCAAGTTTTTCTTTTGTAGGTGAGGGTCTGCAGTGGCTTTCTCAGACATTTGGACTGTGTGGTCCTTTAAAGTCTCCAGAGGACGTGTTCGGCTTTAAGGCTTGGCTGCAGGAAACCTGGGTGAACTTAGCCATGGTGGATTATCCATATGAAGCCAACTTTCTTCAGCCATTGCCAGCCTGGCCTGTTAAGGTATCATATATTAACTTTCAAATTTTCTCTTGGTGAACACACTGTGGTGCACACTTTGTGATAATGCTGGAGATGAAATGCAAAAATCTTATGTAAAATCAATAATTGCTGCCATATTAATGTACAGTTGTTTCCTATCATGATATTTTTATGGTGTTTTAGTATTTTTTTTATTTATTTATTTATCTATCTACAGGTCACAATGGTAAAATAATGTAAAGTACACATTAAGACAAACGTTTTGTGAAACATTGCTTTTGAATGTGAAAAAACATCTTGGTTACTGTTAGAAAAGTATCAAAAGTAATTCATGCAAAAGACACAATGTACACATGCTTAGCTAAATTCACAAGCGTAAAACCAAATTCACATGCTCAATGTTCATACACACTCACCGGCCACTTTATTAGGAACACCTGTCCAACTGCTCGTTAACGTAAATTTCTAATCAGCCAATAACATGGCAGCAACTCCATGCATTCAGGCATGTAGACATGGTCATGACGATCTGCTGCAGTTAAAACCAAGCATCAGAATGGGGAAGAAAGGTGGTTTAAGTGACTTTGAATGTGGCAAATAACCACTCGTTACAACTGAGGTATGCAGAAGAGCATCTCTGGATGCACAACACGTCCAAACTTGAGCCTGATTGCCTACAGCAGCAGAAAACTACACTGGGTGCCACTCCTGTCAGCTAAGAACAGGAAACTGAAGCTTCAATTCACACAGGCTCAACACATTTGGACAATTGAAGATTGGAAAAATGTTGCCTGGTCTGATGAGTCTCAACTTCTTCTGCGACATTTGGATGGTAGGGTCAGAATGTGGTGTCAACAATGTGGGGAGTCAACGGATCTTTCTAGAACTGAACAAATCATACACCACATTATTCTTAAAAGATTGAACGGTGCCTACATGTCTGAGTTTAATTTCAATTTCAAAGCAACACACAGGCACTCAGCAAAAGGCAAATCCACAACAACCACTTGCCATTTGCGATTTCAACTGCATCCTAATTAAGTCTACATCTTAAAACAATAAAGAGGTTACACTCAAAGACTCCCCCAAACCGGTTTTTGAGAGAGTAATGTATGCTTATTTTAAGTTTCTGTAGGTTTTTGTGTGTACATGTTCCATGTGTTTAACATAACTGTTATGGATAGGTAATGAGTTTTAGCCATTGCTGCTGCATGAAATCTACAGAACGTTTCTGAAACTTTTCATGCTTGGTATCTATTGAAACCCAAGAAAGTTTCAAATGTATTGGTTTATAGGAAAAAACCCTACTATGAAAAGTGTCCATGTTATAAAACTTTAATAGCTTTTAATAGCTTCCGAGTAAAGACAGGTAATGCATGATTCTCACATGAAGTGCTAACCCAACCTCCTAGAGGAGGGAATCGGGGTGTGATCTTACCCCGCAGCTTCTCTTATTGGACAATACCTGTGTAGGCCACACCTATATCCAAACCTATAAAACTTTGAACAATGAAAGTTTATGTCGTCTTTTGCTGTGTCTTTGCTGCTCATCACCGTTGTCGCTGCCCGGACGTTGCTCTTCTCATGCTGGCAGTTACATCGCCTTGCCGGAAGTCTCGTTGCATCACAGAGCAAACCGCGACGTTCACTCGCTACTGGCTCGACCCCCGATCTGCTTGCGCAACCGCTTCAACAACAAGCCATTGGGTCAACTCATCAGAACTCTGAAACTCTGTCATAACTACAGAATTCCGCAGAGAGCCGAAACTCCAGAAAGGACTCCATGAGACTGAAACTTGAAACTGCCTCGTCCAACATCCGTATCCCTAGCAACCGATTCCGAACTCCGTAAGGAAACCCCTCTCCACCGACGAGGGAATTCCAGCACGTCACTGAAATTGCTACGCTGACCAATCAGCTCTGCCGGGATCTCCCTTGGACCATTCGAGGAAACCAAAATTCCATCAGAATCGCAAGTAACACAAACAATGTTTCTATCAATTGCTGAACTGTTATGAATTATATTTAAGTAGTAAAGAATAGTGAAATTCTCTGCTTTTATGGTTCTTCTCAGGTTGCAATGCTAAGAACTTAGCAAATGCTAGAAGTTGAATCCTTACTCGCTCTCCGTCATAACTCTCCTCAAACTGTGTGTGTGTATGTATGTGCGTTTGTTTGTTATGTAGATTAGTACATTGTGTTGTAGAGTAGCAATATACCTTTGTTTCGTTTTTAGATCCGTGTTGGTGTGTTGTGTGCTTTATAAGTTAATGTCTCAGCTTCAGATACTGCTACCTTGCTCATTAAAAAAATTAGATACTGTTTTATATTGTTATAGTTGGTCACATAATAATATATTACAGGATTGCTTTACACTAACCATTCTATTTGCTGGACAAATGAGTAGGTTAAGTGTAAGCTTTCAACAATTCTATGTGAATCATGTTCAAATCTTTAGATTAGATTCCCCAAAGTTTAAACGTGATTTAAACCAAAGAACTGATTCCTTACAACAACATATGAAAACATGGATCCATCCTGCCTTGTATCAATGGTTCAGGCTGCTGGTGGTGGTGGTATAATGGTGTGGGGGATGTTTTCTTGGCACACTTTGGGCCCATTAGTACCAATTGAGCATTGTGTCAACGCCACAGCCTACCTGAGTATTGTTTTTGACCATGTACAATCCTTTATGACCACATCTTCTGATGGCTACTTCCAGCAGGATCATCTCAGACTGATCAACGTTTTATTGTCTTTATATTAACAAAATAACAGACATTCAAACAAACAAAGAAACAGGAAAGGGGGAGCAACAGACATATCAACAATTTTTCGATCTGAAAGAAAAGAAGAAAAAAAAAAGGGAAAAAACTTTACATGGTCATTCCTTTATATGGTCTAAAATGTTGGAAGAAATACATTGTCAATAGTACTAGGTTTAGCCTTATTAATTTGTGCTATCGTTCAACTTGTTCATAAAGAGAAACTGTTTTCTGATGTGCACAAGTGACACAATGATGATCTGGAGATTGAACAGTGGGTTTAAAAATTTCAATTCTGATCTGAGAAATGGACCAAAGTGACTGAGAAAAACTGTAAGAGAATTAATGTTTATTAATTAAATAAAATAACCACAATACCTGAAAAAAAAAAAAAAAAAACACTGAAGTAGCGGGTTATGTATGAGAGCTGCTCTTTTAAGAGAATAAGCAGCTTTAGCCTAATGCAAAAAAAAATGTTTGCAGTCATATTGATAAGTGTTTATTTTAGCAAAAGAAAAAATGAATATATTTTGGACAGAATTCAGTGTAAAATGTAAGACATTATTTATAAAGATAGACAGAGTGTATCAACATGAATGGCAGCTGTTGTTTTTGATCTAACAGTGGCAAAACTACATGCTGAACACTGAGTTTGCGTTAGGATGATTACCTACCTATCTCACTCCCTATCCTTCAGCTTCGTCCCTGATTTATCAGGGGTCGCCACAGCAGAATGAACCGCCAATTATTCCAGCATTTGTTTTACGCAGTGGATACCCTTACAGCTGCATCCCAGTATTGGGAAACATCCATTCACATTCACACACACACACATATAAACTACTGCAAATTTAGTTGAATTATTATTTGCCTATACCGCATGTCTTTGGGACTGTGGTTGAAATGAGTACTTTTTACTTTTTTACTTTTGTACATTTTTCAGGCGGTACCTTTACTTTTACTTAAGTACAAAAGTGTAGTCAGTACTTCTACTTTTACCAGAGTCGTTTTAAACATGAGTATCTGTACTTCTACTTAAGTAAAGGATGTGTGTACTTTTGCCATCTCTGCTGCAATGTGACTAGTTTTATTCTGGGACGTTTACTATTCCAGTTAAACTGAGAAATTATGGAAACAATTTCCTTAAAGTAACCTGGAGGAGGAGAAAGAGGCAGCATAGAGAAAACAAAAGTTAAGCCGAGGTAATAAATTAATTTTGACGGTGGATATTTTGTCTTGAAGAGAGACTTTAAGATTATTCCATCTTTGAGTATCACTTTTAATCTTGACTAAATTGTTAGTAAAATTATTTCTGGCAATTTTATGAATGTCTTTACATATGGCAAAACCCAAATAGATGTAAGAATCTTTAATAGGAATGAATGAAGGGATAGGAGAGTTAACTTTAACACTGTTGCTTGGCATAAAAGCCGATTTGGTATAGTTTATCTTGTACCCCGATAAACTACTAAAGTGATTAAATTCCTTAAATATACTGGTTACTGACACATCAAAATGATCCAAATACAGTATAAGATAATATCATCAGCATACAATGAAATAATATGATTATGGTCATAAATCTTAATCGGTGGGACATCAGTTCCTAATAGCTTGTGCTAGTGGGGGAAAGTGGCCATCCCTGCCTTGTTTCATGCTGTAAAGGGAATGGGTGGTAAATAATATTACCAGTTAAAACTGATGCTTCAGTTTTTCCACTCAAGCCTATTAAAGGCTTTTTCTGCGTCTAATGAAAAAACGCACACGGGCTCGGAAGAGAGTCTGCAAAATCAAGTACATGAAACAGTTGCCGCATATTATTGGTCTCATGACGTCCCTTAATAAAAACCAGTTTGGTCCTCCTTGATTAAGCTATGAATTACCTTCTCCATGCGAGAGGCAAGAGTTTTAGCATAAACTTTTAGATCGCGTATGATAAATGATACTGGTCTATAACTGGAGCAATCTAATGAATCTTTACACTTTTTAAGAATCAATGATATCAATGATGTTTTTGGTCTCTATGAAATGTACCATACTCAATTGCAAAATTAAATGAGTCAAGCATGAAAGTCCCCATCCCATATTTCCATTAGTTTTATTACGAGCACAAGAGAAGGCTGCAAGTTTGTAAAACTTATTTTGAAAACGTGCCACATTGTATTGTTTTAAATGAGACTCTTGTATCAGGGCACAAGAGATCGATTTATGGTGCAAATATTCTAATATCCAGGTATGCTTAACAGGAGAATTTAGGCCATTCAGATTAAATAAAAAAAATATTCAGAACATGCATTATGAGCTTGCAATACCATGACTAATTTCTAGTGACATGTAAACAGTAGTGTGTATCCTAGATACTAACCCATCAAGATGCATTATTCTTTTAAAATAAAAGCTAGATAAATAAAAGTATTGACATCTGTTGACATAGAATAAACAAAAGAAAGCAACAACAAACAACTATGAACAACCAAAACAGACCACATATTACTGAGAGTGTAGGTCTGCATAAACAACAGAAACAAATGTTGATGTGTGACCAGTCCACTTCAACGCAATACATGTCCCCAAAAGGCCCACTAAGCCTGAAGGGTAAGGGTTGACTCTGCTCTCCATTAGCCCGAAAATAATAATAATAATATCAAATACAAATAAAATGAAACATTACTATTTATCAGTCAGCAGATCGTGCAGGGCAAGAGCAAAATCTCAAAAAGAAATTAACAAGTGTCCATGGGCACATTGTTATTGTCCTCTTCAATGCAGTTACAATGATTTGAGCTGAGGGGATGGAGATGGTAGCAGTTGTCTTACCTTTGCTTTATAGCGCTGCAGAGTATGTCTTCAGTGGCAGTAAATTAAAAAAATCCTCTACCTTCTGAGGAGAGTCAAACATCATATGCTCAGCCTTGTGCCATAGCTTAATTACCGCAGGATAGGTGAAGAAGGGCTGGAGACTTAAGTGCTGTCATCATCTTCAAGACTAAAGGTAGTCATGGCTGGACTGAAGTCAGAAAAAAAACAATAGCGTGCCATTGTCATGTGTATATTTCACAATATGCCTGCCGAGCACCTTTTAGGATCGCTGATCTGTCATGCCATCTCATAGCACGGAAGATGAGGATGTTATATTCCCCGTTATCCCCTTTAAAAAAAACAAAACATTAAAGTCCTCCCTTTCAGGTGTAATTTGTTTTCAAAGTAATTTTACAGTTCAGTTAGCAATCTTCATATTTACAATTTTCGTCCCTTCATAGTGCACTTTGTGTGTGGCATTTATGCCATTTTGAACACAGCCATGGCTCACGACGAAAGCTATAGGTGACCTATTATTTAAAGTGGAATTTAGGTTATGTTACACCTTCAAAGCTTTTGAAAACAAATATATAGCATACGTTATAGGTTTTAATTTATAGTAGGTTATTTATTAAGAAATGTATCTGTACTGTTTATGACATGGACCTGTTGGTTAGAACATTCCTGCAGTGGTTTGAATGTGTCAAATTGTAAAAGTAGACTTTTCAAAAAATAAAATAAATAAACAATATCCTACTTAATAATTATAATAACAATACCATTAATAATAATTATTATCATTATTATTAAGTAGTATTTATTTAATTTCTTAATATATAGCCTACTGTAAATTAGGCCTACAACTATTAACAATTTATATGATTTATATATGAGATTAGAATACGTGTTAACTAAGTGATTTTATATGGAATATTCTCAATAATATTTGTAAAGGAAACATATATAATTCCTATATGTATCGTTTCCATATATTTAAATCAATATGGAAAACGAGTGCATGTGCATAATGTTGGATTTTTTTTAAAATGCGAGTGCATGTAAAACAATGATTTGCACAAAAAGTATGTGGTTATTCTCTAAAGAAGTAGTTACTGAACCCTGTTTAGAGCGTCATTATGGATGTTTTACATTATAACTAACATGGTTCAAATGATGGATCAGAGAAACTACGGTTTTGGGAAACACTCATCACTACATCGATGCATCATACTATGATAGTTCAGCTGCGAGTTATGTCATTGTTTGGGAAACGCACCCCTGTTCCGTAAGCACTAGCTTGATGCTGTTAGCTGTAACAATGTTGAGATCCTCTCTGGATATGGTGGAATCTTTGAAATTTTTCTTTAGTGGGCTAAATAAAGAGTGGTTCAAACTTTACTGACAGGATATATACAATTTCTAGCAAAATAAGCAGAGCGAGGCCAAAAGGCCACGTCGTTTTCTCAGACTGGTTTCTTAAACATGACAATGAGTTCACTGTACTCAAATGGTCTCCACAGTCACCAGAACTCAATCCACTAGTGTGCCGCAGCAATCCTGCAGGTGAGCCATGAGATAGCTTGAAATTAACTCTTAATATTAAGGGTGTCACAAGATCTCGCGAGATTAAATCGCGACGAGATTTCTCGTCGAGGTAAAAAGTTGTCTTGTGAGTTGAAATGTAGGCATGATGGAGCATGAGGGTGAAATTAGCATTGAAGTTTGGAAGCAGGATTGAATTTTAAGCGCAAATCAAGTTCTTTGCATACATCAGGTAAGGCTGGCCTCCGTGCTCATGTCACTCGGTTGGGTGGGCGGGTGTGACGTAACCGCTTTTTTTTCTCACCGGAGTTAGATGGGCAGAAAGCTGCATCATTATTGAAGTGCAGTACAGATATGTAAACGCAATGGAAAAATGCAATCAAACTATTATCATCGTGTAGGACTTCTAGCCGCATTTTGCGACAGGACAGTCCACACAGCTGTTTGACACTATATTCTCGGCACCTACACACATCTCTAAGCGCGCACACACATACTGAACTGCTGGAGACTCAACACACTCTCCTTCATCATTACCAAACACGTTTATGCTGTACGGAAAAGCGGACATTTTCTTTTCATGGTTCAAGTGACCAAATTCTACACAAGGACTAAAAAACGCTTTTATATTGTCATGTAGCACAAGTATTTAATCATGTTCACGAGAGAGAAGGAGAGCGCAACATTCATCACGTAACCTATATAAAATAATACTGTTCCATACATCACATGCACAAATCAAGCCATGGACATTACATTAAGATGCCTACTGGTTTTAAAAGGCATATGTAAAAAGAATATGGCCAAATGAGAGTGTTTCTGTCTATAGGAAAACAACTTATCAAAAATAAAATAAAAAAATGAAACCCTGCGAACAGAATAAATACAGGAATGGAGAAAAGAGCGCTCTTTTATTATCAGCTGCTAGTCAGCGCCCGCCCTTTTTTTTTCTGGTCATTGCGCCTTTTGCCATGTGCTATGTAAATGCTGACAATTGGATACAAGTCACTTTTAAAAGATGATAAATGTAAGCAGGTCATCAAAAAAATTGGATACTGTCACAGAATCCGAATTGACCATCAAGATCTGCAATGTAAATACTGTGAAATTCTATAGGGGAAAAGCCAGTCAGTAGAGTTTGCTATTTTCCATTTATATATTAACAAATATCTTGCAGTGTTTGCATGTTCATTGCATAGAATTCAATATAAACAAATATAAAACTATTGCATACATAAAATTATGGGAATAATTATGGAAATTGCATACATAAAAAATGGATTTAGGTTCATTACATGTAAAAAAAAAAAAAAAAAAAACCTAAATTGTTTTGCATTTTGTGATTTTTTTTTTTTTTTTTTTTTTTTTTTAATAAAAAAAATATATATATATATATTTTTTTTTTTTCCATTCATATATTCATGTATATTCACAAAAATATTTGAAGACTATTTTATTCATGTTTCATCATTAAGGATTTCTTTAAAATAGTGTAAAAATATCGTTCTTGTGAACCCAATCTTGTGTCTCGTCTTGTCTCGTGGAGTAGGTGTCTCGTCACACACCTACTTAATATTATACTATAATTTTTGGATTTTGTTATTATTATGCTATATAAATATGATCAAAGTAATGCACTTTCTCCTGTTCGCTGATTGATTACTTCAAACTAGGCGCAGAAACGGCCTCATATTCTCGTCTGCAATTAGTATACGTCAGTCTGTTCATTCACAAACTGTGCGTGGTGAAAGCGAAAGTCTCTCTTTGTGTGTTTTTGTGTGAACTATTTATTGTATCTGCATAGTTGTCCAAATTAATGTCCTGTGGGTGTTTTATAACAAACATGCGCCTATACAGGAGGATCTAGCGAGGCTCATTGGTGTTTCTGCCATAGAATGTAAAATAAACTTGCATATAAGCTTCAGATGCGCTCTGGCGGAGCTGTTCACTGCTGTCAGCGATTTCACAATAATATCCAGCTGCAAACTCAACCACCATCAGATCGACGCGTTTCAACAGATTTAGGGTATTTTACTGTATTTTTACATTTTTCTGTATATTTTTGAACAGTAGATATTTAATAATAGATATTCAGTCAGTCCAGTTTAAAGCAGAATCTCTTCTCGCTCGAGAAGTCTCAGAATTCATTGCGGCTGAATAAAAGAGGTGGGAAGCGCAGCATTTTATAGGTTTATTATTAAAGTTCAGAGAAATAACTTATCTGTCTCAGCAGTTTCCCTACATCAGACGGTGAAAGTAAACATTACCATGAAAATCTTTATAAAGACATAAACTTATTAGGGAGTTTACTTGCTAAAATTCATATTAAAATATGTTTTACTTGTATTGTGTAAAGCATATTTGTAAGGTTTTTGTGCAGAACGCAGCATCTCATTTCTCATAGGAAGCGTTCTCTGTTCTTATGGTCTCCCAAGTTCGTTCTTCCGAGGTGACTTGGCAAGAACAGTCTCCACAAGAACAAGGGTCCATTCTCAGCATTCTTGGAATTGAGAAACAGCCTATGTCTCCATTTCCTTCTTTATGGAATGAGGGTTACGACCAGTGGTGTAGTCCTAAGTGAAGGTGGTGTATTATTACCCACCCAACCCAAATTTTAAATAAAAGTAGGCAAAGAAACAACGAAAGTCAATGTTTTTTTAATTTGTTAGCAATGTTAGTTCATTTAACATCAGTTACCTGTAGCTATTGACTTCCACAGAAGGAAAAACAAGTATTATGGAAGTCAACGGTTACAGGTTTCCAGCTTTCTTCATAATATTTTCTTTTGTGTTCAACAGAAGAAAGATAAAAAAAAAATGTAGTAAATGATGACAATTTTCATTTTTTGGGTAAACTATTCATTCAAAAAGTCAAAATATTTAAACAAATTTGTTCACTTTAAAGCGAGATGCTAATAGTCTAGTCCTATTCAATGATTTATGCTTAGCTAACAGTGCCCCCAGCAGACCCGGAGATTGACTGAATATATTAAGTTGTGGTAAAACCCATCTGTTTAACTCTAGGACACTTGTAAAATGTCCCTATTTAAAAAAATTTTTTTAATTTATTTTAATACTGTACAAAAAGTATTGTATGTTGTTAACATAAACTGTAAATTCATTCATTTTATTTTCGGCTTAGTCCCTTTATTAATCTGGGGTCGCCATAGCTGAATGAACCGCCAACTTATTCAACATATGTTTTACGCAGCGGATGCCCTTTCAGCTGCAACCCATCACTGGGAAACATCCATACACACTCATTCACACACCCAGAGGAAACGCATGCAAACACAGGGAGAACATGCTAACTCCAAACAGAAACACCAACTGACACACCCGAGGCTCAAACCAACGACCTTCTTGTTGTGAGGCGATTGTGCTACACACTGAGCCACCATGCTGCCCATCTTTCTATATTCTCCCTATTTTTTTTAAAGAATAGGTAGTTACATTCAAATAATTTTGTAAGACCTTTTGGCATATTAATGCAAGATATTTGAATGATTCTGTTGCCATTTCTGTTACTGGCAGAATATCGCACGACTATCTGCCAATCAGATTCAAGAACCAGACAGAACTGTTGTGTATATATGAGCAATATCACACTCGTAGCAGTGCGATATGGCTATATATCAGCACTGGTGAGAGGCGTTTGTTGGCACAAGGCCGCAGGCCTTAGCGTCCCACCAGTGCAGATATACAGCCATATAGCACTGCTACGAGTGTGATATTGCGTTTATACAACAGTTCGACGGCACAATCATGTATATAAAACAGAAAATGAAACATGGAGAGTCTAAAAACCCTTTTGTATTAGGAACTACTTTCTTCCGCCATTCATTCACAACTGCAGCTGACGTCAAAACAGCAGAAGCCGTTGCTAATTCACCAACGTCACTTTAGACGTAGTGTTTGAAGGATTCTCTATAGCGTAATGTCTAAAGTGATGACAAAACAGCTGATTTTGCTGACATTTTAAGATTGACATTTTAAGGCTGAACGTGACATGAAATGCCATCCGTCTACAGAGATATCTCCCTACAGTCTATTAGTCTACAGTATTTCTCTGTTGCAATTGATATATTGTGACGAGTGCCAGGTGTCCAAGCGTTTAACCGGAGACTTTTAGGAATGAAAAAAAAGGAGACAGAAACTATTTCGCACTTCCTATTGGCCTTTATGTGTTTCTCCCAAGTGCTGTCGACTACATACATACCAGTCAACGACAATGAGTAGGCAAAAGGAAAAGAAAAAGACACTCAAACATCCGTCGCAAAATAAAAAGTTACATTATTGAAATAAAAGAATGATACAGCGGTAAAGCGACCGTCACACACTTCTCAGAGCTCGCCAGAACTGAACTGAGCTCCCATGCATGTGTGTTTACATCTCAACAACCACAGAAGAAGTCCTCTTAAAGGGGACATGACATTTATATACAATGCATATCAAACATTAAGCGACTGTTACAGTATCACAGTAATTAACCCCGAAAAAAGGCAAGGCAAGTTTATTTATATAGCACATTTCATACACAGTGGCAATTCAAAGTGCTTTACATAAACAGGAATAAAAAAGACAAGTGTAAGAAAAATTAAAAACACATAATAAAAAAAACAGATAAAACAGGTTGTAAAAGAATGAAAAAGAAGAGAAAAACATAATAGTGCGATTTGTCGGATGTAGCACAGTGCTCATTCAGTAAAGGCACAGCTAAACAGATGTGTTTTCAGTCTGGATTTGAATGTGCCTAATGTTGGAGCACATCTGATCATTTCTGGGAGTTGATTCCAGCAGCGAGGGGCGTAGTAGCTGAAAGCCGATTCACCCTGCTTTGACTGAACTCTTGGAATTTCTAGTTTATATGATCCTAGAGATCTGAGTGTTCTTCTAGGTTTGTATTCAGTGAGCATATCTGTAATGTATTGAGGTCCTAGGCCAGTTAGTGATTTATAGACAAGTAATAATACTTTAAAATCTATTCTGAATGTAACTGGGAGCCAGTGTAAAGACCTGAGGACAGGTGTGATGTGCTCAGATTTCCTGGTTCTGGTCAGAATCCTGGCCGCAGCGTTCTAGATGAGCTGCAACTGTCTCACTGTCTTTTTGGGAAGGCCCGTGAGGAGGCCGTTACAGTAATCCACCCTGCTGCTGATAAAAGCATGAACAAGTTTCTCTAAGTCTTCACTGGAAACAAAGCATCTGATTCTTGCAATGTTTTTGAGATGATAGTATGCTGATTTACTAACTGCTTTGACATGACTACTGAAACTCAGATCTGACTCCAGAGTCACACCAAGATTCTTGACCTTATTTTTTATTTTAGAGCCAAGGTACGCATTCACCTTGAGAACCTCATCTCTGTTCCCAAACACAATGACTTTAGTTTTCTCTTTGTTTAACTGAAGAAAGTTTTGGCACATCCAACTGTTTATTTCATCAATGCATTGGCAGAGGGTGTCAATAGGGCTGTAGTCATTTGGCAATAAGGCTAAGTAGATCTGAGTGTCATCAGCATAGCTGTGGTAGGAAATTTGGTTCTTTCTCATTATTTGGCACAGAGGGAGCATATAAAGTTTGAACAGGAGAGGTGCCAGAATCGACCCTTCTGGGACTCCACATGTCATGGGTGTCCACCTTGACCTATGGTCACCTATACTGACATAGTAACCTCTCCCTTCAAGATAAGATCTGAACCATTTGAGGACCGTCCCAGATAGCCTAACCCAATTTTCCAGCCTATCCAGAAGCATGCTGTGATCGACAGTGTCAAATGCAGCACTAAGATCGAGCAATACCAGCACTGTTAGTTTACCTGAATCTGTATTTAGGCGGATATCATTGATTACCTTTATAAGAGCGCTCTCTGTACTGTGATGTGCTCTGAAACCAGATTGAAAATTGTCTAAACACCCCTTGGAGTTTAAGAACGTGTTAACCTGGTTGAAAACAACTTTTTCAATGATTTTTCCAATGAAAGGGAGATTTGAGATTGGCCTGTAACTGCTTAATAGTGTGTTATCCAGATTGCTCTTTTTCAAGAGGGGTTTAACAACTGCAGTTTTAAGTGAGTTTGGAAAAATCCCGGAGTGAAGCATTTACCACTTTTGGGAGATCCATTTCTAAACAGTTAAACACCGTTTTGAAGAATGATGTGGGGAGCCTGTCAGACTGCAGGTTGATGTTTTCATAATTTGCACAATCTCTTCTAAGATTTTACCATTAATTGCCATAAAATCAGACTAAATGTCTGATTTCTTAAGTTGTGGTTGAGCTTGTCTGACGTCAGCACAACTTGGCTGATTGGATGAGCTGATTGCCTTTTTTATATTATTGATCTTATCAGTAAAGAAATGAGCGAACTCTTTACATTTGCTTTCAGAGAGTAGTTCACTGGGAATCCTACTGGGGGAGTTTGTGAGTCTCTCTACCGTTGCAAAAAGTGTACAAGCATTATTTAAGTTGTTGTTTTTAAGGGTTGAAAAGAAAGTCTGCCTAGCGGTTTTTTACAGTGGACTACTAGTTTCGTCTTCCTCCACATACGCTCAGTCTTTTCATCATTTGAACTGCTGTTGATTTTCTCCAAGGCCCATTTTTCATCCCTGTTTTCTTCCTGACTTTAACAGGAGCAATGTCATCTATGACATTCTTAACTTTAGAGTTAAACAAATCAAGAAGAGAGTCAACAGAGTCTGCAGATATACTTGGTGCGAGTGATATGGCCTTCATAAACTGCTCACTAGTGTTCTCATTTATGTATCTCTTTCTGACAGAGACAGATCTGTCTTTAATGGCTGGAGTGATCAATATATCAAAGAAAATACAGAAATGATCAGATAGTGCAACATCCTTAACAACAGTCGATGAAATGTGTAGACCCTTAGTTATAAGTAGATCAAGAGTGTGTCCATGATTGTGTGTGGGTCCTTGAACATGCTGAGTCAGATCAAAAGTGTTAAAAACAGTCATGAGTTCTTTTACAGCATTGATTTCTGGATTATAAATGTGAATATTAAAATCCCCAGCAATAGTAAAATAGTCAAACTCAGAGGTTACTATTGGTAACAGCTCTGTAAAATCATCAATAAAAGTTGGACAATATTTTGGAGGTCTGTAGACAATGATCAGTAAAATGCGTGGAGCACCCTTTAGTGCTATACTCAGATATTCAAAGGACAAATAGTCACCAAAGGTGTTTTTTGGGACCTGTTGAGATATGTTGACCTGGCTGTTTTCCTGGAGATCATCCATGAGTGCTGAGCGTTGGTGCTGTCCTGGTGCGTCACAGTCTCTCTGTGTGCAGGGTTCAGACAGCAGTTTGTCCGTTATCAGTGGTTGTTGTGTCTGCGTGGTGTTATCGCTGTCCTTGTGGGATGCGTCAGTCACAAGTCCACTCAGGAAAGTCCTGTGATCATCTGGATATTTTCATGGTGTGTGTGTGCCTTTTGGGTTGAGTTCAGTGGCACACACAGCTGATGGAGGATGGAGAGAGAAATAGATGTTGTCCTTTAGCACTTTTCCACCAAGTTTGTTTGGATGAATGCCGTCTGATGTAAACAGTTGTCTTTGATTCCAGAAGAGATTGAAGTTGTCAATGAAATTCAGTCCTTTCCTGTTACATGTTTTCTGCAGCCATACATTTAGGCCAAGAAGCCGTGAAAACATATTTGTCCCTCTTGCAGGGAGTGGTCCACTGATGAATGACTGAATCTTCAATCTTTCAACTGTTTCCAAGAGCTCACAGAAATCTTTCTTGAGCAGTTCTGACTGCTCCTTCCGAATATCATTTTCCCCCACATGAATGATAATCTGTTTTGCATTCTCATGTTTCCTTAATATGTTCTCAGGCTCTTTGTTTATATCAGAAACTGTTGCATGAGGGAAGCAGTAGGTCATTGTTGCTCTGCTTCTAAAATGTTTGATTATTGAATCTCCAACAATCAATGTTCTTATCTCAGCTGCGATCGGAGCAGAATGCCGCTGTCTAGTCGGCCTTGAGCCTCTGTTCCGTATAGAATTAGCTGCTGAGTTATGCGATCTCTGTCTGACTGCATTTGGGGATTCTTCACCCATATTACTGAGAACTTCATATCTGTTCTGAAGCTGTATTTGAGTCCGAGCTGTATTTGGGGTAGAGGACGCTAATGCAGTAGCGTATGTCCTTTGTGATCTGACCCCGTGAGGACCCTTTGGTCTCGCACCTTGTTTTTGACATTTGTTATCATGCTCCTTTTCAACAGTTTTGCTCAAAACAGTAGCTGGAGTAGATTTATGGGACTCACCGGCTGTATGCTGTGAGGGTCCACAATAAAGCAGTGCTGCGTAATCTGGCAGTTCTGGTCGGATCACAAGTAACTTTGTTTCAAGGACTGCAATCTTTTGTAGAAGTTTGTGGCAGTTTGTGCAGCAGTGAGATTCTAAGTCAATACGCTCCAGAGGCATTTTCACAGCCGTGTTTTCCCGTCTCAGGAATGTAAGCAGCTGCTAGCGGGAGGATTGTTTAGACGATAATTCCTCTCTTGTTGGTAAAGTTGTATTCCAGAAAGTTTGTAGATTCGATGTTGATCTTCAAGCTGTGTTGTTTGAGCACTGTGCTGATAGGCTCAAGTTAAAATTAGAGTATAAAATATAAAGGCAAGAGTGCAAGGTGCGGAGCAGTAGGCAGAAGCATCCGAACAGTAGCAAAGCAGCGCAATAACTACCAGACTGCTGTTGTGTTTGCTAGAAGGACAAACGGTAAACAGATGTGGGCATTTCTTCCTTCATTCTGCCACAACACACATTCCTGATGTGTGAGTCCCATATCTCACACTAATTGCACTACAATTACAATGGTAACATTATAAATATAGCACTACAACAGGGATTCTCAACCGGATTCTCAACTAGTGGGCCGCAGTGATCCTGCAGGTGGGCCGCGAGATAGCTTAAAAGTAACTCTTAGGGTGCTTTCACACTAGCACTTTTGGTCCGCACCCGGGTTCGTTTGACGTCATAGTACGGTACGTTTAGCTAGTGTGAACGTGTCTTCTGAACTCGGGTGCGCACCCGTAAACCGTACCCGAGTCTGCCTGAAAGAGGTGGTCTGGGGTACGGTTCATGCGAACTCTGGTACGGTTCACTTCTGGTATGAATGCAATCATACCAAATAGCGGAAGTGAACCGGCAACTGTACAACAAACTATCGTTTTCATAACGTTCATTCGTGTGTGTGTGTGTGTGTATGTGTATGTGCACCACGTATTGTACCTTTAGCGGGACTGAGCGAAGCACAGTGATGTCTGCTTGTCTCCTCCAGAAACAGCTTCTGCAGACACTGTGTGATGTTCTGAATGTTTATAATATTTTTGCAGCAGACAGACGCGAGTCGCTTTCTGTATGTCCAAAACTTATGATTCAGTAAAAGCAAATCGACCGCGATGTGCGGAAGTCTCCATTTTGGCGCTTTGCTTTCATGACTGTCACCTAGCAACAGCCGTAAACAAAACAGCAGCTCTATGACGCAAGCGTACCGGGGTTCAGAAGGAAAAAAGACAGTGTGAACACAAACCAACCGAGAAGTTGGCAAGGGGGGACAATCAAACTTGGGTACGGTCCAGGCAATTGAACCAAGTGTGAAAGCACCCTTAATATTAAGAGAGAGAGAGAGATTAAATCGCGACAAGATTTCTCGTCAAGGGAAAAAATTGTCTCGTGAGTTGAAATGTAGGCATGATGGAGCATGAGGGTGAAAGTAGCATTGAAGGTTGGAAGCAGGATTGAATTTGAACCGCAAATCAAGTGCCTGCATACACCTGGTAAGGCTGGCCTCTGTGATGCACATGTCACTCGGTTGGGCGGGTGGGTGTGACAAAACCAATGTTTTTTCTCACCGGAGTTAGATAAGCAAAAAGCCGCATTATTGAAGTGCAGTACAGACATGTAAATGCTGCAATCAAACTATTATCATTGTGTAGGATTTCTAGCCGCATTTTGCGACAGGACAGTCCACACAGCTGTTTGACAATATATTCCCAGCACCTACACACATCTCTAAGCGTGCACACACATACTGAACTGCTAGAGACTCAACACACCCGCCTTCATCAGTTCCAAACCATAGACTGTAAAAGATATGGACGTAGTATCCGTGACATCACCCATAGGTTTATGAAGAACCCAAAAGAAGCTACCAGAAGGCGTGGCCGACCGTCGCCATTTTGTTCACGTGTCATCGCACCAACCCCGGGCATACCATACAAGGGCAAAGAGGCGGAGCGTGAGCGGAGCTACAGATGCATGCTGGCATTCTGCTTAGACAGGCTTTCCTATGGGAAAACGCTTAATACTTAATCACCTGCGACTCGTTTTTGTTCTGACCTCATGTGCTTGGTTGTACACTTTATCAATAAAGTGTTTAGACTTTTAAAAACACTGTTTCATAAGCAACGTCATAAGCGCAATGCTTAGTGGCTCAATGCATTACACATTGAGCCACTAAGCATTGTGCTTATGACGTTTTTCAACAGGAGGAAAGTGCGAATTACTTCCAAAAACTTCAGATATATTCTGTGTTAGTAAATGCAAGGCTAATTATGAAGTCCAGGCAGAACACTGTATTACAACGCTTCAGATGACTGTTCTAGAGCCTACAGCTAATAATCTGTCAGATTCTGGAGTGCATTACAGCTCTAAAGAACATTATAAATGAAAAATGATCTTAAATAAAACAAATACATTCATAGAGATGGTATATAATTTCACTCACCTGGGAAATGGAGGCCACGTGAATGGCTTGTGAGCACAATTAAGTGCACACAGCATGCCATATCATCTGAGAATTGTAGGAAATAATTCCAAAAGGCAGCTGACTGTGTAAAGTCACATAAAACAACACAAAAATACGATGAATATGCCGAGATCAGCGGTGTCACTCTGATAGACAGACGATGAACAACTGGAGTGCGGATCCACATGCAGGTTTATTTAAAGGGATGGTCAGGCAACCAAAGATCAATACAGGAGCAAACAGAGTTGTGAGGGGAATCCAGAGTCGAAGTCAATGTAATAGGCAGATGGTCGCAAGGATGGCAGCAGACATGGAGAAACAACTAAACAAGGCTAGGGTCAACACACGGCAGGAACAAAAACATGGAAACGCTTAGAATTGGAACTGTCAACAGATAACAAGACTCGGCAATGGAGTGAGTGTGTGTGCTGCTTATGTACTGTGTGTAATCAGTCTTTGACAAGCCTCCGGTGGTGTGTGTGCAATCAGTCAGGATGAGGAACATGTGTGTGTGATTGGAGTGCATGTATGGAGTTGTAGTTCATATAATGGTGGATTTGTAGTCCATGGGTGTTTGTGCAAGTAAACCAGCGATCTAAGGGGAGAAGGTCGCTGGTGATTGTTACAGAGCCTTCCAGACACTCCTATCACAGTTCAGGCGGGAGGTGGAGCGGAGGCGGAACAGGGGGAGGGATGGAGGGCCAGGACCATGCAGCTGAGGCCTGTCTGAAGCATGAAGCAGCAGAAGGCCTGGAGCGTGGAGCTGCGGAGGGCCTGGAGCGTGGGGCTGCGGAGGGCCTGGAGCGTGGGGCTGCGGAGGGCCTGGAGCGTGGGGCTGTGGAGGGCCTGGAGCGTGGGGCTGCGGAGGACCTGGAGCGTGGAGTTGGAGCTGCGTGAGGCCTGAAGAGTGAAGCTGCTGAGGGCCTGGAGCGTAGAGCTGGAGCTGCGTAAGGCCTGAAGAGTGAAGCTGCTGAGGGTCTGGAGCGTGGAGCTGCGGAGGGCCTGGAGCATGGAGTTGGAGCTGCGTAAGGCCTGAAGATTGAAGCTGCTGAGGGCCTGGAGCGTGGAGCTGGAGCTGCGTAAGACCTGAAGAGTGAAGCTGCTGAAGGCCTGGAGTGTGGAGTTGCAAAAGGCCTGGAGCATGGAGCTGAAGTTGGTCTGGGGGCTTAGGTTCAGCAGGCACAGGCAGTTCATATAACCCCCGTGGCTCAGGAGGCTTGGGTTAAGGGATACTGGCAGTTCATTTAACCCCAGTGGGTCTGGAGGCTTGGGTTCAGGAGATACTGGCAGTTCATTTAACACCAGTAGGTCTGGAGGCTTGGGTTCAGGAGGCACTGGCAGTTCATATAACCCCAGTGGGTCAGGAGGCTTGGGTGCAAGGAGCACTGGCAGTTCATATAACCCCAGTGGGTCAGGAGGCTTGGGTTCAGGAGATACTGGTAGTTCATCTAACCCCAGTGGGTCAGGAGGTTTAGGTTCAATGAGCACTGGCAGTTCATATAACCCTAGTGGGTCAGGAGGTTTAGGTTCAAGGAGCACTGGCAGTTCATACAACCCCAGTGGGTCAGGAGGCTTAGGTTCAAGGATCACTGGCAGTTCATATAACCCCAGTGGGTCAGGTGACGGCTCTGACCTTTCGTGAGACTTAGGTGGCGGCTCTGACCTTTTGTGGGACTCAGGTGACTTCTCTGGCCTTTCGTGGGACTCAGGTGACTGCTCTGGCCTTTCGTGGGACTCAGGTGACTGCTCTGGCCTTTCATGGGACTCAGGTGACTGCTCTGGCCATTCGTGGGACTCAGGTGACTGCTCTGGCCTTTCGTGGGACTCAGGTGGGTCTCGTACCCCTGGCCCTTTGAGGGATTCAAGAAGTTCTGGCGCCCGCCATTCGGGGAATTCAAGTGGATTTGGCACCCGCCATTCGGGGGATTCAAGTGGGTCTGGCGCCCGCCATTCAGGGAATTCAGAGGTATCTGATGCTTGCCATTCGAGGGATTCAGAGGTATCTGGCGCCCGCCATTTGAGGGATTCAGAGATATCTGGCGCTCGCCATTCGAGGGATTCAGAGATATCTGGCGCCCGCCATTCGAGGGATTCAGAGATATCTGGCGCCCGCCATTCGAGGGATTCAGAGGTATCTGGCCTCTGCCATTCGGGGAATACAAAGGGTTCTGGCAGCGTCAATGGCTCTGGCAGCTCTGGCGGCGGCGACTCTGGCAGCTCTGGTGGCGGCGACTCTGGCAGCTCTGGCAGCGGCGACTCTGGCCGTGACTGAGGATCTGGCAGCTCTGGCAGTGACTGAGGATCTGGCAGCTCTGGCAGTGACTGAGGATCTGGCAGCTCTGGCAGTGACTGAGGGTCTGGCAGCTCTGGAGGTGGCAGTAGTTCTGGCAACTTGGGTGGTGGTGGCCATTCTGGTGGCTCAGGTGATGGCATTTCAGGAACAGGAACTATGGCAGGAACAGACTCGGAACATGAAGCCATCTTGTTAGCTGGTGGCAGATTGGCACTTACCCATGCATGAGCTGGAGGGCTGGTGACGGCCATTTTGTGAGCTGGGGAACTGGAGGTGGCCATTTTGTGATCTGAAGGACTGGAGACAGCTATCTTGTGAGTTGCAGGACTGAAGGCGGCCATCTTGTGAGCTGGGGGACTGGAGGTGGCCATCTTGTGAACATGAGGACTGGAAGTGGCCATTTTGTTAGCTGAAGGACTGGAGGCGGCCATCTTGTGAGTTGGATGACTGAAGGCGGTCATCTTGTGAGCTGGAGGACTGAAGGCAGCCATCTTGTGAACATGACTGAAAGTGGCCGTTTTGTTAGCTGGAGGACTGGAGGTGGCCATTTTGTGAGCTGGCTGTGGTCTAGGCTGGTGAACAGGGGACAGGAGTATAGGTGATGCCAGCATGATCGTTGTAGTGGACTGTCCAGCAAACCCCGTTGCCAGCGGGTCTTGCTGTACACAGCCCCCCCCTTTTTTTTAAAAAAAAAAAACATTTAGGAATATCCTCCTCCATTTCTCCAACGGTGAAAGGTGATCCACAAAAACTCAAAACAAAATCTAAATATTGAGCCAGAGTCCAGTTTGTGTCCTCTTCGGAAAGGCTTAACATAATGTTGTCGTCTAAACCACTCCAAAACAAGTCTTTAACTGCAGTCTCACTCTGGGAAAGGAGGTGGCTGAACTGAAGGAATTCCTCTACATATTTTTCCACAGGGCGACCAACTTGGAATATGGCACAAAGAGCACTTACTGGATTGATTTTTTTCTGCTGGATCCATGAGTGGCCGAGTCTTCTGTCACACTGATAGACAGACGATGAACAACTGGAGTGCGGATCCACATGCAGGTTTATTTAAAGGGATGGTCAGGCAACCAAAGATCAATACAGGAGCAAACAGAGTTGTGAGGGGAATCCAGAATCTAAGTCAATGTAGTAGGCAGATGGTCGCAAGGATGGCAGCAGACATAGAGAAACAACTAAACAAGGCTAGGGTCAACACACGGCAGGAACAAAAACAAGGAAACGCTTAGAATTGAAACTGTGAACAGATAACAAGACTCGGCAATGGAGTGAGTGTGTGTGCTGCTTATCAGTCAGGATGAGGAACATGTGTGTGTGATTGGAGTGCATGTATGGAGTTGTAGTTCATATAATGGTGGATTTGTAGTCCATGGGTGTTTGTGCAAGTAAACCAGCAAACTAAGGGGAGAAGATCGCTGGTGATCGTGACAAGCGGCTAATCAGCCGTAATCAGCTGAGGTGAGGTGACGGCGACCAGCGAGACCTAGCTGTCACTCAAGTGGCCACGCCCTTAATTATGCAAACTTAATATAACCTAATATAAAGGAAACGGATGAGTTATAAAAAATCTCACCCCCTTCACAGTTGTCACGAAGGGTAACATTAGCTATACGAACCAAAATCGTTCTTTGTACCAGGCTGTAAACACCTTTTTTTAGTGGCTCAATAGAAATTTGCTCTATTATGGAGCCAGGACTAGCGGAATTTCGATGAATTGCAGTTTCAGTTACTTCCGCATTGGCTTCCCGAGGGAGAGCGGGAGGTTGCCGCTTGTTCCAAACACGTTTATGCTGTACGGGAAAAGCGGACGTTTTCTTTTCATGGTTCAAGTAACCAAATTCTACACAAGGACTAAAAAATGAGATCGTTTCTGTCATAAACTATAGGAAAACAACTTGTCAAAAAGAAAATAAAAAAAATGAAACCCTGCGAACAGAACAAATACAGGAATGGAGAAAAGAGCGATCTTTTATTATCAGCTGTTAGTCAGCGCCCGCACTTTTTTTTCCTGGTCATTGCGCCTTTTGCCATGTGCTATGTAAATGCTGAAAATTGGATACAAGTCACCTTTAAAAGATGATAAATGTGAGCAGGTCATCAAAAAAATTAGATACTGTCACAAAATCCGAATTGACCATCAAGATCTGCAATGTAAATACTGTGAAATTCTATTGGGGAAAAGCCAGTCAGTAGAGTTTGCTATTTTCCATCTATATATTAACAAATATTTTGCAGTGTTTGCATGTTCATTGCATAGAATTCAATATAAACTAATATAAAACTATTGCATACATAAAATTATGGGAATAATTATGGAAATTGCATGCATAAAAATGGAAGTTCATTACAAGTGGAAAAAAAAAACACCTAAATTGTTTTGCATTTTGTTATTTTCCATTCATATATTCACAAAATATTTGAAGACTATTCCATTCACATGTTTCATCATTAAAGATTTCTTTAAAATAGTGTAAAAACATCGTTCTTGTGAACCCAATCTTGTGTCTTGTCTCGTGGAGTAGGCGTCTCGTCACACACCTAATTAATATTATACTATAATTTTTGGATTTTGTTATTAATATGCTATATTGAAATGATCCAAGTATTGCACTTTCTCCTGTTCGCTGATTGATTACTTCAAACTCGGCGCAGAAACAGCCTCATAATCTCGTCTGCAATTAGTACACGTCAGTCTATTCATTCACAAACTATGCGTGAAGTGAAAGTGAAAGTCTCTCTTTGTGTATTTTTGTGTGAACTATTTATTATATCTGCATAGTTGTCCAAATGAATGTCCTGTGGGTGTTTTATAACGAACACGGGCCTATACAGAAGGATCTAGCGAGGCTCAATGGTGTTTCTGCCATAGAATGTAAAATAATCTTGCATATAAGCTTCAGACATTCTCTAGCGGAGCTGTTCACTGTTCCTGTCAGCGATCTCATAATAATATCCAGCTGCAAACTCAACTGACATCAGATCGACGCGTTTCAACAGATTTAGGGTGTTTTACTGTATTTGACATTTTTCTGTATATTTTTGAATAGTAGATATTTAATAGTAGATATTCAGTCAGTCCAGTTTAAAGCAGAAGCTGCTCTTTTGCAATCTCCCTGTTGACCTGGTTTTCTTTGAATCTGTATATATATATATATATATATATATATATATATATATATATATATATATATATATATATATATATATATATATATATATATATATATATATATATATATATATATATATTAGGGGTGTAACGGTTCACAAAAATCACGGTTCGGTTCGATACGACACAGTGGTGTCACGGTTCGGTATGTTTTCGATACAGCAAAAAAAAGAAAAAAGCCAGAGGATTTCTCCGATTGAAATCTTTTTATTGTATGAAAACTAACATCATAAAAGCATGATCTCTCTTTTTTTTTTACTTTGAACTAGGGATGTCAGTTTCTACAAAATCCTGTGATCAATGATCATTTAAATTAACGATCAATTAATCTATTAATCGCTCATTCTTATAAACGATCCGTTTAAGTCTAGGCTACCAGCCTGTGTTGAGGCTACTGAAGAATGAGCCGAATTTGCAATGCATTATGATCCTTGCTTGATCGTCACAACGAAAAAATCCCAAACTAGGCTACAGGCTGAGTAACCTACGTCAGAGGTGAATGCGGCACACGCTTCTGTTACAGCTTCTGTGAAGAACAAAAGCGAAAGCAACTAAACACTGTTATGCCATAAAATTATTTCATTTTTAACAATCAATTAAATTACACAGGTGTTTTATATCAAAAGTTGATAATAATATAAAATATACTACATTTTGATGGTAAAATAATGATTTAAACGACGGCTGTTATTTCTTTCAGCATTCAAACATTAAATAACTAATCCATCAAGTGAAATAAAAACGAATATGAAACAACACATAGCAGGATTTAAAGCATATAAAGGACTATTATATTTAGCAAAATGCTGCTCTTTTTATCTTTGTATTTTTTAATAATTTTATTTTTGTTATTTTTAATATTTTTTTGTCTTCATAATTAAAGCTATTAACAAATTCCTGCTTGACATTTTAGAAAATATTTTGCGTAGCTACCCAGTATATATTAAAGATCACAGAGAACAAAAAAAAAACAAACACAAAAACATGTTACATGGCCCCATAAATGTCCAACTTATATTTAACTGAATCGTATAAATGATGAAAATTGCTCGTTCATTTTTATAATACATTTGTTATTTTTTTGAGTAAAAACAATATCGACATTCAAGAATCATTTTATTAATTCACCCATTCCTTTGACTTGTTTATTGGCGCATATATAGGCTATAATTTAAATCAAACAACAGTAAATTGGACCTCTAGAATGCCACTAAGCTTTCAAACAAAAGTCCAAAAAATTTAAGAAAGATTGGACTTTATCCGGTGACGGCCGACACTGAGCTCAGTAAAGTGTTTTTTGATAAGTTATTAATAATCTTCAATAATTCGTTAAAGCCAAAATGAATGGTAATTTAATAAAGACTATTTAAAAACAAAAAATATAGCCTATATAATAAATATAGGCCTAACGTATTTTTAAATTAAATAAAATAGGCTAGTCTATTTTCTGAAAAATGCGCCTGTCTGTGTTTATCATTCCATCAAATTAATTTGATCGCAACACTTGTTATTCCAGAACAGAACATTTGAGCTGGTTTCAGTTCTTTTCATTTTCTTTTTTCTGTAGTTTCATTTTTACAAATAATTTTATTTAATTTGTTTGTTATTTAAATTTTGTTATTTAGGCTGTTTTTTATGCAACAAAGTTGCAAATGAATTTGCTACGAGATGTGGCTGTGTATGGTAGTGCCAGGGCGCGTGAACTGCTGCTGAGAGAGAGAACGCGCAATGGAAATAATTAAATTTTCGCATGCTGACTTATGTGAAATTGCGAATACATGTCTATAATCACATTGCAATTTAAAAAATTATTGTATTTTTTCCTTTAGGAGGGAAAGTCTATTTCAATTCATGCTAAAGACACGTGGTGCTGAAGTCCGAAAGTGCCGGTCATGTGAACAGCTGAAGCTGTCAAATTATTTTTAGTTTAGCCTATTTATTATTAATGATGATGATTAAAACTAATAATGCTATTTATTTTATTCAATAATGTAATTAAAACATGTAATATATCTACATTAATGCGAAACAAGCTAAATAGCCTATCGTCTTTAAAGTCATCATATGTCTCCGCTCTCTGCAATATCTTTGCCTATCTCCTCAATACACGATATCCTCTATTAAATCAAATAATTTGACCACAATGTTGCAGGACAGGCTTAACAAAATTCACAGCACTGAACATGTTCCTAGACTGAAAGTGATTGATGATGAGAAAACTCAGAAACCTGTGAGAACGGAGATGTTCACCGCATATAGCCGTGAGGAGCGATTTTTTTTTTTTTTTTTAAATGAAAGCATATTTGTGCCAGTCTGTCAAGATTGCTTAAAACACCTTAATATTTTAGAGTAAATAGTTAAAGTTTGCATCAACAATAATTGATCTTACCCACGCGTGACCCACTTATACTTAAATATCATGCGACCTATTTTTTGATTACCTGACTCGCGGATTAACGGCAGCACATGTGGATATAACCGAGATCTGCTTGATTTGACCATCAACTGGGCAATGGGCTTATGAAGGAATAATGAAACGAGGCTCTATTACATTTAACATTTTCTTAAAACCTGAAATTTCCACTACCGATTAAGCATTACGGTCTACAGGGAAACCAAAGTGCTCCCAAACGCCAGACCCGCTCTTGGTTATAGGAGGATTACATTAATGTTACTAGCCCTTTTGCTAGCTGTAGTGCAGTCAGTCCGCGCCGCGTTTCCACCCTTTCGTCCGCAACAAACCCTGCATCATCTAAGCGCTCCTCGGTCTTCGTTTTTGTCCGCGACAAACCCCGCATCATCTCAACACCCAGCTCCGCCGGCTTTTTTGGATTGAAAGCGGCATAACTTTCGGTTTGAGCGCCAGTAGCTTACTCTGACACTGAGTGCAGTGTGTGCCTGACTAGAGGAGTGTTTGGAGGTGGGCGGGTAAGGCAGATGTTGCCTGTCACGTCATTTGGGATGCCTTGTTGTGCATTGTTGCACTGAAAACATTATATTCTGTACACTTATTCTCTTTTATCTTTTTAGATATTAGTCTGAATCGTTCGGTTCGTATGCGTACAGAACCGAAAGCCTCGTACCGAACGGTTCGATACGAATACGCGTATCGTTACACCCTTTATATATATATATATATATATATATATATATATATATATATATATATATATATATATATATATATATATATATATATAGTATTTTATACAGGTATTATATATTTGTTAATAAATTAAGGTTTAAAGAGCATTTTATACAAACATTTTAGAGAAAATGTCAGACAGGTGGGCCTTCAAAAATTGATCGTTGAAAGAAGTTGGCCCCGAAGTGAAAAACACCAGAAAAAAATCTAACTGTTGGTAAAGTAAGAGTGTAAAAGCCATTTTTCAGTGATGTATCAAAAAACAAAAACATGACTAAAGCATACAATAAATGCATCACAAATCAGTTCATTTTAGTTCAATTTGTGTGTATTATCAGTAATGAAGTAATCAAGATAATCAGTAAACAAGCACACAAACACACACATACATGTTGCCTAATCACTGGCCAGTAGCACTACTTAATAACTTATTTTGCTCTCCTTTCTTTCTGGCTTGCAAATTTCTCAATGACCTTTTGGTTAAAGTCAGTCATCTCAGTCACCAGTCTCTTCTCTATTGACAGCATGGCCAATGCATTCAGCCTCTCTTGCGTCATGCTGTTTGAAACAGCAAACACAGAAAACAGTAAAGGCATGACTTACATCACAACCTGCCAGCCAACTCCGTTTGTCATAATAAGTGCTGGAAAAGCCCCGAGTGTACGCGCGCCCGCGATCACTTGACTGCTGGTGAATGTGCAAGGAAGGTCGATCTGGTCCAAGATCCTCGATTCTTTTTTTTTTCTTCATCTAAACGCCTTGTGAACGGATATCTTTGCAAAGATACAACGGAATATTCCTTCATCTCGAGAAATTGCACTTGCTTTCACTATGATTAAAGGTCGGCACAGACGAGCTGCTGCTGAACGGTCTAAGTGAGAATGGTCCAATCACATAAGGCCAATCATATAAAAACAAATATGATTCGTTCTAACAACAAAAATGGGAGGGTTCGGGACGCAGAGCGCTGCGCCCCAAGGACAATTTAAAACCGGCCAATTAGAGCTTATTGTCATATCACGTGCATTGCAAAAGTTTGTGTACCTAAATAGACAATCATTAGTCCGGCGCCCCGCACACATATGAAAAAATATTGTTCATACATTTTTTTTCAATAAATGTTAGTATGACTACAATAAATGTTAGAATGTTATAATTAAATCTATTTATTTAGTTAATATTTGTGATAATAAATATTAACATATTAAAGGGGTCTAACTTGAAGGGGGCGGCGCTCCAGCCCCCTCTATTGACCAGCCGCCACTGCTCAAAAGTGCATATTAGTGCCCAAATGTACCTAAAAAGTACCGTTGAGGAGCCATTATGGACCCTTTAGGTACAAATATGTACCTTTTGAGTAAGGTACTGCCCTAGTGACAGCTCCTGTACCTTTATTACTGATAGTGTAGTGTAAACTGTATTGTGATGGTGTATAAATATATTAAATATAAATATAAATATAAACTACAGAATTGGATAATTTGTTTATTACTATAGGTGTATTACCACAGCAAAAATTACAGTTAATTCACTCATTAACTCACTTTCCTTCAGCTTCGTCCCTGATTTATCAGGGGTCAACACAGTGGAATGAACCTACAACAATTTAACTCAAGTAATTTACTATTCAAGTAAATTAGTTCAAAAACACTATAGTATTTACTATGAATTACTATAACATTCCATGTAGTTAGCATACAGTATATCTACCACTTCAGTTACAGGCAATTATTTCAATTCGGAAGAAAACTCCTCTTCATAATATAAGGATTATGTCAAACATATATAGTTAATTTCTATTTATTTCCAGGAAGCTCAGTAAGTTCAGGCATAGTCTTGATACTGTGAATTTGAATCTCAAAAAGCTGTTACTTTTTAATCATCTTGCTGATTTATGTGGGAGCTTTAGATTACATTAACTTTCTTTTTTGCTAAGTAGCTTATTTCTGGCACATATGAATATTCAGACTTCGCAAAAACTTAGATGTTTACTCTCAAGCAAGTTGAGTTTTCTTTCACCCATCAAATCTGCTAATGTATGCAACCCCTATGGGTGGTTAAAGCAGTTTAGGCTGCGGGTGCAAAAAGGAGGCTTTTGAATTACAAAGCTAATGTGATTATGTGAGTGACTGAGAGAAGGGGGTATTGAAGGCTTAGGAGTGGGAAATCTGTTGCCACAGATGAATGTGTAAGCCTAATTCCATCTGAAAAGTATAGAAGAAGGTGCTAGAAGAAGTAGAGAAGGTGCTTTGGACAGCCTCTGCTGTTTTCATACATGTAGTTTTATCTCGTGCAAAGACCACTATTCTTAAAAAAAAGAATAGCAACAACCTTCTAAATGTAAATTGTGACATATTTCAGCCGCTTGAAATTTATCAATTTTAACATAAAATGTACAAAAAATATTCCAGCTTAGATTTTGCATTGCAAAATCATGATCAAGATCATGAAATTAGCTATGCAAAATAGGAAAAATAAATAAATAATTCTACCATTAACATTGGATAATACTGTTTTGCTATTTGATTACACTTTAACCATTGCTTAACACTAGGGTCATAATGCTTAGCTGTAGAAAAGGGTTTTAGCAAATTATGGTTTAGAATGTACAATTCTGAAGAATAAAGTTTTTATTACAGCAACTGCGTTTAATAATAGTGGTTTACTGATTAACAAATAGTGATGGTAAAATGTGAAATGTGATAGGATGCTAAATATTTAATATGCTAATTCATATTATTAATATATTGATTATCGATTTGTTAAGTTATTGCTTTGCTGTCTTTGAGCTGATTCACACTAAACATGCCTTTGCATCTAAAAAGGCAAGACGCATCACTCAAGAATAGGTAGCCAGACACAGCCCTTAAGAACAGAAGCTTGCAACACTTTATCTTCGTTCGAGTTTTTTTAGTTGCTCCACTGCTTTGGAACTGACATTGATGAGCAGCTGAGGATAAAAGTTGAAGTTCTTTTAACTTGACACAGCATCTAAAATACAAAATGCTTGTGTGCAGCACTTCAAACGATGAGAGACATGAGTGTAATGTTCATGCATCTCCATCAAGCACATGTTAATGTTGAAAAACAATGGAAAAGTAACACATTGGAATGGGAAAATGTGTTCTTTGTGAATGAGCCCTTACAATTTTTTTAACATGGCTTGATTGTTTGTTCATATTTCAGCATCCAAACTAAAATCAGTACAGAGTTTTTGTCCAGAAATCAGCATGCCCATTCTGCTTGTTTTCAGAAGGTGCACATTGACATATAACTACATTGCCTAATATTCTAAAATAATTCAGAGTGGCTAATGATAAAATAGAGTCAGATGTGCTAATGATAGGCACACTAAGATATATTTGTATTAAATCACTTAATTATTGCCAACCATGATGATATGTATATTGCGATATCCACATTTGCAATATTAAGATGTTTTTGATTTATTGTGCAGTCCTAATCCTAACCCATATAGTATTTAAAGGTACTGTATGTAAGTTTTTGACTCCTCTAAAGCATAAAAAACAGCATAATATGTTTGCAGACTATGAAACATGCTAAGTGTTTATCTCAAAAACAATTCTAAATGTCAGTTATTCTTTTTTAAAAATTGAAAAAGTGTGTTTTATGACAGAATGTCTGTCTTTGTTTTGCGCTTTTTAACCTGCCCACTGCCAGTTTACTCAATTATATATCCGCATCCTGGATTGCCTTGGTGGCACACTGTATTTGCATGCCTGTATTGCCACTCTGTAAATCATTTCAGCCTTGAAGGCTGCATCAATGTGCTGGAGTGGCTGAAAATGCGACCTCCAGAGGACAGTTGCAGCCTCCAAAATGAGATGCAGTTTCAGATTTATAAAAGTCCACATGAGGTGGTTTTTAATAAGCAAATAATATAAATATTAAAAACTTAAACATTAACTGAGCTGATTACATTATAACACTGTCTCATGACAATGATGTCTCATGACGTAACACGGCAGAAACATTTAAATACCAGAGCTATTTAGAAACACAGAGAAGTGCACTGCACTCAAAATAATTAGAATCTAATTAATATAATATAATGGATTTATAATCTAATAATACATATGAAACCACATTAACATTATTAAAAGTACATGCTATCGACTGATATTTGGTGGTTTTCACTGAGAGAATAAATTAAACATAACATCTGAGCTGATCATTGTCATTGTAGTTTTATGCTGTTGTTCAGTGAAGTAGGCCTATTTTTTTAAATAATTGTAAAGTATGCCTAAACCATTTCTAAAATAGAAATTTTAGGTGATGGTTATTACAAAACCCCTTTTAACATGGAAGAGTTTTCTTTTTTGTGTGTTGTTGTGGTGTAGGGTTTCTCAAGCCAGGTGACGCATTAGACCAGGGGCTCATCTCCTGTTTCCAAAATGCATCACAAAAAGCCAGGATCGGTTCTCTTTCAAATAGACTAGACAAAAAGTGATGAACATGCACCCTCAGTCTTGCTGCTTTCAAGAGCTCCAGATTTGTGTTTTTGTAAGCAGCACCGGTTGCTTTTGCTTTCACCATTATTTGAACAGATTATTTATGAATCTAACGTTAACCAGGTGCATCATAGCTAATCCTTTCATTATCACATGGTATGTTTTTTACTTGCTTTCTTTTGCTTAATGTGGTTTAATTATCATTTTTTACAATAACATTGCTTTAATGAGAGATTACTCCCCAATTATGTGTAGTTAACTGGTGATCTGGGTCCTTTAGCCAGGACAGATTACTGTGCATATGTTTTGTTAAATAAAAAGTATAGTAAACAGCTATATGTTGCTTTTTTTGACACATTTAAAATGTGTGGCTAAGAAATAATTAATTGTTTATGTTTGGTGTGGTCAGAGATATATTTGGTAAATCCTTTATTTTGAGCTTTGAAAATTATGTGAAATAAAAACTAATTGTAATACTATGAAACCATGACCTATTTGCTCATGAACATTTAGCAAGCTCATACACAACACACAAAAAGTAAAATGAATGAAGCATGTGGAGAGAACGCAAAATCTAAATCAAGTAATTTTAGCATGTCAAAGTCATATTTATGTGTATAAAATATATTTTCCCAACAATAAAATTGTGGCTAGTGAAAATGGCGAGTGGCTACTAATGTTGGAAAACTAGCCACAGTGGCTGGTGATCAAAAAAGTTAATGTCAAGCCCTGTATATATATATATATATATATATATATATATATATATATATATATATATATATATATACAGTATACTGTATACTGTATATATATACACACATTGTGTGCATAATTAGACATTTTGTGCTGTCCGTAACTGTACTTTTGTGCATCCGGGTCAGTTTAGGATCATGATCTGTTCACACTGGAAATCTGACTCTGGCCACATTTATAACAACAATGTGAACAGCTATGCAAAAAAAATCAGATCTGCGAAAAAAATCTGATTTGAGCACTAAGCCTTGCAGTGTGAATGTAGCCTTTGTTTCAGCTTGACAGTGATGAATTCTACTCCAGCGAAATTCCATTCCTCTCATTTTCACATGCAAATCAGATGATTTCACAGCAGAAGCTTCATGGGGGATTTGTTTTAAAAGAACTAAAACATACGAAACATCTTTGTATAGATAAAGCTTGCTTATTTGCAGATCAGAATTGTAAAACAAAACCATTATCATCTCTCTGAACAAAATGCCTGTCATTTGTTCTATGTTCTCTAGTCCAGATCATATATATGTGTTTATTTTTTCCTCAGGTGGTCTGCAAGAATCTTCAGTTTAATATGGGTGTTTCAGACAAACAGCTGCTGAATGGGGTTTCTCAAGCTGTGAGAGTTTACTACAATTACACTGGAGATGCAGTCTGTCTCAACACATCAAAGACCGCTACCGAAAATCTTGGCTTCCTGGGCTGGTTCTACCAGGTAAAATATTCTAGTGTTTAGGAATGTGAAATTTTGATTTAGATTTATTAATACAGTATATGTTACTTGTCACATATATGGTAATTCCAGTCTGTTTGATTTTAATTAATTTCAGAATGTTAAAGGTGCCATGTACTACACTGATTCAAAAGTTAAATTATTCCCTTGTATCTATATAGTAGGTATGTGGATTAGGTAAGATAAAAAATTTAGGTAAGATAAATGTATGTGCTTGTTTATTTCCCATAAAATATCCATAGAATCAGAAGGTCCATGTTTGTAACAGTTGTGGATATTAATATCAACATATGATCATATTAACAAATGTATTGCCAAAGCATTTATATATATATATATTAGACAGTTGAAGTCAGAGTTATTAGCCCCCCTTTGACTTATTATTATTTTTTAAGATATTTCCGAAATTATGTTTAACAGAGCAAGGACATTTTCACAGTATGTCTGATAATATTTTTTTTCTTCTGGAGGAAGTCTTATTTGTTTTATTTCGGCTAGAATAAAAGCAGCTTTTAATTTTTTTAAAAACATTTTAAGGTCAAAATTACAGGGGGTGCAGAATTATTAGGCAAGTTGTATTTTTGAGGATTAGTTTTATTATTGAACAACAACCATGTTCTGTTTTGTAAGTAGTTTTTAGTTTGTTTTTAGTTTTAGCTATTTTAGGACGATATCTGTGTGTGCAGGTGACAATTACTGTGCATAATTATTAGGCAACTTAACAAAAAACAAATATATATCAATTTCAATTATTTATTTTCACCAGTGAAACCAATATAACATCTCAACATTCACAAATATACATTTCTGACATTCAAAAACAAAACAAAAACAAATCAGTGACCAATATAGCCACCTTTCTTTGCAAGGACACTCAAAAGCCTGCCATCCATGGATTCTGTCAGTGTTTTGATCTGTTCACTATCAACATTGCGTGCAGCAGCAACCACAGCCTCCCAGACACTGTTCAGAGAGGTGTACTGTTTTCCCTCCTTGTAAATCTCACATTTGATGATTTACCACAGGTTCTCTATGGGGTTCAATTCAGGTGAACAAGGACGCCATGTCATTAGTTTTTCTTCTTTTAGACCCTTTCTTGCCAGCCACGCTGTGGAGTACTTGGACGCGTGTGATGGAGCATTGTCCTGCATGAAAATCATGTTTTTTTTGAAGGATGCAGACTTCTTCCTGTACCACTGCTTGAAGGTGTCTTCCAGAAACTGGCAGTAGGACTGGGAGTTGAGCTTGACTCCATCCTCAACCCAAAAAGGCCCCACAAGCTCATCTTTGATGATACCAGCCCAAACCAGTACTCCACCTCCACCTTGCTGGCATCTGAGTCGGACTGGAGCTCTCTGCCCTTTACCGATCCAGCCACGGGCCCATCAAGACTCACTCTCATTTCATCAGTCCATAAAACCTTACAAAAAACAGTCTTGAGATATTTCTTGGCCCAGTCTTGACGTTTCAGCTTGTGTGTCTTGTTCAGTGGTGGTCGTTTTTCAGCCTTTCTTACCTTGGCCATATCTCTGAGTATTGCACACCTTGTGCTTTTGGGCACTCCAGTGATGTTGCAGCTCTCAAATATGGCAAAACTGGTGGCAAGTGGCATCTTGGCAGCTGCTCGCTTGACTTTTCTCAGTTCATGGTTCAGTTCTCAGTTTATTTTGCACCTTGGTTTTTCCACACGCTTCTTGCGACCCTGTTGACTATTTTGAATGAAACGCTTGATTGTTCAATGATCACGCTTCAGAAGCTTGGCAATTTTAAGAGTGCTGCATCCCTCTGCAAGATATCTCACTATTTTTGACTTTTCGGAGCCTGTCAAGTCATTCTTTTGACCCATTTTGCCAAAGGAAAAGAAGTTGCCTAATAATTATGCACACCTGATATAGGGTGTTGATGTCATTAGACCACACCCCTTCTCATTACAGAGATCATTACACATCACCTAATATGCTTAATTGGTAGTAGGCTTTCGAGACTATACAGCTTGGAGTAAGACAACATGCATAAAAAGGATGATGTGGTCAAAATACTCATTTGCCTAATAATTCTGCACTGCCCGTATTAGCCCCTTTAAGCTATATTTTTTCTTTAGTCTACAGAACAAACCAGTGATATACAATAACTTGCCTAATTACTCTAACCTTCCTAGTTATGTCTTGAAAAATACACAGTAAAATATTATGTACTGTCATCATGGCAAAGATAAAATAAATCAGTTATTAGAAATGAGTTATTAAAACTATTATGTTTAGAAATGTGTTGAAAAAATAGTCTCTCCATTAAACAGAAATTTCGGAAATAAACAGGGGGGCTAATAATTTAGGGGGGCTAATAATTCTGACTTCAACTATATATATATATATATATATATATATATATTATGTATATTATAGGTGGGCATAGATTATTTTTTTTAATCTAGATTAATTTCAAAATTAATCTAGATTAATCTAGATTAAAGTGGCTCATTTGAATTCTGCCGAAGGCATTCAGAATATGTGTGCTACCCAAATAATAAGTCTTTGAGAACAGGTTTCTCAAGCCAGGTGACGCATTAGACCAGGGGCTCATCTCCTGTTTCCAAAATGCATCACAAACTGCTTGAGAAACTGTTCTACTATGATAATTGGTGATGAAAATAAATGATGTTCAATAAGATGTGCTTGTGTTTACTAACTGTTTATTCAGTTAAACATGAATGTTGAACTGTAGGCCTACATAAGCTCCAAACAGCGATTTCATACTTGCTTTTGATGTACGTACATACAGAAAATGCTGCTTCGCAAAGGCAAGTTCACAGAGCCCTGACGGTGTCAAACATTGAGTATGTTTACATGGACAACAATACTTTAATACGATTTTAATATGATTAAAACAATACTCTGATTAAGAGTCTACCTTGTAAACAGCAATTTTTGATTACTTAATGCGACTAAAGTCATAACTGAACTAAACAGAAATGGAATTGAGATGTGGAGTATGCAGATATTAGTGGCATTACTGACAAACTATTACTGTCATGTAGGACTTTTCGCCATATTTTCCGACAAGATCCACACAGGCGGCTGTCAGTAAAGGACCGCACAGGCACACAGACGCACACACACAAACACACACACACATCGCGAAATGGGGATGTTTTTTTTCTTCTCATTTGGCGTGCGTTATTAAATTCCATAACACTCTCACCTGTCCTTACTCATTTATTTGCGTCTAATACCCCAGTTTGTCACGAAGGCATGAATTAAATGTTCGTGAGTTAAAGTGTAACTGCTCAACTGCAGTTAGAGTCAGGCATCCTGCTGATTTGAATCAGAAGGGCACTTCTTTCCCAGACGGCTCACCGGTCAGGTATACATCCGCGCTAAACTATCAAGGTGAAAGTCATCATAGCTTGCGTAGAAAAGACCCAGCACTCACCCAACTTTGAGAATAGATTAACTACGATATTTTTTTTATTGCGCGATAAGAGTCTCGCGTTAACGCAGCACGTTAACGCCGATAACGGCCCACCACTAATATATATATATATATATATATATATATATATATATATATATATATATATACACACATATACAGGGAGTGCAGAATTATTAGGCAAATGAGTATTTTGACCACATCATCCTCTTTATGCATGTTGTCTTCAAGCTGTATAGGCTCGAAAGCCTACTACCAATTAAGCATATTAGGTGATGTGCATTTCTGTAATGAGAAGGGGTGTGGTCTAATGACATCAACACCCTATATCAGGTGTGCATAATTATTAGGCAACTTCCTTTCCTTTGGCAAAATGGGTCAAAAGAATGACTTGACAGGCTCCGAAAAGTCAAAAATAGTGAGATATGTTGCAGAGGGATGCAGCACTCTTAAAATTGCCAAGCTTCTGAAGCGTGATCATCGAACAATCAAGCGTTCCATTCAAAATAGTCAACAGGGTCGCAAGAAGCGTGTGGAAAAACCAAGGTGCAAAATAAACTGAGAACTGAACCATGAACTGAGAAAAGTCAAGCGTGCAGCTGCCAAGATGCCACTTGCCACCAGTTTTGCCATATTTGAGATAGGGCTGGACAATAATTCGATATCAATATATATCGCGATAGAATTTTTTTCAATAACGATGATATGATTTTTGAACCCATTTCCGATATTTCGATATAAATTTGCATATATATAAATATATATTATTATTTATATAAGATCTATACATGTATCACTTGTCACTGAATGACGTTCAGTGCTCAGCCGTCAGAAAGAGCGTGATCTGATCTCACTTACGTGATGACGAAAAACACAGACACGCTGCCAGCGCTCAGCACAGCAGGTGGTTTAAGCTGCGCCGCAAAAAGTTTTAGCTACAAAATGAGTGCTCTGAATACAGATGCAAATGAACAAGCTTCCACAAGTAAGAATGCAGACGAAATAGTTGATAAGAAAGGAAAGACTAATGCAGTGGTGTAGAAGTGGTTCAGTTCAGTAAAGTTAGCAACAGATTCGCAGATTCGTCTTTTCCGGATCAATAACTCATGGCCGAAACATTGTTCCTACACAAATAGCACATTTTTTCAACTGTCGCAATGTATACAACCACCTACAACCTTATTTTCCTAAAAATGAGCTTTCCTACGCGCTGGACACATTATATTGATCTCTATGCGCACGCGGCAAAGAGACGGATCCTTAGGGAAAACGCAAAAATCAATACTACAAAAGCTGTCAATAACTTCCCTCTAACTCATTATACTGCCATCAAACTCAGACCACACGTCACTGCTGTCCTGCTGGTTAGACTACAACACTTATTTTTCTAAAAAACTATTTTGCATATTTTTTATGAATTTTTATTATCAAACATATTCAATAACTGTACTGTAAATTACTGTACTCTCACCAAATTCAGTTCACACATCACTGCTGTCCTGCTGGTTATACTACAAAACGTATTTTTCTAAAAAACTATTTTGCATATTTTTATGAATTTTTGAGCTTCATTTATTTGATAGTTTATTTCACATTTCTTGTTTGAATAGGCTAAATACAAATAAAAAGTGAACAAATTTTTTTGTACTGTTTTTATTTAAAAAAAAAAAAAGTTATAAGAGTCTGGAGGTATTATCGACTTTGCAAATTCACTTTGCAGACATTTGTAGGTACAGACATCCATTGTGTGCTTTCTTGGGAGTTTTTCTTTTCTTTTTAATATTGTCCATATCGATATCGGAATTATATCGTATCGACCGAAATAAAAAAATATATCGTGATATAAATTTTTGCCATATCGTCCAGCCCTAATTTGAGAGCTGCAACATCACTGGAGTTCCCAAAAGCACGAGGTGTGCAATACTCAGAGACATGGCCAAGGTAAGAAAGGCTGAAAAACGACCACCACTGAACAAGACACACAAGCTGAAACGTCAAGACTGGGCCAAGAAATATCTCAAGACTGATTTTTCTAAGGTTTTATGGACTGATGAAATGAGAGTGAGTCTTGATGGGCCCGTGACTGGATCGATAAAGGGCAGAGAGCTCCAGTCTGACTCAGACGCCAGCAAGGTGGAGGTGGAGTACTGGTTTGGGCTGGTATCATCAAAGATGAGCTTGTGGGACATTTTCGGGTTGAGGATGGAGTCAAGCTCAACTCCCAGTCCTACTGCCAGTTTCTGGAAGACACCTTCAAGCCGTGGTACAGGAAGAAGTCAGCATCCTTTAAGAAAAACATGATTTTCATGCAGGACAATGCTCCATCACACGCGTCCAAGTACTCCACAGCGTGGCTGGCAAAAAAGGGTCTAAAAACAAGAAAAACAATTGACATGGCGTCCTTGTTCACCTGATCTGAACCCCATAGAGAACCTGTGGTCCATCATCAAATGTGAAATTTACAAGGAGGGAAAACAGTACACCTCTCTGAACTGTGTCTGGGAGGCTGTGGTTGCTGCTGCACACAATGTTGATGGTGAACAGATCAAAACACTGACAGAATCCATGGATGGCAGGCTTTTGAGTGTCCTTGCAAAGAAAGGTGGCTATATTGATCACTGATTTGTTTTTGTTTTGTTTTTGAATGTCAGAAATGTATATTTGTGAATGTTGAGATGTTATATTGGTTTCACTGGTGAAAATAAATAATTGAATTGGGTAAATATTTGTTTTTTGTTAAGTTGCCTAATAATTATGCACAGTAATAGTCACCTGCACACACAGATATCCTCCTAAAATAGCTAAAACTAAAAACAAACTAAAAACTACTTCCAAAAATATTCAGCTTTGATATTAATGGGTTTTTTGGGTTCATTGAAAACATGGTTATTGTTCAATATTACAATTAATCCTCAAAAATACAACTAGCCTAATAATTCTGCACTCCCTGTATACATATTAAAAAACAAAACACAGTAAATAATATAGTATTATAATATCTTGTAGTATAATAATAATGAATAAAAAAATAAAATAAAATAATGAATCAGAATAAACTGTACATTTAACAATCAACATTTTAAGATAAAACATTAATAATATATAATAATAATCAGTATATTTGTAATGACTCATTTATAATAATCTAGATATGAGTGTCTGTGTGTGTGCATGTGTCACGATCATCAGCGATCTCAACTCCATAAATCACTGGTAATCATGCATTATCACTTACGGACTACAAATCCGCCATCTAATGGACTACAACTCCATACATGCACTCCGATCACACACACGTTCCTCATCCTGACTGATTGCACACACACCACCGGAGGATTGTCAAAGACTGATTACACACAGTATTTAAGCAGCACATACACTCACCCTAGGGCCGAGTCTTGTTATCTGTTTACAGTGACATTTCAAAGCATTCCTTGTCTTGTTCCTGCCATGTTTTGACCCTCGCCTTGATTATCTGTTTCTCCCTGTCTGCTGCCATCCTTGTGACCATCTGCCTGCTATTTTGACTACGACTCCGGATTTCCCTCATACATCTGTTTGCTCCTGTGTTGATCTTTGCTTACCTGACCATCCCTTTTAATAAAGTCCTGCATACGGATCCTCACCCTGTTGTCAGCGTCACATCCACCTTGGTGACAGAAGACTTGGCCACAACATGGATCCAGCAGGAATCGAAATCATGCGTCTTCGTCAGGACGAACGGTCTGTCGAGGAGTATGTGGAAGACTTTATCAAGTTGGCTCATCTAACTACGTCAGACGAGGTATCCCTCATATTTTTTCATGGTGGTCTATCTGAGCCACTATACTCAGAGATGCCGCTGCACGAGCCCCACTGGACATTAATTTACTACATAGACTTGGCATTGCATCTCAGTGGTTCCCCCCTCACTGTTGGCGAAGTGGAGGACACCCCTAAATATTTTTTTTTGGGGGGGGGGCTGACAACGGGGTTTGCTGGACCGACCACCACAACAATCATGCTGGCATCACCATCACTTCTGTCTCCTGCTCATCAGTTACCTGACTAGAGGGCTGCCAACACGCCAGAGCTGTTAGAGTCGACGCCGCTGCCAGAGCTGCCAGAATCGATGCCGCTGCCAGAGTCGACGCCGCCGAATTCCCCGAATGGCTGGCGCCAGACCCCTCTGAATTCCCCGAATGGTGGGCGCCAGAATCCTCTGAATCCCTCAAATGGCGAGCGCCAGATATCTCTGAATCCCCTCAATGACGGGTGCCAGATCCACTTGAATCCCCTGAATGGCGGCCGCCAGATCGATTTGAATTCCCCCAATGGCGGGCACCAGATCCACTTGAATCCCCTGAATGGCAGGCGCCAGATCCACTTGAATCCCTCGAATGGCGGGCGCCAGATTCTCCTGAACTCCTCGAATGGCGTGCGCCAGATCCTCTGGAATCCCTCGAAGTGCCAGGGGTACGAGACCCACCTGAGTCCTACGAAAGGCCCGAGCCGCCGCCTGAATTCCACGAAAGGTCCGAGCCGCCGCCTGAATTGGAAATTTTGAGCCAGATTCGAATTGGAATTTCTATTTGTGTTGATTTTTTCCATGGCATATAAGGCCCTACTTGCTTTCTCTTTCAGTTCATTAGAATATTAGGGGTTTGGTTTTCATTGGGTTAATGGTCAGGGCCCAGAACTGACAGAAGCTGTGCAGGATATCCAGCTGCTGCTGTAGACCCTCTTCTGTTGGTGACAGCAGCACCTGATCATCTGCAAACAGCAGGAACTTTAAACTGGAGTCTTATAGACCTGGCGTATCTGCTTGCTCTAGGAGCATTGATTGATTGATGTAAATATTGAAGAGGGTTGGTGACAGTGGACAGCCCTGTCTCACACCCCGCCCCTGAGTAAAGAATGCTGTTCTTTTATGTCCAATTTTAATTGCGCACTGATTGTTTGAATACATAGTTTTTATAATGTTGTACACTGTAAAACCCAAACACTTAAGGTAACTCAAATCATTTGAGGAAACTGATTGCAACAAACCATTTAAGTTCAAAAACTAATTCTAATGAGTACTGTGAACTTAATCCATTTGAGTAAACGAAGCAATTTGAGCACAGTAAAACCCAATAAATGAAGAGAACTCAAACCAACTGAGTACTATAAAACGTAATAAGTTAAGGCAACTCAAACCGTTTGAGGAAACCGATTGCTACAAACTATTTAAAGGGCACCTATTTTACCCCTTTTTTAAGATTTAATATTAATATTATGGTTCTTCTAATTGTACCAGTTTAGGTTCAGTTCAAAACACAATTCTGATTTTTTTATTATAATGTGTTAAAAAGTGTGATTTTGGGGGCGTGTACACAGGTTGTTGTTTTAGGGGTGTGTTGCTTCACATGAAAATTAGTTTCGACTTCCCGCCCAACTTAACAAGGGGGCGGGGTCAAGAGCTCCCCCGCTTTGTGTATGGCAACAGACAGGCAGACAGAAAGAAGCAACATGAGTAAGAGGACCAGCATTCAGCCATACATGTATGACCCGGACTCGGACACAGACCAAGCAGAGACTACTGTTGAGGAATCAATATTCCTAATGTGCCAGAATATGTCAGAGTGGTAGTTACAAAATCATTTGTGTCTTTGTATAGTTTTACAGCCGCTATGTAACAATACATGCGTCATCCGTATAGGTATGCAATGATTAACCGGTTTCACTATTAACCGTACTTTAATTCGTCACGGTTAATTAATCATAAAGGCTTCTCAACACCGTGTTTCTGCATGGAACAAAACTGCAGCAACTAAACAAAGTTATGCAAACTGTGTGCTAGTATAAAGTTCCGAGCTTGTACACCGAGACTAATAACCATGCACACTGGATTAACTTTGACTGAGGCTATAACTAAGGCAAGTTTGTAAATTCCAATGGAGGGACGTGACGATGGGAAATGTAAACAGCTGAAGTTTAAGCAAGACGCAATGAAAAGTTCATAGGTGTGCAAACCCAACTAAAGTTACAAAAAATGGCGCAGATAAGAGCAATCATGTGGTGAATGTTGATCCGCCAGCCGAGATCAATCGAGTGTTTTCGTAGAGAATCCTGAAAGACTAGGTGGATCAGCTGTTTTTAATGGCCCGAATCTTGATACGTTGCATTCACTGCATGTTCAGCGCAAATGGAAGCTAAATGTAAAATCTCTGTTGCTCATTCGCAGGAAGACGATGAAGGCTCTTGTGTTGAGCCCAATGAGCCTTACATCCAAAAATAGAGCAAGGGTGTTCCTTTGGTGACATCGCTTTGACTCACACGCTGAAAATGGTGGATGTGAAACAACAAACTGAGGATGTGGTAATGCACGCCTGTCAATCAATATTGGTGGCGGGGGGACCGCACTCCTACGTCAAGTTGCGGTCGGTCTCAAAACCACTCCAATTGGTCCACCGTTTTTATGTTGTTAAATTGAAAAAAAAAAAGGACTGGGTGTGTTTATATCACCCCAATATGACGCTCTATACACTATACCTACACACATGTCTGTCCAAACAGCTTGAAAAGTAGATTTTTCACCATAGGTGCCCTTTAAGTTAAAAAACTAATCTATATAAGTACTGTGAACTTACTACATTTAAGTTGAAGTAATGAGATATTTAATTAACTCATTACGTTCAACACTGAGTTTAAAACTTTTCAAAAAAGTAGATTTATTCATTCATTCATTTTCTTTTTGGCTTAGTCTATTTATTAATCCGGCGTCGCCACAGCGAAATGAACCACCAACTTATCCAGCACATGTTTTACGCAGTGGATGCCCTTCCAGCTGCAACCCATCGCTGGAAAACATCCATACACACTCACACACTACGGACAAGTTAGCCAGATGCCTCTGTAATTGTTAGGGTCTGATTTGTCTCCACTTTTGAATATGGGCGTTATTAATCCTTTATTCCATATGCCAGGGAAATGACCAACTCTCAGAAACAAATTGAACAGTTTCATTATAGATAATTAGTATTTGTGATGTATTTTTAATAATTTCATTAAGGATATCATCTGGACCACTTGCCTTTTTTGTTAGCAGTACTTGTATTTTATATATTAGCTCTTTTTCTGTGATTGTGTAGTGTAACAGATTTTGGTATTTGCTAAATATTTATTTATATTTGAAAATGTATTGGTATTTTTGTTCCGTTTTTACATAAAGTGTAATTTGGCTGTGATCTGTGATTAAACTTGACATAAGAGACAGATAGAGATCTAATATAATACAATGCTTTCCTGTTGAAAAGAAACACCGTAGTCCACCACAGATACCAACAGATGTGTGATGTCACATTTTTATTTTCTTTAATTTTACATGGAAATTCAGATTTTTTTTTCAGAAATATACTAACTGAAATCCTGTTTGTATTTTAAGTAACCCAAATTGCAGTTGGTGTGGTATTGAACAGCCGAAACAGTTTTCCATTTTGGGAAAATCATTATTAAAATGATTGAGTAAATGTATTAAAGTTTGAAGAAAACTTTTGTGTCTATATCTGTGTCTTTATATTTGTGGTTCATATCTTTTTTGTGGTTGCAGAGAAAGTTTATTTGGAGTTTGGAGAATAACTTTTGCTAACATGGCATTAAAATAATACTTGATGTAATGTTACTTGTGTAATTTGTCTGATTATTACAGCTATAAATATACAAACAAGGAACAGTACGAACAGGATGTTAAAATAAACAAAAACAAAAAAAAAAAAACTCACCTCAACACTCCTGACTCTAAACTGGAAGCAGTCAGGTTTGTAAATTTTGGTCAAATTTTCTTTGTGGCCATTTGCAGCACATTTTTATTTGCATGTGTTGTGACTATTTGTGTGCACATGTTGTCAAATTGATAAAGATATTTTCTCAATTTATTTGTGTTTTTCTATTTGCATGTATTTTTTTTTAACTAGCAGTGTATTTAAGCTCTCTCAGCCACCATACATGCTGGTCTTATTAACCAAGCTCTCCATAAAAAGCAAGCCCTACATTAAATGAAATAACATGTATTACATCTTCAGTGAAACATTTTGCCATTGTTAAAGGTGTTTTTACAGTACCAAGCATAAAGGAGTACACCCTTTACAGATGTCTCTTTTAAATTTCTATTTTCTATGGGATGCTACAGTTATACAATAAGAGCTGTGGAATTTGTGTATGTATATACATTAGTATACATTAGATTGCATCACCTTATTTGCAAGTATTATCTTTCTGCTAATAAAGATGTTAGGTGACCACACTCTTGTTTTAATGAATATAACTGTTTAATAAAACAGTTTTGTTTTGAAAACACCAAAATATATTGTCTATATTTACTGAGGAATTTATAAAAGTATTTGTAAAAAAAAAAAGAAAAAAAAAAACAGTGTACTCACTTATGCTGTGCGCTGGCTGTACATGTGTTGTTTTGAGTGCTTCAAAATAGTAAATCTTTTTTTCAAAGCAATCTGTTTTAAAAGCATACTGTATTCTGTCCCTAATCACAGTACTTATTCAAAAGCAAATTTCTAGAAATTAGCATAATGTTTTAATGAATAACATTTATTGTGTCATATTGCACAGAGTTGTATGGAAATGGTGATGCCCATGTGTACAGATGGCATCAATGACATGTTTGAGCCCCAGCCATGGAGCTTCCAGGCCTTCTCAGATGAGTGCTACAACCAGTTTGGAGTGCGGCCACGAGAAGACTGGGCAGAAACTGTATATGGAGGGAGAAACATATATGCTCACAGCAACATCATCTTCAGGTAGAACCTCTTGTGTATGTATAATATTGAGCATTCTGTTTATTATACAGCTGAATGTACACTTGAATGTACTGCATACCATGATAGAACAAAAATGCATGTCAAAGAATCATGCATAATCACCATGAACCAGTGATAGTTCAAGGGTATTTCAGAGCCAAAACAAACTCCCCTAAAAAGCTCACTTTGGTGAGCTGTTTCGAGCTGCTGAAATGAACTCAAATCAATCTTCGTTTTGCCCGAATTTAATTGAAATATTGTCATTTCAGTTCGGTTTTTCATTTTTGTTTCAATCTGGATGAAGTATGATTTGGAACACACTGAGTTCATTAGTGCCAGTCTGCTTTTTTCATATCTATATGCAGTGGTGCATAGGTGTTTGCCCCTTATTGATTTTTTTTTTTTTGTTAAGTTTTTTTTTTTTGCATATTTGTCACACTTTGATGTTTCAGATCATCAAAAAATTGTATTTATGTACACATTTATATATATATATATTTGTTAACGCATTTTTTAACATAAGTTTTAATAACTCATTTTCTAATCACTGATTTATTTTATCTTTCCCATGATAACAGTAAATAATATTTTGCTAAATATTTTTCAAGACACTTCTATACATCTTAAAGTGACATTTAAAGGATTAACTAGGGTAATTAGGTTAACTAGGCAGGTTAGGGTAATTAGGCAAGTTGTTGTATAACGATGGTTTGCTCTGTAGACTATCAAAAAGAAATATAGCTTAAAGGGGCTGATAAATTTGACCTTAAAATGGTTTAAAAAAAATTGAAAACTGCTATTATTCTAGCCAAAATAAAACAAATAAGACTTTCTCCAGACAAAAAAAATATTATCAGACATACTGTGAACATTTCCTTGCTCTATTCAACAGAATTTGGGAAATTTTTAAAATAGAAAAATAAATTTGAAGGGGGGGCTAATAATTCTGACTTCAACTGTGTGTGTGTGTGTGTGTGTGTGTGTGTGTGTGTGTGTGTGTGTGCGTGCGTGCGTGCGTGCGTGCGTGCGTGCGTGCGTGCGTGTATCTAGACATGCTGCAATTTAAAAAAAAAAAAGGATTTTATTATTAGGGTAAAAACAAAATACAAAACTACATAGCCCTGTGTGAGAAAGTGTTTGCCCCCAAACCTAATTACTCCTAAAATTAGAGGAGCATTTTTAATTCATATAACCTGGATAATGATTTTAGTGGACAATTTTTCTATGCCTATCTGTCCTAGTAAGAATGTTAATAAAGAATTTTTTTCAGACAGAGAGGTTTCATCATTTTCTTACCATGATGTCAGGGGATATTCAGCCTAATCCCAGACAGTTTAATGTCTATTGTAAGGATAGTTTACAGTGTTCTGTAATTATCTCTAAATCAGTTGCTAAACAGTTTGTGTTAATAATTTAAACAATAATTTTTTACAAGAATTCTAATTTCACTGTAGCTGGTTGCAATAGACCACCTCTGCTCATGCATGTTCTCTGACCACTTTAAGTGAAATATTTTCTCTCTATAGTTTATTTTGTTGGGGGAGTTGAACTGGGATATGTTTACACTGTCATCAATACAATTGCAACTGGATCTTTTAAACCTATCTGGAGTGATTTGTCAAGGCCTTAGTGTCCATCGCAGACTGTTCGTAAGAGCACCTCTTTATTAAGAAAACTCCAATGTTGTTTTTAAAAATTAATGAACAGGTCTTTTTAAATGATCTGGCTGATATAGATTAGTAGATAATTGGGCTTATTCCAGGTGTTGTAGAGGCTTGGCCATATATACATACATACATACACACACACAGTATATATATATATATATATATATATATATATATATATATTATATATATATATATATATATATATATATATATATATATATATATATATATATATATATATATATATATATATATACATACACACAAACTATCACAAGAAAACAATTAACAACATAACTACACTGACTCTCCGACTGACCTCAAAACAGGTGAAAATTCCAACCAAAGGTCCTGGAGAAAAGCAAAAGAAAGAAATCAAGTTTAAAACCGTTGTAATGCTGTTAGCAACAATAGAGCCTCAAATCTAATAAGCAACAGGTCAGACAATAGTCCCAACAATTCAACAGTACACCACAACATTAGCATAATCAGGAACCTGGTTAGTGCTCTGGAGGTTCTCTTTCTAGCTCCTTTTGTAACATCTGAGTGTTTTGTCCCATTTCACTCATCCATGGTAAGTGGATACAGCAGGAAGAAGCAATCAGCAACCTACTGGAAACTCGGGGGGATAGGAGTTTCAAGGTAATGGAACAACAACAGGGAGAAACACATTTACCAACATACGTGATGTATGTAATAATACTATCTTTGCGAAGCCAAAAAAGCAGGTCTTGCTTATGATGTTCTAGTGCAAGTGTAATTGACCTTTATATGGCCAGTTCTTGACTATGCCAGTCCAGTCTAGGGCGAACTACCCAAAGGTCTCCCAAAGGAGTTAGAGAGGATCCAAAAGCGATGCTGTCGGATAATAGGTATTCCGAATTCACTTTCCAACACTGAGTGAAAGGCGTGAGGAAGATACCAAATGTACTCTCACTAAAATACTCAATGACAGTTTATCACCACTGCATTGTTTCCTGCCTAAGGCCCCGGTGTCATTCTTTGGCGACACAAGACATTTGCTATACCCAGGAGTAAAACTGAACATCATGAACTGTACTTTATTTCTTGTGCTCTAAAATTGTTTTATAGATAACTTATAATTTATAGTGTTTGATGTTTTTGATTATTGTTTTTACTCTGTTTGTTTATCATGTTATATGTTAGTATTTTTATTAGTCAAATATTGATTCGAGTGTGTGTTTGACGCATTTCAGGGAATTTTGTTGCAATACTCTATCCTGTCAAATTTTAACTAAACTAAACTAAGCTAAGCTAAACATAATTACTAAAGCTAAACAAAAAGAACAATATGTCCCTAGGACATAACAAAGGCTATAAGAAACAAATGCACTCAACATATTATACAAGCAAAATCAAGTTAATTTAAGTACTATTTGACTGTGGATTGTCCTGAAAACAATGGAAAATAAAACACTTTCTTCATGTCTTCCCATTTTAATTAACTATGATTGTATTGTTATTACAGACAAACACAAGATGGTGAAGCAATTTAACAGACATTTGATCAATGATGGTTGTGTCTTCGAGAACAGCTGTCCTGTTAACCAGGCATCTATTACTGTATTTATTCACCTGCCTCGGGTGCTTCAATATTATTTTTTCAGTTGATACAAGAGACTGAGGTACTAGGGGAACTGCTCGGTTTAAATATTCACAAATCAATTCATTGGATAAGCTACAATAGATCTATTATTTTTAAAGAAGGCAGTATACGTCATTTCAGAGCCTATCACACATGCATTTTTAATCTTTCTCTTCAAATTGGTGTCCTACTGAGAAACTGGAAATCTGCTGCGGTAACTCCACTTTTTAAAGGTGGTGATAACACAGATTTACATTTCTATTAGACCCATCTCTATTTTGTCCTGTCTCTCTAAAATACTAGACATGCTGGTCAATAAGCTGCTCATTTATTATTTGGAGACATATAATGTTCTTTATCAGGTTCAGTTCGTTTTTAGATCTGATCGTAGTTGTATGACTGCTACACTTAAGATTCTCAGTGATATTATATGTGCCATTGATAAAGTACTATGTAGTTGCTTTTATCGATCTGGGGTGCGTTTCCCAAACAACGACGTAACTCGCGGCTGAACTATCATAGTGCGATGCATCGTTTGGCAAAAAAACGATGTAGTGACGAGTGTTTCCCAAAACCCGTAGTTTCTCTGTTGCAGATCCATCGCTTGAACCACGTTAGTTATAACGTAAAACGCCCATAATGATGCTCTAAACGGGGTGAAGTAACTTCTTTAGAGAACAACCCCCATCATTTATTTGTGCAAATTATATTGTTTTACACGCACACACATTTAAATAAAATCCAATATTAGTTTTGGTAAAACATGCACTCGTTTTCCATATTATTTAAAATATAAGTAAATGGCACACATAGGGCCAATGTTTGCTTTACTAATATTATTGAGAAGTTGAACATTACATATTCTATTCTAAAACATAAAATGACTTACAAAAGCTAACAGTATTCTAATATCATGTATAAATCATATAAATAAGATAATGAGCCGATTTATTATAAATATATTTACTTTAATAATAATATTAATGATGATGATGATGATTATATTATTATTATCATTATTATTATTATTTTAGGATATTGTTTATTTATTTAAAAAAAAAAATTACAATTTGACACATGCAAACCACATCAGAAGTTCTAACCAACAGACCCATGTCATATACAGCAGAGAAGAACTTAATAAATAACCCACTATAAAATAAAATAATTAACTTATGCTATGTTTTATATTTTTACAAGCTTTGGAGACGTAACATAATTTCCATTTTTAAATATACCTAAGCTTTCGCCATGAGGCTGTGTTCAAAATGATATTAATGTTTTCAAAGTGCACTGCGAAGGGAGCACAGTTGTAAACATGAAGATAAAACTGAACTGTAAAAATACTTTGAAAGCAAATTACACCTAAGAGCGATTACCTTAATGCTTTTTTATTTTTAATAATTCCAACTTTGAATGTTAGAATGTTCTTAATGAATAGGGCATAGGGGGGATAAGTGGGAATAGAACACAGCCAGGAACTATGCTTTAACTACAGCTCCAGAGGTGTCGTTTCAAGTGCTCAAGTTTGCGACGCAGTTTGCGAATGTTCGTTCGAGCGATGGATTTGGGAAACAGCAAATCAACGAACTATGTTTGTGACGACGGAACTTGCGACCTTAGTTGGCTAACGATGGTTTTGGGAATGCACCCCTGGCAAAGACTTTTGACTCTGTGGACCATGAAGTATTGCTGGATAGGCTAAGAGATATTGGACTATCTGAGAGCTGTCCTGTCAGGTTCATCTAAAATCAGCAAGGTTAGAGGGGCTTTTGTCAGATCCCCTGACACTTTATAAAGGGGTTCTGCAAGGTAGCATATTGGGGCCTACACTTTTTTAATATTTATCTTAAAGATATTGATTCTGCTGCTGGTGATTCTCATCAATACATCTAGTTAAACTTTGACTACAGTAATTCCTTCACTGCAGGCCAGTTTTAAACATTCAACACGCTTTTGCAGGCATTGTTTAGTTTGATAGACTAATAAAACTAAGTTTTTTTTTAATAGAAGTTTACTATTGAGTTTTAATCTAAACATTTCTTATTGGATGATTCTGAGATAAATTATGTTGATTGCAACAAATACCTTGGAATCAGTTGGATGGTCATTTGAAACTCGCATAAATGTATTTCTTTAAAAGGTTAAAGCCCGTATTGGTGTTCTTTACAAAATCAAATCTTTGTTTACACACTCTTCAAAACAGCATTTGGTCAAACTAAGTCTTAACAATTTTGAATTATGTGATTTAATTTACAGATTCGCTTCAAAAAACTCTTCCTTTAGATAATCTTACTTTTAATTTTATTTAATAAAGGATTGATCTCCATATTATACTCCAAACTCATGTCTCTGAAAACAATATAATGTGGATACAACAAATCTAGATAGGAAGATGAACTGGGTATGAATCTGTCAGAGATTTTTTGGGAGGAGGCACTTAGACAGGTCCATACATCATCATCAACATCATCTGTTAAGTTCAACTCATACAATTCAAAGTGTTACACAAGGTCCATTTAAGCAAGGCACGGTTAGCAGGAATGTACCCTGGATTAAATGTGTCCTGTGATAGATGTCCCTTTTCTCCAGCTTAATTGACAAATACCGGTTATTCTTTGGTTTTGCCATTCTTTTAAATAATTACTGGACATTGATTTTAAGTCTATCAGTAAGGTCCTGTGGAAGACATGAGCCCTGGTTTAATAGGTATATTTGGCACTCCAAGTGACACCATGACCATAACTTATCAGCGACTCAGAGGGGTATTATTGCTTATACATTTTTATTAGCCTGCAAAAGAATCTTATCCTCCAGAACCCATCTGTGACAGCCTGGTTTGAAGATGTGATGTCTTTTCTAAAACTAGAAAAGATTAAATACACACTAAGGGGATCTGTGGACAGGTTCTTTACTGGGAACTGATTGTATTATATTTAAAAAATCTGAAAGAATTAACCCAGCTGTTAAATAATCTGTATATCTCTTTGTATCTGCTTGATGATTTATTGTCTTTAATGTAGTTTGTCCAGCAATTTATTTATTTTTCTTCCCTGTTATTTGTAAAAAAAATTTCCATAATCACCGTTTTGTATGACTCCAGACTATTTGTCACTAATTTTGGTATTTGATCCTAATTATTGTGTTAAGCTGCTTTATGGATGTTCAGTTTTTGGGGTGGGGCTTGGGTTAAAACAAAAAAGAAAGAAAACGAATTTTTACTGTTGTATTGAATGTAAATTTAATTTTCCTTTAATATAACTATAATAACATTCATTTATTCATTTTCTTTTCGGCTTAGTCCCTTTATTAATCTGGGGTGACTCCACAGCGGAATGAACTGCCAACTTATCCAGCATATGTTTTACGAATCGGATGCCCTTCCAGCTGCAACCCATCTCTGGGAAACATCCATACACACTCATTTACACTCATACACTACGGACAATTTAGCTTACCCAATTTACCTGTACAGCATGTCCTTGGACTGTGGGGTAAAACGGAGCACCCGGAGGAAACCCACGCAAATTATTATTATTAATATTATTAGTGCTCGAGGTGTTGTGGCCCACACGGACTGACTGAAGTCTTCCTGTTAGAAAGTCCAGGATCCACTTACAGAGGGAGGTGTTAAGAATAAGCAGGTTGAGTTTATTGATGAGCTGGGATTATTGTGTTGAATGCTGAGCTGAAGTCGAGCTGAAACTGGAGCAGTCTGAGTCTGTTGGGGAGACATGTTGTGATATTGTGCATGGGACACACACTTTACAAAAGTCTTGGGAATCATCAATATGTTTTCTGGCAAAACTAATAAGAGCCTTTATGTTATTTTTTGGAGTCATGAACACTCACCTTAACTGTGGCAAGTAAGGCCTGCAGTCCTTTGGATGTTGTTGTGGGGCCTTTTGTGACCTTTGGATAAGTTGTGGCTGCACTGCTGCAGGTTTTCCACTGTTCTATGTTTTTGCCATTTGTAGACAATAGCTCTCACTGTGGTTCGCTGCAGTCCTAAAGCTTTAGAAAATGCTTTATAACATTTTCGAGACTGGTAGATGTCATTTATTTTCTTTCTCATTTCTTTTTCTTTTTTTTTTTTTTTTGGATCTTGCCAAGATGTCTAGATTTTGAGAATCTTTTGGTGTACTTCACTTTGTCAGATGAGTCCTATTTAAGTGATTTTTTTTATTGTGAACAGGTGTGGCAGTATTAGGCCCAGGTGTGGCTTGAGAAATTGAACTCTGGTGTGATTTAACCAGAGATAAGTTATGTTTTAACAGGGGGCAAACACTAGGGCTATGTACTGTAGTTTTGTATTTTGTTTTTCCTTAATAATAAAAAGCTTCATTTCTGTAGTGCAAGGTGTTTTTACTTGTATTATCTTTGACTAATATTTAAATTAGTTTGATGATCTGAAACATTAAAGTGTGACAAACATGCAAAAAAAGAAAGAAAGAAATCTATAAATAAAATTAATAATAAAAAATAAATAAAACTGACCCCAAACCTTTGACCGGTAGTGTATTGCATAATTGAAACATTTAATTTATATGTTCTACTTTAAGTACAGACCTTAAGATTCAAAGTGTCTTCTTTTTCAGTAATGGGAATCTAGACCCATGGATGAGTGGTGGAGTGACCAAGAGTTTGTCTGAATCTCTGCTTGCCATTATGATTGACGGAGGCGCTCACCATCTTGATCTGCGCTACAACAATGAGCTTGACCCACAATCTGTCATCAAAGCAAGAGCGCTGGAAGTGCAGTACTTTAAACAGTGGATCAAACATGCAGCAACTACATAGTAATATGAAAACAAGATCAATAATTTTTTTTATATATGATTGCAAATGAAAAATCGATTTTAAGTGTGTTCACACTTGCCAGATTTGTTTTAATTAAAAGTCTACATCTACTCTAATCTGGATAAATTTGAAAATGGCATTTTTGTGTAAGAAAGCTTTGCCTCCACACATCCACACTGAAATGGCTGAAAGCACTTTTGTGCTTGTACTGCTTATGCATATTTTATTATTTTATTTTATTTTTTGGATCCAGACTACACTGAAAAAAAATATTTCTGCAAAACCAATTTATATGGACTGAATTTAAAGAAACTTAAATTTAGTAATGTTCAAAATAATTTGTTTGTTTAAATTCAGCCTAAATAAATAGTTTACAACCACTTACCTTAATAAACAAAATTTTAAATCCAGTAAATCATCTTTAGATATTTTGTTCAGTGTAGGGCTGTCACAAGTTGGATTTTTCACACCAGAGGTATTGTGGCCCAATAAAAATAACAATATCTATATACTGTATCGTGATATCTATAGAAACCTTGGAAGAAAACATTTGATTTGTTTATTTAGATGATTTGCTCTTTGTTCTTTTTTTAAACTTGAAGCAAGAAATAAATGGTTACGTGAGCAAAATGTTTGTTTGCTTTATCACAGGCTGATCTACAGTTATTTCATATTACTGTAGAGGCACCAACTACACCTTAATTATGATTCTCACAAAGGAGCAACATACATTATCTTGGGTAGTTGAATATTTAAAATAGATTATAACATTTCATAATATGTAGTGAAAAAAACTGTCTGTCTGAAATTATGCTACATAAAGCATTCTGGCACAAACCCAAAAAGGTAAACATGCTAAAAATGGAAGTTCCAGCTGGGGGTGCCTATAGAACTGCAGGAGGGACAGCATTTCCTTGGTTACAACTGTAAGAAAAGTAACTGCTCTAGTCATATTTAATATGGGTTAAATTCTATGAAAAATATCATCTAAACTTATTATGATAGTATGTTTCACTTAATAAAACTGTTCTTCAGTATTTTTTTGCATGTTTGTGCAAGGAAAGAATGTTGCCTACTGTATACATCTGTCATTGCTTGGGTTCTCATTAGGTTTATCCAGAATATAAAAGAAGGGACTTTTTCAGTAAACACAAAATCCAAAACTACTGAGGAAGTGTCCTCTGCCAAAGGACATTTTAAAAGAATAGTTCACCAAAAATTTTTTTAACTAATTAACTTATTTTAAAAATAATTTTAAATGTATGATTTTAAGCTACTGGGCAACTCAGAATTCATTTATTTATTTATTTTAAGAAGATGACAACAAAGACATCACAAAAATAGTACGACATTTTCTGCAACTTGCAAATTTGAAACACATGTGAAGAAAATATTGTTTTAGTAGAAAAATCAGTTTACATTTTTATAAGGTATCATAAATATTTGTGTTGAATTTGGTCAAGTTTTCATTCACTCTGTGGTGATTTTGAGTCTTAATTTGGCCTCGTTCTCTGTGTTTTAGCAAGTGGAATGATTTTTGGTGACATCTTATTTTGACACAAATTTCGGGAAATTATTTTGAAAATGTTCAAAAATTCAACAATAAACTCTGGCCCCATTGACTTCCATGATAATGACATTTTTTGATTGCAACACCATAGCACCATATTTGGTACATTTTTGACTGGTTTTCCCTGTTTTTCCCATCAGTTACTTAGTTTCTGCCTTCTATGGGGTATTGTGTGTGTGTGTGTGTGTGTGTGTGGTGTGTGTGTGTGTGTTGTGTGTGTGTGTGTGTGTGGTGTGTGTGTGTGTGTGTGTGTGTGTGTGTGTGTGTGTGTGTGTGTGTTAACTGGTTAATGCTGCAAACTGACTTTTTACCTGTTCCTAATAGGGAAAAACACCAGCAATCTAGAATGCATGACTATATGCTGCCATGGCTTTGCAATAAAAAAATTTAATTATAATGGAAGTCAAAGGGGGCAAAAACACCCACAAACATAACAAAAGGGTAATAAAAATGTGAACAGTACACAATGGTAACACATTTAAATCTTAAAGCTTGAAAAAATTTCTAATTCTTTTGTTGTTTCACAGAAAAAAAAGAAGAAAAAAAACATGCAGGTTAGAAACATGTGTGAGTAATCTGAGAGATTTATATTTTTCCTAGCTATTTTAAAACTTGCTTATAATAAATAAATCAGTATGAAATAGTCACTGAACCTTAGCTGGATCTAAAATTGGTGATCAGTTTTACTATCCTTGCCCATCCACGGTCACCACAAGCCTTGTTTTCATTTACGCTTCTGTTTGGACTAATGTTACTGTCTTAATTTCACACTCTTTTTAAATGAAAATGACACATCAACATGATCCACAGAATAAATGCACATCAATGGAAATAACCAAACATGCCCTGTTTCCTTTTTCTCCTCATTCGCTGATCCAATGTGATTTAATGAAAACCTAAGACAGACAACGAGCAATAAAGTAGCTAGCAGGAGGTGTGTGGTGTAAAACAGAGATTGTGTCCCATGCAGAGACCTGCAGGACTCCACCGGACCTGCATTCATTCACTGGCAGCTCCTGCTTCTCCAAATTGCAGTACGTAGACATCATCTGCTCTGTGCTGAGCTGCCTCCTGCTAATATTATTATTAATATCACAGCCAGAGTGCAGAGCTGGTTGTTTTACGTGGGTTTGGGGAAGGTCATGAAGAAGAATAGATGAATGTGAGGTGATGAATGGTGAATTTCACTCTGCTGTGCCCTGAAATGTCAACAGTTCAGTATTGTGGTATTTTCTTTGTTTATTTGTTATTCCGTATTTAGTTTGTTTGTAAAATTAAAGGTAAGTGTGCTGTTTATTACAGAATGTGTCTACTGTTATCAAAAATAATGATTAAAAATGGTTATTGTTTACTAATATTTCATTTCTTGAACACTCCTCTCATTTGCCATTGGTCAGACAAACTAGAACAGCACTCAAGGCTGGTTTAAATGCACTAAAGTACCAATGCCGTTTATTCATGTTTTGTTTATTGCACCTACTCTAGTGAGCATTTTGCTTCATAAAACCTCAATGTATCATCAGGAATCGGTGGTACTATATATATTTAGTAGAAAATTCTTTTTTAAACAAAGAAAACAAACAAACCTTTCAGCTGCTGTAAAATGCTACTCCTGTCATCAGAACTGGGTGTCATTAGAATTAAGCTTTTATTGATGCTAAACGCAGCCCTAGGTTAAATAAATATGGCTTTTAAAAAGTCATATACCTCTTAAAGAATCATTATTTGTATTAAAACATTAGTTCAGGAAAGAAACCCATACAGATTTTCTGGAACTATTTTTTGTTAACAAAATAGAAAAAATACTATGTTGTGTCTAAAATGTGTTTCACTCTAAAATTTAGTTTTTTGCATAAAATTATATATCTCATGCACTTATCTATCTTATACAAATCATATAATCTTATACACTGCTTGTCTAAAAAGGACATCTGGATTTAACCTAAACAAATAGTTTAAAAAGACTCCTATTGTAATTTACAGCATGGGTGATTATGATTTAGCTGGTAACTACCCTAACTGATGCAGAGAGGATATGGGACTTTTCTGATGGACACACTTTTTCAGGTGTCTGAGGGTGTCTGTATAGTAGTCTGTGGTGAAATGTAATTAGTTTAGGCTAAATCTAAAGGCAATATTTGTTCACAGTGATCAGTTATCTTCTCCAAAGCAAATAGATTTGACTGCAGTGTAAAGTTTTATAGCTTAATATATGTTTTGCTGAATGGAAACTTGGTAGTTAATCTTTTGACTGATTTACTTAGCATTTTTGAATTATTGTTTGTTAAATGTTAATGTTTAATAAATGACACCTAATATAAACTAAAGTAATATTTAATATAAGTGTTTTGTATATTATAACCCGCTGCGTTAACTCTTTTTTGGCATTTGACAATACATTTTTACCATCACAAGATGGCGACAGAGACCATATAACATCAGTTTTAAAGCCTGTTTTAAATAGACAATTACTTATTGTACCATCAATTTAAAAAATATATTTTAATAGGCTATTCTAATAGTACATATTCTAATAGGCTTCACAGTGCAGTGAATGTTGTAAGCCTCCAAGCAGTTTCATGAAAAAGCGAGTGATGCTCTGTAATGTCATGATAAATATCATACCATTTACCAGTACATGAAAATTACTACTTTTATATATTTACCTAACCAAAAGTAAACCCATTGTAAAGTGCAATGGGTTTATTCACTTTAGGTAAAGTTAACTAACCACTTTTTATAGAGTGTAACAGTGACACAAAATCTTTGGTTTCCATTATGAAGAACCTCTAAATAATTATAACATTTAAATATAATCAAACATCAGTGGTAATTGGCAGGGGTTTTCAAAACTATTGCACTCTTTTCTTATTCATGTTAATTCAACATCTTTTCTTCTCACATGATGAGAGCACTGGATGTATTGTCGCTTATACTGACACCACGCACAACACTGGGTATATTTGTGTTTGTAAGCCACAGTTGGGCTAAAGAGCATGGAAAGGGTGTGGGGGGCAGGGAGTCCAAGAAAAATGGGGTTAAAAAAGTGTGGGTGCTGAGTTTGTAAATTCTCTTGGTTGAGGGCGGAGTGTGTAGTGTGTAATGATAATCAAACAATACTCACTTTCAATGGTCTGTTTGCTTAAGCAGCTTTTCATGGATGTGAATCAAAAGCAGGAAGATGAATGTTGTTCCCTTGTCTCATTTGTTTTTCTCCCTACAGAGTTTGTTCAACTTAGTTTGACCTTGTTGATTGCTTTTGCTTCCTTATAATTAGTTTTTCACAAGCAGTCAGACCTAAAATATTTTAATTTTCAGTCATGCATGATATATATTTGGGTTTAGAAATCTAGTTTAGTTTTTTTTTTTTATCATTTTAATCTTTATTTTAGTGAATCTCAAACGTATTTATTCCATTTTCAACAGAACTTTTTGTGTGATCTTTACTACCATTTGACAAACCATTAGCCAAAAGTCATGCCATCTACTCACTTTCAATCTCATGCATTATCTGGCCAGTATAAAATAGACTGATTCATTTGGCAACTTTTGCAGGAGTTTAGGAATCTCCTTGGCTTCTTTTAAGCAATTTTTTTGGTCACTATTCTATTCCTTGTCCTCTTTGATCCCTTTCCTTAATGTGGCCATAGAAACTTGTTTCCGGAATTAGTGCGTCAAGCCCTTAAATGTGAATGACTAGCACGTACAAAAGCTCTGTGTGGGAAGAGAAGAAAATATCAGCCATTAGTCTGGTGATGTCACTGTGCCAAAATTAGGCTCCATAAGAGAAAGGGCTGGGTGAAAAAAGATCAGGAGCTTGATGTTTAATGTTTGTCCTGAATATTTTCCTTTTTTTCCACAAACATGAGAATAAACACACACACACACACACACACACACACACACACACACACACACACACACACACACACACACACACACACACACACAGTTGAAGTCAGAATTATTAGCCCCCCTTTGAATTTTTTTTCTTTTTTAAATATTTCTTAAATGATGTTTAACAAAGCAAGGACATTTTCACAGTATTACTGATAATATTTTTTTTCTTCTGGAGAAAGTCTTATTTGTTTTATTTTGACTAGAATTAGTATTGAAGTGTTTTAAAAAATATCTAGTAAAATATTATTTACTGCCATTATGGCAAATATTAAATAAATCAGTTATTGTAAATGAGTTATTAAAACTATTATGTTTAGAAATGTGCTGAAAAAATTTCTCCGTTAAACAGAAATTGGGGAAAAAAATAAACAATAATAATTCAGGGGCTAATAATTCAGGAGGGCTAATAATTCTGACTTCAACTATATATATATATATATATATATATATATATATATATATATATATATATATATATATATATATATATATATATATATATATATATATATATATAATTATTATTATTAGCCCCCCACCTTATATTTTTCCCCTAGTTTCAGTTAATGGAGAAAAGATTTGTTCAACACATTTCTAATACAACATAATAACAACATAACAGCAAAATAGTTTTAATAACTAATTTCTAATTACTGACTTATTTGATCTTTGCCATGATGACAGTACATAATATTTACTTACTAGAATATTAGATATTAGATATGTTTACTAGAAGATACTAGTATTCAGCTTAAAGTAACATTTAAAGGTTTAACTATAGGTTAGTTGGGCAAGTTAGGTTAATTAGGCTAGTCAGTTTTGTATAATGATGGTTTGTTCTGTTGTTAATTGAAAAAAAAACTAGTATTGCATAAGGGAGCTAATAATATTGAGCTTAAAATGGATTAAAAACAAAACAAAAGTACTTTTATTCTAGCTGAAATAAAACAAATAAGACTTTCTCCAGAAGTAAAAAAATTATAGGAAATACTGTGAAAAAATTTCTTGCTGGAAAAATGGAAATATTTGAAAAAAAAAATTCTCATGACCAAATTAAACATTTCATTGAGAATAAAAAAGATAATTAACATATCATAGTGGTCACTTTTAATCTGTGGGTGGGGAACAGATATCAACATGGTTTAAATTAGCTGCTTAAAGTAGCCTAACTTTAATGTGAAAAAAAAACTTGTTTTTACACTGTTGCTGTTTTTTTATTGTGGTAGAAAAAAAAGTTTATTGTGAGGCCATGGCAGCTTCTCTGGGACCTCCATTCAGCACCGGGGCTTGAGCCGGGCTACAGATAATTAGATCACTGCTATCAGTTTCACTGTTTCTTTTCTTCATGACAATTTACATGATAATAACACTCTCGATGGCCCCCCTCTTTCAAAAGCGCTTAGACTTTCTCCTTTTTCCTCCCTTTCCAACATCCAAATGATTCACTACCTTACCTTAAAATGCACTTATGGGGTGGGAAAGAAATAAGAAATCCACGGGAAAACCTCTCAAAGAGAGCGAAGAGGGTAGGGCAGAAACTGTCCATTGTCATGTGAATTGACAACATATAAAAAGCAAGGAGTGTGATAAAAAGAAACTTTGGTAGAACTGCTAAATATGTTTAATGTCTTGGAAAGTACAGTGTAGTGGTCTGAATTGGATTCAGGTCAGATAAAGGACAACTGAACTGACTAACATTAGTTAACATTTATCTGAGCTCTCAAAAGAAAGATGGGGTAGGGGATAAAATGTTTTTTTTTTTTTTTGCCAAAAGGCTTCTTTGCAATAGTCTGGAAAATCATTGATTCCAAGCTATTTGGTTTAAATAATACCAACATTAAACATTATCCTTGATATAAGCCTGACTGCTGGTAATCCCTCCATAATCAAACACTCATCAAGTGTTTTCTTTCTAAACCTAAACCAGAGCTACGTCCTTTAAGTGCTTTCACTGAAATCAGGATCTGTTTGGACCCCTATAAAAATCCCAGTGCTGGATCCTTCTTCAGTATTCACTGCTAGCCAAGAAACTTCCTGCAGATGCTAAATTGTTTACAGCAGCTATCTCATACCCAGGATTTCTTAAGGTCAACATTTCTTCTGGCACACTAGGCTTGAACTGCACTTTATTCCCCTTTAATTTAACAGCTCCGGCAGCTTTTCTAGTTAAATCGACTGTTCATTATTGAGCCTCATTTTACGAAGAGGCTGTGAGGTGCAGTTTAATGAATCTCTGGCACAAAGATCCCTTTCACTGCCCAAGGAAGAATAGAAGCTATTTAGACCATGTAGGGCTGTATGTCAAAGCAGCGTATAATAGTTGTCAGGCAGAGGCTAAAATTCCCACTGCTGCAGGAAGCAAGAGAATTTCCATTGCAAACAGATTAAGATAGTTCGAAGAAACATGTAGGGGGAAAAAACAACACAGTACTTGTCCCAAAACATGCCAAGTTACTGCAATGCACAGGATCTAATGCTCATTTCCCAAAGTCTGGTCAAGTTTGTACAGACTTTATGGCACATGTTAAAAAGCACTTCTTGAAACATCTTTATTATATCTCTCATCAATTTTTACATGTCTGGAATATACTTTTTTGTGTTGTTTTGCTTTATATTATATCGTACCAAGAATTTTATAAGATCATTTAAAGATTCTTACAGCTGGTTCAGAGTTAAATCACACATGGCAATAGCGGTCTACACTCTTCAAGCTGACTTGAACACTAAATTGTCAGAAACATTCCTTTATATCTAAGATTTAATCTGGCTAACATTAAGACAGATAATTAAATAAAATGTTGTTAAAGAAAAACATAAATAATAATTCAAATCCTTTAAGTACAGTTCAGTGTAGCTGTCCCTCTGAAATTTTATATAATAAAATTTGTATAATAGCACAGAAATGCACAAGAAGACTTGACCAGAACAGATGAACCCAAGGCTATTGTTGTTTTACTCTGTGGGATGCCTCAGACAATCCCTCTTATTTGCAGGTGGTCAGGCGTGAGCAAAGAGTTAAGTCCCAGAGTCCCTCTGCCCCTCCCCTTTGATGTCCTGACATCATAGGCCCTGCCCCCTAAAATATTCCTCCCTTCCCCTAAATTCCAGCTATTGGCAGAGTGCAGAGGAACTGTAAGGGTGTCCTGCACAGGACTGAAGTTTAACAAACTACACTGGAAATGCAGATACAATATGCTTTTGGGTCTCTTGAAGACAATTGCATAAATTCAATGTGAAGGTGTTGCGCTTTTGCCAGAAAAAGAGATGGCTGTTAAGGCTGCCATCATGAACTCGCAGTTCTTAAACTTCTGTTTTCCTGGCTCAGTCATGGATTACGAGGTGGAAATCATCTGGAAGGGGGTCTTCTGAGTGAGGAAGGTTGCGAGGGGGATTTTAGGGAGACCACTAGGGACCTGCTTAGCTTCATTGACTCGGCTTCCAGCAACATCAAACTTGCGCTGGACAAACCTGTCAAGTCCAAGAGGAAGGTCAACCACCGCAAGTACCTGCAGAAGCAGATAAAGAGGTGCACGGGGATCATATCACCTGCAGCCGCTCAAGTTGAAGAGCAGTGCAAGAGGCAAAGTTTGCCCCAGACCTCAACAAGCAACCTGTCCAGCAAAACAACACCTAAGAAGGATGGGATACAGGCCAACCTGCAAAGCAAGAGTCTGGCTGCCCTCTTCAACCCAGCGAAGGATGTTCGAGGAGAGAGAGCTAAGAAGCCCCCGCTGCGGCATCGAAACCTTCCTCCATCCTTTTTCACAGAGCCGGCCAACAGCTCCAGAGTTACATCTACTTCTGGCATGTCTCTCAAAGACCTGGAGCGAGGGACTCCAGAAGCAGCAGAGTTTTTGGAGCTTCTGGACCCGATTACAGCAACATGGTTCTCAGAGCAGGATTTATTCCACACCACACCTATCAGGATTCAGCAGGAGGTGACCATGGGCCCTGAGCCATATGACTCCCACCATTTGTAACCGGTGGTTTTTTTGTACACAGAACCTTGGGGAACTTGTAGCAGCACCTCCAAGAAGTCGGCAGACCATGCGGACAGTACCTGCACAGCTAAACCTTTAGTCACACGGAACCTTCTAGCAACATGCCTGTGGAACAGAGCTCACCATGTGCACTTACTTTTTCAATTTCCTTACAGACTGCTCCACACCTCCAGGCTCTTACGATCTGGCAAATGGATATAACAGAGCAAGCTTTCCTTCTCTTTAAGTCAGAGATTTTTTGTTCCTTAGACGTTTGAACAAAAACGCTTATGAAATTTTGATCTACAATATGTCACTGCCTATATAATGCCTTATAACCAGCTAATGGATCATATTAAAACATTGCTTGATGGGATGCATGCATACAGTTGAAATATCTAAAATATGTGTATCTAAGAATGGTTATCCCAACATTTATTAAAACATAATTTGTATTACAGATTTCTAATCATAAATTTAACATAACTTTGTGTAAATGGAGGAAAGTAGAGCAACACAAAATGTTGTTTTCTTAGGACCTCTTAATATTTAGCAATGATATTGATTTATATGTAAATAACAATTTGAAACAATAATTTCTTAAAAAGATGATCTCAGAGTTTCTGCTTTGTCAAATTCTAAATAGTCACAAATCACATGGAGTAGTGAAGTGCTTATAAGCCACCTAAAATACATGACTTTGTTTACAAGACAATTTAAATTAAGATTTTTTTTTCATAATTATTTCACTGTCATTTATACTGCTATTTAAATCAAATTCCCAATTTGTCCCAAACAGATTAAACACAGTTGTGATTCATCACTCAAATAAAGACAGTCTTAATGTTAAAGTATATATTCGATATTTTATCATTTAAATAATTCCATCTTTTTTGTCAGATATTTTGTGCTTGTGCTCTTTTAAAAAACTAAATACCACTTTAATTATGTATTTAATGCCATTACATGTAAATCTGATGTGTTTTAAGTGTAAAAATACTCATGCAACATCATGCAATAGTGGCAATCAAGACAATCTATATGCATGCTTATTTGTATCCCATTGTTGTTAATAGCTTATTGTTTGTTTACTGCTTTACATGCAATACTAGGTTTGCACATCTGCAGTAAATGCATTTCTTACAATTCCCTTAAGGTTAGTGATTGAATATGGTTTGGGTTGGTTTAGATTTGGCTTTTGACGTTTCTTGGTATTCTGGAAGAAATGGAAAATAATGATTATGTAAAATTGCTATGGGGTTAAAGGAGGAGGAGGAGGTAAAATTGTACAAAATAAACTATATTATGTATTGGTAAAAATGCATTCCAGTTGCACAAATAATTATAGAAAATTATAAAAGCAGAAACCACACAAGAGTGTTTTATAACAATATGACCTTATGTCAGTTTTAGATCGATAATTAAATTAGGAATAAGACACTACTAAGTGAATTGGGAAGCAAAAGCTAACAAATTATTTTTATGTGTTGTTGTAGTCTCTAATTAATGTTTTTTTTTATGTTGGAAGCATCAGCAAAGTGTAACAATTTGTGTTGGTAATTTATACAGTGAAACTAGAGCATACTCTTCACATTATTTGCAGTAAATTTTCACATGTATTCAGTTTGTCTGACATTTGCATACTTATTGTATTTTTACTAGTAACAAATCACACACCTAAATCTTTGGACAACAGGGGCACTGAATGAAAGTTTTGTTTGGTCATAAAGTAATGGGGCAAAATAAAGCTGGTCTTTATGCCTATTACATCATTAAGATGTCTTAATGCATATTTTTTTATTATTTAGTTGTTTTTGACTTTTTTTTTTTTTTTAGTTTTTTTTCATAAGCTGCAGGGATTTTAATGTGCAACACTTGATCACAAGAGATAACAATGTTGGTAATTTTTTTTTCAAATCTACTTTTAATGTTAATGGCAAACAAAAGGTTAACTCTAATCTCAAATTATGGCACCCTCTGTTGGCTAAAAGAGGCATTTATATAAATGTGACGAGTTTTATTTGAATTTATTGTTGTCCACTGAAGTATTTAAAATATAATTTATTATTTCTGGTATGTTATTATTCTTTATACTGTTGCAAATTAAGATAAGTAAAGCAAAGCACAATGTAGAATCTTTTCTTTATTCAATGGTAAAATTTAAAGCGTCATAATGCATACATGTTTTACCAAGATTTACAAAGGCAACAAGGTCATTAAGTGTGTAGCAATGATTATATAGCCAAATAATTTTGCCATGGTGTATATAGAACAGAAATCATTTGATGTTAAATAAGACTTTAGAGATTAAAATATAGTATATCAATTTTAAAAACGTTTAATATGTATTTTTGTTTTATTCCATATTTTGACATTTTATAGTCAGAAAAGGATATTTGAAACATTGAAGTACATGCTTTACTTGCATTTAATATTATTTCTATGTTATGAAATCACTTTTGTACATTTATTTTGATCCAAAATGGGATGTCTCATCACTGCCCATTTATGTCACTATATTATTATTGTTAAAATTCATTAAAATACAGTAAGGAAATATTGATTGTTAAATTTTGGTAGACTAATTTGACAAAAGGAACCATTTTCATCATTAAAAGTAATTCCTATCAATATTGCAAATAACAAACAAGTATTGCTTTCATTGTTTTGACATTTTATTTATAAATGTATTAATATACTTTTCCTCCAGCAGTTCTTTATGAGCTATTGATTAAGAAACTGTTCTAGATCTTTTCAGATTCGTGCTTTTGGTTTAGCACTATGCTCAGTTATTCTACAACCTGTTGACTTTTCTTCAGATTTATGACTAAAGTTTTGTTGTCTTGGTAATGTCAAGTCAAAGACAGCCTATAAAGTATTTGTTTGTTTTTTCTGCAAATACTCACACATGTCTAGTGCATTGAAATTGACATAATTGGGATAATGACACTTAAGGACAGTTGTCAAAAATAAGCATCAAAATCTCCTTTAAATAATGACATCTGTCATGTCATTATTATAAATGTTTCATGACCAGCCTTATTAACACCCCCCTTTAAATAAGTGTTATTACAGATTGTATTACATTGAACAAAAGTTAGGCAATAATGTCTACAAAAAAAGAAAGAGAAAGGAAGAGAATGTAAGAGAAGAGAACATAATATTTGCAATAGAATTTAAACTGATGTGTAAAAAGTCTTCCAGTCTTAAAAATTCTTCCCAGTATGATTCAGAAAAATCACCTATTATTTACAGTCGGTGATGAAGCACTGCAGTGGTAAAAATTATTTCAATCAAATATTTGCATATAAACCTAATTAACTCCATAGTAAAACTGTGTCATTTTTACATTTACTATGTTTTTATTTCAAATGCCATAGTAAACCCTTGATTAATTTTACAGTTGCCATTTACTTCAATGCCATAATAAAACCATGGTTCGTTTTGTAGAACTTACAGTACTACAGTACTATGGTTTTATTTTGAATGCCACAGTAAAATTGTTTCATTTTGTAGTTACTTTGGTTTTACTTAATTTGCCTAAGTAAAACCATAGTTCATTTTGTATTTACTATGGTTTTACATCAAATGCCATAGTAAAACAATGGTCCAATTTGAAGATACTATGGTTTTACTTTAAATATAATTTAACTATGGTTAGTGCAGTAAAACCATCTTTAATTTTCATAAGAGATAATAAAAATAATTACATTTAGACCTCAATAAAATTTTTTGTAATACTTTAATTTAGGTCCAAATTCAAGGTATTAACAAATCATTGACTAACACTACTAGCTAAACCACTAATTGCTGTTTATTAATACTTAGTGAGGTAGAAGTTGGGTTCAGGTTTTGGGTAGAATTAGGGATGGAGAATAAGATTATACTTCATAACTACTAATGAACAGTTAAAATCCTAATAATAGGCAGACAGTAGTTATTAGCACGAATTGTGACCTAAAGTGTTACCAAATCTTCTAACTTATTATTATTATATTGTTTGACAATAACTTATTTTCTAAAAATAAAAATAAATGAATCCTGCACAGAAATCTCAGCATATCAGTCGACATGGTATTGCTAAAAATGTGTAATGTTTATTTTACCCATTAGATCTATTAATCAGTAACTGATGTGTTATCAGCTTATATCCCCATTAAAATATTAAGCATGCTTTAACATCTGCATAAATTAAACCACAGTGGAAAATACTTCACAATGACACAGAGTTCTTCACATTGTCTGCAGAAGGAGTAGTCTTTTTTTCTCTTAAACACAGGATGGCAGTATTGGTGTATCGAACAAATCATTCCCCTTCATCAAGACCTGAACAAATGTTAACTTTACAGTAAGGTTCCTATTTCCATTAACTAATGCTTTGTTAATGATAAATCATGTTAGCAAAGAGTTAACAATAATAACAATAATGCATTAATTAATGTATTTAACTAACTGTAATATTTTAATATTTTATAATGTGATAAATACATTATTAACACATTAACATATCTTTAGTTTACACAACAGATTTAGTATTGCTGTATAAATTTGTTATTCATTGTTAGGTAATTTTACAACATAGCCTCATTCTGAAAACGTAACCCTATACATTTCTGGAGATCGCAAATTATGTAGCCAGTGCTAAATATAGCTGCATTTTATCTTTAAAACAACAATACGGGGGCCATATGATGCCGTTCCCTTTTCTCGCTAAGCTGACTGCTTACCTGCATGTGGACGGCTTTTCCACTGTTACCAGATTACCAGTACCTGTTTACAGTAGCTGGACATGTACTCATGACTTGAGATGCAGAGCATAGTTGACCGCAACAAAGTGGTTTGAGTCCGGTGAAGAATGTGGTAAAATCTGAAACCGTAGTAAAAATCAGGGCTTTTTTCTTTATCTGGATTGCTTTTCAAAACACTGCAGTTGGGTTTAGGGAAGGGGGTGGGCGGGTCAATAGGTGCTTTTCAAAATACTATTTGTATTTTTGTATTTTATATACGGACCATTTCTTTTTTAATTTGTTCACAGTGCGATGTTCAGACCCCACTGCGTTAACTACGTCAGCTAAACTCTCCCACTCTATTTTTTTTCTTTTGTTATTAATTCCGGAGGACAAACTTGCAAATAACACAGTTTTCTCTGGTCCACCTCCGCTAGGAGCACCTCCAATTCACATCTGTGAAGTTTCTCTTCTTGCTTGCTTTTGCCATTGCTTTTTCCTTTGGTTTTGCCAAAGTGGAGTCATTATCATATTTATATGGGGGAGGAGGCAGGGAGGGGTTTTGCGCTCATGCATGTTGCGCTCAATTTCACGTTAATTCGGATGTACAAAGAGAATATGCGTGGGATTCCGATTACGCAGTGTTTCATACATCTGATTTTTTACTGCGTACGCACATTTACAGCTTTGTTCTTGTGCAATGTTTTAGTATTAATTCAACGCAAGTCTTTATACATGAGGCCCCAGCACTTTCTAGCAAGTAGCAACATCGGACATGTGAGTAAGTTTATTGATTTTATTAAAAGTGATTCCTGAAAATTACCAGGTTTTATGGCATAAATCAATGTGGCATCTTATTACACCAACAAACAATTATTTCAGTGTTTGATTTAATCAAAATTAGGGTCAATAGATAGAATTATTTTATGATATTTGCGGCTTGCTCTTATTTTTAGTGTTATTGTACCATTCTAGGACAATTTTCTAGCAATGTTTACTGTTAATGTTAAAATAAAATGTAAAATATATAACACAATTATTATTTGTAAGATGTTTTAGTGCTATGTAGGTCTACTGTACGTATTAATGTATTATCTATCTGAAAGTGCTACCACAGACAATAACAGTAGCACAATAACATTTTAACAACTGTTAATAAGTTTTGTAATAAGTACAAGTAAGAATATACAATATGAGCTCTTTTAGGTTAAAGCTAAAATAATTTGCTTGTGACTTGTGCATTTTTTTCCCAGATGGATATTACAATTCAAAAAGGGGGGTCTCTGCCAACACTAATACAGTGCACCAAATGATGTAGATAATTCCTTATAATAGTTTTTTGCTCGAGAAATGAAAAATCTCCCCAACAAGAATGTAAAGCATTTATTTTATTTGATGTTATTTTCTGTGTAATAAATAATTATTAATCTAATTATTTTTTCATGAGGCCCTACAAGTCGAGCTGTAAGCAATGCAGAGAAAATTGTGAAAAAAAATTTTCTCTGCATTGTTTACAGCTTGATGACTTGTAGGACCTCATGAAAAAGTACACAAAATAAAATTTGTTGTAAGAAAATTACTCAGTGTACTATAATTTATTGTATGTGACAAAAGAGATCATATTCATTCCCTCAACTCAACACTAAGAATAATTCTTAATGATAAAAAAACAATAAATTACTGAAAATATTTAAGTAACTGAACAATATCTATTTACAAATACAATTAATAAAAATACAACAAAATTAATGCATTAAATCATAATCTAGTATGTTTAATATTTTATATAATAATGTATTCAATCATAGCATAATATTTTATAGTAGAAAATAGTGTAAGAAATGCAAGAAATGCAATCTTTCAGACAGCAGGTGGCACTGTCTGAGAAAACGATAGGTCTGGAAATGCAGGTCTGAGCGTGCATTTGAGTCTCCGAGCCTGCAACTTCATAATGTTGGTGATTAGTGTTACATTTAGATTTCAATATCCATACAACCTAATCTGTATTTGTCTTAACATTAAGATTTCATATGAGGAAATTGTTCTTTTATTCTAAATTGTCCTTGTTTTACCTATTCAGTGTGATGGTAAATGTGTAATGTTGTGAGGGTGATTTTAATGGCACACTTTGGGCCCCTTAGTAGCCTTCTCTTACCTGACATGTAATCATCTTGCAACGGCTAATTCCAGCAGGAAAAAAAACAAAACATGTCACAAAACTCAGGTCATCTCAAACTGGATTCTTAAACATGACACTGAGCTCACTAAACTCAGATGTTTTCCACAGTAACCCCCCCCCCCCCCCCCCATTTAATCATATAATTTCCCCCATTATCTCCTCTCACACCAGTTACTATTTAAATTGTCTAGCTCTTCATTAAATTTGATTTCCAGTGCTCCTGGATGAATTAATTATCCCTGACAACTGAATTAACTCAGGTACACGCAAAGACTATGAAGGACATGTCATTACCTTGAGTGTTAATTACTCTGAAAAACCATGCACATTTTTAAGCACCTTTCTTGCTTTATGGTGACCGCAGCAGGATATAAAGAGTGGCAGATAATTGTGGCCATGTCCATGTTTAAACGCCATTTTAAAACAAGGATGTCTTCAAAGGTTCACCTTCAAAGCCAGGCTATTTACATTTCTCTGTAGAGCTGCATTTGACTCTAATCAGGCCTTAAGGCAAAGAAATTTACTGATCAAAGTCGACCAATAAATGAACATTATCACCTTGTGGCATCTCAACCCTTGCTGTGACTTCTTGATCAAGCCCCCTGCTTTAGTCAAGGACTTTAAGAATGTATGCATGGGATAATTAGAAAAGCCTAAAAGCTGTCTGGTCCACAGATGGTGGGGTCGATAGACACTTTAATTATAATGCACCCAGCACTATGGGGTTTGGGTAAAGAATTGGTAACCTGATATCAGAAGACTTCAGGACAAACTACTGTATGTATTGTCCTTTAAATTTATGTAATTTTCCTGGAAAAGGAGACAATAAAGCATAATATAATAACAATGTATAAGAAATAATAAAGCATAGACATGAGCACTTGTATTAACTCAATCTCTGTATTATGTGAAGCAATAAAATAATAAGTAAAAAAATAAGTAAAAAACACAAACCAACTTGCATTCAACATTGTAGCCATACAATTTAACCCATATTATTTTTGCTGTCAACACAAATTGAGATGAGCATTACTTGACAATAACAATTATCTTCCCCTTAGTCCACACAATCAACAAGATAAAATCAATATGTCTGAAAAATAACCCTTTTTGAATATATATATATATATATATATATATATATATATATATATATATATATATATATATATATAGAGGGTTGAAATTAGAATTAATAGCCCCCTTTTGAATATTTTTTCTTTTTTAATTATTTCCCAAATGATGTTTAACAGAGCAGGGAAATTTTCACAGTATGTCTGATAATGTTTTTTCTTCTATTTGTTTTATTTCGTCTAGAATAGAAGCAGTTTTTAATTTTTTAAAAGCCATTTTAAGGACAAAATTATTAGCCCCTTTAAGCAAATTTTTTTTTGATAGTCCACAGAACAAACCATCGTTATACAATAACTTGCCTAATTACCCTAACCTGCCTAGTTAACCTAGTTAAGCCTTTAAATGTCACTTTAAGCTGTATAGAAATGTCTTGAAAAATATCTAGTCAAATATTTTTTACTGTCATCATGACAAAGATAAAATTAATCAGTTATTAGAAATTAGGTAAAACTATTATTTTTAGAAATGTGTTGAGAAAATATTCTCTCTGTTAAACAGAAATTGGGGAAAAAAATAAACAGGGGTGCTAATAATTCAGGGGGGCTAATAATTCTGACTTCAACTGTATATATATATATATATATATATATATATATATATATATATATATATATATATATATATATATATATATATTGTAGAGGAAATAGTTTCTTGTAAGATAAAAATAAATTAAACATTTATTTAAACAATAAGTCTTCAAATCACATACAATCTCAGTTATTACACAGTGACGACATATCAATATGTATACAACATTACCTATTAGCATTTACAAATTACTTATTTAATAGCAACACTTATCACTTAACATCAATGCTAATCCAGCATTTAGCCCAATAATCTAGAATACAAACTCAAATAAAAATAATCCAGTGTTGATATATAATAGTGTTGAAGCAATAACATCTAATTAACAACAAAACTATATTTTCATAATATGACTTGTTAAACAACCATTATCCATTAACTATGTATGCTAGCAATACTGTGCATGAAATGATAAGATACTGTGCATTTTCAATTTCATGATCATATAGTCTTAATATAGTCAATTAAAAGATGTGGTAGGTCATTATATGCATAGAAGTGCTGATAAAAATCAGGGCCGATAAATCACATTTATCAAATTTGCTTAAACCAAGCGTTCTAAAGTATGGATATATTTTACAAGCAAAGATTTTGACACAGCAACATGCAGCAGATCCTTTACAAAAGTTGCTTCTTAGGGAGGAAGCATGTCAAACTGAATAAAAAATGGAATCAACTTAAAGGCAGTGGAATAAACTTCTCTCTTTGAGAGCTTGCGATATCATCTGACACTTTCAGTGACTACGTTTACATGAATATTAGTAATGTAATTATTTGCCTTAATCTGAATAAGACAATAATATGATTAAAGTGTTTCCATGAGTTGTTTTTTGACTGTTCTTTACATGATCCAGTTTTACAGTACATGTTATAACACATAGATCTATTTATGTTGTTGCGTCACCACTATACAATGTTTCCTCTGGAGTATCATGTAATTTCAGGTGTTTCATTTAAAATTTTTCAACTTTAACCAGTTTAGCAGTTTTATTTTTATTCAGGAACATTTCATGCATGCCTCCATGACACACTGAGATATTGAAAGCGACTGAGAGTATGAAGTGAGGACTGGTGGAAGTGTGTGGGAGTGCTGTTTCAATGGAATTTAATTCCTGCATGCTGAATGGAAAGAAAAAACTTCTGCATTTCATGGTGCGTGTGTATGTGGTCCTTTACTGACTCAATATGTGTAGAGAATAGTGTCAAACGGCATATGTGTATGGACTATCCTGTCGCCAAAGGCAGCGCAAATTCTTACATGATGGTAATAGTTAGATTAAGGTGTTAACATGTCTGTATTGCACTTCAATAATGAAACTAAAATAGGAATACTCCACACGTCCTAATTCAATTTCTGTTTAGATTAATTATGACTTTAGTCGGATTAAGGCAATCAAAAATAGCTGTTTACATGGTAGGCTCTTAATCAGAGTATTGTCTTAATCATATTCAAATCAGAGTATTAGTGTCCAGGTAAACCAGGGGTGTCCAAACTCGGTCCTGGAAGGTCGGTGTCCTGCAGAGTTTAGCTCCAACTTTCTTCAACACACCTGTTAGGAAGTTTCTAGTATATCTAGAAAGAGCTTAATGAGCTGGTTTAGGTGTGTTTGATTAGGGTTGGAGCTAAACTCTCCAGGACACTGGCCCTCCAGGACCGAGTTTGGACACCCCTGAGGTAAACATACTCAGTAATAACTTAAGCCCTAACCCTAGAATAAGGGTGTTCACTGATTTTGATGATGGCCTTTCTACAGGTTAGTAGTAAGCTAATGTATTGTTGATTGCATCTTGCATTCATGCTAACAAACAAATGATCAAAAGAAATATATTAATGCAATTCAAATATATAAAATATTAATTGATGTATATGTAACCCAGTCACTCTCTGCGTGCTCGCTGACCTCAAGCACCACCGCTGCTACTCTGCGTTCTGTTGCATCGATTTGTGAGGTGGTAAACAGGAGATGCAGGCAAAGAGAGGTTCGTGATCGTGACCTGACTGTTTATTTGTCAGAAGAAAACCAATCAGTGTTGATAACACAAACTGATTTAAGTTTCAATGCAATAAAAGAAATCTCAAAAGCATTTAATATTATTAACAAGCTGCTGCTTATATTACAGTTTTTCTCAGTCACTTTGGTGCATTTCTCACAACACTATTTACATTTGCACAACAGTTAATGCATTTCTCAAAACAATTAGTGCAAACTGCAAAACCTAGTGGATAACCTGCAAAAGCATGTCACTTGCTCAAAATGGAAAGCTCATTCCTCAAAAGCAAATATTCGTGTCAATGAAACTGTCAATGTCATCAAAATGAAAAGTCCTGCCATCATTGTTTATAAACAAGATAGTCAAGTGGCTTTGTCATGTTTACATTATAACAGTTTACTCTGTACATTTTTTCCAATGCAAAAAAAGTCAGATTTTGGTGACACTTCCTGAAAATGCTCAAGACAGCACTATATACTATTTGCACAGCCATTTGAAAACTACAGTAAAGTTAGACATCACTGCATTTAGTAAGGTATCTGAGTACAAGACAGTGAATATGTATGTTTCACATTTTTACTGCACATACTCTTCGCAATTTTAATTGATTCACAGCAATGTGCAAAAGTATAAATACACCCTTATTTACAAAAAAACATAAACTCCCATTGGATAGAGCTGTGCACAACTGTAAACAATATTGGAACTGAACCTAGAACATACACAGTTCTGTAAATCATTCATGAAATTGTTCAATTTATAAGACATTTTCAAGAAAAAAGATTTAACATTTTTAAAATAAAATTAGCTTGACAGATTTTGACAACTAATTCAACATTTTTGTATGTAATGACTCAAGTAATGAAATGAGGACTATTAGTTTTATGTGGAATGACTATTCAGCATTCCCAAGTTTAGTTAATTTTGACTGACATGACATAAGCAAATGATAATGTTACAAACAGCAGAGAGTTGTATGAAAGCAATTGATGCATGTCCAAAAGCATTTGCAATTTGTTAAAAGGAATGAGAAACTGCTACTATGATGTGCACAAATGACTAATTGTTTTGAGAAATGCATTAACTGTTGTGCAAATGTAAATAGTGTTGTGAGAAATGCACCAAAGCGACTGAGAAAAACTGTATAACACAATGGCTTTGCATGAGCCGTACCCCTTTTTAATCACGTTACTGTCATGGTTCTGCCACTCCGGTCTTATAAATTTTTGTTTTGGTGGAGTCCAGACACTAGTTCTGTCTCGTCCTGTATGTTGTGCTCGAGTTTTCTCTGGTCGAGCACTCCTTTTCCGGCATATTGTGTTTTTGTATGAGCGCCTTCATGACCGCGCTCAGGCCATGTGCACTCCTGCTTGATGCGGGCGCGCGAGGTCTTGTACTCGTGGTTTGTTCTGTTGGCATTGCGTTGTTTCATTCTCAGCATCTCAGTCTAGTTGGTTTCGGTTTCAATTGGCACTGGGATGAAACATGTGCGTTACATTGTGGCCGTGTGCTTTAGTGGTGTGCTTTGTGAACACGCAGTTAATGAGTTTTCTTGGCTTGTGGTGTTTTTTTGTGTCACGTGTTCTCCTGTCTATTGTCTAGTCCAGGGGTGGGCAAACTCTGTCCTGGAGGGCCGGTGTCCTGCACAGTTTAGCTCCAACTCTAATCAAACACACCAGCTTATAGATTTCTAGTGATCCTGAAGACACTGATTAGCATGTTCAGGTGTGTTTGATTAGTGTTGGAGCTAAACTATGCAGGACACCTGCCCTCCAGGACCGAGTTTGCCCACCCCTGGTCTAGTCCCACCCTCCTTGTTAACCCATTATTAGTTCATTATGTTCACCTGTTTGTTAATTATTTCTGCTTATTTTCTCCCCATGTCTGCTGTCCTGTGCCAGTTCGTTGTCAATACTCCCCTGTGTTCCTGCTCCAGTCCTGTCTTGCCAGCCAAGTCACATCTTACCTATCAGTGTTGATAACACAAACTGATGAAAACATGGCGCACTATGCATTTATCAGCACTACGGTATGTCAAGAGGCTCAAACATCGCTAGAAACTTCAAAATGTCTTAATACAACAGTGTCATAGCGGCATCTTGTGGACAAAACAAAACACTGCCTTAAACCATCCCTTCTTTAATTGATGATGTCCCAGCCATCAGATTACCCCCCAAAAAATGTGGTATGATATTAGACAATTAAAACAATAAATGTGTTTTGAGTGAATGTGTTACACTAAATGTGTATAGATGGTGTGTGTGGGATATCTGACTTTTATCAGGGTCTATGCAGTATGGCCCTGTGAGTGTCCTTCTGCTCCTCTTATTTTTAAGTTTTAGCCACAACTTCCTCCCTCTTTCTATCTTTTTTGGTCACTCTCCACATTAACAAATTTACAATTCTAGTGAGAGTTTAAGTGGAGGATGTAGATTTCTTTTTGGAGTTCTTTGTGGGTGCTTTATGTAGAGGTGGCACCACTATCCATTGCAAGCACTTCCGCTCTGTCATTTGTTTCTGTACACATGAGCCTCCTTTGTGTTCATTGGTTCCCCTTCCTCATTGGCTGTTTCAATCCAGGTTCCTTCCAGAGTCTCCTCTGAACCATGACTTCCCATGTACTCTTCGGCCTCCAGTTCAATTCCTGCCTCGCTCATCTCCCCAACTGATTCTTTTTCTTTCATGATCACTTGTTTGTCTTGCTCCACAGGAAGAAACATGCACGGAGTCAAAAGGTACCTGTGAACTACTCTCCCTGCTCCCATACTCTGGCCGCACCACGTACACAGGCAAATTTGGTTGCTTCCTGACCACAACATATGGCCAGGCCTCCCATCGATCTCCTAACTTCTGCCTCCCCTCCACATGACATACTTTGACTAAGACTCGGACTAAGGTCCTCACTCCTAGCTTTTTTGTCATAATACTTTTTCTGTTGTCCTTTTGTCAGCTGAGATGTCTGATTTGCCAGGGCATAGACCTGCTACAGGGAGACATACTCGCTGTATTCACATGGTTGGTTTGTTGTGGGGGAATCAAAGATGAGGTCCACTGGGAGCCTGGGATGTCTGCAAAACATAAGGTAGTATGGGCTATAGCCAGTAGAGTCATGCTGTGAGCAGTTATAAGTGTGTGTCATGGCAATTTTATAAAAATAATGATAAAGAGGTGTGTGATCTTGCAAAGATGATGTTAGACAATGTAATATGGCCTGGTCCCCTGCCTGCTTATCATGGTGACAAGTTCCACAGCTGACTCTAATCACTCAAATTCTGGATGTCTAATGCTGTGTTCACACAAGATGCGGTACGCGCGGATAAATTGCACTGTTTGCGCGTAAATAGACGCATGAACATTTTGATTTTACTTGCTTCGTTCGCGCGTCAAATTCACTTCACAATAGACGCGGCTTTGCGTCATGGGCAGGGCTTCTCTCTGCCCAGTGACTCTAGCTTAGTTTCTAATGGCTAACATGGATTTTTTTTAGTGAATAGGTGTGTTTATATGTGCTTAATGAAGGCTAAAAAAACAAAAGGTTTAGGTAAACTTGACCTATAGAAGAGAGAGTTTTATCCCACACAGTTTTATCCAGTTTTCCGAGTTGAAGTTTAGTTTACATCAGTTCAGTGTGGTTTAAATTTTACAGCTGAAAGTCCAAACGCTGAAGAGCAAATCAATCGATGAGCAGCTTCACAAGTCTTAAACTAAGCAAGCCAGTAGCGATATTGTCAAGGAACAAACTTCACCAATTGAGCAAAGTGAAGAAAAAAATCCAGGCTCAGTTGGGCATGACCATTTCTTCTTTGGCCAAATTTCTTGTGCTGACTTGAATTCTAGGCTATGGAGGCTGGAGAATGCTGGAAATCCATCATAGAGAAGCTGACCTTGAACTTGACTGAAGCTGTATTAATTTACTGGAACTTCATGTATAATTGTACATCTACAGTACATCCAAAGTTAGATATAGAAATTAATGTGAGGCTATTATCAATATTATAATTTCTTTCATGCAAAATATAGCTGTCGCACAGCTATACAGTATAGTGTCATTTTCACCACAACACTGTAATGTCACTTTAAAAAGATTGTTTAGGTGGTTTCTATGAAAATGAATAGTGACAGAGCACATGTTCAAGATGTGGGAAATTTAAATTTTCATCAACAACACATCAAGGTAAATATTGCTTGATAAGGTTATATATTTACTAATCGTCATTTCCAAACATGCTGTATCTTCAAGGGTGTTTTTAAAAACCAAACTAAATCAGTGGCGGCTGGTCAATAGAGGGCACTGGGGCGCCGCCCCCTTCAAGTTAGACCCCTTTAATATGTTAATATTTATGATCACAAATATTAACAAAATAAATTGATTTAATTATAACATTCTAACATTTATTGTAGTCATACTGACATTTATTGAAAAAAAATGTATGAACAATATTTTTTCATATGTGTGCGGGGTGCCGGACTAATGGGTGTCTATGTAGGTACACAAACTTTTGCAATGCACGTGATATGACGATAAGCTCTAATTGGTCTGTTTTAAATTGTCTTTGGGGTGCAGCGCTCTGCGTCCCGAACCCTCCCATTTTTGTTGTTAGAAGGAATATTTGTTTTTATATGATTGGCCTTATGTGATCGGACCATTCTCACCAAAGAGCTTAGAATGCAATTTCTCGAGATGAAGGAAAATTCTGTTGTATCTTTAAAAAGATATCCGTTCAAACGGCGTTTGGATGAAGAAAAAAAAATAATCAAGAAGCTTGGACCAGATCGACCTTCCTTGCAAATTCACCAGTAGTCAAGTGATGGCGAGCGCGCATATATTCGGGGCTTTTCCAGCACTTGTCATGACAAACGGAGTTGGCTGGCAGGTTGTGATGTAAGTCATGCCTTTTACTATTTCCGTGTTTGCTGTTTCAAACAGCATGACGTAAGAGAGGCTGAATGCATTGGCCATGCTGTCAATAGAGAAGAGACTGGTGACTGAGATGACTGACTTTAACCAAAAGGTCATTGAGAAATTTTCAAGCCAGAAAAAAAGGAGAGCAAAATTTATTTTCAAGTAGTGCTACTGGCCAGTGATTAGGCAACATTTGTGTGTGTGTGTGTGCGTGTTTACTGATTATCTGGATTACTTCATTACTGATAATAAACCCAAATTGAACTAAAATGAACTGATTTGTGATGCATTTATTGTATGGTTTAGTCATATTTTAGTTTTTTGATACATCACCTGAAAAATGACTTTTACACTCTTACTTTACCAACAGTTAGATTTTTTTCTGGTGTTTGCGCCTAAATCAATGAAACTGAAACACTGGTCAATGGGGTATATGTCGAACGTCACGTGACCAAACCGGATCCCTGGGTAGAACACTTCCGCTCATCGCTATTTCATATGCGCCAGCGGTTTGTTATTGAAAGTAGTAAGTAATAAGTAGTGTTTTATGTGTTATATAATAGGATAAATGTGCAACTTGCGCGTTCCAGTCAACCTGGGTAAAACACTTCCAGTTTTTCACTCTCCGCTAATTTGGAGTTGTTTTATACAAGAAGCCTCCAGGAACTACCAAGGTTAAGCATCACAGATGTCCACCGAATATGCTCATTATCATCTAAATGGCCGGCCACCAAATTGGCCAAAGGATTTAAATTGTATGCTTTATCATACATAATGGATTATGAAGGTAATTAAGCTAGCGGAATGGAAATGCTGTACAATGTCACTAACTAGCTAACGCTATAAAGTTATCTGGTCTGCCGTATGGATCTACATATTCACATTAACACTTTGTGAATTTTTGCACCAGTATCAAATAAAGACAGGTTGACTGGTGATGTCAGCATTGGGGCAGCCTGTCACAGGTCTATGAAGAAGTCTGAGACACCATAAATATATATATATATATATATATATATATATATATATATATATATATATATATATATATATATATATATATATATATATATATTTATGGTGTCTCAGACTTCTTCATAGACCTGTGACAGGCTGCCCCAATGCTGACATCACCAGGTTTCATGGCTAAATCTGAGCAGCTGGTGGCCAGTCTTCATTGATTGCACATTCCACCAGTAAGAGCAGAGTGTGAAGGTTTAATTAGCATAGTAATAGCACAGTTTTGCTTAAAATATTGCAATGCAAACAACATTATGTCATATGGTGACATATCAGAGTTCAAAAGAGGATAAATTGTTGGTGTGCGTCTCGCTGGCACATCTGTGACTAAGACAGCAAGTCTTAGTAATGTATCAAGAGCCACATTATCCATAGTAATGTCAGCAAACCACCAAGAAGAAGAACCACATCCATCAGGATCAACAATGGACGCAAGAAGAAGCTGTCTGAAAGGAATGTCCGGGTGCTAACACAGATATTATTCAAAATAAAAAACATAAAACCACAACTTACTGCAGAATTAAATGTACACCTCCAACTCTCATGTTTCCACCAAAACTGTTGGTCAGGAGCTTCACAGGGTTATTATACATGGCCGACTGCTATAGCCAATGCCAAATGCCTGTTTTAATGGTGCAGCAGCATAAATTTTGAACTGTGGACAATGTAAAACATGAATTGTTCTCTGACGAGTCCACCTTCACTGTCTTTCCCACATCCTGGAGAGTTACAGTGTGAAGAAGCCCCAAAGAAGCATACCACCCAGACTGTTGATGCCAAGAGTCAAGCATGGGGTGGATCAGTGATGGTATGAGCTGCAATATCATGCCATTTCCTAGGCACAATACTGGTGCTATATCAGGGGTGGGCAAACTCGGTCCTGAAGGGCCGGTGTCCTGCATAGTTTAGCTCCAACACTAATCAAACACACCTGAACATCCTAATCAGTGTCTTCAGGATCACTAGAAATCTATAAGCAGGTGTGTTTGATTAGAGTTGGAGCTAAACTGTGCAGGACACCGGCCCTCCAGGACCGAGTTTGCCCACCCCTGTGCTATATGGATCATCACTCCCAAGAACTGCTAAAGCATTCTGAAGGACAATGTGCACCCTTTGGCTTAAATATTGTATCCTAAAGGCATGTATCAGGATGATAATGCACCAATACATACAGCAGGACTGGTAACAGTGTGGTTTGATGAAGATCATTGTGAAGTTGAACATCTCCCATATCCTGCACAGTCACCAGACTAAATATTATTGAGCACTTTGGGGTCTTTTGGGGGAAAGAGTCAGGAAATGTTTTCCTCCAGCAGCATCACATAGTGACCTAAACACTATTCTGTGAGAAGAACAGCTTAAAATCCCTCTGGCCACTGTGCAAGACTTGTGTCTGTCATTCCTGAAATGAACTGATGCTATATTGTCTGCAAAAAGGAGGCTCGACATCATACTAATGAATTATTGTTTCATTCATTTTCTTTTCAACGTAGTCCTTTTATTCATTAGTGGTCGCCAATGAACTGCCAACTTATCCAGCATATATATACATACTGTAGCAGGGTGGAGTGAAAAGGCATACACAAGTTGTCGTGAACACACCCCCGAAGGGCTTTTTATTTACAGTGAGGTGAAATGGTGTAGGTGTCTTCAAAGTGCTTCCCTGGGTTCCCCGAGTGTCCATGCTGTAAGTGAGTCCGTAGGTGGGTTGTGAGTGAATGGGTTGTCCTGTTGATCCGTGCTGCTGTATAACGCCGATCGCCCGACTCGATCACACCGTGCTTTCTATATGAGAGAGAGAGAACTCATTAGAGGTCTGGTTAGCAGAGAGGCTTCTCCTCGACTGTCTCTCTTGTGGGGTTTATATGTGGTTGTGGTTAACGAGTTCCAGGTGCAAGTGATCGGCGTGATTGGGTCCAGCTGGCTGGTGTGCTCCTCTCCCAGGATGACGCTGATTGTTCCTTGGGCGGCCCGCCACCCCCCCCCCCCCCCCCCCCCCCAAGCGACGTCCTGGTCCGGGGAATCCTCCTGCAGGGTAGAGAAGAAAGAAGGGGGGGGGTAAAATTTGCTGGATGACAAACCTGCCCAACCTGACCACATCCGCGAGAGACCATCCGCATTGCCATGGGAGGTTCCTGGGCGATGTTGGACCCGGAAATGGAAGTCCTGGAGCGCGAGGAACCACCTGGTGACGCGGGTGTTGGTCTCCTTGGCCCGGGACATCCACTGTAGTGGAGTGTGGTCGGTCACCAGTGTGAAGCTCCTGCCGAGAATGTAGTAGCGCAGCTCCAGGACTGCCCACTTGATGGCAAGGGCTTCCTTCTCCACGGCTGCGTACCTGGTCTCTGCGGGTGTGAGCTTCCGACTGATGTATGTGACTGGGTGCTCTTCTCCATTGTGGACCTGTGACAGGACCGCACCCAGCCCTGTGTCGGAAGCGTCCGTATGGAGTAGGAAGGGGCAGCCAAAATCCGGGGCGTGGAGGACCGGTGTCGACGTTAACGCCGTCTTCAGAGTCTGGAAGGCTTCTTCCGCTGCTGCCGACCACTGAATTTTTTCAGGCTGCCCCTTCTTCGTCAGGTTGGACAGGGGACAGGCTATCGAGGAGAAGTTGGGAATAAAACAGCGGTAGTTTCCAGCCAACCCCAAGAATGCACGTACCTGGGTTTTATTCTTTGGCTGTTCCGCTCGTTGAACTGCTTCCACTTTGTTGGGCTGTGGCTTGATCAACCCCCGTCCTACTTGGAAACCCAGGTAACGTGCTTCGGCTAGACCTAGGTGACACTTTTTGGGGTTGGCGGTTAGTCCAGCCTGACGGAGCTCCCTCAGCCCTCTCCGCAACCGGTCCAGATGGTCTTCCCAACGCTCAGAGTGGATGATTACGTCGTCGAGGTAGGCGGCGGCGTATTCTTGGTGGGGCCGGAGCACAATGTCCATTAACCTCTGGAACGTAGCGGGTGCCCCTTGCAACCCGAAGGGAAGGACCCGATAATGCCAGTGGCCAGAAGGTGTGCTGAAAGCAGTTTTTTCCTTGTCTTCTCTTCTTAGAGTTACCTGCCAATAACCCTTTGTTAGGTCCAGTGTTGAGATAAATCTGGCCCCACCAAGACGGTCTAATAACTCATCCACTCTGGGCATTGGGAATCCGTCGAAGCTGGAGATGTCATTTAGCTTGCGGAAGTCGTTGCAGAAGCGGAGAGTGCCGTCTTGCTTCGGTACCATGACTATCGGGCTATACCAGGGACTCCGAGATGGTTCTATTATTCCCAACTCCTTCATCCGGGATATCTCACCCTCGATAGCCTGCCGGCGGGCCTCTGGTACCCGATAGGGCCGCTGCCGAACTATTTGGCCAGAAGGAGTCCGGATGGTATGTTGTACTAAATTGGTCCGCCCGGGTCGATCGCTGAACACATCCTGGAACTGACTGACCAGGGATTCCAGCTCGATCTTCTGACCCGCCGACAGTTGCTCTCCCATCCCTACCATCGGCGGGGAGCTTTGGGTGAAGGCCACCAGATATTCTTGGGGTACTACCCATTTTTTTAGGAGGTTGATGTGGTAGACCTTCTCTTCACGTCGACGTCCCGGCTGACGAACCTTGTAATTGACCGGCCCGACTTTCTCCACGATGGTGCCCGGCCCTTGCCAGGATGCCAGGAACTTCGCTGTGGTGGTGGGAACGAGTATCAGGACTTTATCACCAGGCTGGAACTGTCGGGGTTGTGCGGGCCGGTCATATATTCTCTGTTGGGCGCGCTGGGAGGCCGCTAGATGTTCTCGGACCAGAGGCATCACGTGGTCTATGCGCTCTCGCATGTCCCGCACGTGCTCTATGATGGTGCGATGCGGAGCCAGTTCCTGCTCCCAAGTCTCTCTGGCTACATCCAGTAGCCCGCGGGGCTGGCGCCCAAACAATAATTCAAATGGAGTAAAGCCGGTGGATGCTTGAGGTACCTCTCTTATTCCGAAGAGCACGTACGGGAGCATGATGTCCCAGTCACGCCCATCCTCTGCGACTAGTCGGCGCAACATCTGTTTAAGGGTCTGGTTAAACCGTTCCACCAGACCGTCTGTCTGGGGATGGTAAACAGATGTGCGGAGCTGTTTTACCCTGAGTAGCCGACAGAGGTCGTTCATCAGCCGAGACATGAAAGGGGTGCCCTGGTCAGTCAGCATCTCCGAGGGGATTCCCACCCTGCTGATGAATTGGAAGAGCTCCTTCGCGATGGATTTTGCGTTGGCCACTCTAAGGGGAATCGCCTCGGGGTACCTGGTGGCATAGTCGACGATGACCAGGATGTGTTGATGACCACGGGCAGACTTCGGCAGCGGACCCACCAGGTCCATCCCAATGCGCTCGAAGGGCACCTCAATGATGGGGAGGGGTATTAGCGGGCTAGGGGGAGGTTTCTTTGGTGACGTCCTCTGACAAGTGGCGCACTCCCGGTAAAACCTCTTCACCTCTGCCTCCATGCCAGGCCAGTGGAAGCGATCACGGATTCTTTGGATGGTGTTTTCTCCTCCGAGATGCCCGGCCATGGGATGGGAGTGCGCCAGCTCCATTACCGTCTCCGTCTTGGCTCTCGGGACCACCAGTAAATTTTTCTCCTCCCCCCTTCGCTGTGCTACACAATAGAGCAGGCCTTTTCTGACCACGAAGTACGGGAGAGGGTGAGGCCCTGGAATACGCACTTCTCCATCTATTTCTCGAACTTGCTTCCAGCAATGTTTTAATCGGTCATCTTCCCGTTGCTCTTTTCCAAACTCTTCTCCTGTGGTTACTCTCTGAAATAAATCAAAAAAAGGATTAGGGTCTGATTGTGCGCACTCACCCTCTCGCTCGCTGTCTGTGGCCAGCATGACAGTTGGACGGCCCCCTTTTCTTCGCGGACGAGCCCATCCCCTCTGTCGCGGTCCTGCTGGCTGCATCGTGGCGGATAGGAGCTGTTGGAAACCGGGATAATCCCTCCCCAACAGGATTGGAACTGGTAAGTCTCGTACAATTCCTACTTCCATCGGCCAGGCGCCTGGACCGGCTGCCACTGTTACTCGGCGTGTGGGTACATGGCGCGTCTCCCCATGTACACAGGTAATTGGCATTGTCACTTTAAAGTCTGGTTGGGGAGGGATGATGTTTGGTTGGACCAGTGTGATAGATGCTCCTGAGTCCAACACTGCCATCAGCTCTTTTCCCCCGATTTTCACCATGTGCTGTGGAGCTCCATTTGGCACTGAGTGGTGCACGATGCAGCCCGCCATCCATGCGCTTGCACTCGGGCGGAGACCTGTTCATCATACGACCATTGCCAGAACTGCTGGGCTGCGCTGATGGGAGAAAGCCCAATTCTCGCTAATATCTCTCTTTTTAACATCTCATAATCTTCATTTTGTGGGGATTTTAATGAATAATAAGCACGTTGCGCTTCACCAGTTAAAAATGGAGCCAGGATTCTCGCCCATTCATTTTTATCCCACAGCTCTCTGGTTGCTATCACCTCAAATGTGTGTTAGTATGCTTCGATGTCATCCAGGTCGCTGAGCTTCGTCAGATTGTGGTGTGCAGTACTCCTGGCGTCCGGAAGAGGCACACGGTGGCCCAACAGATTTTCAACCGCCTACTCAGTTCTTTCCAGTCTGGCCACGATTTTGTCCGAGAGCTGTTGTTGCCAGGACGCCACCTCCGTGAGCTGCTGCAGTAGTTCCTCCATCCTGTGTTTTATAGGGAGAGCGAGCGAGATGACAAGCTGCAAACACAAACAACAAGTGTAAGCGCATTCTCCACCAGTGTAGCAGGGTGGAGTGAAAAGGCATACACAAGTTGTCGTGAACACACCCCCGAAGGGCTTTTTATTTACAGTGAGGTGAAATGGTGTAGGTGTCTTCAAAGTGCTTCCCTGGGTTCCCCGAGTGTCCGTGCTGTAAGTGAGTCCGTAGGTGGGTTGTGAGTGAATGGGTTGTCCTGTTGATCCGTGCTGCTGTATAACGCCGATCGCCCGACTCGATCACACCGTGCTTTCTATATGAGAGAGAGAGAGAACTCATTAGAGGTCTGGTTAGCAGAGAGGCTTCTCCTCGACTGTCTCTCTTGTGGGGTTTATATGTGGTTGTGGTTAACGAGTTCCAGGTGCAAGTGATCGGCGTGATTGGGTCCAGCTGGCTGGTGTGCTCCTCTCCCAGGATGACGCTGATTGTTCCTTGGGCGGCCCGCCACAATACATACACACACACACACACACACACACATATACATATACGCATTACGAACCGAACAATTCAGACAAATATCTAAAAAGATAAAAGAAAATAAGTGTACAGAATATAATGTTTTCAGTGCAACAACGCTCAACAAGGCATCCCAAATGACGTGACAGGCAACATCTGCCTTCCCCGCCCACCTCCAAACACTACTCCAGTCAGGCACACACTGCACTCAGGGCCGGAGTAAGCTCAACTGGCGGTCAAACCAAAAGTTATGTCGCCTTCAATCCGGAAAAGCCGGCGGAGGGTGAGGAGAGGGGCGGCGGAGCTGGGTGTTGAGATGATGCGGGGTTTGTCGCAGACGAAAGCGTAGACAGAGGGGCGCTGAGATGATGCAGGGTTTGTTGCGGACGAAAGCGAAAGGGGGGAAATGCGCCGCGGACTGACTGCACTATAGCTCGCAAAATGGCTAGTAACATTCATGTAATCCTCCTATAACCAACAGCGGGTCTGGCATTTTGGAGCACTTTGGTTTCCCTGTAAGTTAAGAGGGTGATGGCAAGAGAGTGGATAAAAAAACAGACATCTGCTATGAACATGTCAACTCATTTACACTGACATCACGGAATCACTAACTGGAATTAGACGAAAACTATAAACACGCACACCACATGCAACTATCCCCGCAGCATTCAGACAGGCAAGTTCTACAGATTCGAACAGGGCAAAACAAATCACCGAGGCAATCGGTACATTTATAGGTGTCTGGATATGAGACCTTAATCGGTAGTGGAAATTTCGGGTTTTAAGAAAATGTTAAATGTAATAGAGCCTCGTTTCATTATTTCTTCATAAGCCCATTTCAGTCAGATAATAATTCCTGCTTTCAGATCCACTGAAATGGCAGGTGACAGTCAAATCAAGCAGATCTCGGTTATATCCACATGTGCTGCCGCTAATCTGCGGGTCAGGTAATCAAAAAATAGATCGCATGATATTTAAGTATAAGTGGATCACGCGTGGATAAGATCAATTATTGGTGATGCAAACTTTAACTATTTACATTAAAATATTAAGGTGTTTTAAGCAATCTTAAAAGACTGGCACAAATATGCTTTCATTTAAAAAAATCGCTCGTCACGGCTAGACATGCGTTGAACATCTCCGTTCTCACAGGTTTCTGAGTTTTCTCATCCTCAATCACTTTCAGTCTGGGAACATGTTCAGTGCTGTAAATTTTGTTAAGCCTGTCCTGCCTCATTGTGGTCAAATTACTTGATTTAATGGACGATATTGTGTTTTGAGGAGGATATAGGCAAAGATATTGCAGAGAGCTGAGACCTATGACGACTTTAAAGACGATATTCAGCTTGTTTTGCATTAATGTAGCTATATTACATGTTTTAATTACATTATTGAATAAAATGAATAGCATTATTATTTTTAATCATCATCATTAATAATAAATAAACTAAAAATAATTTGACAGCTTCAGCTGTTCACATCAACATGACCGGCACTTTCGGACTTCAGCACCACGCGTCTTTAGCATGAATTAAAATAGACTTTGCCTCCTAAAGGAAAAAATACAATGATTTTTAAAATTGCAATGCGATTATAGTCATTCGCAATTTCACATAAATCAGCATGCGAAAATTTAATTATTTCCATTGCGCTCTCTCTCTCTGCAGCAGCAGTTCACGCGCGCTGGCACTACCATACACAGCCACATCTCGTAGCAAATTAATTTATAATAAAAAAATAGGCTAAATAACAAAATTTAATTAACAAACAAATTAAATAAAATTATTTGTAAAAATGAAACTACAGAAAAAAGAACTGAAACCAGCTCAAATGTTCTGTTCTGGAATAACAGGTGTTGCGATCAAATTAATTTGATGGAATGATAAGCACAGACAGGCACATTTTTCAGAAAATAGCCTATTTTATTTAATTTAAAAATATGTTAGGCCTATATTTATTATATAGGCTATATATATATATATATATATATTTAAATAGCCTATAGTAAATTACCATTCATTTTGGCTTTAACAAATTATTGAACAGATTATTAATAACTTATCAAAAAACATTTTACTGAGCTCAGTGTCGGCCGTCACCGGAGAAAGTCCAATCTTTCTTTAATTTTTTGGACTTTTGTTTGAAAGCTTAGTGGCATTGTAGAGGTCCAATTTACTGTTGTTTGATTTAAATTATAGCCTATATATGCGCCAATAAACAAGTCAAAGGAATGAATGAATTAATAAAATGATTCTTAAATGTCGATATTGTTTTTACTCAAAAAAATAAGAAATGTTTTATAAAAATAAAATGAGCAATTTTCATCATTTATATGATTCGGTTAAATATAAGTTGGACATTTATGGGGCCATGTACATGTTTTTGTGTTTGTTTTTTGTTCTCGGTGATCTTTAATATATACTGGGTAGCTACGCAAAATATTTTCTAAAATGTCAAGCAGGAATTTGTCGATAGCTTTAATTATGAAGACAAAAAAATATTAAAAATAACAAAAATAAACTGATAAAAAAATACAAAGATAAAAAGAGCAGCATTTTGCTAAATATAATCGTCCTTTATATGCTTTAAATTCTGCTATGTGTTGTTTCATATTCGTTTTTATTTCACTTGATGCATTAGTTATTTAATGTTTAAATGCTGAAAGAAATAACAGCCGTCGTTTAAATCATTATTTTACCATCAAAATGTAGTATATTTTATATTATTATCAACTTTTGATATAAAACCGCTGTGTAATTTAATTGATTCTTAAAATGTAAATATTTTTATGGCATAACAGTGTTTAGTTGCTTTCGCTATCATTCCTTACGGAAGCTGTAACAGAGTGTGCCGCATTCACCTCTGACATAGGCTACTCAGCCTGTCGCCTAGTTTGGGGTTTTTTCGTTGTGACGATTAAGCAAGTAAAAGATAATAAAAATAAAAACATTTCAATCAGAGAAATCTTCTGGCTTTTTTTTTTTTTTTTTTTTGCTGTATCGAAAACATACCTAACCGTGACACCACTGTGTCGTATCGAACCGAACCGTGATTTTTGTGAACCGTTACACCCCTAATATATATATATATATATATATATATATATATATATATATATATATATATATATATATATACAGCGAATGCCCTTCCAGCTGCAACCCATCTCTGGGAAACACTCTCATTCACACACATACACTATGGACAATTTAGCTTACCCAATTCACCTAAACCGCAACCGACTGTGGGGGAAACTAGAGCACCCAGAGGAAACCCACACCAACAGGGGAAAAACGTGCAAACTCCACACAGAAATGCCAACTGACCCAGCTTAGGCTCGAATCAGGGACCTTCTTGCTGTGAGGGGACAAAGCTATCACTGTGCTGTCCCGCTAATGAATTAGTGTGGTCTAAAACCAGACCTTTCAGTTTCATTTTCCAACCCCTGTAGATGTGTAATACTTTTTATTTTAACATTTATTTATAGAATATTTGAATAATAATCAGCTATTCCCAGCATGCTCTGTTACTGTTCATCTGTTAGACAAATCAATTTTTTTTAAATACTTCATTTATAGGATCTTTTGTGATTGTATGAGATTAAATATCCTCCCGCTCTAAGAATTGTTAATTATCAACATATGTAAGAAAGGGAGACCATGTTTCAAAAAACATTTTTTTGAACCTCTGAGAGTAAATTTTATTTTTTCCAAGCTGAATAAAATACATCACTTTGATCCATATTTGATCCAACTCCTATGTGTTGGGGGCTCAGTTTTTTTCAATGGAGAAAAATTAAATGCCTTGCCAATAGCATGGAAAAAGCAATTACTCTACATATTTCTTCATTAAGCACAATATGTTCGGGTTAGTTCCAAAAATTGCCAACAGGGTTCAATAGGAAAACCATACATACAACTAAACGAGTGAAAAATATCTTTCCAAAACCTCCCTAGATTGGGCAGAACCAAAACATGTGGGCAGTTGTGGATCTACTGCATGCTGGACTAGACAAGATGGCGGCGCGTACGCATCGCGAGGCCCGGCGTCTCTCCAGTTTCTGCAGTTTTGCAGTATTTTTCCTGCTCATTTCGGGTCTGTTCGTGCAGAACAGTAATGCCTTTACATCGTACACCCGACAGGAGATCTTGGATATTGGTTTGTGCATTCCGGACAGTTTTATCAGCAATCTAAGACTCACTCCAAAGATCAGCAGAACACCCAGGACTGAGCGCTCTGCCCGGCGGCGGCGGAGCGAGCGTAAACAAAGGCGGGGGAAGCGCGGCGGGCTAAGAGCTAAGCTAAAGCTAACACCACATCGGCTCTCTTTACCCAGCATCTTTCTCGCCAATGTACGGTCACTGGTGAACAAAATGGATGAGATTCGACTGCGCATCAACCACAGCAAAAGATTGTGGAACTGTAATGTCATGATTTTCACAGAAACATGGCTAAACAGTGGGATACCAGACAATGCTGTATCTTTAACTGAGCATCACACATTCCGAGCAGACAGAATGGCGGATGACTCCGGTAAGACCAGAGGCGGAGGATTATGCATTTATATTAACAAAGCTTGGTGCACAAACTCTGTCATTGTTGGGAGACATTGCTCTGTTAATCTGGAATTTCTAATGGTTAAATGCAGACCCTTTTATCTACCACGCGAGTTCACCTCCAATATTATAATCGCTGCTTATATTCCACCCGATGCTGATGCCAAGCTTGCTATGAATGAACTTCATGCAGCCATCAGCAAACAACAGACTGCTCACCCGGAGGCTGCTTTTATTGTTGCGGGGGATTTTAATCACTTGAACTTAAAGACAGTGCTTCACAAATACCATCAAAACATTTTCTGTCACACACGGGGAAACAAGACTTTGGACCAGGTATACACAAACATGGCTGAAGCCTACGCTGTAACCCCCCTCCCCCACCTGGGTCAATCAGATCACCTTTCTCTGTTTCTCACCCCAAAGTATTCACCCCTTATCAACCGTGTGAAACCATCAGTGAGGACCAACAAAGTGTGGCCAGCGGGGGTAGACTCCACACTCCAGGACAGGTTTCAACACACAGATTGGAGTATGTTTGCTTCCCAGGCCACCTGTGGCTCTCACAGAGACATTGACAGTTACACTTCCTCTGTTCTGGAATACATCAACACCACCATAGACAGTGTTACAACCCAGAAACAGATCACCACATACCCAAATCAAAAGCCATGGATGAACAAGGAGGTGCGCCTCCTGCTGAATGCACGCAACGCTGCCTTCAGATCAGGGGATGGACAGGCCTACAGCACTGCCAGGGCTAATTTGAAGAGGGGCATCAAAAAGGCCAAGCACTGTTACAAGCTAAAGCTAGAGGAGCACTTCTCCAACTCTGATCCTCGGCGCATGTGGCAGGGCATACAGGCCATCAGCAACTACAAACCCAGCCAGTCCACACCCACAGCCATAAATGTCTCCTTCCTGAACGAGCTAAATGACTTTTATGCCCGCTTTGAAAGAGACAATAAAGAACCCTACACCAGGATCACTTCCTCATCCGACCACTCAGCTATCACACTCACCTCCTCAGAAGTTTACACCACACTGAGTCGGATCAATGTGCGTAAGGCTGCTGGACCAGACGGTATTCCTGGGCGCGTCCTCAAAGCATGCGCAGAACAGCTCGCTGGGGTATTCACAGACATTTTCAACCTGTCCCTTAACCTAGCAGCTGTGCCAACATGCTTTAAAACTACCTCTATTGTGCCGGTGCGGAAACACTCCAGCCCAACATGCCTGAATGACTACCGCCCTGTAGCACTCACACCCATCATCATGAAGTGCTTCAAGCGGCTGGTCCTGGCACATCTGAAAGACTCTCTGCCATCCACACTGGACCCACATCAGTTTGTCTACCGTAGCAACAGGAGCACAGAAGATGCAGTCTCCATAGCACTGCACTCTGTACTCACACACCTGGACAATAAAAACACTTATGCACGAATGCTGTTTGTTGACTTCAGCTCAGCATTCAACACTGTCATACCCTTTAATTTAATGATCAAACTTAGAGACCTGGATATCGACACGTCTCTCTGCAACTGGGTTATGGACTTTCTGACTAACAGACCTCAGAATGTTAGATCAGACCACATCTGCTCCACCACCGTCACACTCAACACTGGTGTACCACAGGGCTGTGTGCTGAGCCCCTTCCTCTACTCCCTTTTTACCATCGACTGTAGGCCTGTGAACAGTTCTAACACCATCATCAAATTTGCAGATGACACCACAGTGATTGGTCTAATCAGCAACAATGATGAGACTGCCTACAGGGAGGGGATACAGCATCTGGCCACTTGGTGCACCAACAATAATCTCCTTAACACCGACAAGACCAAGGAGCTCATTGTGGACTTCAGGAAAGGACGAACAGGCTCACATGACCCCATCCACATCAATGGGATGGCCGTTGAGCCTGTCTCATCCTTCAAGTTCCTGGGGACCCACATCTCAAAGGACCTTTCCTGGACCACCAACACCTCCAGCCTGGTCAAGAAGGCTCACCAGCGCCTATTTTTCTTAAGGCAACTTAAGAAGAACCAGCTGTCATCAGCCGTCTTGGTGAACTTCTACCGCTGCACAATAGAAAGCATCCTGACGAACTGTCACAGTCTGGTATGGAAGCTGCTCTGTTGCGGAGCGTAAGGCACTGCAGCGGGTGGTGAAAACTGCCCAACGCATCACAGGGACCACACTGCCAGCCATAGAGGACATCCAGAGGAAACACTGTCTGCGCCGAGCACGCAGTATTCTTAAAGATTCCTCTCACCCTGCTCACAGACTGTTTTCTCTCCTGCCTTCTGGCAGGCGCTTCAGGCTCCCCCGGACAAAAACCAGTAGACTAAGGAACAGCTTCTTCCCCAGAGCTGTCTCCCTTTTGAACTCTGCCCCCCACTGACTCTTTGCCCCCTAATACACCCCCCACAAGACAACTCATAACTTACACTCCTCATAATCATTGCACTATTTAAAAATTGCACATATTCATTGCACTGATTCATTTATTTGAACTGTACATACGCACTGCACATTTGTAATTATGTACATACCAACTGTACATATACATTTGTAATTGTTTATCTATCTGCACACTTCTAATTATTAATAGCAATCTGTACATATATCCATCTATTGTAAATCTCTGTTCATAGCTAATACAACCTGTATATAATGTTCATAGTACATCCATCTGTAAATGTCACCATAGTTTTTCTATAACTGCACTTTATAACTTATACCTATATCCTGCACTTGCTGCTATTGCACTCCTGGTTAGACCTAAACTGCATTTAATTTCAAACAGTAGGACAGTAGGATAGATCTTGGACAACTTTAAATTTGTGAAATGTAACTGGTGAACTATTTTAAATTGAATAAGAGCATGTCTGGTACAGTGTGATGATGAGCGTAACATTCAGAGTCAATTTTTCTTTTTTTTGCCTGAATCATTTTCAGTCATTAACGATTGAGTGTATTTTTATATCCGAGAGTGTTTTCTAATTTTACTGGTTGCGCTAACTGTACCGCGTGCAATACTGCCATCAAATGGCGTTCACTTGTATTGCATCTACTAATTCTGAAACCAAACTGTTACTTAGAAGCAGCATTTTAAAAACTCCCTCGCGGGCCGGATGAAAGAGTTTAGCGGGCCGCATATGGCCCACGGGCCGTAGTTTGCCCACCTCTGTTCTAAACTGTGACCAAATGTTTAGTGTGTGTACAACTATTGGGTTAAAAGAAGTCAAATAATTATTTTCTGAAATTGGAGGTGTTGCATATATTAGAGATTTAAGAGAGAGCTCTTTCACTCTGTACCCACAACAGAATTGAGTCTGGGTCCCAAAGAGAAATCCATTACACAATTTTTTGAATGTTGCTTGCTCAGTAGTAAAACAAAAAAATTGGCAGTGCCATGCCTCCTTGGGATTTATTCCTCTGGAGGAATTTTTTTTAATACGAGGTGATTTACCTCCTCATAAAAAAATGGCTTATCAATTCATCCAGGTTTTAGAAAAACTGTTTTCTTATGAATATGGGTATGATTGAAAAAAGGTACAAAAACCATGGGAGAACTGTCATTTTAATTAAATTAATTCGTCCAGCCAGTGAAAGAGGTAGTCTGGACCATTTCTTGAAATATTGTTTACAGCGTTTTAACAGCGTAACAGATAAAAATTGGCTTTAAACAAGCCATTAAAGGAGCGAGTAACTGATATGCCTAAATATTTAAACTTATCCAGAACCACTTTAAATGGTATTGTGTAGGAAGATCTATCTAGAGGAGCACCAATCTCAAAATACTCTGTCTTGTGCATAATTATTTTATAGCCTGACATTTTTCTAAAATCTTCTAAGACTGACAATATGTGAGGTATTGGATGAGTTGGATTGGAGACATATAAAAGAATGTCATCTGCATATAAGGAGATTTTATGTTCTTTGCCATTTTGATACCTGTAAAAATAGTAGACTGGCAAACTAATATGGCCAGGGGCTCAATCGAAATGGCAAACAACAAAGGCGAAAGGGGGCAACCCTGCCTTGTACCTCTATACAAAGAGTAATATTCTGAATAAACATTATTTGTGCAGACTGTGGCTATTGGAGCAGAGTATAGAAGCTTGATCCAGGAGATCAAATTTTCAAGGAAGACAAATTTTTTGAGAGTAAAGAAAATATATTCCCACTCAACTCGATCAAATGCTTTTTCAGCATCAAGAGAAACAGTGACTACGTTTACATGGACATCAGCAATCTAATTATTGACCTTAATCTAATTAAGAAAATAATATGTTTACATGAGATGTTCCTTTCATGATCACGATTTACATGTTATAACACGAAATTCGATTAACGTCAATAGTGTCAAACAGCCATGTGTGTGTGTGTGTGTGTGGACTATCCTGTCGCAAAATGCAGCGAAAAGTCCTACATGATGGTAATAATTTGATTAAGGTGTTTACATGTCTGTGCTGCACTTCAATAATGCGACTAAAATCACCATACTCCACATGTCTTCCCAGCCGGCACACGACCGACCTTCAACGTTGAAATATGGTTGAAATAAGGTCAGGTGTGTTTTTAACGTTGAAATAATGTTGATACAACGTTTAATGTTCAACGGTTGAAAAACGTCCTGCATATGACCAGGCTTCAACGTTGAAATGCGGTTGAAAATACGTCAGTTGTTGTTTCAAAGTTGAAACAATGTTGAATGATAAATGGTTGAAAAAAGTTACAGAAATCATTAAACAAGTCAACATTGACATTTTTTTATCGTGATCTGTATGTTGAATTAACGTCGTGGCTTCACCCTATTTTCAACAACGTTTTTGGTGGTTACCATGGTATCATCGGAGGACTCGGCGCACGCGGCCACGCGCAGCGCTTCATGGGAAGTTTGAATCGTAATCACGGACACCTGCAGTGCAACAGAATTCAGAGGTAAGCATGTTTTTCGATGCTTTACGTGTTTTATTTATCCCCAGTCTTGTTTTACACACAGTTAATCTTGAAGGTGACTTTTGAGTTGTAGTGTTTCGAATTTTGAAGCATTTAAAACTTTCCAGTTTGGTTTTTAGTCTTGTTTGCGCTCCGGTGACGCAGCAGCTAATCTCGAGCTAATGCTACATGTTTAACTTTAGTCTAAATTAGTGTTTTTACCTGTTTTAATTGGCAAATTCAAATCGATCAACTCCAAACGCGGTTTAAAGTTACTGAGCAATGTTATAAGACAATATCTTTTTTATACGCTGTATTGTTACTACAAAGTGAACTGCTGTCGTTTCACTGTTGTGTTGTTGTTTACTTGTAGAGATATAACTTACTCCAGAGACGCTCTAACTTGCACAGCATTGAATGGAAAAGGCTTTGTCCATATGTAAGTTTACTAAGTTATCTGTTAAAAATCTTGGTGCTTTGGTTGGTGATATTCTCTTTCTAATCTGTTTGTTTATTGATTGTTAGGCTATGTTGTGTGATATTATATTGTTATATTGATATTATTATTGTGATATTATGTTGCGAGGTTATGCTATGTGACAATATTATGGGACAAATATGTATTTAGTCAGAAATGAATGCTTGAATTACACTTTGTACAGTAGCAGATAAGACGTGTAATGTGTTTTAACTTTCTAGGTTTTCTAGAAGGTCCAGTTGAGGGCATGAAGAGCATGCAGATGGCCTAAACCTGTCAGCCAGGACAGACTGCAGTTCTACACCATGCCAATGCTTTGTATGGATGTCTGACTACTACGGTGTTCTCTCAAGGTATTACTGGAGCAAAACAACAGCACCCGTTACAGTGAAATTTGTATTCTTAAAAAAAATAGTGATATCTGTGTAGCAGCAGTACATGTGATGTCATTGAGAAGTCATAAAACAAATAAACATGCTATTTAAAAAAAATCTAAATATTAAAAACTTGAGGATTAAGATGACAAATGAAACGCATCATCTGTCTTGTGAAAAGGGTCTACATAAGATCTCTGGTGTTTTCAAACTGAAAGGGATAGTTCACCCAAAATTGAAAATTTACTTACATTTTACTCCCCAAGTGGTTTAAAACCATTATGAGTTTAGTCTGTTGAACACAAAAGAGGCTATTCTGAAGAAAGCTAAAAACCTGTAAACATTGACATCCATAGTTGGAAAAAAACAAATACTGTAGAAGTCAATGGTTATAGATTTCCAGCTTTCTTCAAAATATCTTCTTTTGTTCAACATGTAATATGATTACAGAATTTAAATTTTAAACTATCCCTTTTCTCTGTCCTACATGCAGGCTTTTGCAAAAGTGCTGCTCCTAGAGTTTCTCTCAACCTGTATGTCTAAAAAGCTTTAAACAGCTTTTACAGTACATGTAATCGTTTACAACAACTTGTAATTATTAGATGTGGTGAATGTTTCATGATTCTTTACTGCAGCCAAGTAAATTTTTCGAGAATCTGAAATCTGAATTCTGGAAAATGCTGGCACCGGTGATAACTAAAGGCTTCCTGATGATATCACACCTAATTCTTCACTTCTCTTAGTTCTTCGAGTCTCTTATAGTTAATATTTTTTCTTTTCCAACTTTTTGTTTGCTGGTTGCAAATTCCTCTTGATAAATCTTATGTATGACTATAGGAATTATCCTAAAAAAAGCTGGCTACACATTGTGACTTTGAGAAACAGTTATCAAATAACCTTAAGTTTTTACTGAGCAATGTTATCAATAATATATTAAACATGCAATATAATAATTATTATAAAGTGAACTACTGTAGTTTCACTGTTGTTGTTTCCTTTTACTTTAGATATGTTCTCCTAACTAGAGGCGCACTACACAGCATTGAATGGAAAAGGCCTGTATGTAAGTTTGTTAAGTTCATTTTATGTCAAGTTTCTTTTTTCTTTGGTCGGTAAATAATGTTCTGTTTATAATTGCCTGTGTTCACAAACCAGCTTTGTCCTCGTTTCTTCATTGATTGTTATACTATGTTCTGGTGTGTGTTTTCTTTTCCTTTGTGTCTGTTTGTCTCTCTTGTATACTGCGGTTTACTCGTAGCAGTACCTAATTGTGTGTGGTTTGTATGTGCGTTCAATTTAAAAATAGAAATTTTGCATCATTAATCTTATCAAATTAAATGTAAATGAAACCCAAACAAGATCAGTGAAGTAGGAATATTCAGATGGATGAGTCAAAATTATTGAATGTGACGATTTTATAGGACAAATTTGGATTCAATTAAAAATAAATTTGAGTTTGAATTTCACTTTGTATAATAGCAGATACCAACTTGGTTGTAACCTAGTATTTCATTTATTGCAGGTTTTCTGGAAGCTCCAGTTGAGGGTATCAAGGACATACCGATGGCCTAAACCAGTGTCAGCATGGACAGACGTCTATTGCAGTTCTGCTACACCACACCAAACTCTCTGCTTTTCTATGGATGTCTGACTACGGTGTTCTCTGAAGGTGTCACTGGAGCAAAATAACAGCACCTGTTACAGTGAAATTTGTGTTAAAATTACAGAGAAAAGTTATTTTTAGAAATTGCAAATGTTTTTTCTTCCTCCCTTCTCTCTCTCCAAACTAAACATTGGTTTGTGCCTGTTTTGGTGATTTCGATGTGATATTTGACTCATTTGCCATGAAGCTATAGTTTTCTTTTTCTCCATGTACAGCAAGTGTCCCAAGATGTTTAAAGTCCAGAAAAGGAACTAAAACTTTGTCAAAACATTGCTTCTATCTTCAGTGGTTCAACTGTAATCATACAAAACTCAAACACATTTGTGCATCAAAAGTACTGTAAAAATAACTTGTTTGCCTCTGCCACAACAGGTCAGGGTGTGCGCTTACTGCTCGTAGTAAACACACACGCTGATCTAATGTGGGAGAGATATACGCAAACAATTTTGTATTTACTGTTTTGTTTTGCCTCACTAAAGTGTTGTTGTAGCTTGGCATGTTCTCAGTTGAACTACTGCAGTCACATGGAATGTTTTGACAATGTTTTTTTGTGCCTTATCTGGACTATGACCATCTCGGGACCATTGCTGTCTGTAGAGGATGAGGAGCATTTAATCTAAAATATTCTAGTTTGTGTTCTGAAGATGAACAGGTCTCTGGGATGACACAAGTAATTAATAACATAACTTATGTGAAGACTTAATGTGACATTTTTTTAAAGACCAATGTAATAGTGAAATTTATCTACTAGGTGAATAGTCCTACATTCACAAACGTGAGCCATCATTGTAGGACCCATGTGAACATGCAATTTTAATGATACTAAAAGTAATGGAATAACAAATTACTGTTGTATTATTTAAGTTATAGGCTATAATAAGTCAAATAGATGTGAACATGTCAAGGTGTAACTGTTGTGTTTGTGAGAGAGAATCCAATCATATATTCTACACATTTTCTTGATGTTCCACTGTCACAGGTGCTCAGTTTTGCTGCAGTAATGCTAAACACAATAGATGTACTTTATGCAAAAAGACAAAAACAACTAAATATTTAGCATGCAGACCTGCAAAGTGAAGGTGCAATGTCAGATTTATAGATTATAGCAGGAGTTTTCACTATTGTGAAAGTCAAGTCATTCATTCACAATGAATTGGAGTGGCAAACCTCATTATTGATTTTGTAGGATACTCACCTGGTGTTTGAGAATAAAAGATGTATTTAACTGCTAGACAGATATAGATGTTTTTAGTGTTTTACATTTAATTTTTTGTCCCCGGTGCCAGCTTTTACCTCAAGCGTTTCTCTCAACATATAAAACCTTAAACAGATGTAATGTATTTTACTTGTGATTCTTAGCTGTGGGTGATGTTTTATGATTTTTTTACTGCAGCCACTTTAAAAATTTGTATTTTGTAAACTTTGTAAACAGAATTGTATTTTGGAGACTGTGTTGGTGACAGTTTAGTTATTTAGTTAGTTATTATCTGTCTTTCTGAAGATGGTAACACTTTACTATAAGGTTGTGTTAGTTAATGTATTTACTAACATGAACAAAGAACAATACATTTAAAACGTCTTTCATATAAAGGAAATGCAGTTCATGTCAGCTCAGTGTATTAATGTTAACAAGCATACATTTTTATTTTAATAGCATTGGGACATACTTTAATTAAATGATTAATAAATGCTGTAAGTATTTATTCTTTGTTCATGTTAGTAAATATGAACTAACTTCAACTCATGCAACCTAATTAAAAAGTGACCATTTAAATGTTTGTGTATTTGAGTGTACTGCATGTACAGTAACCTGCATGGTTTTAATGAACGATTGTATGCTGTAAATGTTGCTGTATATTTAGAATAAATGATAATGTGGTGTATTGAATAAATTGATACACAGGCTAAGTTGTGTATTTGTATTGTGTTTTTTTATTAGTAAAAATTTGTTTGCTATATTTATGGACTTTTGTGTTATATGTAATTTCTATTAAACTTACGTTGAAATGTACGACGGTGAAACAACGTCAAGGTATCAACGTTGATCCAATTTGCAAAATCGAAAGGTAATTCAACCTTAATTCAACGTCTACAAAACGACCAAAATTCACCCATGAAGAAGATAAGAGTGAAACAACGTCGTGATTTCAACGGTGAATCACCGGTGGTGATCCGACGGTGAAACAACGTCACTATATAAACGTTGATCCAATTTGCAAAATCGAAAGGTAATTCAACGTTGATCCAACCATAGACCTGACGTTGATTCAACGTTGAATCACCGTTGAAATGCCGGCTGGGTTAATTCGATTTCTCTTTAGTTCGATTATGACCTTAATCGGATTAAATTAATCAAAAATTGCAGTTTACATGATAGATTTTTAACCAGAGTATTGTCTTAATCGTGTTAAAATTTTATTGGTGTCCATGTAAACGTACTCACTGACTTCACTGATATCAGAGTGTGAGTGTGTGTACATTTTGATTAAACAAACGGTGAAAGTTATTGAACGAATTACACCCATAAATAAAGCCGTTTTTTCTGGCTTTATCACCACATTTGTAATATTTGTGGCGGGTCTTCAATAGCCTTTTCTCTTCTTGAGAAGATGTCAAGAGATTAAATTCTGTCTAAAGGCGCAGACTTTGCTTGTATAATTTAAGACATTGTTTTGCAGCATATTGCTCATCTAACTTGCCTATCTCATCTGAAATTTCTCAAAGCTTGGCAATCTCTTGTTTCTTGGAATCGGAGGTGAAGGAAATAATCTTTCCACATTTAACAGCTTTAAGAGCCTCCCATAATGTGGCTCTTGAAATTTCTGGGGTATCATCTCCAAAAAAAAGACAGTTTCTTTAGATAAAAATGTAACAATTTTTTTATCTGACAATAATAGAGAGTTTAACCTCCAGGGTCTAATGCCTGAATGATAATTTGGGAAGCTAAGTTTAAATGAAAAAGGAGCATGGTCCAATATTACAATGATATGATATTCACTTGAAATTAAATATATTAGGGTTTTATTGATTAGAAAAAAAATCAATACGGCTGTAAAAATGATGTACTGGGGAAAGAATGAAAATGCTTTAGAGAAGGGGAAATAAAAATTTCCATGGGTCAACGAGCCCATACTGTTTACTAAAATCTTGTATAAGCAGATTTAGCAGGTGGTATGACTCTGCTTGAGCATCTGTCTAACGAAGAATCCATAACACAATTATAGTCACCTCCTATAATCAAAGTATGATTGTCAACTGATGGAACTGTCCCAAACATTTTGGTGAAAAAAAAAGCAAATCATCAAAGTTTGGGGCATAAATGTTGATCAGTATTATTTGTTTATCAAATAGACGGCCTGTCATAATGATATATCTACCATTAATGTCACTAGTGACATTATCAGTGACAAATGGAACATCCCTTCTAACAAGTATAGCAACACATCTACTTTTAACAATAAAGGAGGAATGATATACCTGCCCACCCCAACATCGTTTAAGTTTCACCACATCTGCATTTAACATGTGTGTTTCTTGCAGGAAAACTATTCCTGTCTTAATCAAAAATTGCAGTTTACATGATAGACTCTTAACCAGAGTATTATCTTAATCGTATTAAAATTTTATTGGTGTCCATCTAAACGTACTCACTGACTTCACTGATATCAGAGTGTGTGTGTACATTACATTAAACAAATGGTGCAAGTTATTGAAAGAATTACACCCATAAATAAAGCCTGTTTTTTTCTTGGTTTATTCACCAAATTTGTAATTTTTGTGGCGGGTCTTCAATAGCCTTTTCTCTTCTTGAGAAGTTGTCAAGAGATTAAATTCTGTCTAAAGGCGCAGACTTTGCTTGTATAATTTAGGACATTGTTTTACAGAATATTGCTCATCTAACTTGCCTATCTCATCTAAAATTTCCCAAAGCTTGGCAATCTCTTGTTTCTTGGAATAGGAGGTGAAGGAAATAATCTTTCCACGTAACAGCTTTAAGAGCCTCCCATAATGTGGCTCTTGAAATTTCTGGTGTATCATTTGTCTTCAAAAAAAAGAAAATTTCTTTAGATAAAAATGTAACAATTTTTTCATCTGACAATAATAGAGAGTTTAACCTTCAGGGCCTAATACCTGAATGATAATTAGAGAAGCTAAGTTTAAATGAAAAAGGAGCATGGTCCAATATTACAATGATATGATATTTGGCACCTAACCCCACCCCTAACCCCAACCGTCATTGGGTGATGGGCAAATCGTACTAATTTGTACGAATTAGATCGTACGAATTCATACGAATTAGCCACTAATCAAAAAGTTACGAATTGGCCGTGAGATAGCGTTGGTAGAAATGATGTACTGGGAAAAGAATGAAAATGCTTTAGAAGAGGGGAAATAAAAATTTCCATGGGTCAACGAGCCCATACTGTTTACTAAAATCTTGTATAAGCAGATTTAGCAGGTGGTATGACTCTGCTTGAGCATCTGTCTAACGAAGAATCCATAACACAATTATAGTCACCTCCTATAATCAAAGTATGACTGTCAACTGATGGAACTGTCCAAAACATTTTGCTGTAATATGTGGAAAATTTAAAAATGACATTTTATTATAGCTGATGAGCGCAACATAATATAGGCTAGGCTATAGCGTTTTAGTATTACTTGCTATTATGTCCTGAAACACGTTTCCTTTACTTAAGATAACCTAATAATAGCTTTGTAACATCCTTAAATTATTCTCTTAAATAAAGGGGCATTACCTATTAAGTGTCATATAGCCTATGGAAATATTAATGTTTTAGGTCTCTCCGGAGCATTTGTGCTGAATGTTTGACGGCGTCTATCAAAACGAGGATGTTATAAAATACACTCAATGTACGATGCCAACAGTCAGTCCAACAGTCGGCCTTCAAGGCTACCTTCTTTTCTGTCTTCCAGTGCTGCGCAGGGCTGCTTTGCAAATGGCTTGTGATCCTTATGTTTTTATATAACGTGGAAAATTTAAAAATGAAATTTATAATGAGCTTTATTAGTGGATAACTGCTGAGCGCAACGAAATATAGGCGTATTACTGCTGTATGTACTGAAACACTTGAACACTATCCTTTACCTAAGATAACCAAATAATATGCAACATCCTTAAATTATTCTCTTAAATAAAGGGGAATTACCTATTAAGTGTCATAGCCTATAGCCTATGGAAATATGGGAAATATAGGTCCCTCCGTTATGGCGAGATCACTCAATGTGCGACACCAACAGTTGGTTGGCAAGTAGACTAAACAAATATAATGAATGAAAACACACAGGCCTGTGCGTATATATTCCACTGAACTGGGCAGGCTGTGACGTCTGATTCGGGGGACGTTCTGAGGGCCGGGTTTGCGTGACGCGCTGCGAGCTACTAGCCCGACAGTGGAAACGCGACAGGATTTCAGCCTCATTGCTCAACCCCAAGGGGATGTCTCCAGTACTTTTCACAAAAATGGAGAGACAAAATTCCTACAATTCCTAAAATTCCTTCTTTTTACCTACACACAGGCCTACTTATGTTTCTATGCACAGCAACTTCTGGAATTAACTATGTTAATTAAAATATCTTTATTAGAAAAAAAAGCTTGAAAAAAGTTTTTCTAAGAAAGTTATAGTGAAATACTATATTGATTATTGAAAACCTCAAAATCAGGTCGTTTTCACATTTTCTTTGCAAATTGATGTTGGTGTCGTGAAATATGGTTTGCATTCATCAAAATAATTTTTTTTTACGTCAAAAACACAAAACATAACTGAAGTCCTGCTTGCTGAGCCGGAGCTACAACAGCAGAGAATTCTGCATGGTCCTAAAGCCTTCATCCGACAGTTATTTTCAAATATACACAAAGCGAACCAAACAATAGACACAGGCACGTGCAGAGGTGGGGGCTTTAGGGGCTTGAGCCCCTCCCCTTTTTTCTCCTGGAGAGAAAGTGCCCTTTTTTGCTGGGGATAATAATTATTTTTTAAATGCTACTAATAATATATGTATAACTTAAGGCGTGTTCTATTTAAGGACATCTTTCCCTGTCAAACAATAAAAAAACTAAATTTTAAAGTATATCTTTGTTTTAGTCTAGCCACTCCAAGCAAGCCTCGAACCGGCAATTTGGAAAGAAAAAACCACATGCGAGGCGTATGCTCTAATGAAGACTCTATTTAGGCTACATTGTTACTCAGTCTTCAAAAGTAAGGTGTTAACAGTGGAGTAACGTCTATCAGCACTTATGCCAACTCCTGCATCCGGGCCATAGCTTTACAATCTGGCCTGTACAGACACTGCAGACGGAGTGTGTGTAAAACATACATTAATAGCTGACCTCCGTTACGGCAGCACGATATGATCGACAGAACCAGGGGCGCCTGCAGGTATTTACTCCAAGGTATGCACAAATCCTGCACCACCGCCTTCTTCCCCAATCATGTCAAGAAACACTGATGCTTACTGTCAAAGGCTACATTATTTAAGGGCATTCCTTACGACATAATTTGTTTCCTTTTTAATTTTAATATTTCGTTGAAATCTAAATGTAATAAAAGCACATCAGCACCAAGGAAAAATCAGACGCAATATGTCATCTTTAAAATTATGACATATGAAACAATTGCAAATATTATTTTGTGTGTTCAACAGAAGACGAAAAAGTCAAATAGGTTTGGAAGAAAAAGGTGAGTAAATGGTGACAGAATTTTCAGTTTTGAATGAACTATTCTTTTAAGGGTGAGTATATAGTGAATTTTGGGTGAAATCTCCTTTAATAAATTTTATTTATTAAAGTACAATTATTATTATTATTATTTAATAAAAAGTGCCCTTTTTTCCACTTGACCCCCTGCCTCTTAAAAGGTCTCTGTACGTCCCTGAATAGACATGCCGTTCTCGACATCCTTTCAGACAACTTCGCTTTAAACTGTAGCCTATTTAGGTCCCATTTACACTGACAAGTTTTAGTTTATTTTCTATAAGCTGTTGTATATACTTATTGTAGCATACTTTATTTTTATTATTGATTAATAAAATATTAAAGATATAGATTATTAAAATAAACATTCAGCAAAAGAGACATTTGTATTTCATATATTTCACTATGCATTTCATCTGATAGGCTAATATTTATAGCCCCATTAAACACATTGTCAAAACCCACACAGAATTTTTCATATTTTATGAAAATGAAAAAGGCAGTAATGTTAAGCAGTAACCAAATTTAACGGATTTAATAGTGTAGCCTATATGTGACAGTCAAGGTTCTCTCTTACGAAGTCTGAATGAAATATCACCGCGCAGTAGTCGCTTTTTAGATGTAATTTAGGCCTTTATTCAGCTGACAGCATACGCACAGCCGCGATACCGAGAGAAAAAGTAAATAATATATTAATTAATACAAATGACTCAGGCGCGCACATTGAACCGCGAGTGACAAAAACAGAAATGAAAATAAAATAATATAGCCCGCGTTGCAGCTTTCTTTTAAATATAGCAGGCCTATATAAAATAGCAGACAGACTGTTTTGATGAGGTGTTTTCTTTTTTATACTTCGGATGTATTTTAATATTATTTTGATGAACTAGCTATAACTTTTGACTGCCTTTTCCTTTTTTATGCTGTTATGCCACATTATATTTCACACGCATATAATGCAAGGTGACTGAAATTGAAATAAAACATAAAAGATAGTGAGCCATTAACAGTTTAAGAAGTAAAAAAACAATTATAATTTGAAGGAGAACAGTGACGTTTTAAAAACTGAACTGAAACTAAATTATTAAAAATAAACTTGTGGGACTTAGGCTAATTTAGGTCCTGCGGCAAAATTACTTTTATTATAATTTTAGTGATCTGCTTAGGGTAGGTCAGTTTATTTTTATGCGTTTGATAAAGTAGCATTCAACTTAAGAGCTCTTTGTCATGTTCACCAGCGATCGAGGACTGCAGAGATCGCTGGTGAACTACAATTCAGTCATGAACTACAAGTCCCTTCATTCTGCTACACAAACACCAGGTTTCACTTCCACTGATCACACACACAGCTGAATCCTGTCACTATTGATTGTTTGGACTATTTATACACCCTGCACCCAATTCTTGTTACTGAGTCATTTGTTTTGTATGATATGTTTATGTGCTGTGTTCCCGTACCTTGCCTTAGTTTCTTGTTTTGTTTATTATTGTTCTTTTGATACTTTGATTCTTGGATGTCCCGTTCTTTTTCTGTTACCTGAACAATATTTTTCATTAAATGCATTTGGATCCCTCCTCTTGTTTTTTGACTTCTTCAACGTATCGTGACACTCTTTAGACCATGCGCCGGACGTTTCTCCATGTTTCGCTGTGTCTTTAAGTAAATAATTATTTAGTCCTAATTAATTATTCATTTATTATTTATGGACAATAATTGAGACATAAAATTAGTTAGTAAATTATAATAAACTACCATAATGCAAATGAAATCGTAAATGAAAAAGCTTATTTAGTAACTGTCTTAGTCCTATCACTTAAACACAAAATAACAAACACTGTACATCTCTCTATTTTTAGGCTAAAACACTGCTTTATATATTTATTTATTTAGGCCTATTTGTATGTATGTTTGTACCTACTTTCATTTTAGTTGTTGTTTAATTTAGTGGTCTTTTATTTCTTTATTTTACTTTTTCCAAAATGAATCTTCATTTCACTTAACACGTTTACAATAATAATAAAGCTGTTAAGTTTTTAATGATTAATGAAGCAATTATAGTGTTTTGTCTTATTATTTAATCTTCATTCACAAGTAGCAGGGTATTTACAGCTACTGTATATTTCTGTCCGTTTGCATTTCTGTTCGCCCTTTGTGCCCCCTGGCGGCATAGTCGCAAACTGCGGTCATACCTAAAAACACGTTCTTACGCGGCGGCGGTACAAGCCACGGTGGCAATGACCACATTAAAGTAGCATCTACTGTACTTTTAACAATAAAGGAGGAATGATATACCTGCACACCCCAACATCGTTTAAGTTTTACCACATCTGCATTTAGCATGTGTGTTTCTTGCAGGAAAACTATTCCTGTCTTATGCAAATGTGACATAACCTTATACCTCTTAATCACATTTTTAATGCCTTTCACATTCCAAGTCACAAAATATATCTAACTTACTTGATGCTTAGACATTTTTCTACAAGAAAACAATTAGTTAGGAAATCATAATAGGGCAAGAGAGACTATACATGAAAGCATTAACAAAATATAGCTTAAGCATTTGCTGGCATAAAGGGATTCTAACTGAGAGCTAATTACCAAAAAATAACCACACAAAAAAACTCACCCACCCCAGAAACTAAACCCAACATAACTATGTGAAACCAAACATCCACTGGATTACAGTGTACCAGCACTTATTAGTGTTGGGGTACTCGGACTTGAACTCGGACTTGAGTCCGGACTCGAGTCCAGTTTTGATTGGACTCGGACTTGTGTAAACTTGTACTCGGACTTGACTCGGACTTGGACATTTTGGACTCGGGAAAATATCACGAGTCCAGTCGAGTCCACATCATTCAGAACACAAATAAAGAGATTAAAATTAATAAATAACAGCATGAAACTAACAAGAATTTAGCTAACTCTCTGGCTGCCAGCATTTTTTCGCCGCTGCACTGCACTGGCAGGCAGTAGTGATGGGTCGTTCATTTTGGACGAATCTTTTGTATACCTCCAGAACGATGAGTCCTTTAGGAGGGATTCGTTCAATTGCGCACGTGCACAACTGTGCAGGTGGAGCAGAAGATTAGTTCTTTTTTCGAGTCTTCTATCAGGTTTGAGCCCTTCGTTCATCGCGTGAAAGACAGAAGCCAGTCATATGCATTTAGACCCTGAAAAAGATTTGATTCGTTCATTTCTCGAGTCTTTTGATTCGGTTTGATTCTCTTTACATGCTTCCACATGATGAACAAACTCAAGCGAAAGAGACTCAACTGTCCGAGTCAGTAAAATGATCTGAACTTCCCATCACTAGCAGGCAGCAGTAGCACATCTTTTCCTTAAACTTGTAACTAAAAATAGCCATATCACACAATGCGTGGCTAGGTTTAGGACAATAATGACTTCAAAATCAGCAATAATTTGCCTTCTACCGACGTGCTGAAAGAAAACAAAGAAAGGTAAGAGCTTATTTTCTTGAATTTTATATTCATATCGTAGGGAAGATGCTTAAACATACTGAAGATAATGTTTTGTTTATATTGGTGTCAATATATCTGCAAATAACTGCCAGATTCAAAGTTTGCGCTTTGGCTCTGAGCCAGAGAAAGATGCGTTCAGCGCTTGATTTAGGCCAGGGCTTCTCAAATCCGGACTCCGCAATATTCAAAGTTTTCCTGTGTGACTCTTGTAATGACATCCCGATATCATCCCGTTTTATTTTCCAATACTTCCCACTTATGTTTAATCTTACTATGAAAAGTATAAGTGTCGTCAGCACAGCCGATCTCAGATGTGATAGAACTGCAAGAGCTGTTCAAGAGAATTGTGCTTTCACTTTATTTTGGGTTAAAATGAAAATAAAAACGTCTGCAGTCTCTTTCTTTCTATTAAAGCTGTGCGTCGATCGTCACAACTTCTGAATCTGTTTAGCCTATGCATGCTTGCTGACTGACGGATGCGTTCCTTATAATAAACTGATCCCAGATCAGCTTCTGCTTGTGGGGGATAGGGTTAGGAGAGTATAAAGAGTGTGTAAAATTGCAGTAATTAACCCTCCTGTCGTGTTCATCTCCCGCCCCTTACTTTAGTGTTCCCGGTCAAAAAAGACCGGTCTGCTTTAACTGCTCTTAAATTAGCACAAACAGCATTTTTCAGCAACAAGTGTTTATTCAACACTCTTTAGCTGTGAACAATCTCTAAAAGTAGTGTTTAACATGTCTTTATAGATTATAGACATAAAATAACTGCAGTGAAAATACAAATGGGCACTGAAAATGTATTACAATATGAACATGTAATGTAAAAAAAACATGGAAAACCAAAGACCAAACTCAACATGAAGGTGTGTGTGTGTGTGTGTGTGTGTGTGTGTGTGTGTGTGTGTGTGTGTGTGTGTGTGTGTGTGTGCGCGTGCATGTGTTTGAATTCATGCACATGAGTGACATGTGACACTCAGGTCAGAGTGGGCCTTGCAAACATAGGCATCACATTTGCAGCATCTCAGGCTTGTTTTGTTGTCTCTAGGGGCACAGAGCTCACAGCGCTTCCTTTTCTGCCCATGTCCTTGCTGTGGGATAGCAGCCAGGGCTGGGGCTGGGGCTGGGGCTTGCACACTCCTAACCAGACTGGCAGAGGCTGGTGTGCGGGGAATGTGCTGGCGCAGTTGAATAAGAGGAGTCACCAAAGCTTTCCCCAGCTCTGCTAGGAAAAGTCTCCTCTTGAACATCTTCCCCTGATTCCAGGTTGGGTCAATGGCTGTCCACACCACATATGCGTTGAAAGCAGACACATCAAGGATGTTGTGGAACAGTGCCACAGGCCAGCGGGCTGTCATTCGCTTGCAGGTGTATGTACTAGTAAGCTGCAATAAAGGTACAATAAATAAGAGATTGGAAACAATATTCATTCCTTTGTACACAAAATGTTATGATTGAAACAAAATAAAATACATGATGAATGAAACTTTACATTACCTTATCAAGGCAGTCAACGCCTCCTTTGTTTTTGTTGTAATCCTGGATTATAAGAGGCTTCCTGTCTTCTGTGGTGCTGACAGTGGCGTCTTTGTGTAGCGTGCTCATTAGGATGACATTTCTATTCTTCTTGGGAACATATGACACAAGAGTGTGTGTGTCAGTGAACGCAAATTTTGATGAGAGTGCCTCTCTTCCTCTGGTCGATACCAGTGCAGGGGGAAGTTCAGGCTTGTTCTTCCTTAGTGTCCCTACCATGGTGAGCTTTCTTTTCAGCAGCTCCTGACCAAGAGCATATGATGTGAGGAAGTTGTCACATGTGATATTATGCCCTTGGAGACCGGTTGTCATGTCCAGCACAACACGCATGCCTTGGTTTTTTTCTGCCTTTCCAGTACTGGGTTTCCCCATGTAGACCTGCATATTCCAAGCATAGCTGCACCTGGCATCACATGCTGCCCAGATCTTTATTCCATATTTCCCTGGTTTGCTTGGAATGTACACCTTGAAGGAACAGCGACCTCTGAAAGGAACCAGACGCTCATCAACTGTCACCTCAGGGCCTGGATTGTACATAAGTGGTAGGCGCTCCACCCACCTGTCCCAAATGTTCCTGATGGCAGCCAGTTTGTCATTTCGCCAGCGGACAGGTCGTGTATCTCTATTATCAAATCGAATAATTCTTGAAAGGACATGAAACTGTTGTAATGACATAGTTGCCCGGAATATAGGCCTGCCAAACTCTGCATCCCACAGACTTTTTGAAGCCTCATTGTTTGAGCGATATACTCCTGCTAAAATCAACAGACCTATGTAGGCTCGGAGGTCTACCAGGTCTATTTCTCTCCAGGTGTCCCCAAACACACGCTTCCCCTCCAGGTTTGTCATCTTTAGTATTATTCCCTCAATGGACTCTGGTAAAAAGAGTTGGAAGCTGGACTTGATGTCACCCACACGAGATGTTGCATACCGTGTTGGCCCTGGTGTCATCTTTACAATGTTTTCCACTCTTGCTCTACTTCCTCTGTCCTGGTGAGATGAAGACCAGACCAAGTGTCCACTCTTGGACTCAAATGTCTCCTCAGGTGCCTGTTCTTCAGGTGCCTCTTCCTCTTCATCTGTTGATTGGTCAGTCTCCTCAAAGTCTGGATCAATATCTGTGTTGTCTTCCACTTCTGAGACATCCTCCTCTACCTCTGGTTCATTTTCAATGCCCTCTTCATCATGTCCAGAAACCTGGACCAACACCTCTTCGACAGAAAACCGATTGGTCAGTCGCCTACTCATTGTGCTCAGGGTAAAAGGAGTGCATGGCAAACATCAAGCTATATATATATATGTGCGGTCTGTGTAAAGATGATACATTGATTAGTCTGGAAATTGTGGTTCACATGGGGGATAGGCACAAAAGTGTGGGAAAGACATGGGTTCACATAATAGACACCTTTCTAGGTATGATACATTGTTTCATTTGGAAGCTGGTTCACATGGGAGGATTGGCACGTAAGTGCGGGAACGAGATACCCACAAAAGTTGTTCAGTGTGAAATGTGTGAGTGAGTGAGTGAGTGAGTGAGTGAGTTGGGATGGTGTATATGGAGATATTTTCTGTCTGATGAATGAATATAGTCTGGATACCCATTCATTTCCTATGGCGGTCACTTTTGACCGGGAACACCACAGGTGTAACAAATTTGATTAAAACACTCAAAATTCAATGAAAGAGGTGATCATCACTTTTATATGTTCAAGTGCATAGTGTGGAGGATATCATAAGGCCTTGAGGAAATCAGATGTAAAACACTATATTTATGAGTGTTTTAAGTTGTAAATCGGTCAGATTTGACCCGAACACGACAGGAAGGTTAAATGATAAAATAGCAAAAATGTTGTAATAATGATCTTGCTTGGAGTTGCATATTATATTAAGTCAATATAAGAACAAATGGTTTTAATGTAGAATTATATTTAAATCCAGTCAACATTCAGAATGGATAATCACTGGAGTAAGTCCACAAATTCAAGCAATAGAAAAATCTTTTTAAAGATAGAATGAGGTTTGTGTAAAAATTAATATTCAGGTAATATTTTGATGAGAGACATTGGAGAGATTGAGTGTGCCTGTGTCCACAATGTGAGTCTTCTGTGTGAGAATAAACATTTACTAAGTGTGAGTGGCAGTATCTCTGCCCTATGTTGAATATGCAAGAGAGAATCTGATAATGACAAATTTCTGATTTGAAAATAGTCTATTTATATGTAGTCAATGACAAAGCGCAAGAATATGTGTATAGCATAATTAATCATCTCATAATTTCATTTTGAAATTATTCAGAATTATGTATATGTGTGTGCTGATGTCATCACTGTCTTTTGAAATGAGGACCAGGACCATGACCTATCCTCAAAAGCCCCCCACCCTCCATTTGTTTATAATATTTATTATAAATAAATATATTAAAAACATTTAGATTTATTTTTAATAAATAAAAGTATTATTATTATTGTTGGTATTATAATTATTATACAATTAATATTCTAAATAAATAACAGAAATTTGTCCTAAATGTAACTGGAACACAACTGGACTCATATACTAAGATCATTTAAAGGAGTCTTTTGCAAGAATATTAATTTAACTTGACAATTCCATAAGATACAAAAAATATATATTTTATAGAATTATCTGTGGGCAGCACGGTAGCACAGTGGGTAGCGCTGTCGCCTCACAGCAAGAAGGTTGCTGGTTTGATTCCCGGCTGGGCCAGTTGTCATTTCTGTGTGGAGTTTGCATGTTTTCCCCTTGTTGGCATGGGTTTCCTCCAGGTGCTCCGGTTTCCCACACAGTCCAAACACATGCGCTATAGGGGAGTTGATGAACTAAATTGGCCGTAGTGTATGAGGGTTTATGGATGTTTTCCAGTGTTGGGTTGCAGCTGGAAGGGCACCCGCTGTGTAAAACATATGCTGGGTAAATTGGCGGTTCATTCCTCTGTGGCGACCCCAGATTAATAAAGGGACTGAGTCGAAAAGAAAATGAATGAATGAATGAATGAATCAGAATTATCTGTTGTCTTTTTAGACCTGAATGGTGAACTGTTTTAGGCCTAATCTTACCTCCCTGACTCTTCATCCCTCTTTTCTGCTTCACAGCATGTTTAGTTAAAATAAGATCATCATCATATTGTTTTCATTTTTGTTTTGTTTTGCAAAACTTACTGTGCCGACACTTCAGCATGAAAGGCTGTAATGCAGGTTTCACAATGCATGAGCGATGCATATTTTTTTCGACGTGTCCCACAGTTGCAAAAACTTTTTTCTAAGTATTTTGAATGTACAATTGCTTTATTTAAATGAAAGAATGTCCAAGACAAAGCTGATCAGTTTCACTAGCAGTGGAATTTGCTGGAATTCACCTGAAATCTTGCCTAGGGCTCCAAATTGATTAGGGCCAGGCCTAATCGTGATCGAGCTGGATAATCGTGCATGTGCCTGCGTTAACACCGCAGCAAAGCGATAATTTGAGTGGCTGAATATGTCGGCCTCACGGAAAAGAAAACTTGATGAAGAGTATAGACAGTTCAAAGTTGAATGAACAGATAAGTATGCGTTTATTTTGCCACAAGCCAGCTTGAATCAGTGACCTTCTTGCTGTGAGGCGATTGTGCTACCCACTGCACCACCGTGCTGCCTGTGATGTATCTTATGGATGTTTATTAAAAACAAGTTATGTAATATAAATTGTTTCGTACCTCTGACCTTAATAAAAATTCAGATTTGGACCTTTTAATGCAGACATTGAGAACCCCTGTTTTAGGCTATTGCCAACAGGAGGACCCAGATCATCAGCCTAGAAATCTGTGCTGGACTGTTTTTTCAGTCTCACTCCCGCTGGATTTTATTTCGCACCCAATCACCCCCGCTATTCATTCACTCTTTGTTTGTTTAGAACAAATTTCTTCTGACTGTTAATTCCCTGTTAAGACAAGAGAGAAGCCGAATGGTCTCTCTTTGCTGAACCTTTATGTTCTGTGCAGATCTGGGTCAGTCGGCATGAATATGGTTTCATTTTCCACACTGGGGCTGATAACAGAATTCTCTGGAATTAATGTTAATAAAAATGCATTGTTGCCTTGGTAATGCAAGCGTAAGTTAAACAGAAGAAATGTGAGAAAGTGGCATGGGAATAATGTCAAATGTGTGAGTCTTGTAAAATAATAAAAGTTCTACACATATCCTCCTATTTTCATTTTCATTTTCATTTAAAGCAAGCTAACAAAACAATTACAAGGCATTTTGTAAAAATTGATCAAAAGTTTAAAATATTAATTTAACAGTTTATTTGTTAATTGAACATTTTTATTAGATTTTTTATTATTATTATTATTAATTTATTATTATTATTTTCCATTTTTTTTACTTAGTTGGTACCATGGCTCAGCGCTTAGCACTGTTATCTCACAGCAAGAAGGTCACTGGTTCGAGTCCCGACTGGGCCAGGCGTATTTCTGTGTGGAGTTTGCATGGTCTCCCTGTGTTGGCGTGGGTTTCCTCCGGGTGCTGCAGTTTCCCCCACAGTCCAAACGCATGTGCTATAGGGTTATTGAATTAACTAAAATGGACGTAGTGTATGAGTGTGAATGAGAGTGAATGGGTTCCGGCTGGAAAGGCATCCGCTGCGTAAAACATATGCTGGACTAGTTGGCAGTTCATTCCGCTGTGGTGACCGCTGATTAATAAGGGACTACCGTTGCATTCCCCATTGGGAGGGGAACTTCAATGCTATTGTATGTGGAAAAATTCCACTATGGGGAAATCTATGGAAAACGCCACAACGATTGAACCTTACCACGTCTCTAGTGAGAGGTTTGGCTAAGCTACAGCGTGAGTGCACCTGCATCACCAGAGGCGCAGTCCTCCAACGTATCTGCTGGCACTTATTTACCTCACTTACCTGAGAAGTTTTATAGGTTTAGGTATATTTTTCGGAGAGTAGTAAAAATACACCTAGTTAAGTTCTAGGAATTTAAAATACGACAGTATGTTGGGAAAGCGTGCAGTCCTGATAGGGAGGACACTGCGGAGGCCACCTGCTGCCCAAATTGGGAGACCTGGTGGCAAGAAAGGCATATGGACTAGCCCTGAAAGGAGGAGTATATGCAAGCACCGCATCAACATGCTGGACACACAGGCATGAAACGCAATGCTCGTGCTCATCAACTGGGGACATGAAACCACTGCATCCAGAAATGCACGGTCGGAGCGACGTCTTGAAAAAGATGCGCTACACAACCATGTTGCTCTTTTAGAAAAAAAGTACCCAAAGAACGCCAGGCAAGGGAGTGTCATGCACTATCATTGCATCTGTGTCTTTAATGCTGCGTTCACACCAGACGCGGAATGCGCGGCAAAATCGCGCTATTCGCAAGTAAATAGACGCGTGAAAATTTGAGTTTACTCGCTTCATTCGCGCGTCAGACTCCGCTTCATTCGCGCGTCAAACTCCGCTTCATTCGCGCGTCAAGCTCACTTCAGAACAGTCATTCGCGCCGCGCCATTCGCGCGTATCACGCCGCAGGATGCCTATTCGCGCGTTTGCATTGACTTAACATGTAAATCACTCGCGCTTGACGCTTCTTCCGCGTCTGGTGTGAACGCAGCATAAGACGGGAAACAGGTGGCATGATGGGACGTTTTGTAATGTTACGGAGTTCACACACGAGAGAAGTAAAATGTTAACCTGCGTGTCGCTGATTTAAGTCAGAGGTATGTGCGATCTATAAATGAATATTTTAAGATAAGACACAAATACATAACAGGGAGAAACCCAGCTTGACCGTCTGCCGCCACGTATCACACACTCTGGACCAGGCGATGCAGGCTGCTTTCTCGTTCTTTCTCTCTGTGAAGATTCACTTGGAGAAAACCCTCAAAGACTCTCCCAGAAGCTTAGTGAAAGGCTCTGAAAGCTAAAAAGGATGTCTGGCATGGCCCGAGCTGTGCCTTTATACAAGATTAATTGTAATTGACACCAGCTGTGCACGCTGACGCCCCCAACTCATTGGCATTTAATTGGCCTGTTTTTATACTCTTTCAGATGACTGGACTCTGATGAAATCCCCATAGTGGAAGTTTTCCACATAGTATTGAAGTTCCCCTCCCGATGGGGAAAGAAACTTGCGACTTCTCACTCCATCTTACCAGACGTCATCAGCTTTTTTAGATCAATCTCAGCCTTAAAAAATGTGTGGTTTTGCTTAGTAATTTTGTAAGTCGAGTTTAAGAAGTGTGAGTTTAAAAGTTTAATAATTTTTTATAATAAATAACAAATGTTTCTCTACATTAACACTGATTCATTGTCATTTTCACAACACCCTGTCATTTTCATAACCGCACATATTTTGAAAAATTGTTTTTTTTTAAGTTCTTATCACACATTAAAAATGTAATTACAATTCATGAGTTCATGCTCTATTTAATATACAAATTCAACTTATTTATTTTCTAATAAGCTCTTAACCAAATTAATATTAACTTTTAGAGTGAGACAGATGTACAATTCAGCATTTGGTCCTCAGGGACTAATTTATTTCATTGACATATGTATAATTATTGTACAGTTGAAGTCAGAATTATTAGCCCCCCTAAATTATTAGCCCTATGTTAATTTTTTTCCCCAGTTTCTGTTTAACGGAGAGAAGATTTTTATCAACACATTTCTAAACATAATAGTTTTAATAACTCATTTCTAATAACTGATTTATTTTATCTTTGCCATGATGACAGTATTTTACTACATATTTTTCAAGACACTTCTATACAGCTTAAAGTGACATTTAAAGGCTTAACTAGGTTAATTAAGTTAACTAGGCAGGTTAGGGTAATTAGGCAAGTTATTGTATAATGATGGTTTGTTCAGTAGACTATCGGAAAAAAATATTTAGCTTAAAGGGGCTAATCATTTTGTTCTTAACATGTTTTTTAAAAAAAATAAAAACTGCTATTGTTCTAGCCGAAATAACACAAATAAGACTTTCTCCTGAAGAAAAAATATTATCAGACATACTGTGAAAATTTGCTTGCTCTGTTAAACATCATTTGGGAAATATTTAAAAAACTAATTCAAAGGTGGACTAATAATTCTGACTTCAACTGTATATTGTGGAAAGATTGGTTAAACTAGATACAAAAATGATCTTAGACAATTTTTCACTGCCATAATTTATTTTATTTTAAAATAAAACCTGCATATTGAGATGTGGTGGAAATGACATTTGTTCATTTCATGATGGAATTTTATTTTAAATATTAACAATTTATCTTCTTATCTATGTTTGTCCTCTTACAGATCTTAAAACTAAACAAATTGTTTAAACTTATGATGCTATGTTACATTACTTTTGAACAAGGTTTTTTACTCAACTTCACAAGGCTAAAAGTGCCCGTAGTTGAAGAATTGCCCATAAACACATTTGCATGAGAAACACACGTGATATCTCTGGTTGCATAAAATATTGGATTTTTACTGTTAAATGTGCTAAACAATTACAATTGTACAGTTGATTAGGACAAACCCAACAGCCTAACATGTTTGAAAATTAAATACTAAGGTATGGTTTCACACTGCAGGCAATGATATGCTAAAATGAAAAAAAAAAAAAGTGTAGACAACGCCAGTCAAAATGATTGCAATGAGTGAAAACAGCTTAAACTGCTGTATTCTGCATGACAGACCATTAGCTAGTGATGAAACCAGGTGGTAAATAGAAATTAATGGTTTTCCTTTGCATTGTGAAATTTCCTAATTCACTTTTATTTTTTTTAGACATATGAAGTATGAGAAGTATAAGAGAAGTAGAGGTGTGTTTTTTTTGCAAGTGGCCACAAGATGGTGCTGTGTGTTTTATATTTTAGATTTTTGCACTATATTTGAGACCATCCAGTGTGTACTTGAATGCTGGAGATTTAAGCCTTTGTAAGAATAACTTGAGATGCAAAGGTTATGTAACTGTTATTTATTTTCATTTCTTCACAATGATTGTGCAAAACAGTAATATAATAGGGTACCTATGATTTTCTTGTTTTGTACAGTGTCCCCACTGCCATACAATGTAATACCACATTGCTTTGCAAAAAAATAGATGTAGCGCCTGGACCATCTAATATGTCCGGTACTATAAGAATTAGCTCATAAGTTCGAATTAATTTATATTAATTCTCGGGGATTGAATCAAAAGATTCAAACGACTGGCTCACAGTCAAAATTAGGTTACCACACTTACGTCATCTATTGGTCCACCCTAATAGAAGTAAGCAGGTAACTTTATCTTTAGTAAATCTATATTATATTATTACTTGGCCAAAATAACAATATAAACAGAGTTTCACAAGCAATGTAGCTAGACCATGTAACTGAGGCAGAAACTTAGAAACGCATAAAAACTCAGACAAAGATCTTAAAATGAAACACAAGTTTATTAAGCTACACACACAGTAAACTACTCTACGTAAAACAGACAAACACAAAGATACACACACACACACAGTTCTGGAATGAGTTGAATGACTGAGAATGAACAACGAAGAGTCCCAAACGTCTCGCACGTGCTAAGTTCTTAGCATTGCAACCTGAGAAAACCACCAAGCAGAGAATCTGACTAGGATTTACTGTTAAACTTAACACCAGCTTCAGCAAGGAGTGAATGGTTGGTTTTGTGTTTACTTGCGTTTTGATGACCAGTCAAACTCGTCAGCTGGTTGGGGGGAACTCAGGCGAAGCCGATTGGTTGCCGTGCGTTGACGTCGTTGGGATGTCCTTTGTTGGAGAGGGATTTTCCTTCGTCTTCTGGAGCGTGGGACTCGTTGTCCTGATGACGGAGAGGTTGAGGTCAGCAAGCGGGAAGTTTGCTGAAAGGGGGTTCCTCCAGTGGCTTGCTCCTCGGCAAAATGACGAGGCTTAGGAAATCAGAGTTCAGAGAAGTTGAATGACTGACCGTACTGCTTGATGAGACGGCGTCCGCGTGTTCACGGGAAAGCAGTTATACGAGCAGGACAGGGTCAGACTGAGTTCATGCGAGTCGCGAACGTACACAGAAGCAGCGTGGGCTCCTGTGAACGGGGTCTCGTTGCTGTGGTGATGTTACAGCGGACAGACACAGGCCTTACGGGGTGATTCTTCCGAGAGCCGTGTCCAGCAGGCGTGTTGTAAAGACGGGAAGCGTGCAACGCAAAGTTTGTGCGTAGAAACCCCTCGTGAAAACCAAGCGAAAGCGTAAAAGTTTGCAAGTTTGGGGGTTTTAGAGTGGGCAGGACTTAAGCCAGCCTACTCCGTGATTGTCCAATAGCTGTGGCTCCTGAGCAAGGCCATGCCTCTCTTCTCCCTGGTTGTTCACGCCCAGGGAGGGGCAATTCAGTGGTCACGCGTTGGAAGTGAAACTTAATTTACTGTTATCAAAAACTCAGTGAAACTCTGTAATTAACTACTATTTGCAGATAGAGTTTTATCATTTCCACCAATGTTTCCTAAGGCCTTATGGCTCCATTCTGACATCAAACATGACGGCCTTTATCAAATACAGTTAATTACGTGCGTGACACACGGTGCAACGTTTCATTTACATGCAACACTCTGGTAAAAACACTTGCTTACATACCTAGTAAAACGTACAAAACTTTTAGCAATAAAACATTAAAGCAAAACACACTTTTAAATGTGAAATGTCCAAAAATTGCACGGGCCTTTGTTCAGAGAATAATATTGGGTTATCCCCCAGACGGGAAAAGAGGCGGGGGAGGCCGCACATATGGAGACAGACAAATGCCTCTGTCTTTCATTGGGTTTGGAATTTGATTATTACAGTCATGTGAATCGCGAATGGCCAGAATTTACTGATGGGCCATTACTTAGTAACTGGGGGTGACAACACGTTCTTTGTTTTAAAAGGGGAAGAAGAGTGTGTATTGGAATTAAGCTTCGGGCGAGGGGGAGCAAGAATCTTCTCTGACTGCTAAATTTTAACTCCGCTTAGAAACATGGCTGAGTTACTACATATCCCCCATTTGAATGGGGATGTTGCTGGAGCGAACATCGGCAGGCACTGGAACAAGAGGCAGTCAAAGGGAAGAACAGGCACACACAAGACACAAACAACATTTCCATCACAGACTGAATTCTGGTGAAGGTGTTAGACAAATTGGCATAATCGGGTTAGGAACACTTGACAGTTTAAGGGAACCTTGATAAGGGTCGCGACGATTAATTCATTTGGCTAATTGTAATCGGTGAGGATGGCAGGCGATGCCGGAGGCAGCTTGATTAGGGTTAGCGAATTCTCGGGTTCTCTGTCCTCATCACGTCGGAAAATGTGCCGGGTGCCAGGTGTGCTCTTGTTACATGCTTCTCGGATGGTGGTCACTTTCTTGTGGAGGAGATAGGCGAGTGTCAAAGTTACTATGTAGCCTACAATAGTAGAAACGCACAGAGCCGTATCGTGATTGGAGAGCCAGGCGAAGGAAGGCGTGCAATAGCCTCCAATGCGTCGTTGACTGGGGTCAAATCGATTAATTGTGTTCCTTCCTCCTTGATCCTTTCTTCCAATTCGGGATCAAGTGTGAAGGAATGTTGCTTGAAAAACGGCTTCGGGTTCGGTTTGATACTCGTCCTCGGGAAGATGGTATAAGGCCAAATCGTCAATAAGAAGGATCGAGCCCTTAGGGACAGTGATCCACAAAGTTTGATTGGGAAGGTTAATGCAAGTGGCGGTGTCGTGCTGATCGTACGTAAGTGTAGCCGTACGCACGGGTGTGTTAAATAACCATCGGTTACCGACAAGTTCAGCTTGGGTTGCCTCGACTTGGGATCGTGGTGTAGCTTCGGCGGGACAGCTGGTATCAGGTCTAACCGATTCTAGGCCACAGATGCCATCAGTGTAGTCACGAACTAAGGGCTTACTAGGGCACAGAAAATGTATCTCTTTGGTAAGAGTGCACATTTTTAGGTTAGGGGCCAAATACAACTGCTCATTATTATCGTGGTACGCAATGACGTCAAGGGTATGAATTTTGACATAGGTGTTTCCTTGCCAAAATCCAACGTTTACGACATCTTTAAGACGGTAAATAATAGCAGTGTCAATTATCGGTAGACTAGGCAAGAAGGCTAGGTCGCCTGCTTCTGGGTCCACGTATAAGGGAATAGCACTGCCCAGAGAGAAACCCAGGTGAGCTTGGATAGGGCTAGTGGGGCCCGTAGTGGCAGAAGCCAGGACGTTTTGAACTAGACTTAGGGGTATCAGATAATGTAGAATTCTACCCATAGCCAAATTTTCGACTGAGGAGCTCACTTCTTGTAGCATGTCAGTCATGAGTGTGAGAAAGGCAAATTAAAACAAGGAGGAAGAGAGAGGAAAACGAAGAGACATAAGGGAATGCAGGTAGGTTAAAGTTCAGTGACGTAGTGTCACAAAATAGAGTGGCTCCTTTCTACTAGAGGTTTTCTAGCAGGGCTGTGGAGGAGAGAGCAATAATGTTGTGTTTAGCACAGTTAACTATGTGTTCCCCTAGATTGATGGAGTTATGTTAGTGTAGTGTAGGGGGTAGGACAGTGTCAGTGGTTTTGGTCCTACCCCATTTCTGGTTGGCTGGGACCCTAGTGCTTCTTGATCTGGTTTCGATGGACCCATTGAAGAACAGGGTCACTGCACCCTTGCCTGTTTTTGATTCGGTAGACCACAGGTGAGAGTTTGTCAACAATCTCATGAGGTCCAGTCAGGCAGGAACTTTTTGGACAGACGGTGAGGAGTGTTCTGTCGTGATGGGGCGAAGCTGTAGTACCACACTTTGTCTCCGACACTGAATTCCTGGTATGAGGCCTTTTTGTCGTAGTAGGCCCTGCGTCCTTCCGCACTCTTTTGGAGTTGTTGCTGTGCAAAGGCGAAAGTAGACTTTAGGTGCTGATGCAGCTCTTCCAGGTACTGGTGAGTGGTATAGGCGGTGACAAGATTCATGTCACCTGGTTGGTACAGCAGGTGTAATGGGAGTGTCATCATCTCGAACGGGGGTATCCCTGTAGAGCGATGAGGGAGGGCCCTGATTGCCATCAGTAAGAGAGGGAGCTTGATGTTCCAGTCCTTTTGATTGGCGGACACATACTTTTTCAACATGCTGACCACTGTCCTGTTGGTGCGTTCCACTTGACCAGAGGCGATTGGGTGGTGGCTTATATGAAGCTTGGCTTAAATTCCCAGAAGTTTCCACACTTCCTGCATGACTTCGGCTGTAAAGTGGGTTCCTCGGTCAGAGTTGACCCCAAAAGGCAGGCCGAATCTTGAGAAGATGTGGTTCATTAACAGACACGCTGTAGTTTCTGCTGTATCGTTGGGAGCTGGGAGACATTCAACCCATTTTGTGAATTCGCAGACTACTGTCAGGAAGTATTTGTTGCCCCGCGTCGAGCGTGGCAAAGGTCCTACCTAGTCGATTTGGAGGTCCGACCATAGGAAGGTCATTCCTTTCCTTTGCAACGGTGCTCGTTAGTTTGGGTTTGCTGGTTGGAATTGGCAAGACACCAGGCATCCTTTTACGTACTCCCCTACATCCTGTTGCATGCCAAGCTAATATGCTACTTGTTTGAGCATTTCGTAGGTGGCTTTAATGCCATGATGTCCAGCGCATTGTGCATCGTGGGCTTACATTAGCATCATTCCCCTGTGGCCACGAGGTATGACGAGCCGTGGTTGAGTGAGAACTTCAGGGACATATGCGAGTATGCCATCAGTGAGATGCAGCAGGTGCTTGATAGAGTTGAGGTGACGAAGCTCAGAGGACTTGGCCAGGTCAGCAGCTGAAAGTGGATTAGCCACAGGGTCAGAGATGTGAGCGACCATAGTTTGTAGAACTGCATCAGAAGCTTGAAGGGTGACAAGATCAGTCGCAGCAAACTGTGGTGAGAGAGCAAGTTGGGGGGAGGCGGGGTTTTGCACATTTGCGGTGTTGTTGGCGGGTAAAGGCTGACACACTCTGGGTTGGGTGGGTGGGGCTGAAATGTCCAAGGCTCTACATGTAATGCGTCTGCTTTGGCGAGGGCGTCCGTTTGGTCATTGAAGTCTTTATCCTGCCCAGGTTGGCGTGAATGTCCACGGACCTTTTACCTATAAACAAGCATGTCGTGTTTGGTGACAATAGAGTCGCATGACTGGAAAAGTTCTTGATGCTTGACAGGTTTGTTGTTAGCTGTCTTAAAGCCATTTTGTTTCCATCCCACTAGATGGCATGTGAAGCTCAATCGAGCGTAATTTGAATCAGTACAGATGAGGAGTTCTCTGACGTTGTGAGATGCAGCTAGTTGCAGTGTGATGAGAACAGCAGCGATTTCTGCATACTGCGATGAGTGAGGGCCGAGTTTGAATTGTTGTGGTGGGCAGGGGTCATCAAGGGTCAAGTTGCCCTGGTGATTGTATGAGCAGCCATCAACATATGCAGTGGTCATTCCTTCACATACGTTCTCCTCAAAGTATCTGTGATTCGTCGGTTGTGGGGGTACTGGATCTTTGGGCTCTGCTGAGGTGCACGGCATGTCAGTCGAGCAGTTCTGGCAGGTTGCTAGCCCATTTCCTAGGGACGATTTGTGGTTTTGAGCATATCTTGCCTCAACATCCTGTCCTTGAAGTGCCATTAGCCAGGTAGCTATGCGTGCGTTGGTGACCACACCATCTCTGATCCGCTGGCTGTTGAGGAAGGTCACTGGCTGGTGGCATCACTTTCACTTTCTGTGCTCCAATGTAGTTGGAGAAACGCTGGATGGCCCACACAGTGCACAATAAAGACTTTTCACAATCTGAGTACTTGCATTCTGGGGGAAGCAGAGTTTTGCTGGCATAGGCGACCACTCGCTTGTCTTTGTCGTGAAGCTGGTACAGCCCTGCGCTGAGGCAATGCTTAGAGAAACCTGCGTCCAGGTAGAACTCCTTCCTTGGGTCTGGGTAGGCTAGGCATGGAGCAGAGCACAGGCGTTATTTGAGTGCGCTCATAGCTTCGTCTTGGGCCCACACGAAAGGTTCATATTTTTTCAGGAGGGAGGTTAGTGGTCGTGCAATGTCGGCGTAGCCTTCGATGAACTGTCGTGAGTAATTGCACACTCCCAGAAAGCTTCTTAACTTCTTAATAGACGAGATTACCTCTGGCTCTGGCATCAGGGCATGCTTTGTTCAGGAAGATGTTGAATTCTGCTGGTGAATTAGCATAGCCGAAGGGGCACCGTGTGAAGGTGTATTGCTGATTGCCAAAGGTGAATGCCAGTTTGTGTTGGTCATCAGGGTGGACTAGAATTGTTCAGAATCCGGAGGCGACGTCCAGTGTTGAGAGAATTGTCGAGCCTTTGATTTTGGGGATTTTCTGATCTAACTGAGTCAAAGGCCATCGTGACAGGGGCACCTGCTGGTTCAACTTGCGGTAGTCGATCGTAGGTCGCCATTTCCCATTAGGTTTAAGCACTGGCCATATTGGAGCAGAGTATGTGCTCTTACAGGGGCGAATGACCCCCTTGGTCAACATGGAGTCGATGATTTCTTGTACTAATTGGGATTTTGTATTGTCTCACAAATGTGGGTGGCGCACATGGGTGGGTTGGTATGGGCACAGTATGGATGTTGGTTAGGGCACAGTCCATGGAGTCTTTGGCGAAGGAATCTTTGTACTTGTACAACATTTCTTTGAGTCCTTGGCGATCTGCTTCGTTGTGGAGGGCGTCAGCCTCACTAAGGATCTGTTGGAGCTGAGCCTCGAAACCAGCATAGGGTTCTTCAGTTGAGACATTTGAGGGACTTTGGGTTTGGATGGCCATTGGCTTAGGTGTTTCTGCAGTAGGCTGTGTTGAGACTGCATAGACCATTAGGTGGGTGTCATCCGTCAGTTCGGATCGGCATACACTTTCCCGAAACACTGGTAGGACGGAAGTTATGGTGATGTTTCCATGTGGTCGTGTAAACATCACTGTGTCATCATCTTCCTCAGACAGTGATTGGGCTGGTATTGGGCCTATGACAGGTACCATGAGGTCGAAGTCATGAAACGCCTGGTTGATGAGCCATCCTAGGTGACTGGTTTTAGGGACCATGATATCTTTGTCTGTGCAGTTGTTGAACAGTATGTACACAGCACGTGATGAAGCGTCAATGAGAGGGGTGGCTTCCATAGTCAGGCCCAGTTTTAGACATGTCCTGGATGGCTGGAAGAATGCTAGCTTACTGTTGAGAGTTTGGCCAGGTCGCATGTTGAGGTGAACGCTGACACTCTTGCTGTATGCAGGGATTGTGACTTCTCTCTCATTGACCATGGCACATGCATCTGGTATGGTTTGACCAGATTGAAGGGTGTTCAAACTGAATGACGAGGTCAATTGGTTCGACAGAGGGGCCCACACGACATTGTTGATAATGTCCACACAGGCATTGAGCCGGACTAGGATGTCAGCTCCGATGTAGATGTCATAAGGCAGGTTAGGGACAACGAGGAAGTAGTGACTCAGCAGTCTGTTGTTCCATCAGATGTCCACAGCACAGATCATCTTGGACGTGGCTGTGTCTGTCGAACAAGGACTGAGGGGGAAACGGCTGTGTTTTGAGACATGTGGCAAAGTCTGGTGTCTTTGTTTTAAGGCTTGGAAGACCTTTAGACAACCAGCTGAGTTCTCTGCCCACAGTGCTAGGGCCGCGTTGGACACCAGGGTGCCTTGAATGTCTATTTCAGTCCTGATTTGAATGGGGCTGGACTCTGAGTCAGGAGCTTGCAGTGAGCAGAGGAAAGGGTCTTGATCCTTACTGCTGGAAGTTGCGCCAGTAGTCAGTGACGTGGGGTCAGTGCCTGTAGCTTGACACTGTGGCTCGTTGGAGCAAACCGGCTGGAAGGGCAGAGGCTCCCAGACTTGTGTCATATCTTCAGATGCTTGAAATCGATTAGAGGTTTGAATCGGTTCAGCAAATCTTTTCCTATGAGGAGGGGGTACGTGTTGACGTGTTGACACGTACACTGGGTGAACGAGGCTCATTGGTCCCACTGTCAGGTGGACTGGGGCAAGCTGTTTCAGCTGTAGGCCAGTGTGGGAGTAGGCTTGGAGGTTCAGTTCACACCTTTGAAGTCTGAGAGTTCTGTTGGTTCTCTTGGCTCTTTCTTGGACTTCTTCGAGGAGTTCCGTTGACATTAGGGTGATGTCGGCTCCTGTGTCCACGAGAGCTTCGACTTGGACTTGGCGTTCGATGATGATAGACAAGTAGAATTTTCTTGCTTCGCCTTTTTCGATGAGGTCGCCCAATAGTTGAGGGACAGGAGTTTGGCATGGGAAAGGTAGGATTTCAGGGCTGGCTTGAGGTTCGTCGGAGGAGTGGCAGACGACCAGAATGGCACTTTCAGGAATTTGTGGCAGTTCATCTGCAGGTGTCTGTTGGATGCTGCTGTGATCTGCCGTAGTAGCTGTGGAGTTAGTGCTTAACTCTATAGCTGGGCGTTCGAACATGTTTCCTGTTTCACTTGAGGTAGTTGCAGGTATGGCTCGTTGAGAGTGAGGGGGTACAGTGCTATTCTCAGGGGTCTGTTGGTTCAGGTGGTCGCTGCTTCTTTGTTCGACGGCTAGTCAGGCTGAATCCGGTTTATCCTTCCTTTCCCCCTTTCCGTCATCTTCCTTGCGTTGGAAGAATTCTTTCATCATCATTCTCATCATTTCTCGAAGGTCGAAACCAGATGGGGTAGTTTCTTCTGGTTGGGATTGAGATCGAGTTCGGTCAGTGGAGAACTGGGGTGAGTGCTTTCGTCAACTCCTTGAGCTTATTGATCCAGGGTTTTGTCGTCGTCCCTTGGAGACACCGTTTGATTGTGACGAGCCTTTTCTCCTTTGATTACCGAATAAAGTGGATTGAGTCCACGATCTCTCCCAGTGACGTTCAGGAAAGCGTTGTCGTCCAGAGGGGCCGTTCCTCTGTCTAGGTCTAGCATCAGCATGGGGGTCCAGTTGTCTGGGGGGTGCGGATGCCTTCCCCTCTTGAGCAGACTGCTTGCTTTTGTCTGGACGTTGGGCACCCTCTAGTGCCAGTTCTGGACTTTGGGTTTCGACAGCCAGAATAGTGGTGGTTTTGGCGCTGTTTTGTGAAGCCATCTTTTGTTTACTATAGGCTTTGTGTGCCAAGTCTTGTAACTGCTGCACGGTCATTGTTCGTGGGCATGCAAGGACTCCCAGATGGTGGCTTACAGCAGGATGGAGGTTTCGCAGGACTAGAATCTTGAAGTTCAGATCTTCCATTTCAGGTTCATTCCGCGTTCCAAAATAGGCTTGTCTGAGTTGGCTGTAATAGGCTTGAGGGGGCTCGTTACGGCCTTGCTTCATCTCAAGTGCGGCCACCAGTCCTCTGTCCAATTCGGGGTCAGCGAATTCTTTGTTGAGGGCTTCTTGGAGTAGGAGGTAATCATTCTTTGTGTGAGCTGGCTGTCGGTCTAGGAAGCTGCGTACTTCAGGGCTGGATGTAGCTCGAAGCAGTTAAGTCTATCTTTGTCTGAGACATTGGGTCTCATTCACAGGTGGAAATCAATGTCTTGCAGATAGGCGTGGATCTCCTGGCCACCTGGCGAACTTGGGGTAAACTTGCCAATGTTCCTGGCCAGCTTACCGAGGTCATTGAGATCCATGCTGTGCGCTGATCTGTGACTGACTAGCACAGGCTCTCGTCGCTTTGGGGTGAGGTCAGGCTCTGCAGAAGGAGCTGGTGAGTGTCTTCGGCTCAGTTCCTCATCTTTTTCACTATGTGTGAGTTCAGGGACAAGGGATCCTGTCCTGCTTGGCAGGGGTGAGACTCGTGTATATCTTTCCTTGGCGGGTTCACGTCGCAGTTTGTAGGCATACTTAAGTTCATCTTTGACACTGGCAGACTCCTCTTTGAAGTAGTCCAGTTCCTGTGTTAGTCGATTGACTTCATGTCTCACCTCATCTAGGTGAGTTTCAAGAGCTCTGTTTTTGGCTTTCTGGTCTCTTGCTTCAACCTTTGCTTCTTCCAGTAGCTGTTCTCCATGTTCAAGCTTGTTGGTAGCATCAGCGTGGTTTGCTTTGGCTTGCTCCAATTCTTGGGTGGCAGCAGCTAGGTTCTCTTGCAGTTTATCTATCTCTTCCTTGAATTCTTGATCCATTTTTGGTGGACAGTTCAGTATGCTGTCGAGCCTCCAGTTCTAGTTGCTCGATGCGGAGTTGTCTGTGTGTCAGCTTGTGCTGGATCTGGGTGGCATGCCTGTCACTCAGCTTGAGGGAGGCGATGAGAGTGTGACTCAAAGTTCCAGTTATCTTGGCTAGGTCTTTGTGACTGTAGCTTTGGCTTGGGTATTGAGACATTATGCTTGATAGGTTCTCATCTAGCTGAGCCTGGGTCAGTTGTAGTTAGGGAGGAAACTGTCTGTTACCACACTCAGCCATGCTTCTAAGTCCTTTCAATGGGCGACAGGGTCTTTAGTACGGGCCATGTTCGTTGCAGTGAGGGGGGACTTAGAACCGATCTGACACTGACCTTGAAATGGGACGAGAATAGAAAAGAGAGAGAGAACAAAACACAGCAGAACAAGAGGACAACAATGTCAGTGTGTAATGTTAAGAGTGAGAAGTTAAATGTGTACCGATGTTCTAGTGTGTGATTGGCAGGTGAATGTAGTTCTCTGGGCTGTGATCCTCTGCTGGATGTGCGTCTAACTGGTAAACACTGTGGGGAGAATCAGTAAACACATACAGTTGGCACAGCTAAGAAACAGAGAAGTATAAAAGTGATAAGAAGTGTAAAGAATAGGGTAAAGATCAGTGTTTGCACTTTCCTAGAGAGAAAGATGATTTAGCTTCCTTAAATCTAAAACAAAAGAATGCTCCTTGGCTAACTTTTGAATCTTAGGGTCTCTAATCACCAGTAGCTGTTATTAAAATTTCCTCTGAAACAGGAGAAATTGTGATAACAACAACAGTGTTGGTTTCTTAATCAATAGGATTGACACCACACCAAATAAATTGCAATGCCCTAAATAGCAGCAGCAGTCAAGTTGAAAGAAGATAGTAGGAAAAGAAAGGACAAAAGAGATAGTTTTCTCTGTTGGAAAAACTAAGATTGACCAAGTGGTGGCACTGTCGAATGGATACCTCAAGATTATTGATTTATTGGGTTATCAAGTTAGCTAGTAAGCCAAAGTAATAAGAAACTTGTACGTTTAATTTGGGTTTAGCTAACTGAACTATATGGGCTAACTGCCCATATAAACTCAATTGGGTGCTGCCATTGGTTCAGTTACAGCCACTCACAGGCTATTCTGTCCAATTGCATCAACCAGGAACCCGGAAAGGGAAGGAAACTGTGTCCGTGAGCTGGCTTGGGAAAACAATGGGAACTTAAAGTTGTGGTTAATTTAAGTCAATTGGGTAAATTTGACTAAAGCCAAAAGATATATTCACAAAAGGTTCCGATAGATACCTGGAATAAATAGAATAATGAATTTAACTTATAATCTAAAATTCCAAAATTATGAATTTAAGTTAAAATATTAAATTCCAAATTAGTAAAAAGGACAAAAGTAGTAACGCTTATGCGTTATTATTTACCAGAGTGTTTTATGATTAACATTTAATCAGTAATAGTTATTAAAAGAGAAAGCCAAACATCATTGAGCTGCTAATAAAATTAAAATTTCCAGACAGCAATGTTATTGATTAACATTAATACTCAATAAAGTACAAAAGAACAATTATGATTAAAAGTAATCGTTAAACAATACAAAATCAAATTGACTTCTAAATTAAACTCACATAAAATGGTTTCCGGACTTCATTAAACTGGATCAAATTATCTGAGGTTAATCACAAACTGTTACTGAGCTCTAAGACTAATGGACTATTCATGAATAGAGATGAAAAGTAGAGAAAAAGAAATAATAATAATAATAATAACAGCAATAATGATTATTGTTATTATTACTATTATGACTAAATCAAACAAAACAACCTAAGGTTAAAATAAAACTTATGCAGTAGTGATGTTGTCAAGATCGCTCAGTGAGGTTTGTGATTGAACTTCCCGGACAGATAACAATATGATTACTTTAATCATTAAACATTGCCTGTAAATCGATAATCATAGGAACTGGTTGTTCCTAGATGTCGATTAATTGGTCTGAATGTATTTGATTGCATTAATCGATAACTGTTATGCTGATAGGGCAGCCAAGGATCATTAACTATAAATGAAACTGAAATTTCACAACAGCAGTGATGATGGTCACAACTCAACTGAGAGAAATAGTCATTAAAGTCTGAAGGACAATTAACGTTATGATTAAACTTAACACTATGCTTATAAATCGACTTCCAAATCAACCGTAGTAAGAAATGGTCGTTCTTACTAGTTGAGTGGTTTCGATGAAAGCATTTATGTCACTCGTGGAACATTAAAGTTCTACCGAGGGGATTAAGTGATAGTTTGTTCTCCACAAAACCAACAGCGTATGACAGTTCCGACTGATGACATAGGCCAAGTATAGCGGTAAAAGCAGTTTAGACAAATGTGATTAAAATCAACAATGCGATCGTAAACCCTTTATTAACTTCAGCACTTGTCAAATTATTTTCCAAATGAGAAAAGGAAGAAAGACATGGGATAAGCATGAAAAGAGAACATCCAAGATTGAAAATCTGCTAGCGTGAGTCAAAGTTCACTTTAACATAAGCCATACAATGCATTCAAATGACCGCCAAATGCTTTGTGCTAGCCTTCGATATCGATAAACACACATAAACTCCAATGCAACGAGTTAGCGTCAATTAGACTAGCCTCGTTCTAGGCTTTGTTTACTTTCACTCGGCGCTGGTGAGCTGCGCATGCGCGAATGACTGAAGTTCCGGCGAGTCTTTCAGGACTTCCGGGTCAGGTTGTTGCTATGATGACCAGTCGCCAGGTGGGGAGATAGCAGTTTACAAGCACCAGGCTCTTCACACTGCACAATAGCACTATTCAGAATCTTATCTTTCTGATAATCAGTGACCAATGAACAAAGCTTTAGCGATTATTGTGTAATACACTATGGAGGCCGCGGGTCCTCGCTGTGCGGTCACACTGGTTAGATCATTTATCTCATCAGTGCACAGCAAAACTTTAATCAACAGGGTACCTGAGATTAATGTGAGATCCGAGATCTCGGCACTTTGTGTTAGAGTCTGTTTAGGCAGTAACACGGCTGTGGATTCAACCACACAAACTTGATCAAGACAAATACTTTCTCCAACAATATAACACAGTTATCTGAGCACCGCGTTCTTTAATTCACTACTCCTAGCGAATAAAACGGCAAAGGTGGGTAGATTTATTCTAAACCCAGCTGCCAGGAAAAAAACAGCTGATTTCAGAGCCGGAGACTCGCGGCGTAAGAAATCCCACTGTATGGGCCCTTTTGAGAGGAGAGATAGGGAACACTCTTATCTACCTCTTTCTGCGCTCTTAAATCGACTTTACTGTTCGTCTCAGCGGATGAATTGACTGCAGTTTTCATACCTTTCGTCTCGGCGGACGGGTTTTATGCACTTTTGTGCACGGTTCGTCACAGCGGACGAGTTAAATGCAGTTTTTGCACTCTTCGTCTCGGCGGACGGATTTTATGCACGTTTATGCACGGTTCGTCACAGCGGACGAATTTAATGCAATTTATGCACTCTTCGTCACGGCGGACGGATTTTATGCAGTTTTACTTTCTCAACAACACTTCAGCATGCAGTCAAGCAATAAAACGCATGGTACAATGATAGAGTAATGACACATGTGTAGCAAATTCTGTTTCCTCTAATCTATCTTTACGGTCAAAAATAGAAATGATCAACAACGTGTTTCAGGGGTTTTATGTGCTTAAAAGTTAGTTCAATTTACTGCCTAAATATTCTCCACCATAAAAATGTAGTGCCTGGACCATCTAATATGTGCGGTACTATAAGAATTAGCTCATAAGTTCGAATTAATTTATATGAATTCTCAGGGATTGAATCAAAAGATTCAAACGACTGGCTCACAGTCAAAATTAGGTTATCACACTTACGTCATCTATTGGTCCACCCTAATAGAAGTAAGCAGGTAACTTTATCTTTAGTAAATCTATGTTATATTATTACTTGGCCAAAATAACAATATAAACACAGTTTCACAAGCAAGGTAGCTAGACCATGTAACTGAGGCAGTAACTTAGAAACACATAAAAACTCAGACAAAGATCTTAAAATGAAACACAAGTTTATTAAGCTACACACACAGTAAACTACTCTACGTAAAACAGACAAACATAAAGATACACACTCACACAGTTCTGGAATGAGTTGAATGACTGAGAATGAACAACGAAGAGTCCCAAACATCTCGCACGTGCTAAGTTCTTAGCATTGCAACCTGAGAAAACAACCAAGCAGAGAATCTGACTAGGGTTTACTGTTAAACTTAACACCAGCTTCAGCGAGGAGTGAAAGGTTGGTTTCTGTTTACTTGCGTTTTGATGACCAGTCAAACTCGTCAGCTGGTTGGGGGGAACTCCGGCGAAGCCGATTGGTTGCCGTGCGTTGACGTCATTGGGATGTCCTTTGTTGGAGAGGAATTTTCCTTCGTCTTCTGGAGCGTGGGACTCGTTGTCCCGGTGACGGAGAGTTTGACGTCAGCAAGTAGGAAATTTGCTGAAAGGGGGTTCCTCCAGTGGCTTGCTCCTCGGCAGAATGACGAGGCTTAGGAAATCAGAGTTCAGAGAAGTTGAATGACTGACCATACTGCTTGATGAGACGGCGTCCGTGTGTTCACGGGAAAGCAGTTATACGAGCAGGGCAGAGTCAGACTGAGTTCATGCAAGTCGCGAACGTACACAGAAGCAGCGTGGGCTCCTGTGAACGGGGTCTCGTTGCCGTGGTGATGTTACAGCGAACAGTAGCACGCCTTACGGGGTGATTCTTCCGAGAGCGGTGTCCAGCAGGCGTGTTGTAAAGATGGGAAGCATGCAACGCAAAGTTTGTGCGTAGAAACCCGTCATAAAAACAAGGCGAAAGCGTAAAAGTTTGCAAGTTTGGGGGTTTTATAGTTGGCAGGACTTAAGCCAGCCTACTCCGTGATTGTCCTATAGCTGTGGCTCCTGAGCGAGGCCATGCCTCTCTTCTCCCTGGTTGTTCAAGCCCAGGGAGGGGCAATTCAGTGGTCACGCGTTGGAGGTGAAACTTAATTTACTGTTATCAAAAACTCAGTGAAACTCTGTAATTAACTACTATTTGCAGATAGTTTTATCATTTCCACCAATGTTTCCTGAGGCCTTATGGCTCCTTTCTGACATCAAACATGGAATTAGATTATTACAGTCATGTGAATCGCGAATGGCCAGAATTTTCTGATGGGCCATTACTTAGTAACTGGGGGTGACAATACGTTCTTTGTTTTAAAAGGGGAAGAAGAGTGTGTATTGGAATTAGGCTTCGGGCGATACTTAATTAAGGAGACTGAGACGAGGGGGAGCAAGAATCTTCTCTGACTGCTAAATTTTAACTCCGCTTAGAAACATGGCTGAGTTACTACATAGACAATGCATCACATAACTGTAGGATGCCTGAGTGTGCTCCATGCAGGTGATTGGGCTTGACAAACTACCTGTAGGATTCGCTCTTCCTCTCTTTATACACCAGGCACTTTGCTAGAAATACCTAATATTTTATCATTTTCTGTATAGCAAAGGAGCATGATTGTGCTCCATGTAGGTGAATGGGCTTAATAAAGGATACTCTTCCTTTCTTAATGCACCAGGCATTTTGTTAGAAATACTTATATGTTTGTCCTTTTTGTCCTTGTAACTTTCTTTATATAATAATACCTTTAACAGATAAAGTTATTAGTAACTAATAAAGCTATAATAACTTGGTACCGCTTCTGCACACCATCACAAGCATTAACTACATTATAAGACAATAGAGTAAGCAGTTTATAACTACTGCTACAAATGCTGTATTCTTGACTTATATGCATATTTTAATGTGCTTAATGATTGTATTTTCATACTTTGTTAATTATAAATTTTTCACTACTAAATTACAGTTTTTTTTTCAGTCGCTAACAAACATTTGTCCAACCAGTTGTCACATTTTCAAAACCATCATAACAACATGCAACAACAGGGTTTGAGGTCCACCCAAGACTGGTTTCTTCCTTCCACCCTATTCACCTTTTGTCAACCACAGAGAGGAGTTCTTTTCTGCATGGATGTGGAAGGTTTATGATTATCAGTCACATGACCTGATGTTCCTCCTTAAAGCCAAGGATGATGGCTGCAGGGACATCACAGTTGATGATTGCCAAGGGTGGATTCGACTTAGCAAGGGGTTTTATCCCAGGTGCATCGCCTTGAATAACATCAGATGTGATGTTGATGAGAACATATGGCCTAACCCTGAAGATCGCAGAGATTAGAAACAGTACTTTTGTGCTTTTTTTCGATCCCCTTTTTTTATCTGTGCTTTTTGCTGTTGTTGTTTTTTTTTTTGTTCAGAATGCTCATTGTTTCATGGATATTCTGTTTGCTGTAAGCAATACTGTAAAACCTTTTCTGTTCTATCATACCGTTTCTATTGTACTTTCTGTGGTAAACAGTAAAGGAAAAACATATTTGCTTTTCACTGGAATGCTTTTGAATGTGAACATGACTGTACTTTACTGTGTAATTTAGTGTCAAAATGGTGGATTGAATGTTTTGCATGCAAATACCTGTAAAACTGAAGCATAAATGTCTATGCCGTTTTTGTAATGTCAACAATAGCCAGTATTTTGAAACCTGGTGTACTTTGATTGACTGCATCTACCTTGTGAAGTGAAAACAAGTGTTTTTCTTTGACAGAATAATTTTATTTTGAGTCAGATTTCCAGTGTTTTGGTAAAGCTAGTGTGTGCAGAGAAAGATGTGTTCTATTTTGAAATGAAGAGTTATATATTTTTGAGAAGAACATTTTCAGTTTGGCCAATTGTGTTTTGTAGCTGTGACTCTGTGTTAAGAGTTTAGAAAAGGTATCTGAAGTATGGGTAAGTGCTTGTAGTGATTTAAAAAAAAACTAAGTATAGGTGAGTTTAAATTTGTCAACATCAGCTACTAGCATTATAGGGTCCTATTTTAGCACACCTCCTTTTTTAGACTAGAACGCCTATGGACGCACATATGAGCCAAATGCATTTGCTATTTAACCAGAGTGGTGAAAACGACAAAACAACACTTGCGTCGAGCTGAAACTAGTGAACAACAATTTCGTTGCGCCCTGCGCCACATTGCGCCGGGTGTATGATAGGGCCCATAGTTTTCATACAATAAAGTGTGTTTAATGTAATGTTAAATGTTTGTTTAAACTGCTTGTCTTTGAAGGGTGTAGCTACATGATGTCACAATGAAAATGCACTTTAGCCCTTCATGCTGTCTTAGTGCACCTTTGTAAGAACACGCAATTCATCAATACTTGAAATGAATGTATTCAGTGCATAAACAGTGTTGCTAGTATCAGTAATATCCAGCCATCGAGCAGTTGGAGCAGTACCACTAGTTGGAAAATTTCTGATTATTCCAGGGGGTTGGATAATTCAAGCATAAGTTAATAATTTGTAAAACATTAACTCCACATTATAAGACATTAGTAACCATTTTAACTACAGCTACCAATGTTGAATTCTCGACTTACATGCACATGTATAATGTGCCTAATGATTCATTTTTCAATACTAAATTAAGTATTGTATTATTTACAAAGCAGTTATTTAAAATTAGCTGGTGTTTTTAAAATATCATTCAGAAGGAGTAAGTAAATAATTAATAAACTATTCCAATAAACATTTAGGTATCTTATTTTTCAGGCATAGAGTAATAGTTACTCTGGATATTAATACTGTTTTATTAACACAACTTCATGCAGTTTTGGCACAATCCTAAATGAGGACTATGTAGTGAAAATTGAATTTATCACAAATATTCACATAAATAGTTTAGTCTTGATATTAATATTGATATTTTAGCCTCACACAAGGGCACCAATAATGTAGTCATTATTGAATTTACCACAAATTTAACATCACTATTTTGATATTGATATTTTAGCTTTTCGTAAGGCACTAAACAATGTAGTCATAATTTCTTTGGTTTGACTCAAATATTAAAATTAACATGTAGCGAAATTAGCTCAGTTTATAAATATTAATGATCAATAATAACGAGTTATTATTAATTATGAGTATTCAGAATTAACTTATAGTTAATTTAACAAAGTAAATATAACAAGACTTCGCCCCCTCGTCTGAGCAGACTCTGAAATTATTTATTTATTTAGAAAGGGAAATATAACTACTTTTTGTGAAGTAGATGAATAGTTTAGAAATTTTAGTTAACCTAATAAGCTTGTAGCAAGAGTCTATCGTTAAAGTGACCTTTTCTGTGAGGCAAAACAAAAACAATCCAACGTGGTTATAGCGTGATTTATTGAATAGTCTAACATATAACAAACAAACGTACAAACATAACAACAAAAACATAGAAAATTTAGGTAAAAGATTGACAAATCTAACTCAGTTTCACACAGATATTAAGAACCACCAAGACTATAAAAACACCTTTTTGATAAAGGGGCACAGCCTTAAACGCACGACTAAGTATCTAATTTTGAGATTTCTGAGTCCATTTTAAAAGTGTGTGTGTCTTTGTGTGTGTGTGTGTCAGGATCGAGGGGGGGGGAGGGGTTCTTTGGAATGCCTTTGAAGACAGGACAACACTAGCTCTGGCCAACATCTTGGTAGATAAAGCTTAGTTCACACTACAGGATTTTATACATCGGCAGATCGCTGTGCCGTTTACACTACATGACTTGATTTTGTGTCTTTTAATCGCTGTGGTGTTCACACTACACGACACTTCGAAAATGATCCACAACAGGGGGGTCACACACTACATGATCTGACAACAACTTGTTCCCCAACAGCTCATTCAAGCTACCAAACCACAGCCAATGAAATTTTGAGGGAGGAGCCTTCAGAAAAAGCTGAACACTATTGGCTGCTTGTCTGCTGATTACATCAATGACAGCGTTTCAAGCTTTTGAGGAAGCATTTAAAAACATTGTCAGTCAGCTGATGCATCAGCGGATTAATCGCTCATCTGCAAGGTTCGAATGGAGAGATACACAGAAAGTTTTTAATTTTTGTAATTTTAGAACTCTGAAATAAAACTAACATATCTATAACACCCTGACGTTTCCTAAATATCTGTGTATTTCTTTTTTTAACATTGTCATTTTTTTAAATTACAAAACAGTAAAGAACTGAGCATTTCTACCTTTAATTACCATATTGGTCAAAATAACTGCATGCATTTTTTTGCCTAGCAACTTCCTGCTAACATAAACAGAACTTTCTGATAACAAAAACATAAATGTGCCGGGAAATAGCTCCTATATGAAAGTGAAAATGAAAGCGAGGGCCAGACCTTTGCGTGTTCTAGTATCTTAACTACATATTTATAGGCTGTATTACCAAAAAAAGATCATATTTTTAGGGTAATGGTGTCATAAAATATGATGACAGACATTTAAAGCTTAATTTTAATATCTCAATAGAAGCTTTGAATGTAAATATGACGTGACAATATGACGTCTTATATGAGAACGGTCAGAATGACCAGTATAGTAATTCTAAGTTACAGTTATTAACAGTTAAAACTGTTAATATATCCTACTCTCATGTCTGCATTAATGCAGAGTGAAGCGAGTGCATCGATACCCATTCTGGCCAATCACAGTCATTTCTGCACCAGCAACAGCTTCTGTTATCGCAATAATTAACAATTAAATATTGTTAATTCAATTATACAAAAGAAAAGGTGTTTATTATCTGGCCAAATCTGAAGGATAATGAGATCGTCTGACTTGTAGAAACTTTTACTGTATTATCAACACAAAATTGACACAATTGTAATAATGAGTATTTATTACAGTTTTTTTTAATTGCTAAAACACTAAAACCCATTGGCTAAACAAAGTTCTCAGTAGCCTGATCTCATTTAGCTAATTGTGCAGTCTGTTGTCAATACCTTAAATCATTTCACATGGTAAAACACAATGTGCAGATCTTAAGACTTTTCAGTGAAATTCTAAACAAATTCTCATTCTCAAATCACATTCTGCACTCTAATGCACATCATCCATTCTGGTAAACACAAGTAGCAACAATCAAACACCGAAAAGATGTCATTAATTAAACAACCACTCAAAATTGAAGTCACGATTTTCAAACTGTACAAGTCCACCTATTAGCCCAATGACGAAACTAACTACAGGGTCGTAGGTTAAATGCGTGTAAGCCTTTTCTAGTGCTTCTGAAAAGAGTTCTTTTATTTATTAGAATTTATTTTATTTTATAGCTCCGAATTTATTCTGACTCCAATTTTACAAGAGATCATTACAGTTTTTTCCAATTGCCAACACACAATTTTTCAAACTAGTCTGGTTTTATCAAAATACTTAACACAATTCACACAACCACACACTCAAACTGCGAAATACCTCATATATGCTGCAAAATGAAGCGCTGCAACCAAAATTACACATAGCATTATCAAAAATCTAACTTTTGCATGAAATGGCACACACTTCATTCATATTACCAGATTTTTGCCTTACCAACTACCACACTGTTGGGCATAATGAAAAGCACCCCCAACTTTAGAATGCTTTGCCATTATGCTAAAATATGTATCAGATTGTTCACATGCACAGAAACATTTGCAGATACACACACATGCTGTTGCAACATTTTTTATTAATATTTATTTTATTTATTACATTTATTTATATTATTTATACATATAGGGTTTGGACAATGCAGGCTAAATATTTTCCTCCACAGTAGAGTACATTGTACAGGAAACTTGTACAGTTCATGAATGGCTGATGTCATTGTTACCAACCTCAGACAGTGAAGTATGAGAGCCAGTAACTGTAAGAAAGAATGCAATACACACAGATTAGGATCTGCTGCGTTCTGGCACTTTCTTTAATAGTTTTTTCTTTTTTTTTTCTTTTTAAGAAACAGCAAATGCAAAACGTTTAGTTGATAACTATTAACATTATTCCTTCACAGGTTATTCTTTCTGGACAATTCAAATGACAGTATTACAATTTTCATCCATGAAGTCAATAAATGTAATACCTTAACATTTTCTCTTTATACATTTTAAAGCAGCAATAAACATCTGTATACAATTCAACACATTGTGTGTCTTACCACCACCATATGACTTCATTTCACACATAAATTTATCTTACTGATACACTTAACTATTTTAGATATGGTGAGGTTTTATACAAAGGAAAATCAGCATCACTAGAGTACAACAACATTATATATTTGATTAAATAAACAATTAATCAAAATCATCAGTCTTCATTTATATACGTATAATGTGTTTAACCCTTACAGACTACCACCATTTTGTGTTTTCCCTTTTCACTTTAACTGCAGTGAGTGACATCAGTATAGCACATTTTCCAGTTTAACCCGACAAATCTATCAAGATCATACAGGAAATACAGAAAAGTTATTTAACATCTTTTATTAACACATTATGTTTCTAAAGTATTATGCAGTGTAAACTCTATTACTCAACTTGGAATTGCATAAACTGAATTGCATATAGGGCAACACAGTGGCGCAGTAGGTAGTGCTGTTGCCTCACAGCAAGAACGTCGCTGGGTCGCAGGTTCGAACCTCGGCTGGGCTGGGTCAGTTGGCGTTTCTGTGTGGAGTTTGCATGTTCTCCCTGTGTTTGCGTGGGTTTCCTCCGGGTGCTCCGGTTTCCCCCACAGTCCAAAGACATGCAGTACAGGTGAATTGGGTAAGCTAAATTGTCCATAGTGTATGAGTGTGAATGTGTGTGTGGAAGTTCCCAGAGATGGGTTGCGGCTGGAAGGGCATCCGCTGCGTAAAATCGTGCTGGATAAGTTGGCGGTTCATTCCGCTGTGGCAACCCCGCAAGGGACAAAGCCGACAAGAAAATGAATGAATGAATGAATGAATTGCATATAAAGTGCTCGTTTTTAGAACTCAACAATCACATTAACTGCACAACCATCATTTATGATGTTTATGAACCTCTTTTAACCTTTTTGTCATATTGCTGTTTCCCTTTTGCAGAAGATTTTTGGCTATTTTCAGATGCTATTTTATAAGCTTCTTGCATTCTGGATGCCTATTTCTGTGCAAACGTCACATGACTTTGTGCCTCTTTATCTGGTTTTAGATTAAACATCAGGTCAATTGGCAACTTGGGAGATCTTCCATACAGTAGAAAGAATGGTGAGTATCTGGTATTAGTGTGTCTGGTACAATTATACACATGAACCAGATGAGGTAGATGTTCTTTCCAGTCAGTTTTCTTCTCTTTCTCCAGTGTGCGAAGCATCTGCAACAAGGAACGGTTTAGCTTTTCGACGGGATTACCCTGCGGGTGGTAAGGGGTAGTCCTTGAATGAGCAATCCCTCCCAAAGTTTGCAGTGTCTGGAACAGTTTATTTTCAAATTCCTGTTCTTGATCATGGTATAATCTCTCTGGGTATCCGAAGCGTGGTATAAAATCCTGAAAGATTTTTTCTGCTGCGGTTTTCCCTGATTTATTCTTGGTTGGGTATGCTTGTGCAAAGCATGTAAAATGATCCATAAGAACAAGTATCCTCCATTGCTTTGCTCCAAGTGTAAATAGTCTATGGAGACCAATTCAAAGGGTGAACTTGTTGTAATCAAACCCATAGGTGCTCTTTCTGGAACATTCTGACGCTTCTGCTTGATGCAGTTGCACGTTCTAATGACATATTCCTCTATTTGTTTCTGCATAAATCACCAGTAGAATCTATCACGTGCTAAGTGGGTGACCTTGTCAGCACCAATGTGACCCATGCTGTCGTGGAGGTTCTTTAAGACCAATGCTTTCATACAAAACTAACTGTTCTGATTACCAGAGTGTCGATAAAGGATGCCTTCCTCTAATATTAGCTTGTTCCACTCCTGTACCAGACGCCTGGTTTCTCTGGTCATAGCCTTCTTTTCTTTGCTGTTTGGGTTCCAGTTGTTTTCCTTAAGCTTGATGACCTCCCTAATACTGGTATCATCTTGTTGCAATGCTGTGATATACTCAAGACATAAGTTAATGGATTGTTGTCCGTGTACACTGTAAACGTTGGGGCATAGTACAAGTAATCCCTGAATTTGTCACAGATCGCCCATTTGAGTGTTCTTGAGCCAAAAGCAGTAACACAAAGTTTTCCTGCTTGTCACTGGTAAAGTACAGCACCTAAGCCCTCATTTGATGCATCGGTGTGCAACACGAATGGCAAGTCAAAATCAGGGTATGCCAGGATTGGAGGACTGGTGAGCATTCCGATGAATTTTAAAAGAACTGCCCGATGTTCAGATGTCCAATGGATAGAAGTTCTTGATGGCATTTGTGCTTTGGTTCCTTTTCTCGTGTTCTGTTTACCTTGGAGTGTCATCCCTTAGATTTATCTTCAATTTCAGATTTGGGATACATCCTATATCTCCATCATCATAGGCAAAAACATCGGACTCATCATACAGCATTTGTCTAACCATCTCCTGGTCTTGGCCTGAAAGGTGTTCTAAATTGACAGGTGGGTGCCACTTAACTGTTTTGTTGATGGTTACTTGACTTGCATGACCCACTTTTCCACCTGGCAATCTTCCTTTCTAGCTTCACCAACAGCGAAGGGCAGGATTTCAGATGCTGAAGTGATAATACCCAATGAAGTGATAATACCTGTTCTTGGGGAAAGATAAATTTCATGTTGAGTCGAATTCAAAACAGGAATCTTCACAACTTTAGAGACACCTTTTGGCACATGGACCACGGTAGGAAATAGTTCAAGACCTTCTTGGATTGGACATTCTGGAAGTGGTTCAAATGGCAGGACTCCTCCTTCAGGCCAACCTCTAATTTTGCACTTGACACTGCAAAGATCACCTGTTTTATCATTAGACCTTTCACTACACAACTATTTATAATTTCCTCAGAATCAGTTAACTGAACTACCACATTGACTATCTTGTTGGCTACACCCTGTTTTACCTTCATAGCTTCACTCAGAAGAATGGTAAGATTTTCAATGCTGTTTAAGCTGTTATTATTTACTCTAATTAATTCTTCAATGACATTAAAGCCAAGAAGAGGGTTGTCATTGCAGCAGTTGCTTACCAGCATTGGTACATGAATGGCCAGGTTTTCTTTTCTTTACAGTTTTTTCTGATAGCTTAAGCACATTTTTTGTAACTATTGGCTATTTTTCAAAACTCTACACACAAATTAGAAAACACTTTACCAAATCTGCAAAATATTTTAGTTCTCTTGCAAAAGCTAATAAACCTTGCTAAATTCTTCAAACCTTTGTAAAAATGGTATTTTTGTATCAAACTTTTAACACAGGCCATCACATTAATAAGCACACAATGCTCCAACTACACACTGATGGAATGAATAAAAACTACATCTGGCTTTTGCTTTGTAAACAGCTCCTCAACTGATTGTCTTTAAAAAGGAGCTTGCCACCTATGCAGAGGCTTTAAAAATAATGAAGGGTGAGAGGACTAAACAATTGTATGATTTGTTTCAAGAATATGGTTTTATTTAACCCCTTACAGAGTTTCTATTTGATGTTTTTTGTTGTTTGTTGGTTTATTTGTATGTTTGTTTGTTTTGTGTAATTTTATGGCTATATATTTGATTCACTGTATGACATCCCTGCTGAAAAATCCAGCTTAAACCAGCCTAAACTGGTTGGCTGGTTTTAGCTGGTCGACCGGCCTGGTTTTAGAGGGTTTTTGGCCATTTCCAGGCTGGTTTCCAGCCATTTCCAGCCTGGTCTTAGCTGGTCAGGCTGGAAAATGACCAGCTTAAACCAGCTAAAACCAGCTTGACCAGCCTGGTTTAAGCTGGACATAGGTGGTTTTGACTGGTCAAGCTGGTTTTAGCTGGTCAACTGACCAGGCTGGAAATGGCTGGAAACCAGCCTGGAAATGGCCAAAACCCCTCTAAAACCAGGCTGGTTGACCAGCTAAAACCAGCCAACCAGCTTAGGCTGGTTTAAGCTGGATTTTTCAGCAGAGATGTCTCGGTCAGTGTGTGCAAAATTATGTTTGGATTGAGTTTGGCCTAAATTGTTATGTTTTTGAAAGGAAACATCTGGCTTTTGCCCTTTCGGAGCACAAGCTAGGCTATGTCAGTTCCCCTTCGGAAGGGGAACTTCAATGCTATGTGGAAACTTCCACTATGGGGATTTTATTCAGAAAGCCAATCATCTGAAAGAGTATGTAAACGGGCCAATGAAATGCCAATGAGTTGGCAGCTTCAGCTTGCTTAGCTGATGCTTGTTGCAATTAATTTGGGTATAAGTGAACAAAGCGAGCAAAGCCAAAGCATAATTTTCACTTCAGAGACTTCAACAGCCTTCTGAGAGAGTGGATGAGGGTTCCTCCAGCTGAGTTTCAGACAGAGAGTGAACGAGAGTGAAGGGACTCGCGGATCAACACATTTCGAATCAGGCTTGGAATTTTGAGCGCAAATTGCTTCATTCGCTCCAGGGCTTCTAACAGGAGGAGTAATTCATTTAACTCTCTTTACTCTGGCCGCAGCTGTCGGGACCCTGCAGCTAATTTCGTAAAATATTAGCTGGCTGAGAGATGTGGGGAGTCACCGGATCTTTCCAGAACTGAACAAATTACACACCACATTATTCTTAAAAGATTGATCGGTGCCTATGTGTCTGAGTTAATCTCAATTTCAAAGCAACCACAGGCACTCAGCAAAAGGCAAGCCACAGGACAACTTGCCATTTGCGATCTCACAACCCCGTCCTAATTAACTATACGTCTTGAAACAATAGGGAGGCTACACTCAGACCCCCCAAACCGGTTTGAGAGACCCCTTAACAAACCCCTGTTGTTTCACGCCTGCAAACGCCGTCTACCAAGGGAATACACACTTTTAGGCAGACACAGAAGTGGTCAGAAAACTTCCAGTTTAAACTGACTTTCAATTAAACTGTGTTTATTTGAATAATGTATGCTTATTTTAAGTTTCTGTAGGTTTTTGTGTGTACATGTTCCATGTGTTTAACATAACTGTTATGGATAGGTAATGACTTTTAGCCATTGCTGCTGCATGAAATCTACAGAACGTTTGTGAATAATTTCATGTTTGGTATCTATTGAAACCCAAGAAAGTTTCAAATGCATCTGGTTTATAGGAAGAAACCCTACTATAAAAATGTCCATGTTATAAAACTTTATTTTAATAGCTTCTAATCAAAAGCTTGAGTCTCCCACGAGGTGCTAATCCATCCTCCTAGGGGAGGGAATGGGGGTGTGATCCCACCCCGCAGCTTCTCTTATTGGACAATCCCTGTGTAGGCCACACCTATACCCAAGCCTATAAAACTTTGAACAATGAAAGTTTCGTGGTCTTTGCCGGGTCTTTGCCTTACATCGCCGTCGTCGCTCTTCTCAACCGCGACGTTCACTCGCTGCCCGCTGACCCCCGATCTGCTTTGCGCAACTGCTTCAACAACAAGCCATCGGGTCAAACTCATCAGAACTCTGAAACACTGCCATAACTACAGAATTCCGCAGAGAGCCGAAACTCCAGGAAGGACTCCACGAGACTGAAACGTGAAACCGCCTCGGCCAACATCTGGATCCCTAGCAACTGACTCCAAGCTTCCCTGAAAGTAAGAAAACCCCTTTTACCAGACGAGGGAAGTCCAGCACGTCATTAAAGTTGCTACGCTGACCCATCAGCTTCGCCGGGATCTCCCTTTGGACCAGCCGAGGAAACCGAAATTCCATCAGAATTTCAAGTAACACAAACAATGTTTCTATCCATTGCTGAACTGGTGTGAATAATATTTAAGTAGTAAAGAATAGCGAAATTCTCTGCTTTTATGGTTTCTCTCAGGTTGCAATGCTAAGAACTTGCTAAATGCTAGAAGTTGAATCCTTACTCGCTCTCCGTCATAACTCTCCTCTAAACTGCTTGTGTGTATGTATGTGCGTTCTTTGTTTTATGTAGCTTAGTATGTTGTGTTATAGAGTAGCAATAAACTTGTGTTTCGTTTTTAAGATCCGTGTTGGTGTGTTGTGTGCTTTTATAAGTCAAAGTCTCAGCTTTAGATACTGTTACCTTGCTCATTAAATAATTAGATACTGTTTTATATTGTCATTGTTGGCCACAAAATAATATAATACAGGATTGCTTTACACTGACCGTTCTATTTGCTGGACAAATGAGTAGGTTAAGTGTAAGCTTTAAATAATTCTATGTAAATCATGTTTGAATCTTTAGATTCAAATCCCCAGAGTTTAAATGTTATTTAAACCAAAAGAGCTGATTCCTTACAGACAATAGAGCAATCAGAACCTCCATCACGAGACTTTTGAATGACCGATCATGTGATGGCCATGCGTTCGACCACGAGATAAACAGAATGTAGAGACAAAGAAAGGAAATGAACGAGAAACTTAATAAAGACAATTCTTATAGATGTTATAACCAAGGCAAAATTTGATATTTTGAATGACATTTATAGGTACTGATGTGCTGTGTTTATTCCAACCAACTAAGTTCATAATGTGTGGTTTTTACCCCTAAAACAGGCTAAAATGATCTGTATGTGTCTGAAATGCTTCATGTTTGTATTTAAACAAAACCTCTTTTTATTTGCAATACATTGCTGTAAATGAGAATTTTGTAATACGAACCATATTCCTCTTGTAACATTTGATGTCAGAAAGTTGCAATTTTACCAGAGATTTTACTACGTAAAGTCTTTTGCAGTGGTTAATGATTAAACCTGATTACACTGGTATGGGCCGTGGCCCCGCCCTTCATCTAGTCGGTCATTGGGTGACAAACTTGGAGGGATGGATCAATACGTGCCCCTTAAAACGTCCTTGCAACCCTGAATCAGTGCGCAGCCTTTTAGCATCAAGCTGGTGTTCACCCGCTGTTGCTTCTCCGCCCCCAATCGCCACCACGAGGTTGGGTCACCACAAACTCTTCATCCAAGCCTCTTAAGTTTCACTCCGCTGAGACTTCCGCGAACTGACTCTCTACGGAGTCCGTTGCCCCGGTAACCCAGGACATCACGCCGAGTGAACCCCAGCGGCCCCACAGAGAAGCCACACTTGAGCACCACGTGTTTCCTCACTCCAGCCCGGCGAGGGAAATCCGAATCAAGAAGACTTCAACAAACTCGCAAGTAACGCAACAACTGTTGTCTCTATCTGATCGGGTGCATATGATTTTAAGCAGTTAAAGATAAGTCAATTCTCTGCTTTTGTGGTTTCTCAGGTGATTCTAAGATCTAGTACAAAATACTAGATGGCCTGGACTGTTTGTCAATTCATTTTGCATCCTCCGAACTGCCTGTGTGTGTGTGTGTGTGTGTGTGTGTTTGTGTGTGAACGTGTGTGTATTTGTTTGTTTGTTGTTTTGATTATTACGTACTTAGCCTCGTGTATCGAATAGTGTAGCTCAATAAATCTTTGTTCTCCTTTGAAAGAACTGTGTTCTTGTTTATGTGCTTGTAAGTCTTTGCCTCAAGCTGTAGATCGTGTTACCTTGCTGAAAAATTAACCCTATTCTGTGCTATGTTATGACCGGTGGCCACGGAAATAATATAGACGAGAATTCGTAAATGTGATGTCTCTATTTGCGGGACACACAAAGGTTGAATCTTTGATCTGATTCAATCCGACTCAATTGAGTCGAATCAATGATTCAAATCTTCAAGATCCGAGTCATTGATATGAGCTAATAATTCCTAAATCAATCTTTTAACGTAGATTGATTTCTTACAAGAGCAATCTCCCGGTCCAGAGTGTGTGACATGCAGCGGCAGACGGTCAAGCTGGGTTTCTCCCTTGCCTGGCATCCTTTGGGTCCGGTCCTCCAGAGCGGTATGTTTTGTTGCGAATTTCCTAAAAAAGCAACACGGTCGTGCAGCGCGTCTTTTTCAAGACGTCGCTCCGACTGTGCGTTTCTGGATGCGGTGGTTTCCTGTCCTCGGATGATGGGCACGAGCACGGCATTTCATGTCTGGGGGTCCAGCATGTTAATGCGGTGCTCGCGGGCAGTGCATGACATCACTGCGGTGGCATGTCTGTGGCGCAGTTAAGATCGTGGTTCGCTCTTGCAAAAGAGCCACCCACCCCAGTTGTCCCCCGCTCTGCGGTGGGCACTCAGGCAAATCTGAGGGTTACAGTGGGAGTAAATCTTCCGCCCTCTGGCTTGTGGACCTCTCGCTCCTCCATGCACTCCATCCCCGGATGGCCGCCCTCTCACTTGATGACACCGAGGCTCAGATGTCCACCGCTGCATCGGAGGTGGGCTGTCATGATCTGATGAAGGATACCCTCCCTCCCCTCACGAGCGAGCGCGGCGGCGGATCTAGAAACAGACATGATAACCGTGCTTTCCCGGGCTGTTCTGGCCGCGGGCCTGGAGATGGTTTATCCCCCAACCCCGCAGCCGCACTGACTAGATGGGCGTATGTGGAAGATTAAAAGGCAAGACAATCTAGCCTCCTTTCCCTTTCTTCCCGGAAGTGCACAGTGGGCTCTCACAATCTTAGGGCACCTTTCTCTGCCTGATCTGCGTGCGCCTCCGCCTCAACACCCTTGAGGGTGGAGCAGCCAGGGAGTACAAGTCGATTCCCCAGATTGAGAGTGCTATCACAGGCCCGCGTGGTGCCTCCTTCTGCAGGATTCAGCCTCATCTCTCGTCCAAGGCATGTCGGTCTTCTGCCTCCCGAGCCAGAGCCCACACAGCCGCAGGCCAGGCTGCTTCCACCCCACATGCTAGGGTCCATGCGCACGCGCTGGCCCAGCTGCACGAGGGTGGTTCCAACCCAGGCTTGTTACAAACCCTGCACTGCACCCGACTGAGCTCCATGGACCTCAAGTCTGCTGCGCGTGCCCTGGGAAGGACGATGGCCACATTAGTGGTCCAGGAGCACCACCTCGGTCTAAACCTGGCAAAAAATATGGGCGAAGTCGACAAAGTTCACTTTCTTGACTCCCCCATATACCAGTCTGGCCCGTTCGGCGACACTGTTGGTGGATTCACCCAGGAATTTACGGCGGTGCAGTCGGATACGATGGGCCATCCTTCGGCGAGGATGTAAGACCGATCCCCTCCCGCTGAACTACGAGTGCTGCTCCACCCCCGCCTGCGCCTCCGGCCAGCGGCAGCACAGAGCACCTTGCAGGCAACCCCGTCCCAGGGTGCCATTAAGTCCGGTTAACGGACCGCGAAGCGCTCCCAAGACGGGCCATCCGGAACTTGCTCTCTCCCCGGTGGGGGGCCGGGCTCCTCAGAGAGAGAGCATCTTTCCCTTCCCCGGATGTGACAGCCCGAATACTGCCAGTCTGGGAAGCGATAAAAAGCCTTCCAGCTCGCAGGATCACGAAACGGCCTCCCAAGTTCACGGGGGTGTATGTCACCAGGGTCAGCCCTGTGCCCGCCCCTGTCTTGCGAGAGAAGATTGCTGTCCTCCTGGTGAAGAATGCAATCTAACCGATCCCTCCAGCCGAGATGGAGAGCGAGTTTACAGCCTGTACTTCTTCGTACTCAAAAGAGTGGTGGGTTACGGCCAATCCTAGATCTGCGTGTTTTGAACCGCTATCTGCACAAGCTACGGTTCAAAATGCTTATGCAGAAGCGCATCCTCCTGTGCGTTCGTCCTCAGGATTGGTCTGCAGCAATAGACCTGAAGGACGCGTACTTCATGTCTCCATACTCCACGCCACCGTCAGTTTTCTGTTGTCTGCATCGAGCGAGCCTGGCAGTACAAGTCCTCCCCTTCGGGCTCTCTCTGTATCTGCGGGTCTTCACCAAGCTCGCGGTGGGTGCCCTAGCGCCCCTTCGGCTCGCGGGCATCCGCATACTCAATTATCTCAGCGACTGGCTGTTTTTAGCCCTCTCGCGGAAGCAATTGACTATGCACAGGGACAAGGTGCTCCAGCACCTCCACCTATTGGGGTTTCAGGGCAACAGAGAAAAGAGCAAACTCCCCCCTGTGCAGAGGATCTCTTTTCTCGGGTTGGAGCTAGACTCAGTCACCATGACAGCGCGCCTCTCCGGAGAGTGCGCTCAGCTAATGCCGATCTGTCTGAGAGAGTTTGACAGCAAAATAGTGGTCCTACTGAAATCTTTCAGATGCTCCTGGGGCATATGGCATCTGCAGCCGCTCGGATAACTCCATATGAGACCACTTCAGCACTGGCTTCACGATCGAGTCCCCAGACGCGCATGGCATGTGGGCACACACTGAGTGAATGTCACTGCGCTGTGTCACCGTGCCCTTAGCCCCTGGAATGACCCCTCGTTCCTACAGGCCTGAGTGCCTCTAGCACAGGCGTCCAGACATATTGTCGTTTTGACAGATGCTTCCAGCACTGGCTGGGGGGCCGTGTGTTGCGGGCATGCAGCTGAAAAGCTCAACCGAGCTCAACCGTGCAGCCCATTCGCTCTCACGGCAGTTTCGCCTGGGAAAATGGAGACTCCACCCCCGACAGGCCAGCTGTTCTGGGCTGCGCCTTTCTCTCTCTAACTCAGAGATTCGTGTGCTCTCGCTTGAGTTCCCCATTTGGCGAACCCTGCAAAGTCCACTGGCTACACAGCTGGCCCCGGGGCGTGCGTAATACGCATTTCTCCAGTGAGCCTACTCGCACAGATACTGTGTAAACTCAAGGAGGTCGAGGAACAGCTCTCGTATTGCACCTCTCTGGCCCAATCGGACCTGCTTTCAACTCTCCTCGTGATGGCCCCTCCCTGGCACATCCCCTGGAAACAGGGGACAGGCACCCTTTAGCACCTGCGCCCAGGTCTATGCCTCACGCAGGATTCATAGATGGAGAGCGGTGGACTTAAGTGGTTAACAATTAGGTGGTTAACACTGTCACTCAGGCTGAGCACCCTCTACGAGGCATGCCCACGCCCTGAAGGGGAGTCTATTCGCTGTGTGGTTACCTTTTTGCCCGAGAAGGAAACCCCGAACATGCCAGATCAGAGTGATGCTATCCTCCTTCAGTTGACTGGAGCTAAGGCTGTCCCCTCCGCTCTGAGGGGTTGGCGTTACGATCATCCCCGCTCTAAGGATGCGGTGATGGCGGCGCGCTGGGAAGTAACGTCTCATCATCCAGTTCCCAGAGGTGCGAGACATGAATATTAATTCTTCCTGTTTCCCTCTCATACCCACTTGGAGATCTCTCTTAGGAGAGGTCTGCTCGATCACTCTACTCAGTATCTTAAGATTCTCTCCAGGTAGACAGCTCTGCTGGTCGCGTTCACATCGGCCAAATGGGTGGGTATCTGGAGGCATTTTCAGGTCAGCGAAATGTCCCAGCATTTTGGGCCGGCCCACTCTCACGTTCTTTCAGCTACGTAGTGAACCTGGAAGCGCTGCCCACAGAGGAGGCAGACCCAGCCCCTTTATTTGCTGTGTCCTTTGCACTTTGCGTATTATACGGACCGTACTCAGCTCTTTATCTGTTACATGATCGGCAGAAGGGAAGTGCCGTATCCAAACAGAGGTTGGAACATACCCACTGAACAGTGAAAGCCATCTCACTCTCCAGGGTGAGCGCATCCTTTTGGACGCTAGCACGCGGCGCCTCTCTAACAGACATTGTAGAGCTGCGCGCTGGGCGACACCTATTGTTAGATTTATTAATGTTGAGGGGAGCCGATTTCCTTACGCGGTGAATGAGAAATTCGGTTAGGTGTTGTAAAACGCTTGCTGCGCCATTCTCTCTAACACAGAGATATGTGCGCTTTTTCGCTCTGTCAGTAAAGTTCCCTGCTTGGCGAACCCTGCAGATATTCCTCCGAGGCCCTCAGCATCTGACTCAGCGGAGGAGTCAGGCGCTGGCCCGTTACGTTGTTGGTATGCCTGCTGGTCAGCCCACGTTCTGGGTATAGGTGCCCGATATGTGCGATCCCCACTAGGCGATCCCATATGCTTATACTGCCACGGTGCAGTCCCCCCTCACAGGCGGACCCGTGTCTTCCCTCACCGATAACCATCTTATATTCATATGCGTACTCCCCCTTCTCAGGGCTAGTCTATATGCTCTCTCGCCACCAGTCTCCCCACTTGGGTAGCAGGTGGCCTCCGCAGCGTCCTGCCTATCGGGACTGCACTCTTTCCCAACGTACTGTCGTATTAAATTCCTCGAGATTATTCTAGACGCATTTGCGGCTCCCGAAAAATATATCTAAATCTGTAAATCTTCTGTTGAAGTGGGATAAGTAAGGGCCAGGGAACACGTTGGAAGACCGCGCCTCTGGTGATGAAGGTGCGCTCATGCTGTCTTTTTGCCTGGCAAACCTCTCATTGGGGGCGAAGTTAAGGTTCAATCATTATGGCGTTTTCCATACATTTCCCCATAGTGGAAGTTTCCACATAGCATTGATGTTCCCCTTTCGAAGGGGAACGCTCGGGTTACTAAAGTAACCCTTATTCCCAGAGCGGGGAACGGAAATGCTATGTTCCTTCGCCATAATGATTGCCCCTTAGCTGTTGAGGTGAAAGTCTCTTCCGCTAAAAAAATGATGCTTTGGCTATGTTCGCTTTGTGCTCTTATAGCCAAATTTATTGCAATGAGCATCAGCTGCGCAAGCTGAAGCTATCAACTCATTGACATTTCATTGGCCCGTTTTCATACTCTTTCAGATGATTGGCTTTCTGAATGAAATCCCCATAGTGGAAGTTTCCACATAGCATTTCCGTTCTCCCCCTCGGGGAACGAGGGTTACTTTAGTAACCAGAGCGTTTTAGGTCATATCTTTCTCATAGTTCTGTAAACATGCAGGGATGCAAACTTCAAGTACTGGTGTTTATTTACACACATCAAAACAAGCACAAGTGTTTTTCCAAATCAAAACACAAAATAGTAATTTCACTGAGAAAAAAAAATTAAAAATCAAGACTACATCGTGTTGTCTCTCTGGATCCGGCCACAAAATTTAATCTACATCACATGCAATGTCCTCTAGTCCAAGGCACCAGGGAAAGTATCTGATTGCAAAGTGAACCAATTATCTAAAACAGTTTTCACATGTGACAGTTTGCCAGACAGTTTTCAAAATAGTGTAAATAATAGACATAAATGTGTATAGCTTTGCTAGGAGTGTGTTGATCATTTGGAAATTCAGTGTAAAGCAGTGATTTGTGTTTACAGATCCGTAAAAAGAGTGTTGTGCAGTGGATTGTACCTGCAATTTTGCAAAGTGTGTTACAAAATTGCAAACTTAGTGCAAAGCAATGTTTGTGCTTTTAATTTTGCAAACTCAGTGAGTGGTTTTGCTATAAGAACTAATCGTTTAATAAATTGTGCTATAAGAATCTCAGTTAGGGTTTAAGCATTCAGAAAAAACTGTAATAGCTTTGCCCTTTGACCAGAACATAACTTCCTCATTGCGCCAGTGTAATGCGCCCTCTACAGGCATCTTACCGAACACACTTCAGTTCATATAACAGAACACACATTTAGTTTTTAGGTCTTTTCAAATATAAAACCAAAAGAAAGATTAAAAAAATTAATTTGGAGTCCCCTATTTTTGCTTAAACTTTTATATTTTACTGTTACATTTACAGTCTGTCACATCATACACTTAGTAAACAGGTTTCACCCAACTGATACACTATGAAATGGGGTATACTACATGAAACTTTGGTTACATACCTGTTCTGCAGTCTAAAGGTCAGGCGACAGTAAAATAACTCAAGTTTAGCTGCACTCTCTGTCCAGCCTTACGCATCGTCAGCCCATGGTTGATGACATGATCTACTAAGGTTGCTCTGATTTCATTTGAAAGCTTGAAAGTTTGTCTTCTTTGGCCATGAAGTCCTCTACCTGCTCTACCCCTACCTCTCACTCTTCCTCCCCCTCTTATTCTCAACCTCTCTCTTACTCTCTCTGCAATGTCTTCCATTTTTGTTGTAAAAAAGGGTTGTCACCTGTGGTCTTTTCATAGCGCTTACGTCCTGTTTGAAGTGTTAACAATTATCCATTGAGGTGTTTGGCCATGTGGCACATGTAATTGGCCAATTAGCTCATGTAGTGTCATTTTGAATGGCAGTGTTTTGAAATGGCAAACATGTGACTTTATGTCAGCTGTGACCTCTTGAACCTTTGATTGACACTACATTGAGCCAATAGCTGAAGGAGAGGTGTCACCATTCAATGAGCTTCCCAAAACTTGAGATGGTCCCGCCCTTCTTTCTTGACAGTTCACAATGATTGCAAAGACTTCGTGAATGCATTGGGCCAGATATGCTTGCGATTTCTAATCATGTTAAGATTCCAACGCAATGTTATTTAATCATTATTTAAAGTAAATCCCATAACAAACATTCCATTCATACAGTTTACTAAGTGGTGACATCATTTTTAAGTTCAAGGGTTGATATTGGCAGTTGCTATATTTATTATTATTATTATAAATAATGTTTTTTATATATATTATAAAAAATAAAAAAAAAAAAAAAACGCAAGCATAGAAGTCCAATTGAAACACGCCATAGTGACTCCCATGTCATTACACACAAAGTGTCATATGCAAGTTTATAATGGCAAGTCTGTTGGGTGTAAACTGCAAAGAAACAAACTTTCCGCTTGACTGCTAAGAATGGGAGGAGGAATGTTTTATCCATTGACTGTGTTGGATACATTGGCATTTAAAAAAAATAAAAATAATTCTACATCACAAAGGAGTTAAACTTCTCTCCACAATCACTTCACCCGCTCCGTCTACAAGAGGTACTTCCAGGACCATCAGCCAAGCCACGCCCCATATCCTCAGCTCTCTATCCATCTGCCATCCTGCGGGGGGGGGGGCGAATGCCCACCTCTACTATCCCTGCACATTGTGACAACAAAGCTATTGTACCACGCATTAACAAAGGCACTTCCATTCACAGTTGCCCATGCCCATACCAAGATGCCTCGCATGGATATCAGCTAAAACAAATCATTATGTCTACTGCACATGTACCATGTTGTAAAATTTAATTTCTGATTTTCTCTTGCTTTCTCATTTCAGAGAACAAGACAAACGGCTACAGAAGCAGACCCTCATCCAACCTATTACACTCCATATCCATTCCAAATACATTTCCACTTACACAGCCCATACCCTTGATGCCGTGTTCACACTAGCCTTTTGGTTTTTGAGATGTTAACATCACATTTCAATTCCACCCCACCATAGCTGATCTAACTTTGCAGGATGAAGAAACTATCTTTCTTTAATTCGGAAAGCAAAACAGATCAATTATGCAAAAGACATCCTACATACATTTTTGACATCCCCTCCCCCACACACCCATTTCAAACCCCCCTAGCATTATTACACCACAAGAGAACAATATCACCTCAGGGAAGCCCAGCTGATCCTCTCCAGTAGACTTCCACCCGCATACATTCCTAGGCATAAGAACTATCCTGCCATTTCCCCCTATTGCCCCTCTTATTAACATAGGAGCTCTTTTTTCTTTTATTTTTCTCCCCAAACTCTAACTATCCCATACTTCCATTCTCTCTCATTCACCACAGCACTGACCCATTTAGGGGTCACCCTGATTTTCAATTGCTGCAGCAGCAACGCTCTAAACAAGCTCATATACATTTACATTTCCAACACCACTATCGTCACACTCCCCCAGCACTAATACAGCAGTAAATGCTTCTGCTGGAGCACACATTGCCTCCATACTGACCCACCGCATCTCTGCAGCAGCAGAGGCATTCCGCTGAGCTACACTCACCCATAGCACTACTGCAACTGCAGTGAAACTCAAGCTGAGCCCTTATTTACTCTCATCTCTACATATCATCACTGACAATATTTTACATTCCTGAGGGAGCATTCATAACTCTTCAATACTGACTACCACTGCACCTCTGCAACAGCAGAGACGCTCTGCCGAGCTACACTCACCAATTGCACCTTTGCTCAGCTGAGCCTTAATCTCCCTCTGCTCACCCCCCCCCCTCCTTATTTATAGATAATACAAACTGCCCAGTAACACGATTCTGATTCAGAGACACCTCAAAGCAATTCTCCACCTCTCAGCCCCCCCCCCCCCCTGTTCTTTTTTGCACTTGATTATTATGCGTTTAATGTTAAAAAATCAATAATGAATAGGCCTCAAGAGTGCAGGGGCGCCTGCAGGAATTAACTCCAAGGTAGGGGAGCGCGGGGCACAAAGTAATGTGGGGTTAAATGTAACACGAAATTTTAAGGTATTTGCTCAGGGTTAATCATGGCATGCTTCTGAGGTTTTCACCGCAGTGTCGGCAGACGTCTTCCTGCCAATTATTGAAAATTTTCGGCAAAATTTGAATGAGATACACAGGAGAAACCATTTTTGCAGGATAAAAGTATTTATTATTATAGTCGATATTTTTTTATTTTGAAAAAATCGGTGGAAGTATGTATGTAAAATCTTATATTATTGTGATTACCGTCTTCTAGGCTAAAAGATGAAACCATTTTGAAAGATTTATAAGACACAGTGACTGCTAGCCAGTTTTGAGTAAAACATGACACAGCGGGGTTAGTTGTAACAGGGTGTTACAATTAAGCCACACACTGTTGGACACCAATTAAACCAACAAATTTTTTTTTTTTTTTTGAGCGTAATGTTGAGAACTTTTTAAATAAAAATGTTTTTTAGTAGAAAATATTGTTTTAATTGAAATTTTTTTTTTATTGCTAATAATGCAAATAAATGTAATGTATAATAATGAATAAATGGATAATAGCTAATGCAAATAGATTCAAATGTGCTATCCAATAAACAAAAAAATAAATAAACATACTGTGCTATGTAGAATAAAAAAGAGATGAGCCATTTACTGAGGAAATATAGCTACTATTTAAAGTAAACTGAATTTAAATGAATTGTGTGAAGGCCAGATTGACCGTCGGACCGTCCCGGTGCTCCCTATGGCTAGTCCGCCCCTGCCTGAGTGTGTGTGTGTGCATTTTCACCTGAGCCTCTTTCTTCCAAAACCGAAAGTTGCTTATGTCAGGCAATATTTCGATTTTTAATAAAAAGTTAATTTAGATAAGCCAATATTTTAAAATTGCAGTAAAGTAACTGTGACGTGCGGCCACACATCGAATCTGAGGTCTGATCTCATCTCTCTCTCGCTGTCATCCAGACATTGATACGGAGATGCCGCACAAGTCAAGCCGCAAAACTGAGGCTGTTACAGGTTTACAGAATAGCTGAAGCCTTTGCGAAATCTGTCAAAATACAGCACTGAAATAATAGGCATAAATGTCTTTGAGCTAATAAGTCTTTCTATAGGATATATGTTGCAATCAGAGCCAATGGTATGTAGAATTTGTGTAGCCTAATAATTATATTAATTTTAATAAAATGAAAACCAAAATAAACAATTCATTGCATTTTTCATTTGATAAAAAAAATAAGGAAACACAAAAAATCAAAGGGTGACTAGTTTGTATTCATTTGTTTTAATATGAATAAAAATATGCTTAGCCTATTTAAGCTTAAAACGGTTATATGCGCTGCCAATAGGCAAGCCATTCAAAAATATTATTTTACTGTGTACTGGGTTATAATGTATATTTTACAATAAAAACGAAATGTAGTATGCCTCGCTGTCATTTAAAACATGCAATTCATAACACACCAGATCTGTAGGCCTGTGTATGCAGTGTGTAAACTTACAGGGTACCGTCAATAGTCATAGGCCTACTGCGCACCACGTTGTTGAATTCCAATATCTCTGAGGGGGATTATGTTACCCGATAGTCTGTATTACCTTGAGAGATTTTAAAAATAAAAGGCATTTTAAATCTGCAACAAATAAAACTGGTTTCATGAAGTTCTGCACTGGGCTAGACTAGGCTTTCTGATTTTTACAGAAGCTGTAAACTGACACGCGCGCGGTGACCGCAGTGATATTTAAACTCAGGCGCTTTTATTCAGCCTGTAGTAGATTTTTTACATAATGTTCCATTTCTTAAAATTTATTTAATTTTTTTTATAGTTTATATATAAAATGAGTGCTAGCTTGTTTGAGTGCTTAGTTGTGATCATCATGCAAGGATCATATTTCATATTCGGTTTATTCTTCAGTAGCCTATAGATTTGTTAATAATGTATTTTATACATGGGTTGTTTATAAGGACTATGCTATTAATATATAATACATTAGGCTAATTAATACATTAAGACACTGAAGTCGGGTAGGACAACAATCACATCCATAGTGAATTACTGTTGAGTGGTATCGGTGCGTGTTATCGGCCTTTCATGTCCGATACGAGTACGAGTATTTTAACCAAGTATCGACTCGATACCCGATACTGGTATTGGTGCATCCCTAGTCTTTATTCCGGGATTACCATGAAGTAAATCATATCTCAAAGAATTTACTAGGGCACTGGCGATGTTTACTGGGGCACGTGCCCCAGTAAATTGGGTCTAGCGATGCTCCTGCCATCAGCCTGACAAAAACCAAAGTCATGGGCCAGGATGTCAGCAGCACTCCCAAGATTTCCATCGGTGATCACACCCTTGAAGTAGTTGAGGGCTTTACATATCTTGGCTTTTCTTTCTCCAGCAACCTCTCTGGAGAGCGAACTGAACACCAGTATTGGCAAGGCATCAATCGCCATGGTCCGATTGACCGAGAGAGTGTGGAACAACAGGTTTCTCACTATGAACACCAAAATAAAAGTTTACCAGGCGTGTCCTCAGCACTCTTCTCTATGGCTGTGAGACATGGACCATGTACACCTGGCAAGAACACAGACTCAATTATTTTCATCTTTGCTGCCTGAGGAGGATTCTGGGCATCTCCTGGCAGGACCATGTCTCAAAAACAAATGTGCGAGCCAAGGCAAAAAACCCCAGCATGCATGCACTCCTTTCCCAAAGATGCCTTTGCTGGTTAGGACATGTCTGCCATATGCAGGATGGTCGAATCCCCAAAGACATAATGAATGGTGAGCTTTCCTCTGGCACCAGACCAACATGGAGACCAGCGCTCCGGCATGCCGTAAGGGCCAGCATAAAGCTGAGTGAGGGAAAGAGAGAGGACCAACAGGAAGCAAAGAGACAGAATAAAGAGCAGAGACGGGGCCTACAGAAGAAGCCACAGGCTTCAAATGTAGCAAATGCAACAGATTCTGTCGCTCCTGTATTGGACTGTTTAGCCACATCAGGCACTGCAACTCCACCACAGACTGACCTGGGTGCAACTCCATTGTCTCTAGAGACAGAAGGATGCCTATAATTTGAATTGATGCCAAACGTGCAAGATAAAGTCATAAATTCACAACATACACCATATGAAGAGGATGAAGATTCTGTGTGGAATGTCAGTGACCTAAGCTCTGATTGAAGTGAAGGGGGTGGCAGAGGTGGGTAACTGAAGCAGTTGAGAAACTAGCTTGTAGAACTACTAATCAGACTGGAAAGTTTGTTTTATTGCATAGCAATTATTTTTGTCTTGCCTTATGAAATTCCATAACAGTTATCAGGGTCTGATATTATGGAGAGATTTAGCCGTCCTTACAAAAGTATGTGACGCAACCAATATAAGCCAGTTCAGAGAGCAAACAGGTTGTTGAAGGTGGGGAGGAGAGTGCCTAAGCATGGATAGAAGAAACAATGTGAGAGAACGAGTGTAATGGGCAATTTATGAACTAGTACCTTTATTGATACTTTAAACAATGTAAAGGAGGTTCCCCTTCGGGAGGGGAACTTCAATGCTATGTGGAAAAACTTTCAGATGATTGGATTCTGACAAATCCCCATAGTGGAAGAGTATAAAAACGGGCCAATTAAATGCCAATGAGTTGGCGGCGTCAGCGTTCACAGCTGTCATCAATGACAATTAACTTGCCATAAAAGCCCAGCATGTGCTCAGCAATGGCATCTTTTTCGATTTCAGAGCCTTTCACGATGCTTCTGAGAGAGTCTTTGAGCCCTGTGTCTACAGAGGGAGATCGAGAAGCAGCTTCTCCCGGTCCAGAGTGCGTATACACAGTGGCAGACGATCGAGCTGGGTTGTTCTCCCTTGCCTGGCGTCCTTTGGGTCCGGTTCTCCAAGAGTGGCATGTATAAAGGAAGCAAGTTTCCTAAAGGAGCAACCCGGTTGATTAGCGTGTCTTTTTCAAGATGCGCTCCGACCGTGCGTTTCTGGATGCGGTGGTTTCCTGTCTCCGGATGATGGGCACAAGCACAGCGTTTCATGTCTGGGGGTCCAGCATGTCAATGCGGTGCTCGTTGGCAGTGCATGTTGTCATTATCAGAGATGGGAAGTAACGAAGTACAAATACTTTGTTACTGTACTTAAGTAGTTTTTTCTGGTATCAGTACTTTACTTCACTACTTATTTTTTTGACAACTTTTTACTTTTACTTCTTAAATTTTTACACAAATATCTGTACTTTCTACTCCTTACATTTTTAAAACCACGGTTGTTACTTTCGTTTTCATGTGTTTGGTGGCGCGATCTATATTATTTCTTATCATTGCGCAATAATATGAGCGCCTTTTTGATGCAATCAATCTATTTTTCCTCATTGCGCTCCTGTGTGCTGCAGCGTGTGGCTTCTTCAAGGCTACCGCGCACCACACATGGGCTAGTTTATGAACATTACTATGAGAAAGGCAAGGATGACTACGGAGATGAGACAGAGGGAGTCGGCGAATTTAACATGACTGATGCTGTCCTGTTTACAGAGTAATAAGACACCTTTTGCTCGGTCCGATCATAGGTAAACAAGACAGACACATCCTAGTTCAAAAACATGCCGTTTAAATGCTTAAGGCTTTTTTCACCTTCCGATCATACTTCACGTGCTTTCATTCTAATACCACGAAAAAATAGTGCTTTTTTTGTAAAGATTTGTACATTTAGTACTAAAACAATCAAATACTTTATAAAAAATATAAGCATTGCGGTTTATTTCTAATAAGTTCATATTTCCCAATACAGAATTTATGATGTTTTTCAGTTTTTTATTGATTTTTTTTATTGACTACATGATTTTACATAGGCCTACACTGTTGTCTTTAATTAATAATTTTTAACAAAAGCAAGTATACTGGGCAATTTATGAATAAAAATATAATGCAAAATATACTGAATTTATCACTTGAATAAAAGATCATGCACATGTTTTGTAGGTTGTAGTCAAGCCTGCATATGTTGCTTTTAGCATAGAATACATGTATTAGTTTTACTCAGTCACTTTGGCACATTTCTCAGAACAGAATTGAAATTTGCAAAACAGTAGGCCTAAGTGCATTTCTCAAAACAATGCATATAATTAGCAAAACACCACAGATTACCTGCAAAAGCCAGTCTCCTGCTCAAAATCCTTAGTTCATCTCTCAAAACTACATTTCTGTGTCAATGAACATGTCAGTGGCTTCAGAATGACATGTCCTTGTGTCATTGTGTATGGATAAGACAGTCAAATTACTTAGTAGTCATGTTGTCAATAACTGTGTACTTTGGATTGGGGTGTTCTGGTGTAAACTATGGCAATATTTTTTTGCCTGTTTGTACTGTAATTAGTTCATGTCAGAAAGGAAAAGATAGCACCACATAGCACAAAGAAAAATACCTTTAAGACCTTCATTAGAAAAAGTCAAGAGTCACCTGGGAGAAATTGACAAATTGTAAACAGATTTATAACAAAAAGTATAATGGAAATGTATAAAAAAACGCATTATGACTAAATATTCTGACAACTTGTTCAGCCATTTTACACATAAAGACTTGAGTCATAAACAAGATATTAAATATTGTGGCAGTGAAACTATTCAGACAGAGACCAAAATAATACATTTTGATCAACATGACACAAGCAACTGCTAATATAGGAAACATCAGAAAATTGCACATAATCATTTGCATGAATGTACAAAAGCATTTGCAACTTGTTTATATTGAGAAACGCTCCGGTTACAAAGGTAACCCTCGTTCCCCGAGGGGGGGAACGGATATGCTATGTGGAAACTTCTACTATTGGGATTTCATTCGGAAAGCCAATCATCTGAAAGAGTATGTAAACGGGCCAATGAAATGCCAATGAATTGGCAGCTTCAGCTTGCGCACCTGATGCTTGTTGCAATTAATTTGGCTATAAGAGCACATGTGCGAGCAAAGCTAAAGCATCATTTTTTTAGCGGAAGAGACTTTCACCTCAACAGCTAAGGGGCAATCATTATGGCGAAGGAACATAGCATTTCCGTTCCCCCCCCTCGGGGAACGAGGGTTACCTTAGTAACTGGAGCGTTCCCCTTCGGGAGGGGAAATTCAATGCTATGTGGAAACTTCCACTATGGGGAAATGTATGGAAAACGCCATAACGATTGAACCTTACTTTCGCCCCGATGAGAGGTTTGCCAGGCAAAGAGAGCGTGAGCTGTCAGTTCCCTGGCCCTTACTTATCCCACTTCAACAGAAGATTTACGGATTTAGATATATTTTTCGGTAGCCGCCAATGCGTCTAGAATAATTTCTAGGAATTTAATAGGACAGTACGTTGGGAATGCGTGCAGTCCCGATAGGGAGGACGCTGCGGAGGCCACCTGCTACCCAAGTAGGGAGACTGGTGGCGAGAGAGCATATGGACTAGCCCTGAGAAGGGGGAGTACGGATATGAATATAAGATGGTTAGCAGTGAGGGAAGACACGGGTCCGCCTGTGAGGGGGGAGTGCACCGTGGCAGTACAAGCATATGGGATCGCACATAGCGGGCACCTATACCCAGAACGTGGGCTGACCAGCGGGCATACCAACAACATAATGGGCCAGCGCCTGACTCCTCCGCTGAGAATATCTGCAGGGTTCACCAAGCGGGGAACTTTACTGACAGAGCGAAAAAGCGCACGTATCTCCGTGTTAGAGAGAATGGCGCAGCAAGCATTTTACAACACCTAACCAAATTTCTCATTCACCGCGTGAGGAAATCGGCTACCCTCAAGATTAATAAATCTCGCAATAGGTGTCGCCCAGCCCGCAGTTCTACAGTGTCTTTTAGAGAGGCGCCGCATGCTAACGCCCAAAAGGATGCGCGCTTCGAGGAGCGCGCTCTCACTCCTGGGGGACACGGCTCGCCCTGGCTCAGATGAGCGAGGGAGATGGCATTCACTGTTCAGTGGGTATGTTCCAACCTCTGTTTGGATACGGCACTTCCCTTCTGCCGATCACCATAACAGATAAAGAGCTGAGAACAGTCCGTATAATACGCAAAGCGCAAAGGACACAGCAAATAAAGGGGCTGGGTCTGCCTTCTCCATGGGCAGCGCTTGCAAGTTCACTACGCAGCTGAAAGAACACTGTAGGAACCTAGAGCACCTAGGTGGGCGGGGGTCTCGGGTAAATGTGAGAATGGGCCAGCCCAACACGCTGGCACATTACGCTGACCGAAAATGCCTCCAGATACCCACCCATTTGGCCGATGCGAACGCGACCAGCAGAGCGGTCTACCTGGACAGAATCTTAAGATACTGAGTCGAGTGATTGAGCAGACCTCTCCTAAGAGAGATCTCCAAGTGGGTATGAGAGGAAAACAGGAATAATGAATGTCCAGTCTCGCGCCTCTGGGAACTGGATGATGAGATGATACTTCCCAGCGTGCCGCCATCGCCGCATCCCCTAGAGGGGACAGCCTTAGCTCCAGTCAACTAAAGGAGGATAGCATCACTCTGATCTGGCATGTTCGGGGTTTCCTTCTTGGGGGGAAAAAGGTAACCACACAGCGAATAGACTCCACTTCAGGGTGTGGGCATGTCTCGTAGAGGTGGTGACAGTGTTAACCACCTAATCGGTAGGTCACCTAAGTCTTCCACGCTCCATCTATGAACCGTACGTGAGGCATAGATCTGGGCACGGGTGCCAAACGGTGCCTGTCCCCTGTTTCCAGGGAATGTGCCAGGGAGGGGCCATCACGAGGAGAGTAGAAAGCAGGTCCGATTGGGCCAGAGAGGCGCAATACGAGAGCTGTTCCTCGACCTCCCTGAGTTTACACAGTATCTGTGCGAGTAGGCTCACTGGAGAAATGCGCATTACGCAGGCCCCGGGGCCAGCTGTGTAGCCAGTGGACTTTGCAGGGTTCGCCAAGTGGGGAACTTAAGCGAGAGCGCACAAATCTCTGAGTTAGAGAGAGAAAGGCGCAGCCCATAACAGCTGGCCAGTCGGGGGTGGAGTCTCCATTATCCCAAGCGTGAAACTGACGTGAGAGCGAATGGACTGCACGGTTGAGCTCGGAGGAGGAAAATGGAATGCAGCGATTGCGCCGCGTATGACTCCGGGGGAGCAGACAGCGAGCGAGCTGAGACATGCGGCGAGAGCGGATAGCCCAATGCGGTTGATATACACCACTGTCCGTCCTGACCAGCACGTGTTGTTGCTCCAGCACCGGTAAAAAATGGTGGAGAGCGAGGAACACTGCCAACGGCTCTAGGCGATTGATATGCCAATGCAACTGGGTTCCTTTTCACAGGCCCGTGGCTGCATGCTCGCAACACACGGCCCCCTGCCCGTGCTAGAAGCATCTGTCAAAATGACAATATTTGTGGACACCTGTCCTAGAGGCACTCAGGCCTGTAGGAACGAGGGATCGTTCCAGGGTCTGAGGGCGCGGCGACACAGCGTAGTGACAGTCACCCAGTGTGTGCCCGCGTGCCATGCGGGTCTGGGGACTCGATCATGAAGCCAGTGCTGAAGTGGTCTCATATGGAGCAATCCGAGCAGCGTGAAAGCGGCTGCGGATGCCATATGCCCCAGGAGCCTCTGAAATATTTCAGTGGAACCACTATTTTGCTGTCGAACTCTCTCAGACAGTTCAGCATTAGCGGAGCGCACTCTCCGGAGAGGCGCGCTGTCATGTGACCGAGTCCAGCTCCAACCCGAGAAAAGAGATCCTCTGCACGGGGGCGAGTTTGCTTTTTCTCGGTTGACCTGAAAAAATGCTCTCTCTGAGGAGCCCGGCCCCCCACCGGGGAAGAGAGCAGGTTCCCACTTCTCCCGATGGCCCATCTCAGGAGCGCTTTGCGGTCTGTTAACCGGACTTAACGGCACCCTGGGACGGGGAACGCTGGTTGCCTGTGAGGTGCTCGCACTGCCGCTGGCCGGAGGCGCAGGCGGGGGCGGAGCAGCACTTATAGACGGGCGCTTCAGCGACAAGCAGTGGATGTGGAAGGTTCGGTGGGGGGGGGAGTTAAGGGCGGTCTTACATCCCCGCCGATGGATGGTCCATCGTATCCAACTGCGCCGTCGTGAATTCCTGGGTGAATCCACAAACGATGTCGCTGAACAGGCCAGACTGGTATATGGTGGAGTCAAGAAAGTGAACTTTGTCGACTCCGTGCATATTTTTGCCAGGTTTAGCCCGAGGTGGCGCTCCTGGACCTCTAACGTGGCCATCGTCCTTCCCGGGGCACATGCAGCGGACTTGAGGTCCGTGGAGCTCTGTCGGGTGTGGTGCGGAGCTTGTAACAAGCCTGGGTCGGAACCACCCTCGTGTAGCTGGGCCAGCGCGCGCGCATGGACCCTGGCATGCAGGGGGGCTCTGGCATGCAAGGGCTCTGGCTCGGGAGGCAGAGGACCAACACGCCTTGGACGAGAGATATGGCTGATTCCAGCAGAAGGAGGCACCACGCGGGGGCCCGTGATGGCACTCTCAATCTGGGGAACCGACTCGTACTCCCTGGCTGCTCCACCATCAAGGGTGGTGAGGCGGAGGCGCATGCAAATCAGGCAGAGAAAGGTGCCCTCAAGACTGCGTGAGCCCACTGTGCACTTCCGGGAACCAAGGGATGGGAGGCTAGAAGGTCTTGGCTTTTATTCCTCCACCTACACCCATCTAGTCAGTCCGGCCGCGGTGCTGGGGGATAAACCATCTCCAGACCCACGACCGAAAGCACGGTTATCATGTCTGTTTCAAGATCGTCCGCCGCCGCGCTCACTCCCGAGGGGAGGGAGCGGAGGGGGGGAAATCCTTCATCAGATCATGACAGCCCAACCTCCGATGCAGCGGTGGACATCTGAGCCTCGGTGTCATCAAGTGAGAGGGCGGCCATCCGAGGATGGAGCGATTCTCTTACTCAAAGCTTGGATGGAGCACGTGGAGGAGTGAGAGGTCCACAAGCCCGAGGGCGGCAGATTTACTTTCACTGTAACCCTCAGATCTGTCCGAGTGCCCACCGCGGAGCGGGGGACAACTGGGGTGGGTGGCCCTTTTGCAAGAGCTAACCGCGGTCTTAACTGCGCAACAGACATGCCACCGAGTGATGGCATGCACTGCCCGCAAGCACCACATTAACATGCTGGACCCCCAGACATGAAACGCAGTGCTTGTGCCCATCATCCGAGGACAGGAAACCACCGCATCCAGAAACGCAGTCGGAGCGACGTCTTGAAAAAGACGCGCTGCACGACAGTGTTGCTCTTTTAGGAATACATACCGCTCTGGAGAACCGGACCCAAAGGACGCCAGGCAAGGGAGAAACCCAGCTCGACCATCTGCCACTGCGTGTCACACACTCTGGACCGGGAGATCGCTCTCGCTGACTCTCTGTCTCAAACTCAGCTGGAGGAACCCTCATCGACTCTCTCAGAAGGCTGTTGAAGTCTCTGAAGTGAAAATGATGCTTTGGTTTTGCTCGCACATGTGCTCTTATAGCCAAATTAATTGTAACGAGCTTCAGGTGCGCAAGCTGAAGCTGCCATTTCATTGGTCCGATTACATACTCTTTCAGATGATTGGCTTTCTGAATAAAATCCCCATAGTGGAAGTTTCCACATAGCATTGAAGTTCCCCTCCCGAAGGGGAACTGCTTTTTTAATGTGCACAAGTGACACAATGATGATCTAAAGATTGAACAGGTAGTTTTGAGAATTTCAATTCTGATCTGAGAAATGGACCAAAGCCACTGAGAAAAACTGTAACAGAATTAAGGTTTATCCATTAAATAAAAACACACTTAAATAGCGGGTTATGTATGAGAGCTGCTCTTTGAAGAGAATAAAGCAGCTTTAGCCTAATGCAAAAAAAATGTTTGCAGTCAAATTTGATAAGAATTTATTTTAGCAAAAAAAAAAAAAAATTATATATTTTGGACAGAATTCAGTGTAAAATGTAAGACATTAATGGCGACGCAGTGGCGCAGTAGGTAGTGCTGTTGTCTCACAGCAAGAAGGTCGCTGGTTTGAGCCTCGGCTGGGTCAGTTGGCGTTTCTGTGTGGAGTTTGCATGTTCTCCCTCCGTTAGCGTGGGTTTCCTCCGGGTGCTCTGGTTTACCCCACAGTCCAAAGACAAGCGGTACAGGTGAATTGGGTTGGCTAAATTGTCCGTATGAGTGTGAATGAGTGTGTGTGGATGTTTTCCAGAGATGGGAAAATTCCGCTGTGGCGACCCCAGATTAATAAAGGGACTAAGCTTAAAAGAAAGTGAATGAATGAAGGAATGTAAGACATTATTTAAAAAGATAGACAGGCCTACAAAATTATTTTTTAGAGTGTATGAACATGAATGGCAGCTGTTGTTTTTGATCTAACAGCCGCAAAATTACATGATGAATGCCTTTTTAAGCAATGTTGTTAAGCTATTTGCAGAAATTGATGCTGCTTGGCTACTTTCATAAATTTGGCAACAAACATTTTACATAAAAAATGGAAATGTAAGTTAGTTTATATTAATGTATCAACAGGATGTGAAGTCTAATTACTTACCTATCCTCACTCGCTATCCTTCAGATTAGTCCCTGATTTATCAGGGGTTGCCACAGCAGAATGAACCACCAATTATTCCAGAATTTGTTTTACACAGCGGATACCCTTCCAGCTGCAACCCAGTACTGGGAAACACCCACACACACACGCGCGCACACACGCGCGCGCACACACACACACACACACACACACACACACACACTTATACACTACAGCCAGTTTAGTTACCTATTATTCACCTATACCGCATGTCTTTGGACTGTGGTTGAAACTTTTTTACTTTGTACATTTTTCAGGCTATACTTCTTTACCTTTACTTAATAACAAAAGTGTAGTCAGTACTTCTACTTTTACCAGAGTCGTTTTAAACATGAGTATCTGTACTTCTACTTAAGTAAAGGATGGATGTACTTTTGCCATCTCTGGTCATTATGATGTCATGTCTGTTGCGCAGTTAAGATTGCATTTCACTCTTGCAAAAGAGCGACCCGCCCCAGTTGTCCCCCGCACTGCGGTTGGCACTCGGCCTGATCTGAGGGTCTCATTGGGAGTAAATCTGCCGCCCTCTGTCTCGCGGACCTCTTGCTCCTCCAAGCTTCAGGTGAGAGAAGCGCTCCATCCTCGCATGGTCGCCCTCTCACTTGATGACACCGAGGATCAGATGTCCATCGCTGCATCGGAGGATGGGCTGTCATTGTCTGATGAGGATGCGAACCCGCTTGCTCCCTCCCTCCGGGGTGGAGAGCCAGGCGTTGGCATCTACAAAGCAGACATGATGTCTATGCTAGACTGACTAGATGGGTGTTATGTGGAGGATATAAGGCAATACCTTCAAAGCCTTCCGTCCCCTTCTTCCCGGAAGTGCGCAGTAAGCTCATGCAGTCTTGGAGGGCACTTTTTTCTGCCCGATCTGCGTGCGCTTCCATCCTCACCATCCTTGTAGGGTTGGTTGTTATTGTCTGATGAGGATTCGAACCTGCTCTCTCCCTCCGGGATGATGAGCGCGGCGTCGAATCTAGAAGCAGACTTTGCGGCCGAGCTTTCCCAGACCGACTAGAGGTGTGTGATGGGGAGGATATAAAGAAGGCAAGACCTTCTAAGCCTCCACGTCCCCTTCTTCCTGGATGTGCACAGTAAGCCCACGCAGTACGCTGCGTGCGGCTCCGCCCTTACCATGCATGCCATGGCCACCTACCAGTGCTATCTAGTGCAGGCGCTGGCCCAGCTGCGTGGGGATGGTTCCAACCCTGGACTGAGCACGAGCTCCGCACCGCAACCGCCTAAAAGTGGGCTTTTAAGTTTGTATGAGCAGTTCTGCCACAGGCCATTGACAATCTCCTTTGTCACAGAAGCATTACTATGTTTTAAACCTTGTTTATTCTTTACGGCAAATAATAGTATTTTTGCAAAATAACTAGTAAAGTATCATCTACTGTCACCATGGCAAAGACAAAAGAAATTAGTTAACAGGAATTGGTTATTAAAACTATAATGTAGAAAACTTGTTGTGAAAAATCTCTGTTAAACAGTACTTGGCAAATATTTGAAAAAGAATTAGAATTTCACAGGAGAGCTAATAATTTGACTTTAACTGTAAATTTTTCCTTAATATTTTCTTAATGTCATAAACAAATGTAACACCACGCCAGCAGAGGGAGCCCTTGCACGACTACTGACTTAGCTCCGCTCGCTCTGCGTTCACTTCCTGTTTGTGCTGTATTTCAGCGAGAGCTCAGGCCATGCTTCCTTGCGAAGTATTGCCAGTTTACCAAGCGTTGTTCCAAGTGACTTTCATGACTGCTATCCTGTGTATGACCCTGCCTGCCTTGATCACGTACGTTCTCTGTCTTTGCCCTCTTGATCTGTTTTAGACTGATTCTTGTGATACTGAACTTCTGCCTGCACTCTTACTACGTCTTCTGGATTTACCCCTGTGTATGTCGATTGGTTTGGACTGCTTTCCTGTTGTCGACTAGTTGCCTGATAACTCGTTGATGTCTTTGTCTCATCCCTTTAATAAACTTCCGCATATGGATTCTAACAAAGCCTCCGCCTCCTCGTTACAACAAATAAACAACTGTGATGCTCTCTCTTTTTTTTGGAAAATGAATACGAATTTCATGGAAAATATTTGTTTGTCATTGCTCTTTGTAATAGGCTTCACATTCAGAGCTTGTGCATCCTGAATAGTTATTTAATAAAAATAAAAGATTTTTAATATGACAGTATTTTCATACGGAGATTCCAATTATTAAACAAAAGCATGGAGAATCTAATATCAAAAATATAAGTCAAGAATACATAACCCCCCAGAATTGAATTTGGATTGAATCATGGCACCCAGAATTGTAATCAGATCATGAAGTCCCTAAAGATTCCCACCCCTAAAATTGAGGTTTTATTTTACAAAATGATATTTAAAAATGCAGTTCATTTTATTTTTTCAGAAGTCAGGATTAAATATCAAATATAAATTCTTTCCAAGATTTATATATTCATGACAGGATCCACAAAATAATCATAAATATGTTGCAAAAGTGGCACAAACATAACTGTTTGCTTGTCAAATATCTGAAATATAAAAAAAAGATATTAAACATTTTTATACATTTACTAAATCCATGTAAACCTTGTAAAGTAAGGCTAAATTATTCATAAAAAAACAACTTTTTTTTTTTTCCATTTCAAGACAAATAAGCTACTTTAACATCTTCCAAAACACTCAAAGAACCGTTTAGCCAATAAAAGCCATAACAATATTTTAGATTGTGAAACATTCCACCAATTCAGACAGACAGGAGAGTAATGTAAATGCAGGTGTAGCTGTAGTTAAATTAAAACTGATCCAGTTCAGTTTAGTATAAATATCAAGATTTGTTCAGTTTAACTCAGATCACTGTAATAGAAAAGTCACTGCTGAAGGCCAGTCCACTGAAGCACAGTTCCAACTAGGGTTGCACAATTCTAGCTAAAGACTTGCGATTTCTTTTTTTGCTTAAATGAAGATCACAATTTTCTCACGATAAAGTTCTCAAAATAAAGGTTAATACAAGTAGGCTATTAATATTGTTACACAGTATTACACACTCTGGGTTCGCTCTGAAAGAAAAAAAATCAAATGCTTGTTGCACTCATAACTCTAAAATGCAATGATCATTTAAATGGTGTGCGCTTTTGGTTTCACTTTTACTGCTGAGTGTGGTTCATGTCATTGCTGCTGTCACACACAAAAAAAAACACACATAAACATCATACGGCTCCCAAATGATTGCTCTGTGTAACAAGTGTAACAAACTGAACGTTATTTTAGAACATTATTACCTATTATTCATAGCCTATGCAGGTTCTGTTCACTAAAGTAGACACGAGCGCATGTCCTCTGGTAAACTTGCCAGCTTACAGTCAGCTCATGCGTGATTTTCCCGCCGCGAATACATTATTACATAAGGACAGAAATGTAATCTTGCTCATGACAAAAACTATAGGTGACCTATTATTTGAAAGTGGAATTTATGTTACATCTCCAAAGCTTGTGGAATCAAAAATATATAGCATATGTTAATGGTCTTACTTTATAGTAGATTATTTATTAAGAAATGTATCTGTACTGTATATGACATGGGCCTGTTGGTTAGAACATTTCTGCAGTGGTTTGAATGTCAAATTGTATAAGTAGACTTTAAAAAAAAATAAAAAATTATATATATACACACCTGGTCTTCATCCTTAGTTTCTGTTTCCATTGTCAGCCTGCAATGACTAAAACCTGGTTTTTGTTATCTGTCATACATCCGGACATACTACTTCACCTGCTTACTTACTTGCTTGATACTGCTATCCTTCATAATTAACTGTATTGACATCTTCTTACCTGAGTCCTGTCCCTTCTGTGACAGAAGGTCCCTTCCATGCAGTGGTTGATTTACTAAAGCAGGTTTTGAGAAATCCACATACTTTGGCACCACCACCGAGCATTTCCGTCATTAGCCCGTCTTCGACACCATCTGTCAGTGCCAGTCCCATGACCAGACCAGTGTCATACTCAGGCATGGTGGAGGCGTGCAATGCATTTCTCCTTCAGTGTTCACTAGCGTTTGAAATGCAACCATTGTTATGTCCCAATGATTCATCCAAAATTGCTTTCATCAATTCTCTTGTGTGCTGCAATGAGCTGAAACCCTGTGGAAACAGAGAGGTGCAGTAACACAATTAAACAAGCTGTTCATGGACCATTTGAGTGGTTTTTGGAGCAGCTAGTTTATGGGATGAATGACCGCTCATGACAACTTGGCGACAAGGACTTGAACCCCATCTGAGAATGCAGCTCTGTGTGTTAAACAGTGTTGTGCAAGTTACTTCCAAACTGTAATACATTACAGATTACTTGTTACTGTTATTTAAAAGTAATCCCTTACATTACAATATTACTGTCTCAGAATTGTAATGTTACATTACTCTTATATTACTTTTTAGTTACTTTCACCAAAATAACTCCAGAATTAGAACTTAACATTCTAAAGTGACCAAATGTACTGCAGAGCATTTTACGTCCAGTAGAAAGCGATATGATGTAGCATAATGACTGTGACCTATCCAGGCTACTAACAATATAGTATATAACTGGCAACGTGAAGGCTCAAGACAATGCAGGAGAGGATGACAGTCAGATTCACAAATGATCTGTTAAAAGTATGGTAGAGTTAAAGTGGTTATCTGGCAATATCTATGAATATTCTTTCATTCATTCATTGTCTTGTCGGCTTAGTCCCTTTATTAATCCGGGGTCGCCACAGCGGAATGAACCGCCAACTTATCCAGCACAATTTTACGCAGCAGATGCCCTTCCAGCCGCAACCCATCTCTGGGAAACATCCTCACACTCATTTACACTCATAGACTACGGACAATTTAGCCTACCCAATTCACCTGTACCGCATGTCTTTGGACTGTGGGGGAAACCGGAGCACCCGGAGTAAACCCACGCGAACACAGGGAAACGCCAACTGACCCATATCTGTGAATAGCTTGACTATATTCATATTAGACACAACAGGCCTATATGTAAACTCCAATGCCATGACAAAATGCAGATTTCTTTTCTCTTCTTATTGTTGCCATTATTGTGTTCACTTTAAATTCAAGTGGCTCACAACACAAAACTGTCATGCACAAAGTGAGCATGATGAGCATAGCTTTCTCAATATAATGCTCGTGCACCGATTGCCTCTGTGGACAAAACTGCTTGTGAGCTCTCAATATACGCTGCTCGCGTGCAAATTTTCTAACGTTCTCTCAAATATGCACTGCTCACGCACACATTTTCTTGCCCGCTCTCAGTACACTCGCTCAGTGAGATTATATGCAGACTCGCAATTTGTCTTGTGTTCCCTCTTCCTTTTGTGCTTTTTGATATGATTTATATTGGTGCACTTACATATACATTTTTTTATCTAATAAACCATAACCTTTTTGGCTGTATGTTATATGATGAGATATTTCCAGTTTTAAACACTAAAAGACAAAGAATAGACATTGGATGTAAAGAATACGTTTTATTTTAAAAACATTTAAACATCTAAAAGGTGCACCATACTAATCAAAACAAAAACATTTAAACTAAAATATAACTAACTCATGCAGAAATGTAACTGATAGAAAATATGGATAAACTTGATAAGGTATTACTGTATAACCTACTGTACTATTCACTCTTCAAATAAATGTCACTATAAATCCCATTTTATCATGGCAACTAAAATAAAGTGAACTAGTCTCTGCTGTTTTCCACATTGTTGATAAGATTGTGCAGGACATTTTGTCCGTCATGCTCTTCATTTTGAGGAAAAGCTGTTCCACAGGGCCCCTGAACACACATACTGGCATGTACTGCATGTACTATAGTAAAGTACTTCAATTAATCTGTTGTGGTAATACTATAGTTGCTATGGTAACACAAGTGTAATGTATAATAAATGACCCAATGCTGTAGTGTTTTTTTACAACATAGGGTATAATATACTACAATTCACCACACTTTACTGTAGTAAACTTTGTATTTCATTTTATGAATTCACTATTCTTAATACTACAGTATGCTGAAGCATTCATTAACAAGTTGTAAATATTACTAGCCTAAAACAGTAGTATACCTAACTCTCAAAAACACTTGTATTTATTATAGAATTTACCTTAACCTTTAGGTAAATAGTGCAGCAATATACCTGTATAAACCATATCCACATTCTTGGGATAACTATTTAACAGGAGGATCTCTGGAGAGCAAAAGCACAAAAAGAGGAGGAAACACAAGGCACAAATTGTGAGTCTGCATCATCTGACGGAGAGAGCAGATCATTCACACGTGAGCAGCCCAGACAGTGTTTTGAGTGCACGAGAGGAGTTTTGTTCACCACACCGGCGCGTTCGCTCGCTCGTATTACATGAATGCGCTCTTGACTTGTAATACTTACGACATTTGTCAGTGAAATAACACCAAATGCACGTACGTCCATCTCGCGAATGTCTTCTGTCATTACCATCTTTTTGCCGCTTTTCCGCAGCGCGTTAGGGCTTGATGTTACTGCGAACCAGGCTGAGCCACTAGCCCTGGACCTCAAGCTCAGAGGCTGAAATCATTCCGCGTTCAAAGAAAGTTCCAATAGCTAGAGGGAGATTATTGACAACACACACGTATGTTCACTCACCACGAACAAAAAAATAGATCTGCGGTATTTTTTATTTGTTAATGTCTTGCGGGCGAAAAGTTTGTTGTAACGCATGCGTTACTGAACATCTACCGAGTAAAATATTACTGATAATGTAAAAGTAATGCCTTACACTACTGCGTTACTTGAAAAAGTAATATGTTACTGTAATACATTACTTTTGTAACGCATTACTCCCAACACTGGTGTTAAAGCAAGTTGGAGCTAAACTCAGCACAAACCCTCCAGGACCGAGTTTGGACACCCCTGTCCTATAGAGTGGAAATTCCCTCCAGCCTCTAACCAGAACAACCCAGTGAATCTGCTGGGCTCTTTACCGGATCTCCAGATTGTCCCCAACAATCAAAAAATTCCCCTAATCCACTCTACCTACACATATCTGGGCACTGGTCACCCAGGAGCCAACAAGACCTTCTCACTACTGAAAGATCAAATCTGGTGGCCATAGATGGCCCAGGACGTGAGAAGGTTTGTGCAGGGGTGCAAGGATTGTGCCATGTCCAAAACTCCACGTCATCTTCTTGCTGGCAAACTTGTACCTCTGCCCATCCTGAGTTGCCCCTGGTCACATCTAGGAGTGGATTACATGACAGATCTTCCAGCATCTGGAGGTAACACATGCATTTTTGTCATAGTCAATATATTCTCCATGTTCTGTAAATTGATTTCCCTACTAAAGTTAGTGTTTAATCATGTGTTTTGTTATTATGTACTTCCAGAAGATATAGTTTCAGATCGTGGACCCCAGTTTATCACCTGGGTATGAAAAGCCTTCTTTCTAGAAGTGACTGTCAGTCCATTTACTGACCAATGGACAGACTGAAAGGAAGATCCAGGAAGTGGGGTGGTTCCTACGGACCTTCTACCACAGCCACCAGAACTCCTGGAACCAATTCATAGGCTGGACCGAGTATGCACAGAATTCCCTCAGACAACCCACTACTGGACTCATGCCCTTCCAGTGTATACTTGGTTACCAGCCTCCCCTATTTCTACGGTCAGGAGAACTATCGGATGTTCCACTGTGGATAATTGGTTTCGGGAGATTGAGAGAGTCCTGGACTCAACTAATCACCATCTTCAAAGGACGATCTTGGGAACAAGACTGCAGCAAACCTTCGTAGAGCTCAAACACCAGATTTTAGGTTTGGCCAAAAGGTCTGCTTATCTGGTTATCAAAAGTTAAGTACATAAGAAAAAAATAAAGGAAATCAGGATGTTTTTTGTTCACTTAAATTCAGGAATTCCAGTTCTGCAGACAAAAAATGTTCAGTTGGCACAACTTAAAAAGTTTTGTTACAGAGTAGTTTACCTCTCCAGAAAACGAATTTGATGTTTTCTAAGTTGATGTTTTCAAAAGTTGAGTGAACAAGAAAAATTGAAAGGAAATAAGGATTGTTTTTTTTTTGTACTTTAAAAAAAAAAAAAAATTACAGTGTACTTACCTGAGTCCTGTTCCTTCTGTAACAATAGTATTCTAGATTAGGCTGGAATTACTGCTCCTCCTTTATCTGGATTCAGTTTTATGAAATAGTTTGGTTTAATGTTTTCATGAAACAGAACATGCTATAGTCTAGTCCTTTTTTTTGTTACACAAAACTTCATAGCTTTATAAAACTTTGTAGTATAATAGCTGAACCACAAAAGCCACATTTAATTTTTTGACAATATTTTAATTCCTGTGAAGGATATGAGAGCTCCCAAATTTCATCTAAAATATCTTAATATGTGTTCCAATGGACAAAGGTCTAAGGGGATTGGAACAACACAAGAGTAATTAAAAATGAAGTAATTAATAACATAATTAATTTTCGGGTGAACTAACCCAAAAATTGGCTGTATGTATTTGTTCTAGTTTCTTGTATGTTGTTTGTTTTTTGACTCAAAATAATGGTAGCTAATGACTTACTTTTTTATGACTTACCAAGGACCACAGTTTCAGCTAAAAATATTCTTTAATATTCCATGTAAAAAATAACCTTTATATAAATTTTTGATTATCAGAGCGTGAGTAAATATAGATAACTGTTTCATTGACTAATGTCTTTTTTGAATTGCCTATACATACCACATAATTTTTATAATCTAGCTACAATACCAACATACTGTAGCAAACATGTTAATTATACAATTAAATTAAACTTAATTTTCTATTCCTCAAAAGTAGCAGTTTTGGACAAATCCAAGTTTGGAAGTTCATCAGTAATCAGACAGTGTATCAAATGCAAACTGACTCCTTATTGTTTTGTGGGTAATTACCCCATCATTTCACACTTCACTAAGTATGGCCAACGTTCGGCATAATCGCACCCTGAGGGGAAAGCTTAAGCAGCTCATCACACATTTTGAGTAATTGTGCAGGTGAATTGTAAGTAAACTCTACGAGAGTCCTTGGTTGCTCAAGTACCAGATGGCAGCCAAGCCTTCCAGTGATAGTGTGTGTGTATGTGTGTGACCACCTCATTAAGCCAGGAGGAGTGAGCCTGTTGGCCCTTCCCTGCCAACAGAGCGCCACAGCTCAGTCAAGCCAACCATCCAGTTGCCCAGACAGCTACCGATCAGGGGAGTCAGCCAGCTGGGACAGATCCTAATTCATTACAGGGAGGCAAGAACGAAAAAATAAAAATGCATGACCAGCATCAAGGAGGCCGCAGGGAGCCGGCAATGATATTAGAGGATAGGCAACTGTTTCCTCTAAGCAGCAGATTATGAAAACATTAAGCAACAATTACTGTAATGAGAATTACTGGGGTGGCAAAGGAAGCAGACAAGCTGCGTGCATCTGGATAATGCAGCTGGTTTCGAGGGTGAAGCACAGGGAGTCAATACTTTTCATTTGTTTTCAACTTGTCAGTCTATGGCAGATGGGGGGTGGTGCTTTCCTTGGGTTGACAGTCAAATTGACATTACTGTAAGCTGTTTGATATGCAATATGCTTGATTTGTTATTTGTCACAATACTCCACTGGACACAAGGGGCCTGTTTCAGAAAGGAGGGTAAGTGAAAACTCAGAGTATTTTAACCCTGAAATGAGAGAAACTCTAGGTTTTCTGTTTCAAAATGGCAGGTTTGTCAAACTCGAGAAAGCAGGGTAAGTCAAGCCTGTGTCTGAAAGAGAGGTAACCTTTACTCAGAGTCAGTTACCATGCTAATTTACTCTGTGAACCTAAACTAGTCGGGAGCAGGTTTTATTCTCTAAACTGAGTTTCTGTCTGTCTCCTCCTCTTTTTTAAAGACAACGCAGTATTTTTCGCCTTAGCTTTAGTCTTTCATTTCCTACGCTTCAGTCACACAAAGAACATTGGTCTGTCCTTTTTTGGAGGATCCCATGAATGAGGAGGCTGTATTAATTCTAAGAGAGTTACATTTACGTCGGGCAAGGATTTTGAGACCCAGAGTGGATTTTTTGTCTTTTCCACGTACATTTTTGTTTGAGCGGTACCGTTTTTCATTGCAATCAATTACATACTGTATATCCATAATCTAATCCATCCTTACATCAGTAACATCACCCATCGTGGCCGTGCTCTTACATCCGAGCAAATACTATTTGCAGCTGTACAATATCGGGGATGCGGAGCATATTAGTAAGGCTACTGTATGCAGAGCTGTACGGAAAGTGTGCCTCGCTCTGAAATGCTTTCTGCACATTTTTGTAGTGTTTCCTGGCCACAAACCCCAGGAAGTCATCAAAGAGGAATTTTACAGAGTTGCTGGTTTGTAGCGTTCAAATATATATATATATATGTTCAGTTAATAACATTTTGCTGCAACCTCTGAAAGTATCTTAATATTTAAAATTACCTGCAGGTAATACCTCACGAATACCTATCATTGCACCAATTGAAAATGAGCCAGACTATGTTAATAGAAAGTCAATCCACAGTATTAATGTGCAGGTACATTGAGTTAAATGCATTTTACAATGGTGAAACACCACATAGCAATACTATATCTCATATATCTTATTCTTTCCCATGTGAAGATCATATGTGATACAGCACATATTATCACCAATGTTGAGGCCAAGTGGCCTTGCTCTGTTTATGACTCACGAATATATCGTGAGTGTACCCTAAGCAACAGACTGCAAAGTGGTAAGTAAATGTATGCACTACAGACTTCAATGCAGCACTAAACCAATGTGACCTTTTTTTTTTCTTTCTTACATGAGAGATTGATGGCTTTCTGGTGGGGGATAGGGGTTACCCATGCCAGCCTACACTGCTAACCCTTACCCAAAACCTGAGCAAGGGTCACAGCAGCACTTCAATGTGGCACACTGTAAAACTAGAGGCAGGGTGGAAATGACTATAGGTCTGTTGAAAGCACGTTTCCAGTGCCTACGTCACCTCAGGGTCACCCCTGAGACGCCCTGCGACATCATTGTGGCATGTGTAGTTCTCCATAATATTGCAATTTTTAGAGGGGAACAACATCCTGCCCTACACATACAAGACCCAGAGGAAGAGCCCATCTACCCTGCAGATTTCCAGGATGGAAGGGTGGTCCGAGACCTTATATGCCAGAATTCATTCTCTGATTAAATCAGTTACCGCAAAAAAAAAGAAATGAAAGAAATAAATCAACAAGTCACAACAATTTATTTTGTCTTCTTTATTTCCTACAAATTAAAAAGCAACTGTTAAATATCTATATTCTTTTAAAACTTTATGATCCACTAAATCACAATACACAACTGTAGCTTGTGTTTCAGGATCTCGATTTCCATATTGGTCTTTAGGATCTGGCGATCCAAGTATATCATTTCTTTATAGATTTTTTCAATTTGTTTCAACAGATGCAGTCTATATAACTCCTTTACTGGTAACTGAAAATACAGTAGTTTAGGGTTACGTTATGTTGTACAGGACTTCCATTGAATTAAACCCTGGCATTTACTGTACATCACTGAACTGTGTTCATCTGCGCAGAAGAAGTAGATGGACCCTCCTTCTCCTCTTCCTCTTCCTGTTCTTCCACACTCTGGAGGGTGGTGATGGGGAAGACAAGAATATATGTTTATACTAGGATATACTTACATTCTATAGCTTACTGGACACAAAAAGGTGATTGTAAAGATTGCTTGATGTCTACAGACATAACATTACCTCTATAGGCCTCTCTGTATCCGCAGAAATTGTCTCATCATCCCCTACATCCTAAGAAATTGAGCATTTGGATGAGCACACTTTATAACAGAGATGGGGGACTAGAGTCATATGACTTGACTCGAGACAGACTTAAGTCACAAAATTTAGGACTTGAGACTTGCTTGACAAATATCCAAAAAAGACTCGACTTGACTGTTATGACTTGAGACTTGACTTGGACGTGAGTTAAATGACTCGAAATAATTAGTTTTCTTTTGTTAAATACACAACTGTTTGTTATATATTATGCTTTATGCATTTATAAACAAAACCGTTCTCAAGTCACGCATGCGCAGTATTAACAGCTCCTCGGTTCTCAGATCGGTCCGAAAGATTCAGTTCTCTGTACTGTTCCGAATAAAGCACTGCAACCGATTCCTGACTCGAGTTGATGATTTTTTAAGTGGATAACTTGGGATATAGTTTTTTTCCATGTCAGAGGGAGTGCCAGGCAAGTTAAAAAGTAGGTAACTTTAAGTAATTTGTGGATTAGTGTTTATTGGAAATGCAAACCATTTAAATAGAATCAGTTGGATTTGCTGAACTGGATCAATTGGTTCATTAAGATGAACCACTTTAAACGATTCATTAGAACAATTCAGTTGCTATTCGGCCATCAGACGGTGACACAAGGCACTCCGTCTTGGCTAATCAAAGTTTATACTATTTGTATAGTCTGACTCAGTGCTTCCCACACATAGCCTTTACTTGGGCTTAGTATTTTGTGTCCGCCTAATACAGGGGTGTCCAAACTCGGTCCTGGAGGGCCGGTGTCCTGCTGAGTTTAGCTCCAACTTGCTTCAACACACCTGTTAGGAAGTTTCTAGTATATCTAGTAAGAGCTTGATTAGCTGGTTCAGGTGTCTTTGATTAGGGTTGGAGCTAAACTCTCCTGGACACCGGCCCTCCAGGACCGAGTTTGGACACCCCTGGCCTAATATAACCAAACCTCAGCGATCGATGTAGTGGGAAATCCTCTCTCGTTACACGTTTTGTCCTCTGCGTGCATGAACTGTCAGCACCCCCGCACTGCAGACCCACAGAGATGTGCCTTTTAGGCACTTAAAAAAATTGCCTTATTTAATTGCCTTATTTAAATAATCTACACATTTTAATCTTGTAATTATTGTAATTTTTAGAGATTTTGTCTGTTTTTTTCCCTTTTTTTTGTTATTTATTTTTCATTTGCTGTATATTTTATTAATTTGATGATGTCATTAGGCTATAATACATATAGGCTATTTTCTATACATATCTAAAATGCTTTGGGATTCAAGTTTGCTTTGAACTTGAAAGAGAGAGAAGCAGATTTGACCTGTCAGTTGGTGCACATGGCTCCTGAACAGCATAAACATAAGAGAAAGTGGATGCCTTTTTTTTAACAGTTTTTTTTTTACGTTAACCCATTGAAAACAAACAGTGTATAACATTGTCATAATAAATGAAATTATTTTTAAAAATGGAATTATGTTTTGTTTGTCGCATATGGTTAACTATTTATGTGATGTGGGTAAATGGTATATCAAATCTATGGGAAGCACTGACATTATTGTATTTGTATGCTAATGTTTAATATTTAAGATTTTGACATGTTAGGGGTTAACTTTAATCATAAAATAAGATTGCATTAAAACAATTTGTTAAATGCTATATTCCTATATTGTTATTTTTTTTTTTCGCATGCATTATTTTTTCCGCCAATACATCAAAAAAAAAAAAAAACAAGAAGAAGAATCAAGTTAGGCAAAACAAGAAACCGTTTCAGACCAATGATCTCAAAATCTGTCTGTAACTAATGTGTGAAATGGGCTATATATATATATATATATATATATATATATATATATATATATATATATATATATATATATATATATATATATATATATATATAATCTGGAATCTAAAGGTTCAAAATTGCCTTTAGAGTTTATTCTTAGCAATGCATATCAATCATCAAAACATTTTTTATTGGAGTTATTGAAATGTGCAAAATGTCTTAGAGGAAGATGATCTTTACTTTTAATAAAATGTTTTTTTGTAATAAAAGAAAAAATTATCATTTTGATTCAAAAAAAATTTCCCAAAAAATGTACCTGTGCACTATAAGATTGGTTTTGTGATTTAGGGTCTCGTTTAATTAATAGTATGATATTGTAATGGCTTTAAAGTAAGCACACACATTCCCCAAGCAGAAAGCCATCTGATTCACTAGTGATTAAAGTGTCATTTCAGAGTTGAAGTCAGAATTATTTATATATATATATATATATATATATATATATATATATATATATATATAGAGAGAGAGAGAGAGAGAGTTGAAGTCAGAATTATATATATATATATATATATATATATATATATATATATATATATATATAAATTGAAGCTATGACTTGACTTGATGTGACTTGAAATAAGCAGTGACTTGACTTGAGTCCGACAAAAATTGACTTGACTTGCTTGAGACTTGAAGGTTATGACTTGAGACTTGCTTGTGACTTGCACATGTGTGACTTACTCCCATCTCTGCTTTATAATATTACTTAGCTTACTCAATACACAAGAAATTAGGATACTTACAACTGCCTGGGGTTTTGATAAGACAGGAGTCTCCAAAAGGCAGATATTGCCATCACAATCTATTGAGCCCAATGCAAGAATTAAAGTATATACTGTGTGTATATATATATATATATATATATATATATATATATATATATATATATATATATATATATATATATATATATATATATATATATGTGTGTGTGTGTGTGTGTTTGTGTGTAGAGCCCTCTTACATTTTATGTAGGCACTTGTGTCCTAGGGAGTGACTGGCTCTGATGAACACCCTGCAGGAATTCCCTCAGCCACTGGCCTTCCAGTGTTCAGACTCTGGGCCATCTCCTCAGCATTTGTGAGTGGTGGTGGTGCAGGGCCTCCCCCTGTCTTGCAAGCCTCTGCCTTCTTTCTGTTGGTATGGAGTTAGTTTTGTTTCTTTATTATTCAATCAAAAATATTTAGTTTTAGGGAAAAATTAAGTATATAGTAATAAATAAATAAAAGATTTTAAATTAAAAAAAGGTTTAATTAAAAACTTGTCAATGATAATAAAATATGTTGGATTGTAAAAAATAAACTATTGTTCTATTATGCAGTTTCCACAATTTTCATTGCACACTCGTTCATTTTGCTCTCTGTTCTGCTGTTATTTATTGCACATCTAGAATCTTTGCTTGTGGGTTGAAATGTTTTGCTTGCAGGTTGAAAAGTTTTGAACCCATGTATGCCGGGGTTAATTTTGTGTCTTTATTATTACAACAAACATATGAAGTTTTGACCAAAATTAGGTACAATGCAAATAAAGTATAAAAGATTTCAAATAATAAAAAAAAACATTTAATAAAAAAAAATGTCCTTGATAAAAAATAAATTGCACTGCAAAAAAACTTATTGTTACCATTTTATGCAGTTACCACCAGATTAATTCATTGTCTGCTCATTCATTTTGCTTTCGGTTTTGTTTAAGTTTTGCAAATCTAAAATCTTTGCTTTTGAGTTGAAAAGTTTTGCGAGTTGAAAACTCTGCACCTCAGTGGGCGGTATCTTCCCTCCGGGATGAAAGACCTTATTCTATTGGTCAGTCTTGATTGAGGTCACAGGTTGGCCCCGCCCATTACAGTTTCGCGCGATTGGACTGTACTGACTCCCTTCAGTGACGAGCGAGCTATGGCGAGCATCAGGTCTCTTTCGAGGTAAGTTAAATGAAACCGTATAATAACTTGCATATTGCCATCCTCATTTCCCTTCTGATAATGTAACGACTGCTAGCATTAAACTCTGTGTAGTCAATTATATTTTTGAATTCTCTCAATTAACTAACATTAGCTGGCTGTCGGCCATCAGTAGTGCTCACCTGCAAAGAGCAACACAAGGCCAGTGTATTTTGGAAAATATACATTGATGTACCATTAAAGTCAGGCTTTTTGTCTGTAAATGATGGCCAGGTGTACAGTAGGTCTGCTTCAGTTAGTTTCCACTCATAGATATTTATCTATGGTTTCCACTAGGGGTGTAACGATACTTCGAACCGAACCGAAATATCGCGATACACCAACCACGATACGTATCGCGAAACTCTCGTGGCGTACTCTCACGCCCCCTGCTGCCCATTGTTGAGGTTGACGTCACTTGTCTCTAACTAATTAAACCAAATTTAAGCACATATTTATTTGATCACATTTGATTAAATTGTATTAGTAATGAGGTTTTGTTCTAAATATTATATTCTAAAGTTAGTATTTTCCAAGTGCATGTCATGTCATGTGAGTGCGCGATTACTCGATTACTGCATGGTTTCCGCTACATTCATTCTTCCATGGCAGGGCGCCACACCAAAATTCACCCCGCCACTGACTGATGCTTGCGCGCCGATTTTCTCTGTTGGTGCACGGGATTCTTGCGTGCCCTCGTGTATACTCTGCTCAAGTGCGCTTTCAAAAACAAATTTAGTGTGTTTACGCATCACGCATCAGTAACTGACTGACAGGTGCATGCAGCGTGTGAGGCTGGCAAATACGACCGCTTTCAGTTAAGATGAACAGTTTCCATAATTATACTTTATAGATAATAGATAATGCTTTATAATACTTTAAAATGTATAGATGAGGTTATCTTGATGGAGTTTATAGCCATTTCACTTTACTTCAGGGAGCATTTATGCCGCTCGGGTCTATTGGAGACATTCATAAATATTTCTAGCAAATCTAATGAAGGTTGGAGACATGTTACATAAACACACTAAGGAGCACTTGAGCGGAGTATATATGGGGGCAAGCAGGAGTTTTGTGCATGGACGGAGAGAATAGGCGCGCAGGCAATATATTGACATTGCAGTTTTCAGCGCCGTGCACTGCATTCTTCCCTATACTGAACTGTAGAATAAAATAAATACAAATATGACGTTCACCTCTTACCTGATGTCTTTAACAATACATTTTCTATGTGTTTGCAAAACAGAAGTCATAAGACATCTTCCCTATCCACCTTACTCTGAGAAAAGAGTGAACTTGAGGAGGTATAGCTCAATGTAACGGGAAATAGCCAACAATAGCTGAGCCAAAAACTAACAAACAAATCAATCAAAATAAAAATGTACAAAAATCACAAAAATATCTCAGAGTGGGCAAAAGTAATGCTAAATAATTTTGCCCAAACGAAAGTTAAGCAAAAACAACGAAAATCATAATCATGTTGACAAAATACACGAAAAACGAGATCAAAGGAAGATGCACTCTTCTCCGCTTTTCCTGACGGGCTTTTTATATCCCCGCGCCACGACGCCCAGTGATGATAGATCGGTCTCCTGACCAATCAGCTGTCGTGAAGGTGGACATACAGAAATGACAGGCACGAAGAGAGAGAGAGTGAGAGATAGAGAGAGAGAGAGAGCGAACGGGAGACTAAAATACAACCAGCTAGAACCGTAACATTAGTTTCAGACAAAACTGCAATGTATTCTCTTTGCTTGCGCGACAATTTCCTCTGTTCGTGCGCAAAACTTCTTGCACTCCCTCAAATATACACGCTCAAGTGCAGATCTTTATGTGGGCTTTCAAATAACCGCTGCTGAAGTGCGATTTAGTGCGTTTTGCGACATTAACGCGTCCTGGGGTGGAGTGAGGCGGCTATAGACTCCAGCAAGATAAAGTCATTGTATGCAGAGCCATTGACATTTATCAGTTAAGTATAATTATGGAAACTGTTCATCTTAACTGAAATTAACTGAAATATTTCATATGTTCTTAGAGAGGACAAGCCTGTTTATCTTTCACTATAGTCTACACTGCAGTTATTTATTTAATTTGAGTTTACTTTCTTAACCCTGCTGAAAAATCCAGCTTAAACCAGCCTAAGCTGGTTGGCTGGTTTTAGCTGGTCGACCAGCCTGGTTTTAGAGGGGTTTTGGCCATTTCCAGGCTGGTTTCAAGCCATTTCCAACCTGGTTTTAGCTGGTCAGGCTGGGAGTTGACCAGCTAAAACCAGCTTGACCAGCCAAAACCAGCTATGTCCAGCTTAAACCAGGCTGGTCAAGCTGGTTTTAGCTGGTTTAAGCTGGTCATTTTCCAGGCTGACCAGCTAAGACCAGGCTGGAAATAGCTGGAAACCAGCCTGGAAATGGCCAAAACCCCTCTAAAACCAGGCTGGTCGACCAGCTAAAACCAGCCAACCAGTTTAGGCTGGTTTAAGCTGGATTTTTCAGCAGGGAAGAAGGCTGCACTAAAGAGAATAGTTTTTTCTGACTACTCTATATTGGAGGTATTTATTTCATTTTTGTTGTTTACTCCGGTATCCTGACTGTACTAAAATGTGATGGCAAAGTTAATAAAGAAAATGTTTAGTTGTTCTTGTTATTAAGTGAATCTATTGTTCCTTAGCATTGCTGTTAAGATGACATCAACCCTAACCCCACAGCAAACAGAAACTGAACCGAACCGAACCGTGGCTCCAAAACTGTGAACCGAACCGAATCGTGCCTTTGTTGTATCGTTACACCCCTAGTTTCCACTCAAGAGCTACTGTCTCTTTGAACTGGAGCATCATATTCATTCTCCACTGTTGTTATTTTCCAATGTAGTAACTTAGTGTATGTCTATTTCATTACGAACGTGACAAATACATATTTATTATATTTCGTTTCGTGTATGAATGTTAGTTCATACATTAGTTAACATGAATTAACCATGTACAGCACATCTGTTAAGTATTAATTAATCTTTGTTAATGTTAACTAAACATAATAATGCATTAGTAAAAGAAATGTGGTGAACGACTTTGTTTAGCATAAACTTTGTTAACGTAACTTTCTCATGTTCTATTGTATCTCCTTACATTAACAGCTTGATGTAATTAGCCAATGTTTATGGACACATACAATAATGTATTTGTTCACTGATTAGATAACATGACTAAACAAACAACAATTATTCAGTAATACTAAATCTTTGTTAGTAGTGGTGTAACGGATCACAAATCTTCAGTTCGGATCACACTACGGTTTTTTAGTCACGAATGAGACCATTTTTCGGATCAGCAAAAAAGTGAGAAGACAAATGTCATTTGCTTTCCATTTATATAAAAATATTACTGCAAAAAAACATTGCTTTTAACAAACAGAACTTAGAACCTATAATGGTAATAAAAATCAAGAACGATCCAGCTGAAAAAAGAAAAGTGTTCAATATGAAAAATGATTTTTACTGTTGCTGATAATGCTAAATATAGAAATATATCTTGTACAACAGATCATATTTATCTTCAATAAATGATTCAACAATTCACACATAAAACGTCATGTTTATTATACTGTAGGTGTATTGTTTTTTAAAAACCTATTCAGTAACATAATTTTGATGGTTGTTTGCCGCAATCTGTTGGTTACACAATGTAATTGCTTTTACCAGTGTCAAACATTCACCAGCGTCATGTTTCATAAAACCGTGATTTTAATCTACCATAAACATCAGTGTTTATATATGAACAATACACTGTTCTCCCAGCACTTCTGTGTTATTTAATTGTTTGTAACTCGATCACGATCTTTTAATGTTTAATTGTGCAGCTTTATACTGAATGCATTAATGCAGGCTAAACAAGCAGTGACAGAAAACACATTAAATTAATAGCTTAAGAAAATTTAGGGAGGTTCCACCTCAACTTTTCCCATCATCATTATATCTTACAGGAAGCCGAAATGCTTTTAATAAATGTTGGATTAACCGTCAAGTAAAAAAAAAATTAATTAATACGCGTGCGTTCTGATCCGTGAGTTGTGATCCGTACGGATCACGGATCAACAGTGATCCGTTTCACCCCTATTTGTTAGCATAAACTTTTACATATAGTAATGTGTTACTTAATACAGTTAACATGAGCAAATAGTGAACGACTCAGATTCAGCATTGCACAATCTTCAACAGGCATGTTATTCATGTTTGTGGACTTTTTAATAACATGATTTATCTCTAGCAAAGCATTAGTTAAGGGAATTAGGAACATTGTTGTAAAGTGTACATTACTTTAACATGTTACATTTGTAAACAGATTACTGACTTACCACTAACCCAACATTAACTGATGTGTTACTAATATCTTTGGGTTTATTACAAAGCAGCGATTAATGATTTTACTGGACCTGAAAATCAAGGAAAAAACCATTTACACATATCTTTCATACCTTGGTAAGGTGTACACTTCACAATAAGGTTTCTGATTCCCTTAAATAATGCTTAGTTACTAAGTGATAAGCCATGTTAGTAAAGGGTTTATGTTAAATGTTAGTAACACATTATACAATGCTAAAGTCGTTGTTTTGAAAAGTAACAGGGCAGTTTGCAGAGGAGCTGCACTATATAATTTGTTAAGGCTTTACTGGAAATATTTATATATATATTAGTCTTTAATGGAACTGTCATGAATCAGACGTAATTTGAATGTTGTTAACAAAAGACAACAATACATGGACACGAGAGTTGTGTGGAATACAAACATTACATGAATCAAAACAATTTTTCATGTTTCTTCAATTTATCCTTACAGGTTGATCACTCAGTCTCAATCAGCAGGTGTAAAACAACTGCATTGACTGCTCAGACGTCCACATCTGCGCTGACTCCTCAGACATTTACATCTGCATTGTCTCGAATCAACGTCTACACCTATACTGACTCCACAGGCGTCCACATCTACATTATGTCCTTAGACATCAACATCTGCACTGACTGACCACAGACATTTAATCAATAAACTCATCAATCACCACCTGATGTATGTTGAATTATTTTCTAATGTTGTGTCAGATTTGGAAACATATTCGCATTTAATGTGACAGTAGTAGATTTAGACTTTTTATAAATCATTATAAATATAATTCTTAAAAGTTTTATATACATTTATTGTTTCCCTTTCTGCAATAAAGGATAATAGACAGGTCTTTGGTAATCATTTAATAAGTCATACAGTTGTATATGTCTATTATATGTATGTTTTTTGCAGTGAAGAAATATCAATGTTTTTTTTTTTTTTTTTCAATTTTATTAATTCAAGTAAAATGTTTTCCAGCTATAATGTTTAATAACAAAAATACTGTAACATAAATGGTGTAATATGCTTTACTACAGTATAGTAAAGCACTATAGCATGTGTCTATAGAAATTATATTTTTATGTGGAAGGAATGCGTAAATTTGTTTAGTATAGCTTTTGCCAAAATATACACATTTTACATAGGCATGTTAAGTAATAATACAGTATTAGTATAGATGTTCAAAAATGTCAGTCAGCTAATCTCCACCTTTTAAAAATGAGTTTTCAGTCCATCTCATGATATATATTACGTTTTTGCACGATTGGACTCCCAGCAGTGACCAGAGCGAGCAATAGGTCATCTTCAAGGTAAGTTAACTGAAACTGTATAATAACTTGTATATTGCCATCCACATTTCCCATCTGATAATGTAACGACTGCTAGTTTTAAACTGTCTAGTCAGTGACATTGATGAATACTCTCGATTGACTAACATTAGATGAAATACGTATATATATATATATATATATATATATATATATATATATATATATATATATATATATATATATATATATGAGAATACATGATGTGTTCAAAAGTACTACACAGCTGAGACAAGACGTGCACAACTGTATTCTCCATCGTGTCTGCACCCAGACTGTTGGAGGACCGACAGCTAATGTTAGTCAATCAAGAGTATGCATCAATATCCCAGACTAAACAAAGTTTAATGCTAGCAGTCGTTACATTATCAGAAGGGAAATGTGGATGGCAATATACAAGTTATTATACGGTTTCATTAAACTTACCTCGAAGGAGACCTGATGCTCGCCATAGCTCGCTCGTCACTGAACGGGAGTCAGTACAGTCCAATCGCGCGAAACTGTAATGGCCGGGGCCAACCTGTGACCTCAATCAAGACTGACTAATAGAATAAGGTCTTTCATCCCGGAGGGAAGATACCGCCCACTGAGGTGCAGAGTTTTCAACTCAAAAAAATAAACAAAAGCAAAATGAATGAGCACACAATGAATTAATCTGGTGGTAACTGCATGAAATGGTAACAATACATTTTTTTGCAGTGCAATTTATTTTTTATCAAGGACATTTTTTTTAATTAAATGTTTTTTTTTATTATTTGAAATCTTTTATTATTTATTTGCATTGTACCTAATTTTGGTCAAAACTTAATATGTTTGTTTGAGTAATAAAGACACAAAATTAACCCCGGCATACATGGGTTCAAAACTTTTCAACCTGCAAGCAAAACATTTCAACCCACAAGCAAAGATTCTAGATGTGCAATAAATAACAGCAGAACAGACAGCAAAATGAATGAGTGTGCAATGAAAATTGTGGGAACTGCATAATAGAACAATAGTTTATTTTTTACAATCCAACATATTTTATTATCATTGACATACATTTTTTAATTAAACATTTTTTTTATTTGAAATATTTTATTTTTTTAATACTACATACTTAATTTTTCCCTAAAACTAAATATTTTTGATTAAATAATAATAAAGAAACAAAACTAACTCCATATGTTGGCTGAAGACACGTCAAATAATAATAATAAAAAAAGCACCTCATGAATACAGCATGACACATGTATTGCCATTTAGATGATAAATGTAATTTGTAAAGCAAAAAAACAAAAACAAAAAAAAAAACTACATTCATGCCATGCTGAAACCTTACCTGATTGAATTATGTTTTTATATTTAATTTTTAGCTGCTGCCATGTTCTTTTAATACCTGCAGGATTGCACCTACATGAAAATTACAATTTGATTCAATATCATAGTTTTAGGTTTTACATTTGATGTTACAGCAAAAAAATAATAATAATAATATTAAATAAATAGCTTCAATTCACTTACCTGCGACAGGGACATGTACTGTATTAATGGGATTATTACTCGTTCTTATTTTTTTTAGTACTGCTTACATTCTAAATGGCATATTAACCTCTACAACTTGATCAATAAAAAAGACAAACACACTTTAAAATGTCAATTTTTTTAATTCAATCTTAAACTGATCAACGAGTGTAAAAGGGGGAACCTTAAATTAAACATTTCTACTGAACATTAAGTGAAGGTTATCTGCATTCTTGTTTTGTCAAATTTGTTGTAGAAACTATGCAGTAGCCTATTTTATGTAATTTAATGCAATTACATCTGAAATAACTTCAAAATTACCCACTTTTCAAGTGAAAAATCAATAAATGTCACACATTACATTACTTATTTTTTATACTTAAATATTAAAAAAACTGAAAATATTTTAAATGTAAACTTAAGCATTAACTTGAGCAGCTATGTTTTCCCACACTAACTGTGTCTGTTTTGCCGATGCAGCGGTGTTACTTTTTTTTAAAATATATGCTCATATTTGCCATAGGTTTGCATGAGCATGTCAAGTTCAGCTGGAGAAAAAAATGCTGATCTCCTTTTTTCAGCTCTTTCCATGGTGACTCGTAATATCTACGCTCCATTGATAATGACTTGTTATAGTTGCGATGTGCACGCTTTACTCTGGCTGTTTCTCAATTCCAAGAATGCAGAGAATGGACTTGCGTTCTTGTGGAGACCGGTCTTGCCAGGTGTCCTCGGAAGAATGAACTCGGGAGACCACGAGAACAGAGAACGCGTCTTGTGAGAAATGAGATGCTGCGCTCTTCCTGATGGTCATGTGACCTTCACGCGTTTTAAATGGAAAATTATTTGAACATTACAGCATTCATACAACGATTTATTGTTTTTCCCCTTTTCAAAATATATACTATGCATAAAAACATTATAAATATACATGGCACGATATAAATAAAACAGATTTTAATATGAATTTCAGCAAACAAACCCTTAATGTGTTTATTCCTTTATTAAGATTTTTATGGTGATGTTTATATTCACCGTTTCATTTAGGGAAACTCCTGAGGTAAATAAGTTATATCTCAGAACTTTAATAATAAATCTAAATAAAATGCTGCGCTTCCCACCTCCAGTCGCAATGACTTCTGGGACTTCCAGAACGAGATCGGTGCTCAAATCTGCATCGGTCTTTTACGCGTCCTCCGTTCTTGCGGTCTTGAGTATTGGAACTGAACTTTGGCAGCTGATGATGACATTACACGAGAACACGAGGACGCAAGACTGCTGAAGAATGCATATTGAGAAACAGCCTCTGAGTTGGTCTACTCAAAGTTGATTGACCAAACTCAGATCAGCTGTTCTGAAACCGAAAACTCTGAGTTTTTAATCTCTCTGTAAATCAACTCAGAGTTCAAGTTTAAACTCCAAGTTGGTTGAACCTCCTTTCTGAAACAGGCCCCAGGTGTTGGTTAACAGGTGTAAATTGGATTTCTTCCAAGTTAACCAATTAGATCAAGCTGCTAGTGTAGCATTAAGCTGCGGTCACACTAGAGTTTGAGCTTGCGAAATTCTGTCGTACGGCGCTGCGAAAAGGGGCGGGATTAAACAAGATGATTTGACATTTTAAAAAGCCAGCGATTGCTCCATGTTTTAAATTTCTGTTCAGAGAGGTCAAGTTTTGATCCTGGATTGGTCTCAGGCAGTCAAGTGATGCGATTTCGCAGGTCAGAGTTCACCAAGCTTGAACTTTGCACCGCAGCAACCTGCGAAACTCGACGCATGACCCTGCGTTTACGGTCTGACGCATTCGCGTGCTTATGAATGGCAGTCTATGGAGGGAAAAGTCCAGTGTGACCGCAGCTTTAGCATGCTGAATCCATCCTATTTATTGTTGTCTCTACAGTTCAGCTTCTTGAGCATAATGAAGATGTGCACTCACAGGAATTATGATTTGGGTTTTGCATGTGAGCCGAAGTAATATTTATGAGCCCAAACAGCTGCTGCTTTAAAACATTCTTGTAAGGTTTCAATAAACTCTCTCTGACACACAACACACAAGTTGAGGGCACACAGCTTGCGCTCATTGCTGTACCTGTGATTAGATCAGAGGATTTGTTTTATGGATCTCTTTGGTTATATGTTTATTTCTTGATGCCATGCACGGGGTTTATGCAAACATTTGGTGCTACAAAAAAGAAGAAACTGCATATAAATATAGAATGAGATGAACCATCAAGTATATCAAGTTCTGCTATGTCTCAGACAGAGTGTTTGTCTCAAAACCTGCTTGAGTAAATCAACCAGTGTATGGAAGGGATCGGTACTGCTCATCCTGAAATGGTAGTTGGTCCACTCTTCTGTCACAGAAAGGACGGGACTCAGGGAAGAATATGTCAATACAGTTAAAACTATGCATAGTAGTTTGTCCATGCTAAAGGTCCCAGATCATCAGTTAACTTTACATAAATGAAGAGCTAATCTCATGTTCATAATCATCATAATCATCAATGTTATTGTAAAGGATGATAATTAAACTAAATTAACAAAAATACCTGTAAGCAAAAGAAAGCAGGTGAAAAACATATCATGTGCGATAATCAAAGGAGGATCACTCACACACGGTTAATTTTAGACACATTAATGATCTGTTTAAAAAATTGATAAAGTCAAATTGACAACAGCTGTTGCTTACAAAAAGACATTTTTAAAAAAATCTTGAGCTCTTGAAAGCAGCATGACTCTAGATGCATGAGCATCGGTTTTTGTTCAGTCTGTTTCAAATAGAGAACCGATCACACCAGTTGCATTTGCAGGTACGATTGCCTCGTGCAAGAAAATGGCAGCCCACTAGCATGCATCACATCAACTGAGAGCGCAACACTTAAAGTAAGTGAGGATAGCCTGTGTCTCACTGTGCACGTGATCATCTTATATCCGGTAGCTGCTTTCTTTTGCCAGTCAGTTGTGCTGCTTCTTGAGTCTAAGATCACATTTGCACACATATTGACAAGTCAAACTAAAAATTTAATCTTTAGTGATGAGCCAGCACTGGCTTGATCAGGCCACTCACATTCCTGTCTAATGTCCCAAACAATTTCTCATGTGCCATTGGGCCATCCTTATTGGTAAACCCTGCTTTTAAGAAAACTACAATTTAAAAATTTATTTTCAACCAGGCAAAGTTGCGGTCGCACTGCATTTTCGGGTCCCCTTGAAACATTTCAGTTACATTCTGAGCTATTTGCTTGTGTTGTTAGAAAAATCCAGCCATTTTCTTAATTTGTTTGCATTGAAAGAAAATGCACTGCATTTTTAAATGTGTTTGCCTTGTGAGTAATTGCAACACATATGAGGATCTTATCTTAATTTGCGTGCATTTTTTGTAATTGCATGTTTTCTTAAATTGCAGCATGTTAAGCTCTCTCAGCCAACATACAAAGTGGCTAGTGGGAGTAGCTGTCCAACCTGCCATAGCTGAAATCCATCCACATTTGGCAGGTTGGCGGGTGTTATGTCAAGTCCTGGTTACTACTACTAATGTTAGGGAGAAGTGCATTTATTTCAAACTGTGAGTAAGACTGAGTGGAACTATCTGCATTTCAACAGATTTAATGCACACCTTCCAGCCAATTCCAGAATTAAGAATTTCAACAGACCATGGAATAATTGCACTTAATGAATAACAAGTTAGTTTGCAGTACGGTGGCTCAGTGATTAGCAGCTTCACCTCACAGCATAAAAGTCGCTGGGTCAGTTGGCATTTCTGTGTGGAGTTTGCATGTTCTAGGTCAGGGCTATTCAATTAGTTTGTCATGGGGGCCTGTTCATGAAAAGCATCCCAAACGGGGGGCCGGAGATATGACTTGCAATATAAGTGATGACACAACAGCAAAATAAGAGCTCATATGCTGTGTTTTTGCTCTTTACGACACCCACGTTGACTTTTTCTACATTAAAACGTTAATATGTTGTATTTTGAAACTACATAATATTACTGCATTGTACAATGTGGCTTTTTTTACAAGCTTATCCAAATGTATTTCGAGGCACAAAATCAGTGTATTGCTCCAGTAGGCTTCTTCTACATTCAGACACATTCATATGTTCTGTTTTAAATTGCGTAACAATTAGGGATACAACGATTATAGATTTTGGTTGTACGATTATAGTCTGAAGAATAATCATCGTTTCACAGTCATCACCATTATTATCCATTTATTAAATTCAAAACACTACTAGTTTAGAAAATCACAAGAAAACTGCTTATATTTTAAAGTGTTGTTTTTTGCTGCTCAGTAACCAAATACAGCACAAAATATTAATAAAAAACAAACAATAGTCCATTTCTCTCTTTGGACTTAAAAATAAATGAAAAAGTTTTTGAGATTTAAACGAGAGATAATTTTACAATGAAAATAAATGACAGAACAATGAATAAATAAATAAAAGTAAGAATAAATAAAAATAGTATTTGTCTAATGTTAATTTAAGCTATATATAAGATAAGAGTTTAAATGAACTGTTGTTATCATTTTAATAATTTTTAGTAATTCATCTAACATATCTTTAGTTTTTATTGCACTGAAAGCCACACACAACTCTCACCACTACAGCCTGAGATAATTTCTACTGTGTGCTGCACCTGGAGGGCGCGGGTGTGACGGACCGCTTGTGAGCAGTGCGCGGACCACTTCCAATATGCGCACGTCTCAATTGAAAACAATGTACTTGCGTGCGGAAAAGACCCAATATGTCAACGGCTTGCTGCTATAGTTAATCCAATGTGCGTGCGTATTGGCATAACTTTAGTTGCAGCAGCTTTTTTCCGTGCAACAGAAATGCGTGTAAATAGTGAAATCGGCTAATCATTGCATTCCTATTAACGATATCAGTGCATTGTACAAAAGGCCTTTTCTACAAACATCTGCTCGCGCCACTCACTTAATGTCAGGTGACTCCAGCTCTCCGCAGCCTTTAACTGCAGCTCATGCTGTATTGAACAGACGCACGTCACTTAATAACGATAGCAACCTTTTTTCGACTGAACTAAATTTATTTTTGATGTCTTGGTCACACTATTTGGGGGGCTGGAACAAATTGCCTCGGGGGCCGGGTTCGGCCCGTGGGCCGCCAATTGAATAGCCCAGTTCTAGGTTTTAGAATCAAATAAATTACTGCTTAAACAAATCAAACTAAGAAAGAAAACAAATGCACAAGTAAGTCAAAATGTCCTTGTATTAAAAGTGTGGGTGTGTTATGAGTTTATAAAAATCTCTTTCATTGACTTGATCAAAGTATCCATGATGCTGCTTTGCTTTAAATAATCTTATCGTAGATGTATTTATTTCTTTACAGTACATTAATCTGCATGCATTTTAAAACTATGTCAGTTTAAATGTCTGATACTTGCATTGCTTTTTTTTTTTTTCAAGCCCAAGCCAGCATTTGTATTATTCAAATACACAGGTTTGAAACAACTTGAGTGTGAGTAAATGATGGCATATTTTTGTGTAAACTATTGCTTTGACCTATAACTTTGCCTGCACTAGCATCATAAATTCTCAGAATGGTGTGGTGATCAGGTGGGACCACTAGATTTGCTGCTGTATTAATTTTATCTTCATGACAGGCCTGCAGTAATTTACCATACTGTATTGACTCCTGCCCTTAATGTGCCCATTAAATCATGGAGCGAGATTAGGCCTAAAGAGGCCAACACAGCTCAACAAGATGTACAGTACTGCAAAGCAGTCTGACTTCATGACTCAAGATGGATGAGCCTCAGTTTGGGTAGGATGGGACAACTCCATTGGTTGGTTTGGGCTACTGGAAGCCATAAATCAGGCCGGCAGCAGAGGTCTGGGCTCAGGTGGTGTAATGATCCAAACAGCGTGTGGCCAACCTCTTCCCTGACACTGGTTTCTGAGGGTCCACCCATTTTAAACTCCATGGTTTTCCGTTTATTATTGCTCACCTAATGCTTGGAGGCATTAGAATTTGCAAACACATCATTGTGTAAAGATATCTTCAGGTTCAAACAACAGGGCCCATATACATCACACACACACAAACACAATAGAGATGGTAGTAGTAAAGAATCAGTACTTCAGAACCAATTTGTTACTAAATAAAAAAAATCAACATGGTTCCAGGTTTTCTGAAGTACCTAGAGTACAGAAGAGCTGGTCGGGCCGGTTTTATGACTTACAGTAGGTAATAGCTGAGCAAAGTGAAAGCATGGCCATCAGCTGTGCTGCTGATGTGGCAGTTCTGAATCCACTTGTTGATAAGAAAGGAGGAAAGCCACAATATGAACAATTGCTGCCCAAATAGGGTTCCTGTTTTTAATCTCTCACTGAAATGAGCAGCAATGAACCCCACAAACACATTCGCCAGCCACGCACTCAGTGATCACAGACACAAAATAGCCATTAAGGGGCCAAGCACTTTACAGCCAGAATGAGCAAAGCAGTCCAGAGGCCAAAAACGGTGGCAGAGTTACAAACTTGATGTGTTGTCGTTAGTGTGAAGTGACAATGAAGAACCTAAAGTAGGGCTGGGCGGTTTTTCCGATTTTTTCGATTAATTCGAATTTACGTTTTAAGACGATTTTATTTTTTACAAAATCGAAGAATCGCGGTTTTTTAATAAAAATATTAAAGCCGCTTTTCCACTATTGTGCCAAACCGTTCTAAACTGTTAGACAACCGTGCTGAATTGTGCTGATTCTGTGTGTTGACGTCGCGGCTCTGTTGATGTGCTGCCACAGCTGGTAGCGGAAGCGCACCAGGGCGGACCGGCCTTTGGGAACACCGGGACATTTTCCCGCTAGAGCAACAAGCGCCCCGCAGTCAGCCAGCCAGCTTCGCGAATGTTTCCATGCGCGTCGTGCTGTTGTTCGCGTCCCGCAGCCGTCTGTGTCTCCCGCGCGAGCTGCGAGACGGGGACCCGCGCTCCACCTGAAGGACGGTTACGGCGTGTTGTAAATGTCGGTCACCGCAGAAAGTCAAATCTTTCTTTAATTTGGACTTTTGCTTGAATTACGGAGTGGCACAGTAGCTGTCAAGGTACTGTATGAATTAAATCATAACCCATATGTGCACCAATAAACAAGTAAAATGAATGAATGAATAAAATAAATATGGATTCTTAAATGTCGGCAGTTTTTACTCCAAAAAATATCAATACGTATCGACAAATGTTTTATAAAAATAAAGCAATTTCCAACATTTCAGCTATAGGCCATTATACGATTCAGTTAAATATAAGATAGACATTTAAATATAGATAGATATGTAACAGGTTTCTGTGGGGTTTTTTTTTCACGGTGATCTTTAATATACACTGGGTGGTGTAGCTACGCACAAATATTTTCTAAAACGTCAAGCAGATATTTGTCTACAGCTCGTTAGTTATTTATGAAGACAAAAAAATTTAAAATAACAAAAATAAAACTATAAAATTACAAAGATAAATGAGCAGCATTCTGCTAAATATAGTCCTATATATCCTGATATGCTGTGTGTTGTTTCATTCGTTTTTTTTTTATATTTAACTTGATGCATTCGTTATTTAATATTTAAATACAAAATCGTTTAAATGGTTATATTTTACCATCAAAATGTAGTATATTTTATATCATTACCATTTTTTGATATAAAACCGCTGTTATTTTATTGATTGTTATGAAATAATTTAAGTGCTATATTTTTTATTAGTGAAAGTGCCCGCTCACTTTGACAAGGCCTGTCTAAATATATATTTCTGCCTTGCCACTAATACAGATAAACTATTGTTGCATTATCATTGTTTATTTTTCTGTTATGTACAGAGATTTGAATATTTATTTCCCCTCCAATCCTTTTTAATCTTCAAGTTACATTTTGGTCATTTTCTCTCCAAATAAAATTTGCCCAAAGCTGCACAACATATGACCTGCTGTGACTTCTATTGTAGCTATGTTTAGCATCCCTATATGAGAGAGTGCCATAACCGCGTTTAGTCACACTATTGCTTTTCTTTTACAAGTGAGCATGAAAAAAACTAGTTTCAGCATTTATTTAAATTTAAATGAACAAGGTAAGCTGGTAAGGTAGTTACACAGTAAAAAAAAAAATTAATAAAAAAATAAATAAAAAATCGAAATCGTGAATCGGTCAAACTTTATGAAAAAATCGAGATTTTTTTTTTTTGCCATATCGCCCAGCCCTAACCTAAAGTTGGGTGTCAATATATTTAAGCATTGCAGAGAGACAGCCTCAGACGCAGTTTGACATTGTACCAGCACATTTGTCGATGGTGAACAAAAACCGTTTTGCCTATTGACATGAAGTTCACAACACTTAGTCATCATGGTCTGATGATGATCTGGGTTAAATTTGGTGAAATTTAGGTGTACGGTCTAGCAGGAGTTTGTAAAAGAGTATTTTCAACAAAATTAATGTGGCGGACATGAAGTTTAGCCAAATATGGCATATTTCATATCAATATTCTCGGCATGACCCAAGGAATAAGGTGAGATAATTTTTTTTATAACAATAAACATGCAGACTAAAGTTATTAGCAAATTTATAAATCATTATTGATGGTTACTGAACGGTTTATAACTCGTGACCACTAGGTGGCACTGTTACCAAATTTATGCGTTGGGGTCATTGTGAGTTGCCAATGACAGACCTAAAGATCATTGTCAATATGTTTAAGTAATGCAGAGTCGCAGCCTGAGATGCACATTGACATCGTGCTAACACATTTGTTGATGCCGTAAACGACAACCGTTTCGCTAATCGATATGATTTCCATAACTTTTGGTCAGCATGGTCTGAAGATGATCAGAGTCAAATTTGGTGAAAATTTAATCAATGGTCAAGGAGGATTCGCAAATAAACGTTTTTGAACAAAATCAATATGGCGGACAGTAAGTCTGCCGTAATATGCCATGCTTGGTATCAATGTTCTCGGCATGACCCAAGAAATAATTCAATGTCCATTTTACCACATTAAACCTATGCAATCCACATTTTTTTGCCATTTTGGAAGATTCATTATTGATGGTTAGTTAAGGGTTTATAACGCACGACCACTAGGTCGTGAAATCCATAACGTTTTGCCAGCATGGTCTGAAGAACATCTGAGTCAAATTTGGTGAAAATCGGAAAAACGGTCTAGGAGGAGTTCGAAAAAATAGGTTTTCAACCGAAAACAAAATGGCGGACAGGAAGTTGAGTTTATTTTGGCATATTTGGTATCAATGGTCTCGGCATAATCCAGTGAATATAACAAGACACATGTCATGTTAATAAGGAATGTTTAGAAAAAGTTGTTAGCATTTTTCAAAAATTGCTTATAACTTTTGGCCACAAGGTGGCGCTGCTCCAGAAATTTTTGAGTACCTTCAGGGCATGGTGTCGAAGATGCATACCATGTTTTGTATTGATACGTGAATACGCTTGTGAAATATAGCATTTTTTGACAAAAATCTAAACGGGCAACGCCCAAAATGGCTGACCTAGGAAAATCCGACATTATTCGATTCGGCATGCTTTGTTGAATGTGAAGAGACCAGTTATGAGTTTTGGACAAAGGGCTGAGAAGATATAAGCAAAAAAAAGCTATTTTCTCCCAGCAAACAATGAGTTGGCGGACCGCCAGCTTTTTTTGGGCGGCACAAATTCAGCGGCAAGCCGCCTATTCTAAAAACCGGTGGTGTTTTTGATGTTGTAAGCTACTGTACCTAATATAAGTACTTTTGTTTAACACTTTTTACATTTAAAATGAATGAGGCACTGAATAAAAATATAATTATTTATAAAAGCAAAGTTTAGTATCAAAAACTGCAAGACGTTTTACATATAACAGGTTATTATTAAAACAAAAAAAATAGTTTTAAAATGAAGATTTAATATTAATTGTCATTATTTAAATTGTTTGTAAATTGTTTAAATGTTTATGTAAAAGCTGTGTTACTTTAAAGTGTCCATTACCGAGCCTCATTTAAGCACTGCAGCAGAGAGCGTTGTCATGGAAATGGAGCAACGACACTCCACCTGACCATCATGAAAACTTCTCATGCGGCAGTTTTCATTAATTTCAGGTAAGTTTAGTCGCTAAAATCACGCAAAAGTAACATACAACTGTTCCTGACACTTTTCTTACTGGTAATTGACATATTTCTGTTGAATATGTATTTTATAGAGACGGCTGTATCTTTGGAAAAAGTCCGTTAGCATCTTAGCAGAGGTAACGTTAGCATTAGGCTACTAGCTCTTGTTTAAAAAGGTTTTGGCTTTTAATTACATCTCATATTTTATTGAAGGTAACGTTAGTCTATTTTGTCTAAAATATGCACTGTACTGTCAAGGAGAATGAATTAAAATGTTAAAGTTAGTACATAGATATTTGATATTTAATTTTATATGTCACCATAATGTAAACCTATATTGATTTTAAAAAGTGCTCTGTGGTTTCAGGAGTGACAAGATTACCCCTCACACAGAATAGAAGAGCCAATATGTCTAAATAGCTGAAGGGAGCTGATCACAGAGATGGAGGAAACACGGGTAAGACTGTAATGAACTGTTAATGTGCATTTTTCATTAAAAAAATCCCTATATTATCATGCATCTGTTACATGCCTTTATTGCAGTTATTTTAAGGTTTTGACATCCAAACATAAGTGAGTGGGTTTTAAACAAATTTTTACATTGCTTTTATCAAAGCTGAAATTACAGCACCAGTGCTCCAGTCTTCAGCATCACATGTATAGAAATGTAATATTGTATTCATAATTTGCTAATGATCAAGTAATGTTTCTTATTTTTATTATGTTTTTTTCAGGATTCATTGATGAATAGAAAGTTTGAATTAAATAGTATTTGGATCAGAAATCTTAACTCTCTCTCATCAGATTAATGCATCCTTGCTTAATATAAATATGCATTTCTTAAAATATCTCACTGACTGCAATAGTGTACATGACCATTTAAGGTCTAGGGTCAATTTAACAGTAAATCCTGAAAAAAATTGCTTCATAAAAGTATTTGTCATCACATCTGTTTTTAACATTTATAATAATCAGAAATGTTTCTTAAGCAGCAAATCGGCATCATTTGATAATCAACACATATTACTTAAGGCTCGAGCACTAAATCAACATATTAGAATGATTTCTGTAGGGTCAAGTGACACAAGATTTGAGTAATGATGCAGAAAATTCAGCTTTACATTACAGCCATAAATTACATTTTAGAATTCACATTAAAAAAATCTATTTAGACTGTTGACTTATCCCTTACACCTTAACTCATTCTTAAGCCCTAAATTTAATATATTTTATTTGGTACAGGCATGATACACATCTCATATTCATGTCTTGTCTTTTTCTCTCTTTTCTTTTGTTTTCAACAGCATCTTAAAAGGAGCCCAAAGGTTCTAAAACCATTCACCCGCTGAACATCTCTATATGTACATGTAAGTACATTTTTGACTGACTGCCAGACAGTAACAAGCAAAAGATGTTTGAGTGGCTGTTCTTTAAAACAAGATAAATGGGATGAAGATCTGGAGATTGATATAAATTTCAATTTAAAATGTATTCATTTTGAAATGTTTCATAACGCTTTGAGTCTGAGATATGTTCCCTTTATGCACTAGATGTCCATGTTAAAAATTCCATTCATTAACTTGCCTAAACCAGCTCACTTCTAAATTTAACAGTGGTTTAATTGCACTGCAAGTTATAAAAACACATGCAAACACAAAAGCTTTGAAATACAAATAAATCTGGCTGCGATCCTGTGTTTCAGTTTTGACTTGTTGATTTGCTAATATTTATTTTACTTTATTTGACTCTTTACAGTTGTTCTGCAAATATCCATCAATAAGTAAATATCCATCAGAAGTAGTATATGGTATTACAATAGACTGACATGTTTGACATTTTTTGTTTGTTTGCAAACAGATAATTGGCATCCTTATCTGTAAGATGGTTTAGACATTCTTAGTGGTGAATAAATGTATACTTTAGACATTTATATAGCGCTATGTAGTAATGTAGACCCAAATTGTTTTACAATCTTTTGGGGGTTTCACTTTACATTTTATTTTAGATCCTCATGTAAGCTTGATTTGTATATTAACAGCATGCACCAAATATTTGCTTAGGACTGTGGTGTTTTGTGCAGATCTGTTAGTAGTATATATTATTTTATTATTTCTTTCTCTTATTTTTAGATTTTGGATCATCCTCCACTCACTCTTCCAGTTTGTTTTTCCTTGCCAGACTTCATTCAAGGCAAGTAATATTATAGTGTCACTTCAAAGTATTACCAATGATTCATTTTATTAATGTTAATATTATTATATAAACTGCATCAAACAAATTAGCATATTAGAATGATTTCTGAAGGGTCATCTGTCACTGGAGTTATGATGCTGACAAATCAGCTTTGACTTCACATTAATAAATTACATGGTCACACTTTATTTTAATGGTCCGTTTGTTGAATTTAGGTTACATTGCAACTAATTCTCATTAGATTCTAAGTAGACTGTTAGGTTGGGGTTGGGGTTGGGGTTAGTGTAAGTTGACATGCACTTGCAAAGTTTTTCAAAGTCAGTTCAATGTCTGTTGAAGGAGCAGTATCAGCAGATATTAAGCAGACAGTCTACTAATACTCAAATGGACCATCAAAATAAAGTGTTACCAAATTAAAATGTATTGAAATTGTAAATCATTATTTTAAACTGTAAAAATGTTCTGTGTTTCTGTAAACTGTAATCGTTCAAATCAGTGCAGTCTTGATGTCCAATAAAAGACAATAAATATGACAAACATATTAATGTCTATAATGACCTAGTTACTGATGATGGACAAAAATGATGACTGATGATTCTGTTATTTCAGGATAAGAAAGAAGCCTGCTTCAAGAGAGACAGTGGAAGGGAGCCTCCAAGAACTTTTCATTTGGATCTGCTGATCGTGAGGGGGCAGACAAAAGAAACTGCATTTTCCATCAGCTTAATATCAGGGGTTGCCACAGCGGAATGAACTGGATACTACTTTGGCATAGGTTTTACACAGCAGATGCCCTTCCAGCTGCAACCCAGCACTGTAAAACACCCATACACTCTCGCATTCACACACTATGCTTAAATTTTGCAAACTTGCAAACTCCACACAGAAATGCCAACTGACCCAGCCGGGACTCGAACCAGCAACCTTCTTGCTGTGAGGCGACAGTCTGAGCCACTGTGTTGCCTCAGTGTAGTTATTAATAACTTCTGGATGTTTTACAGTTTGATTTTGTAATAATAATAATGTATGTTTACATTTATTGTAATATGTATGTTAATATTTATTCACAATGTTATTTATTTTTTAATATTTACAATGTTATTTATAATAACGGTAAATATTATAATAATGTTATCATATAATATAATATTATAATTAATAATTATAATAATGTTAAATTATAAATTATATAAATTTATTTATAATGTTAATGTTTTTATTTTTATATGTAATAGGTCTCAAAGTTTGTCTTTTTATTATAGACAAACTTATTCTTGTATGGGTAACATTTTACAATAAGGTTGTATGTATTAGTAAATGTTAATGTATTTACTAACATAAACAAACAATGAATGATACATTTATTTATTCATCTTTGTTAATGTTAGTATGTAGTAAAAAAAAGTTGTTCATTGTTTATTCATGTTAACTCACGATGGCTTAACTAATGTTTACAAGCATGACTTTGGATTTTATTAATGCATTAGTAAATGCTGAACTATGATTAATTATGCTGTACAAGTATTGTTCATGCTTAGTTCATATTAGTTAAACCATTAACTAAGATTAACAAATGAAAGTATTGTAAAGTGTAACTGTTATATTTGTATGTAGTTTATATTTATTTTATATTTATTTTGTTATATTTGTCAATGTGTTTATCAAACATTTCACCATAATCTAAGTGTTTAAGGTATTTTAGTCATGCAGTACGTGTTATCAGTAAATTGTACAATGATTAAGTATTTTGTACTTGATTTCATTATTGGACAAATTAATATTGCCTACAATTGTACAGGCTAATATAATAATAATAAAATAATTTTAAACATTACCAGTGGACCGACCGTGGGCCGCTAGCAGATACTTATTTAAAATCAGCGGTCCGATGGCGGACCACTGTCGTAAAAACGGTAGAAGCCACTGGTGGGCCGCTGGAATAACGATGAGCAAATTGCTGCTGGACTGCCGACGGTCTTATGTTAGCTGGACTGTATGTCCAGACCACTAGGGAGCAGTGCTCCGAAACAACGCAAATAACCTCAGACCATGGTTGTCATAACACCCACCAAGTTTGGTGTGAATACGTCAACGCGTTACGGAGATATCGCTTCAAGTCCATTTTCGCTAGCTCTACGTTAGATTTGTTAGCAAGTTTAACAAAAATGATTGGTTGAATTAACTTAAATTCCAAAACTCATCTTGAGCCAAGGATTCAGAGGAAAAAAGAATTTTGACTGTAGCACATTCGGTTCAAAAGTTATAACGATAAACATAAGTGAAACTTTGGACAAGTGGTGGCGCTAGAGAGTTTGAGTTAGAGACTTCAGGTTTGCTGTGGTTCACGTTGACACTGCCCTCTATCATTGTGCCAAATTATACAACTTTCTCGCGTACGGTTATATGGGCTGCCATTCAAATCCGGCGGAAGAAGAAGAAGGGGAAGAATAATAATACTAATAGGAACGCTAACAGAAGCAATAGGTGCCTTCGCAGCGTTGCTGCTTGGCCCCTAATAATAATAGGAACGCTAACAGAAGCAATAGGTGCCTTCGCAGCTTCGCTGCTTGGCCCCTAAATATGTCATCCTATTACAGAAGTAGCCTAAGTTAAGTTTTAAATGTAGCCTAATGTACATATTGTCATGTACATATTGTGAATCCTTTAATATCTGCCTATAGCAGCATAAAACAGAACATTCTGATTCATTGAAATATTAAGCTAGAGAGTGCATTTTTGTGCTTTTTTATAAAGTTATACTTTGTTTTTTATTGTGCATGCGTCTATATACATAAAAACAATGCCTTAAGTTTTATTAGTAGTATTTTGGTTTGGTCATTGACTGGATCTGCGGTAGAACTGAAACTTGTGCGAGGTTAAATATATTTGATCTTATATTTTAATTACGTTGCACTGCTGAAATGCTTAGATAGGCTATAAGTGCCGGTTAATATGAGCTCTGACTCAATGAGCTGTGATGCATTTATTTTTTATTTTATATATTTATTTTTGCAGATGGATGATGTCACTATCACCAGCGAACACAGCCAGAGATCGCTGGTAAACACACACACATTCACATGGACTACAAATCCGTCATGTTTTGGGACTACAACTCCATACATGCACTCCGCTCACACACACATGTTCTAGATCATGACTGATTGCCTACTGACAGCTGAAGCCACTCAAGGACTGATTCATGCACTACATAAGGAGCACAAACACTGTGGCTAAGTCTTGCTAGCTGTTACAAGTGAACATTACGACACGTTTCTCCTTGCCTTGCCTTCTGTGTTAGACCTTTGCTTTGCTTTGTTTTGTTATTCCCTGTATGCCGCCTGCCTTGTGACCTTCTGCCTGCTATTATGACTACGACTCTGGATTGCCCATATACATCTGTTTGTTCCTGTTTTGACCACTGCTTGTCTAACCAACCTACTAATAAAGTCCTGCATACGGATCCTCACTACGTTGTATCGTCTACCCTTGTTACAAAAGACTCAGCCAGAAAAATGGATCCCGCGGTTTTATTAGTTTGTCTAAAGCAAGGTAACAACTCCCTCGAGAATCACATTCAAGACTATTTGAAAATTGCTAATACCACACATTTACCGGATTGTATGCGCAATGACTTTTTTTTAGATAGGGTTTAAATGAGCCCCTGAAAAGCAAACTCATCGCTACTGATTCTCAAGGGACACTCATGCTACAGGAATTCCTGGACCTCGCACTGTTGTTTGTGGCTCTTCCTTCACTGTTGGAGAAATGGAGGAGGATTATCCTTAATGTTTTTTTGGGGGGGGCCGTGTACAGCAAGACCCGCTGGCAACGGGGTTTGCTGGACAGTCCACCACAACGATCATGCTGGCATTACCGATACTCCTGTCTGGTACGCAACAACAACACCTGCGGGCTGCGGGATTTGCCCCTCACAAAATGGCTGCCAACGCTTCCCAACAGCAAGACCTGCGGGCTGCTGGAATTGCCACTCACAAGATGGCGGTCTCCAGCCTAAAAGCTCCCAAAATGGTTGCAGTTAAGAGACAGACTTACACGGTGGTCACTGCCAAACTGCCGGTGACCCAGATGGCTTCCTGTTCCAAGTCCGCTCCTGCCATAGTTCCTGTCTTTGTTCCTGAAAAGCCATCACCTGAGCCACCAGAATGGCCACCACCACCTGATTGACCAGAACTGCTACCACCATCAGAGCTATTACTGCCAGAGCTGCCACCACCACTGCCAGATCCACCAGAGCCGCCAGATCCTCCACCCCCAGTGCTACCACAGCTGCTGCCACCAGAGCTGTCAGAGTCACTGCCACCAGTGCTGCCCGAGCTGTCGCCGCCAAAGCTACCAGAGCTGTCGCCGCCGCCAGAGCTACTGCCGCCGCCAGAGCTGCTGCCACCGCCTGAGCTTCCCCAATGGCGGGCGCCAGATCCCCTTAAATTCCTTGAATGGCGGGCGCCAGATCCCATTGAATCCCTTAAATGACGGGCGCCAGATCCTCTCAAATTCCTCGAATGGCAGGTGCTAAATCCCTCTGAATCCCTCGAATGGCAAGCACCAGAGTCTTTTGAAGCCCTCGAATGGCAAGTACCAGATTCCCTTTAATTCCTCGAATGACGGGCGCCAGATCCTCTCGAATTCCTCGAATGGCAGGTGCTAAATCCCTCTGAATCCCTCGAATGGCAAGCACCTGAGTCTTTTGAAGTCCTCGAATGGCAAGTACCAGATTCCCTTTAATTCCTCGAATGGCGGGCACCAGATCCCCTTGAGTCCCACGAATGGCCAGAGCTGCTACCTCAGTCCCATGAATGGCCAGAGCCACCACCTCAGTCCCACAAATGGCCAGAGCCACCACCTGAGTTCCATGAATGGCCAGAGCTGCCACCTCAGTCCCACGAATGGCTGCCAAAGCCATGTAATTTCCCAGAGTCACTAGAATCGTGTGACTTCTCTAAGCCTCCTGACCCACTGGGGTTGAAAAAACTGCCAGTGTCTCCTGAACCAGAGCCTCCTGACCCACTGGGGTTGAAAGAACTGCCAGTGCCTCTTGAACCAAAGCCTCCTGATCCACTGGGGTTATATGAACTGCCAGTACCTCCTGAACCAAAGCCTCCTGACCCACTGGCGTTGAAAGAACTGCCAATGCCTCTTGAACCAAAGCCTCCTGACCCACTGGGGTTATATGAACTGCCAATGCTCCTTGAACCCAAGCCTCCTGACCCACTGGAGTTGAAAGATCTGCCAGTGCCTCTTGAAACTAAGCCTCCTGACCCTCTGTGGGTGTATGACCTGTCTATGCTTGCTGAACCAAAGCCTCCAAACATACTTTCGCAGCTCCACGCTTCAGGCCCTCCGCAGCTCCACGCTCCAGGCCCTCCGCAGCTCCGCGCCTTTTGCAGCTCCACGCTCAAGGTACAACTCCGTTGCATGGTCCTGGCCCTCCATCCCTCTCCCTGGTCTGCCTCCACTCCACCTCCCGCCTGAACTGTGATAGGAGCGTCTGGAATCCCCTCTGTAGAGGGGGGGCTCACGATCACAGCCAGAGATCGGTGGTAAACAGGCACACACATTCACATGGACTACAAATCCATCATGATTTGGGACTACAACTCCATACATGCACTCCGCTCACACACGTTCTAGATCATGACTGATTGCCTACTCACAGCTGAAGCCACTCAAGGACTGATTCATGCACTACATAAGGAGCAAAAACACTGGCTGAGTCTTGCTAGCTGTTACAAGTGAACATTACAATACGTTTCTCCTTGCCTTGCCTTCTATGTTAGACCTTTGCTTTTTTTTTTTTGTTGTTTTGTTATTGTTATTCCCTATATGCCGCCTGCCTTGTGACCTTCTGCCTGCTATTATGACTACGACTCTGGATTGCCCATATACATCTGTTTGTTCCTGTTTTGACCACTGCTCGTCTGACCAACCTACTAATAAATTTCTGCATACTGATCCTCACTACATTGTGGAGTCCTCCCTTGTTACAGATGATAACATGTGAAGTATTTCATTTGTTTTATAATATTTTTTTAATAAATATAATATACTTCTGCTAAAGAAGAGAACTAGTTTCACTTTAGATATTTTTCATTTGTCTTGGGTTGTCATATCTACAATATGTTTTTAACAAATTATAACTAACTGTATATTTGTACTATATAGTAACACATTTTTCTTATTTAATTTCTTAAACTAGGCCTATAGTACAGCACTTTCTGACTAATAAAATGTTATTGATGCTCTTTCTGTCTGTCTTTATAAAAAAAAAAAAGATGTGTAGCAGACTTTTTACTCATACATTAAAACAATTAAACTATCATAACCATTTAAATGGTGCTCAACTTATGTTAATAAATATAGTGGATTGGTTAATTAGCATGTTTTTAGTTTTGCTTTGGTACTAAATTGATACAGAGAACTGTGTATTTTCACTGGTATTGGTACTGTGACCCTAGATGATGGGAACATGTATTTCCCTTTGAAATAAACAACTCAAGTGAACTAAACCTAATATTCAACCTTGATATTAACAATTAAGACACATCAAGCCAATTTCAAAGAACAGTCTGGTTCTGTCTGGACCAAAAAGCTGAACAACAACCAAGAAACAAGAATGTTTGGTTTGCACCATCATAAGGGAATGTTTCTTTCTTTACCTGGAGGTGGCAGTATCTATATTGTTAATCTAAATGATCTGAGATTATTTGGCAGATCCTGGATCTTTTTATCTTGATAACTGATCTCTGGCTAATTTGGTTCTTCAAACAAGTTTGCGGATCAAATTAAAATGTCAGAATGAACTGATCTGAGATTCCTGCATGTGTTGTGAAGGACAGATCTATTGATCCTCAAAATCATGATCAGCAATGCAAGGATTGGCTGATGGCACAGCAGCGTAATGACATCATCTGTTTAATATTCAATTATCCATGTGGGCAAAAATACATAACATTTACAGTATAAACGGTTTGTTAAATATGATACGTGATAACTTTCCACATTTGTTGGGGGCTGCAGGCTTTACACTTTCATGTGCCAAGAGTTTTTAGCAATTTATTTAGTTTTACAGATAGAGCAGATTTTCTTTAGTAGTCATATATAGTAGCCGGTTTCTTAATCGGTGTAAAGAATAACTGGATGTTTAAATTAATTTTGCATCACAAAAGCATTTTCATATTGGTAAAGGTGTCTGCAACCTTTGTGAAGCATCAAATCACCATCATATTAGCTGTCAAAACATGTTCATGACTGCAAAATGTATTATACTTTTAAAAAAAGTTTGTATCTAAAAAGTTCATATCAATGAATTTTCTTTTTGAACCACCAGGTGGTCTTTGTACTTTTATTTCGGAGTGCAGATTACACAAGTTTTATTAATATTCATATTTTTAACTATATATAGTTAAAAATATATATTTACTATTTTCCCAAGTGTATATAACTTCTACTGTAAGAAAATATCAGAATTCGATACATACTTTCAGCATTATATTTGCTTAAACTGACCCAATCTAATCCTGTTTATATGAACGAGCTTACTCCCGACCAGGGTTGCGTTTCCCAAAACCATCATTAGCCAACTAAGGTCGCAAGTTCCGTCGTTACAAACATAGTTCTTTGATTTGCTGTTTCCCAAATCCATCGTTCCAACGAACATTCGCAAACTGCGTCGCAAAATTGAGCACTTGAAACTACACCTCTGGAGCTGTAGTTAGAAGCATAGCCTAGTTCCTGGCTGTGTTCTATTCCCACTTATCACCCCTATGCCCTATTCATTTAGAACATTCTAACATTCAAAGTTGGAATTATTAAAAATAAAAAAACATTAAGGTAATCTCTCTTAAGTGTAATTTGCTTTCAAAGTATTTACAGTTCAGTTTTAGCCATCTTCATGTTTACAATTGTGCTCCCTTCGCAGTGCACTTTGAAAACATTGATACAATTTTGAACACAGCCTCATGGCGAAAGCTAAAGGTATATTTAAAAGCGGAAATTATGTTGCGACTCCAAAGCTTGCGAAAATAAAAAACATAGCACACATTAATGCTTTTATTTTATAGTGGGTTTTTAATTAAGTTTCTCTACTGTATATGACATGGGTCTGTTGGTTAGAACTTTCTGCTGTGGTTTACATATGTCAAATTGTAATTTTTTTTTTTAATTAAATAAACAATATCCTAAATAATAATAATAATCATCATCATCAATAATATTATTATTAAAGTAAATATATTTATAATAAATAGCCTCATTATTTTTATTTGTTTATATGATTTATATATGATATTATAATACGTGTTAGCTTTTGTAAGTGATTTTATGTTTTAGAATAGAATATGCAATGTTCAACTTCTCAATAATATTAGTAAAGCAAACATAGGCCCTATATGTGCCATTTACATATATTTCAATGAATATGGAAAATGAGTGCATGTTTTTACCAAAACTAATATTGGATTTTATTTTAAATGAGTGTTTGTGTAAAACAATGTAATTTGCACAAAGAAATGATGGGGTTGTTCTCTAAAGAAGTTACTCCACCCCGTTTAGAGCAGCATTATGGGCGTTTTACGTTACCATAGTACGATGCATCGTTTGGGAAAAGAACGATGTAGTAACGAGTGTTTCCCAAAACCCCTAGTTTCTCTGTCGCAGATCCATCGCTTAAACCACGTTAGTTATAACATAAAACGCCTATAATCATGCTCTAAACGGGGTGGAGTAACAACTTCTTTAGAGAAGAACCCCATAATTTCTTTGTGCAAATTATATTGTTTTACAGAAACACACATTTAAAATAAAATCAAATATTAGTTTTGGTAAAACCATTCACTCGTTTTCCATATTCATTGAAATATATGTAAATGGCACATATAGGGCCTATGCTTCCTTAACTAATATTATTGAGAAGTTAAACATTACATATTGTATTTTAAAACAAAATCACTTACAAAAGCTAACACTATTCTAATATCATATATAAATCATATAAATAAATAAATAAACAAATAAATAATGAGGCTATTAATTATAAATATATTTACTTTAATAATAATATTAATAATATTAATGATGATGATTATTATTATTATTTTGTAGGATATTGTTCATTTATTTTTTTGAAAAGTCTACTTTTACAATTTGACACATGTAAACTACAGCAGAAAGTTCTAACCAGCAGGCCCATGTCATATACAGTACAGATACTTAATAAATAACCCACTATAAATTAAAAGCATTAAAGTATGCTATGTTTTTTGTTTTCACAAGCTTTGGAGATGTAACAAATTCCGCTTTTAAATAATAGATCAGCTATAGCTTTCGCCATGAGGCTGTGTTCAAAATGATATCAATGTTTTCAAAGTGCACTGCAAAGGGAGTGTTGTGAAAAAAAAAGATTCTGGTCTGCAAAATATTTTCTAAGTTTCTAAGTCAAAGTCTTCAAAAAATGACAAAGTCTGAGATCTCCGAAGTCTTTAGGCAAAGCAGTTTATTGTTACAGCAGCAGTAACAACAGAGACAGGTCGTTCGAGTGTCTGATGAGTATAGGCTAGCACACAGTTTAAATACACTTCTTTGTCTTAACACTTCACCCAAATTTACACATTACACACCTCCCTTAGCTTCTTCACTAATAGGATCTCAAATCTCTCAAGTGTCCACTACCAATAGAATCTCAGGGTTTTTTATGGATCCTACCCATGTCCAGTTAAGGTCTTTCCTTCCTACTTCAAATGTGATGACTCAGCCAAAAAACAATCCTCAACAATATATCTTGTTCACTGTCCACTGAGCTGTCAACTGTAAGTTCAGCTGAAGTTCACGGGTACTCATAATTTTTTAGCAGTCATTACAAATGAATGTGGGCGCATATGCAGGTGTGCCTTATCATGAGTTACAGAACAGAACGCAGGTGCCCTTATGGCCTTGCTTCCATAAATCTACTCTCATTGTGACATTTCATCTTGCTCTTCTAATTTCTCTTCTCATCCCTGACTGCATTTGCACAAGGTGACTTCTTTTATTTACCAAAGCACACATAAATGATAATAATGCCACAGGTATGGTTAATAATACAATTATAATACTGAAAACACTCAAATAAGCATATAAATCAGAGAAATAAATTCATCAGAAATTCATCAAGACACAATTAATTCCCCATCAAATCCCCCCTTAGAGGGACTATCTCAGAAAAAAGTCCCTCTCCTAACCCTCAACTGAAATGCAGCATAAGGTACCAACATATCAGTCCAATCAACCTTACTAATGCAACAAATGTTGCCCTTCACAGTCGTTACCAAATGTCAGCATCCTTATGTCGCACTCCAGTGGAGAGGCGGAACCAAACATCTCCCCCCTCATTTGACTAGAAGGGAGTAAAAGATCCCCCCCTATCTAACAACCAATCCGAGGGATTACAAACCACATTTAGTACAAACAATACAGACAATACAAATGATATAATAAAGCACGTAAATAATGTAATATAAAGCATGAACTTGTAGAGTTCAGCCTTGCAGTAGTAGTAAAAATATAAGTTTCATACTTGATTAAATGTAAAAGAAGATATATGAAAAAAGAAATAAAAATAAACAAAAAACAAAATAAACCCCTTAAGATAAAAGAACATTCACAGTACCTCTTAAAAAGAACAGTCTTGAGATGATTGGTCCCACGTTGCCAGAGGTACTACTGAGTACTGTCTGGTGTTGGAGCAAGCAGCGGGCTTTTAAATCACCAGTAGAGCCTACTCTTACAGCATCCGCCAGCTTTGAGATGATCGTTGGCAGCTTCGATAAATGTCCATTTTATACTCAGAAATATTATATATTATATTCATCAAACGGTAATATTGCAGATTATTTGGTAGATATCCTTCATTTCAGGTCCTTTTGTTTGCATTATCTTGTAGCACGGATGATGACCTGCTTGAAACCCTCTTTTCATTCGTGTCATTCTGATAAAAAAGAACAAGAGAAGAAAAATAGAAAAAAAAAATAGAAAACAACGTAGGATTATTTGCATTGTTTAAAAAATATTTTTTGGCATATTTATGAAAAAGAGAGTCTAAGTGCCAAAATAAAAAAACAAAACATCCTCTAACTACCTTCCTACACTATTCATTATTCTAATAGTCTATCTACACTAGAAAAGCCAAGAAAATAAAATACATGTTATACACTATCTCCCTTACTTTTCCACAAAACAGTAATAACATGAAAACAAAAAATATGGCACACTCTCAAAAGAAAAAATGTTTGATACTCATCCAACCAAGTTTGGGCTCATGTTTTCATATTCTGACCACTGTGGGCAATCGTTCTCATAATGTGTATCCTCATCCAAGGATTTTGGAAGCATATTTTCAAAGCCATAGTCACTGTTGAGGTGGGTTTGCACAGTTCCTTGTACTTGCACAGTAACCATCTGTCTGGCTGCAGCACTGGCTAGCCTCGATCTGATGAATGGCACAACACAGCAAAAAAGTAAAGCAAAAACAAGTATGACAACATCCAAATATGTCAATCTTTTATCAACCATTGTCCCCAAGATCCAAATATGGAGGCAAACCAAACACTTAAGTTTTTGTCTCGTCCAGCATTTTCCTTGACTATGATCCACCTGTGGCTGTTTATTTGGAACATAGATGCAGCAGTAGTCCCTTTCAGCTTATCGGGGACCTTTTCCCTTTCCAGTAAGGCTGAGAAGTGGATTGTTGATAGGTCTCATTCAATTCCATATTCCTTCACCTTGGGAAAGATTATCTCTTGACTCATGTTCACATGTGCATTCTGTATTATCATTGACAGTAGCATGATTTCCTTCCAGAGTAGTTTCTTCCTGTTGTTCCTCAGAGGCCGGCAGTACCACCGGCAGGTCTGCTGTTTCTCCTCCAACCAGTTCATGTTGTCCTTGATTAAGTTCAACAGAGTCATTATTCGTTGTTTCATGCTGCTCATGTACTCCCTGTGCTAGATCACCACAATTTTGTTGACTGTTTCTTAGCTTGGGAACTTTGATGCAGTGGATCATATGGTACTAAGTGTTGCTGTTGTACTTGTAATGCAGTTGGTGTTGCTCTCATTACTGTATAGGCACCTTCTTGTCTTGGTTCATTCCATCTTCTTTAAAACACTCTTAGGTACACCTGGTCTCCAGGTTGGATGACATAGCAATGCATTCACCTGATTTATTTAGTGTCACACAAATTGTACTCAGTATTCAGTTTTGCCTTCATAGTTCCATTAACCCATTCTATTCCTTGGGATTGTGGGTAGTAAGCACATCTTAAACCCTTTTTTTATCTGCAATTGTTGGATTACTGTTTTAACTCTTTGTTTATTAAATGCTGATCCATTATCTGAACTTATCTTAGAGGGGATTCCAAATCTAGGAATAACTATCTTTTTGAGGATCTCATTCTTCCACAATGATCAAAATCATGAGCATATGATATTAAAATAGTCAAAAGGGGAGTAGGTGCTATCATTAAACCTTCATGCGATCTCCATATTCTATTTGCATCTTTAACAGCACCTCTATGTTGCCATGTTGTTAATTCATAAGGCGTAACTTGTTCTTGCATTCTTACTATATCTTCAATTTGTGGCCTAGGTTGGATCAGGACTGTTGGGGCCATTATAGCTACTTTGCATCCAGATGCTTGCTTGGCATATAAACCTACAGAGTTATTTCCTTTTATAATACAACAACTGTCTTTTATGTGCCTGATATTAAAAGATTGCAAGCTGTTTTGGGTACATTATAGCTAAAATAAAATCATTGATCTGGTCTGAATGTTGGATTGGAATGCAATCTGCTTTCCTAAATTCTCTCTGTTTCCAGATTGCACCAAAAAGGTAACAGACACCATGTGCATATGGTGAATCAGTATAGATGTTTACAATTTTCCTTTGCCTAAAACGTAGACTTTAGTTATTGCTTTAAATTTAGCCAATTGTGCAGAGCATGGTTGTTCACAATGCTGTACCACAATTGAATTGAATTCTTTACCTTCTTTTTGAACTACAGCATAACTCGCATGATCTCTTTAATCATCTCTGAAGCATAACAGTCCACAAAGCAATCAAGTTCTTCATTAGATATTTGATCTGACTCTAGGTCTTAATCTGTTGAATGCTAACGGTTCGGTCATACGTTCATATGACGTTCTTTCTCCTTTGAGAAGAATGCAATTAGCTGAGTTTACTGTATTGCACCTTTTTATTGTTAAATCTGGAAAAGCCAATAGTGTAAGACAGGGGTTCTCAACCTTTTGCAAGCCGGGCCCCCCCAAAGCTGGTTCATTGCAGTTGGGGCCCCAGTGCACCCCCGCTCCCCCCCCGGAAAAAAAAAACAACCCCCCACCCACAATATTATTGTTATTATTACTATCATCCTCAGTAGCGGTAGGTAGGCCAATCATCATTACTAGGCTGTTGCTTTATAATTATATGAGGTTACATGTTTCATTGTTGTTGTTGTTGTTATTATTATTATCATCATCAGTATAGACCTATTATCACTACTAGGCTATTGCTATAATTGGGAATTGGTACCAGACCTCTGATATTAATTAATGCTTTATTATTGTTATTATTACTAGGCCTAATAGTAGGCATCATCTGCATTTTTTACAGAAGCTTGCAGGTAGGTGATTTTAATGTGAGATCTGAGCCTGCTTTGCCTTGCAAAGATTCTCAATTCTTGGCTCAATGATTGATAAACATAGCCTCAAATCATCCTCGATCTGTGCACGATTGCAGTATTTCGTTTTGAGTGGTCATTTTTGAGAATCCTGCCTCACACAAATATGTCAAAGTGAAAGGAATGAGAATCTTAAAGGCGACGTCACAGAGTTCAGGATATTCCTGCATCAATGCTGTCAGTGTACAGAAGCAGCTGTTCATGCCTTGACCCCATCTTCTGGCAGAGGACCCCAAACAAGCGAGTGTTTAGCGGCCATGATTTGATAAGCTTTATCATTTTTACGGATTGGTTCAGCACGAAGTCAAAAAGAACCGGCATTTTTTTAGTGGCTACTAAGAGACTGACCGCCTGTGAGTGCTTTTGGACGGGAGAGGGGCTCACTGCAGCACTCGCTGCTCGTTGAGCACAGTAGGCCTAACTGCAGAGTGATTCGTGCTTTCGAGTCTCCAAACACCACAAAAGTCTCCAAAAACACCAGCAAAAGTCACTGGATTTGTCGCTTTTGACAAAAAAAAAAAAGTTGCCAGGAGGATGATTTGTTTGTGTTATAATCAGTGGGGGGAAAAGGTAGTGGTACTCTTTTTGCATTGGCAAATCATTACATTTTTACAGTGAAAAACTAAACTTGGAGATATTGCTGTTACAACAATTTATTGTTATTTATTTATTAACAACATAAATGTATTTAAACATGTTTGTGTGTGCGTGGCTGCATGCATGCGTGCATTTCACAAAAACTAAAGGAAAGCTTTAACTGTAGCCTATATTCTGACTGCAACTTCCGTTCGTTAATTCGGATGGTTCGATTTTCTGCATTTTTCGTATCCGTAACAAATATTTTGAGGGGTGTTTTTGACAACTGAGAGCCACCAAATGACGAATATGAAAAAACGAATACGACAGTTTCGGACTCAGTCAGGGTGCAAGGACCTTAAACTTTTGAGGCTTGTGCAGCTTCTCGAGGAGAAATCAAACAAATGAGCGCGTTTTCTAAAATCTATGAGTGCAGCACACACAAATAAACTAAACTGACATACTGCAGTTACATTTCAAAATGTGGTGTTTTTATATTTATAACATTTGAATACAGTTCAGCAACATGCATCAAACGACCTGACGATCGAGAGAGCTGACAATCGACCATCACTTAATTTACCATCACCTCATGATTGAAAATGTGACACTGATATCATATGACACTTCAACAAACAAGTTAATAATATTAAGTCACTTATATTTTTGATGAAATAATGATTGTTTTGGTCTATTTTAGTAGCAAAAATAGATCCGATGAACATACCTGTCAACATTGGGATGTGAAAATAAGGGATATGCCCACCATAATAAGGGATTACCGCGACCCCCCTTTAAAATAATCCCCAAATTACTAAATATGTTCATTTGGAGCTGTTTCATTGTAAACAAACAGTTAAATGGTCAGTAATATGTTTTATTATTATTATTTACAAAAGGAAAAATAAATAGTATACATTAGCAGCAAATACATTAGCAAACAGTTCAGCTTAATAAAATTAATAGCTATTATAATGAAATAGAATGAAGTTATCAAATCTCATTAACCTTTTCTTCACTGTATAACTGACACATTCTGATTAAAGAGCAACGAATGAATCTCTTATTTATTTAGATTTAATTTTTTTGGTTGATTACATTAAATAACAGTGTCCCTTTAAAAATGCACACATCTGACGTCATAATGAAAGCATTCGATTGCTTTCATAACTTTATGCTCATTAGGACAAAATTTGTTGTGTTTGAAAACACTGTTTAACACGCACCCAAAACCCAGCCTCCGCTTCAAATTACGTGTACAGAATCCGTTTGGGAAACAGCGTCTATTTATCACTATGGAGCGCGTCAGCTGATAGTCACGCACCGCTATATGACTGTTTTGAGGATTGCATATGAAGGGGAGACGGCATCTGTAATGAAAAGGAAAGGGAATCCCGCTGTTTTTATATTTATGTCTGTGTTTTTATGCCTAAACAAAGCGAAAGCACAGAACAGCCTCACATTTAAGAGCAAGGAGCGGCCCCTTGTGGTTGGGCGGTATGGGTTGCGTACAGGGAGGCTCTGCTCTTTAATGTTTATTTGCCACCCTTCAGAGAAACACTGAAAATACGGGAGAAATACGGAAAAATACCTTTACGGAATGATAGCGGCATAGAACGGTCTAATATGGTCGAATCCCGGGAAAAACGGGAGGGTTGACAGGTATGCTGATGAATCCGAACAAAGATCACAAATTTGCAAAAAAAAAAAAAAATTTCCAGTTTTGGGGGGCGCGCCCCACCGGTTGAGAACCACTGGTGTAAGATATACTTCTGGCCTGAGTCAGAACAAATCTTCTTTGCTTTTTCAATTCAGCTACCTTGTGATGTGTATAGATAATTAGTGAGTTTGTCCATTGTAATATCTGATGTTTTCTCATATGCATAGTAAACGGCAGTCAGGCCCTGCTGATAACATGGTGGAGGGCCTTGAGCGACCATATCCAGCTTGGTGCTGTAATATGTTTTCGCTTACTTTTTCCGGCCATCACACGTATTTTGCATCAGAATTGCAGATGCGTATCCTTCTTTTCTATCTGCAACATACAGATGAAAAGTTTTATCATATTCTGGCATGGCAAGAGCAGGGGCTGTCTGTAGTTCCCTTAAATTAAATGCATCAGATGACCATACAAGAATTGTACTTAAATTTAATGCTTTCTTCATAAATGCTCAAAGTGGAGCAGTTTTTATTAGTCTTTTGCTTAATGGCTGGACCAAGTCTAGTCTACACTTAATCCAGTCATTCATGTAAACTGCCTTCACATGTGTCCAGGATGATGGCATCTCTAACAAATCATAGGAGGGCCTCATTTGTCTAAACATTTCTGGAGGCATTTTCCATTACATTTTTTATTTGTTCTTAAATCATGCACCAATTGTACTTTAGATTTATTTATCTTTTTTTTTACCCGATGTTTTGATGTATTACAATAACTTAATGTTTCTACTAATGCTCAAAAATGTAATTTGCTGTTTGATCAATCTACTAATTCAAATTGAGCTGAAACAATACAATTCTTGAGTTATTTGAGCTTATTTGTTTTGTGATCAATCTACCTAAATTTGTAAAAAACCAATAAGCTAAGTCAATTCCCCCTTTTAGTGCCAACACAAATCAGCTGTGTGGAACCCAGCATTTTTTACAGTAAAGTCAATCCTTTTCTTTTGAGCTTCTTGGTTTAGCTGGTATCAGTATCCTTCTTGACATTTTTGCTTCTAAATTAAAAAAAAAAAAATTCTATCTTAGCCTTAGTGAAATCTACTAGACCTACATCTAAGTTTTAGACTAGGGGTGCCCGAACCTTTTCATATAAAGGGCCAAAAATTATTATGAGTAAATATTATTATGAGCCAAAGATAAATATATATAAGCTATATTACATTAAAGTCGACATGGGTAATTTCCTAATTTAGTTCACAATATTCAAAAATAAATAAATAAAAATACTTTAAATTGTACTAACTAATGCAGTATAATTTTTAAAACGATAACTTCCAATTAATTCCAATAAATTATGACATGTAAATTTCCCTTTGGGGATTAATAAAGTCAAAGTCAAGTCAAGTTAAAAGCATAACAGTGAACAGTGAAGTTCAATGCTGAATACACTAGTCAAGCAGAATCTGCCTTTGCCTTGATTTGCTCACCAAAATCTCTGCAATGTCTTCTATCCATCAGGTGACAGTATGTACATTTAAACTAAATCTGATCAACTTGCAATATTTAATTTAAGTGTAAGTAAGTGTAAGTTTTGCTCACCAAAATCTCTGCAATGTCTTCTATCCATCAGGTGACAGTATGTACATTTAAACTAAATCTGATCAACTTGCAATATTTAATTTAAGTGTAGTATTTCAATTATCTCACTCATTTATCGTGCTTTCTCATTCATAAAACAAATAACTATCACTCCATAATCACCCTAGAAAGTTATCAGTCCAGTACTGCCTTGAACGCTATCACACACTTTTCATGTGATTAACCATTAATTTTATCAACAGCGCTCATCAGCCATTCATTAAATGCTTGCACATTCTCGATAGCTGGATTATTTATTTATTTATTTTAGTTTATTTCTCTATTAATTCTTATTAATTGTTATACTTTTTTCCTAATATATTTACTTTCCAAAAATGCATTTGCTTAAAAATGTAAAAGGTAAATTTAAAAAAGAAACCAAATACAAGTCAAGCAACGGAGTGCTTTCTCAATTATCAAAAAAGTTTACATGTAAATGAGAGAGATAAAAATAAAAATCCAGAAAGGTAACGGTTTTATGTATTTTCAAATTGAAAAACGATTTAAAGCAAGTGTTTGCTTGAACTTTAAAATCAAATACCAAGCATTGAAAAATACCGCAGGACTTGTAATTAGGACAAAATGTTTTTATCATATGACAAAAATAAAAATATAAAAACTTACAATTTAAGATATGGAGCTTTTATCATGAAAAGGTAAAAAGCACAACATTACAAAAGAGCTATAGCTGAGATGCAATGTTTTTACCCTTTTCAGAATCTAACGGCACTTAGTGCTAGAAATTCAACAAAGTTAATCAATACCGAAGTTTATTAGCCGTACACATTCTTATATTTTCAAAGCCTTGAAATGTTCACGCAATTATGCACATCAAAGCGCTTATAATTTCTACAATATACAATATAAATTTAACTTTCTGCAATGCATCATAGTGTAATATTAATACTGAGACAGTATGCAGTGCGGCTCAAATCTTTTAAGCATAAATGCTGCTGATGGGGGGATCGGTTACGAGTTATTTTCACCCCATGACCTTCCAAGAGGCCACACTCCTATAGTCAGATCTTGCAGTGTTAGATTTTCAGTGTAACACTTTCGAAACCTTCCTTCTACTCCTTTATATAATGTTTTACTCTTCCATTTCACTCTCCTTAAACAACAGCCTAACTGCAGTTTAGGCTTTGTCAGAACAGTGAATGGTTTGATTCCTTCATAATTACTTTCATTAACGCTTGGCACTACTACCGGATCTAAAAAAATATCCAATTCAAGCAGCATATTCCCACGTGCTTGCCTTTCTCCCCCTTCAATTCTGCATCTTTCTTCTATGAAACTCCTTACTGTATTAATGTTAATGCATTTGTCAATGGCCTTTCTCCAGTCAACCGTCGGCCACTCTTTTTCTACTTCAGCCAAATTCCACTCAACTGTCAGATTCTTTAGGAATTTATTTATTTTTAATTTTTTTTTTGTTAATTCTCACTTCTTTCCTAATATATCTATAAAGTGAGATTCTCTCCAAAAGTGTGTTTCAGAACCCGGAGTTTCAATCAAGGTCTTAGCCCTATTTATTCTAGTTTCTGTAGAAAAAAATTGTATTCCAAAGAATTTGCCAATCAAAATCCAATTCTTTAATTTATTTTTAGTTTTTTTTTTTATATATATATTTTTTAACCTTAAGTGAGAATAAAATGAGAAGGGAAAGAAAAAAAGAGAAAAGGGTAATGGGAGGATAGAAAAAGAAAAAAGACAAGAATCACCCTGAAAGAGAAGGTGAGAGAGAAGAAATATGTATTTTATCGTGATTTATATTACTTGATGGTTATCTCTTCCTTTTTAGGTATTAATGGTTTCGTTTCTTTATTTTTATCACAAATTATACAATTCTCAGAATGGCCTAATAATCTACACATCCAGTATTTTGGTGGATTTTTCCTTCTAGGGACTCGTTTTGGTTTGATCCTAATTCTTTCCATTTATTTTGTTTTATTTCATTTCCCCATAACCCTTGGCCCGGGCCTTCACAAATAACACATAAATCTGCATCCGTTGCACCATCTAAAATCTCACAGAGATAATAAGTCAACACAAATAAACATCAGGTTGTCCCACGGTGATCCAGCCCTTTTTTTCTCAGTACACAAGGGGTTTGGTCAGCGGTCACTTCTCTAGTCTATAACTCTGCCTGCAAGAATCTACTTTTCTAGATCTCGGCTGAGCATCACACAGATCTCTTCTTTTTTTTTTTTTTTTTTTTTTTTTTTTTTTATAACATTGTAACAGTACAAAAAATATACATGCCAGGGGGTAGGCATAAATCAAATACATATATACAAAATATACATATGTAACAATCAAACAAATATATTGTAGAGTTCACACAGTTTTAAAGTGCGTAGGGCTTTCTTATTTAGAGAGTCTCTGATACTACTAATATATAAGCATAATTCAATCATCAATACCTTAAAATTCGGTTTCTTATTGGTAAATTTACATTTATGAATGTAAAATTTTGTTAGCAAAATAATTAAATTAATTCAATAAAAACAATTTTCTTCCTGACTAGGGTACATAGTAAAGCCAAAAAGTACATTTTCCCACAACAATGACAGCGGTTTAGAAAACAATTTGTTATTTATAAATTTTTGCACCTCACCCCATAAGTTGACTGAGTGTGCACAATACCAAAATAAGTGTAAAGCAGTCTCCTCATATTCATTACAAAAAATACAATTTACATCAATCCCACTTTTAAATTTTTGTAAATAATGTCTAGCTGGATAAAATCTGTGGAGAAGTTTATATGATATTTCTTTAATTTTATTTCTAACGTGATATTTCTGTGGTAACAGCCACACTTTTTTCCAGCAAATCAGTTGATCCTTTACTAAAACCATCCAATAGGAATGAATATAAGGTATAGTAATGACTTCTCTTTGGAAAAGGGTACGGATAGCCTTATTATTACTCTTGGTATAACTAGTAAAACAGGTTTTGCCAACATAAGTTTTTGTGATATCAAAATACGATGCATCATAATCATGGTCTTGTTTAATACCTCTAAATAACATATGGACACCTGAAGGAATTAAACTAATAACAGTTGAAAATTCTTGTTGTGTAATTGAGAATTTGTAATAAGAGAGGAATTCGTTGTAAGAAAAGAGTATACCTTCTTTATAATATAACTGACTAACTAGATTAATTTTGTTTTCAGCCCAATTATTAAAAAAAAGAGATTTGCGCTTGTATAAAATGTGTCTATTATTCCAGATGAAATAGCGATGTGGGGAGAAATTATGCTTATATATTAATGACCATGATAGGAGCACTTGTCTGTGGAAGGCAGATAATTTAATTGGGATTTTGTCTATATTATAATTGCACATCAAAATAAAATTAAGACCACCAATATTTAAAAAGACATAATGAGGGATAAAGTTCCAGATAGAATTGGGGTTTTTTAAGTGGTTTTTAATCCAATTAACTTTAAAGGTCTGGTTCATAGTGGTGAAGTCTAAGAAATTAAGGCCACCATTCTCGTGCGAATTCATAATTACAGTCTTTTTAATATAATGAGTTAGATTTTTCCATAGGAAATCAAATAGCATTTTATCTATATCTTTATTAGTGTGGTTATCGAGATATAAATCTAAAGAGGCATATGTCAGTCTGGCTATACCTTCAGCCTTTGTAAGGAGAGCTCTCCCCTTAAGAGAGAGGTCTCTCTGAAGCCAACAATTAAACTTTTTTTTTGTTTTATCAATTAATGGGATAAAATTAAGAGGGCATCTTTTCAATTGGTCTTTAACAATAATAATTCCTAAGTATGTAACCCTATCTTTTATAGGAATGTTGCATATATTAGTAACATCACATTCTTTAACAGCCATCAATTCACATTTATTAATATTTAAATAAAGACCAGATGCACTAGAAAAATTGCTAATTATTTTAATCGCAGTTGGAATTTGGTCGCTATTTTTCAAAAAGAGGGTTGTGTCATCAGCTAACTGACTTAAAATAACTTCTCTATTCGCAATTGAGATACCATTAATTGTACTTTTTTTAATATATAGGGATAATAATTGGGTAACAAGTAGAAAAAGATAAGGGGAGATGGGACAACCCTGTCTAATACCTCTTTTTATTTCAAATCTAGAAGTAGTTCCATATTTAAGTTTAATTGAACTATTGGCATTTTTATATAAGGTTTTAACTGCTGTGCAAAAAAATTCACCGAAACCAAAAACCCTTAAACAAGAGAATAAAAAACTATGTTCTACAGTATCGAATGCTTTACGGAAATCTAAGAATAGAATAAAGCTGTTGTCATCCACCAAATCCGAATAATCTAAAATATCTAGGACCAATCGTATATTATTTGAAATGTGTCTATTTGTCATAAAGCCTGTCTGAGTTTCGTCTATAATTGAGTCTAAAACTTTTTTGATTCTTTTAGCAAAAATAGAGGCAATTAATTTATAATCATTATTCAAAAGATTAATTGGTCGCCAATTGTCAATAACTTTCGAATCTTTTCTTGATTTAGGAATAAGGGTAATTAAACCTTGAGTCATAGTAGCTGGAAGGATAGAATTAGTTAAACTTTCAGAAAACACCAGAAGAAGAAAAGGGGCTAACTGCTCAGCAAATAGTTTATAAAACTCTGACGTCAAACCGTCAGTTCCTGGAGATTTATTGTTTTTCAAATTATGAATCGAGTTGATCACTTCTTCTAATTTAATATGTTCATCACATATAATTTTATCCAAACTGTCTATTTTTTTAATCTCACCCACTGAATTTAGAAAATCATTAGAGGCTTTATCATCAAATTGTGATGTATATAAGTTACTATAATAAGCGGAGCAGTACTTTGAAATCTCTTTAGGATCATCTGATATTTTCCCATTAATTTCTAATTGATGAATAGTATTCAATGTGGCCTGATTTTTTTCTAGTCTAAAGAAATAGGAGGTATTCTGCTCGCCTTCCTCTAGCCATCTTTTCCTAGACCTTATAAAAGCTCCTTCTGCCTTTCTTTTATATATATTGTCTAATTGACTTTGTAATTCTGCCATATTTATTTTATCTATATCTGAAAAGTTATTAAATCCTTTGGAAAAGAGTGAGGTAATGTCAAATATAATTTTATCTTCCTGTTGTTTATAAGCCTTTGCAAGGTGACTACCATTGTGTCTTAAGTATTTAGACACCTCAAATTTAAACATTTCCCAATTAGTGGAATATTTTTTTTCTATATTAGCCTTTTTAAGGTAATATAGAATGAGACGTACAATCTCTGTTTTTACTGATTCTATTTTTAATAGGGAGTTGTTAAGTTTCCAATAAGAAGACTTTGCCGGGCTATAATATGTGGATATCTGCATATCAAGAAAAATTGCCTTGTGATCAGTAAGAGGGGTTGGAATTATGTCAACAGAAATATTGTGATAATCAACATTCTTAGAGGTAAGCCAAAAATCTATTCTTGATTGTCTGGAAAAATCAGAATTACACCAAGTATAAGTTTTTTTGTCTGGATATTTTTGCCTCCATACATCTATAAGGCAATATTTCTCCATAAAATTTTTTAACAATAAATTGCATGGGGTTCTCTTTGGTGGCAATCGATCTAACATATTATCTGGGGCAATATTAAAATCTCCTCCCATCAAAATCGTACCAGATGGATACATATTTAGCAAATAGTCAATTTTGTTTTCAATCTTCACAAAAAGAATCTTATTTTCACTTGAGGAATTGTAACCATAAATGTTAATCAAAAAAATATAAATGTTACTAACGTAAATCACCAAAAAAAATATAATGCCCGCAAGGGTCACAATAATGATGTAGAACTTCACCAGCAAACTTATTCTTTAGAGTTAAAACACCTGCCGAACGTTCAGATCCATGTGAGAACCAAGCATCGCCTCCCCACTTTTCAATTTACAGTCATTAACAGTACAATGAGACTCTTGAAGAAAACAGAAATTAGTATTATACTTCTTCCCAAAAAGAAAAAGAGCTTTACGCTTAACGGAATCTCTCAAACCCCTGGCATTTAGAGAGATAATGAAACAGAAATAATGAACTAGTTAAGGAACAAAAAAAATAAAATACAACAAGTTCAAAAGAGCACAATAAGTAGTAGTTTAAACACGAGAAACGTAGCTCAGCTGAACATTGACTACTGACAGAAAAACATACTGTCACGGCATTATGTCTGCAACTGAATGCCCAAAGAAAGCATTTCATACAAACACGAATAACAAGACAGAACAGTTGTTCGTAAACGAGGTTGTTGGACTTTCAAGACGTAGTTAGTTATTTCCATCGATAGTGTCCAGATCCGCAAAAAGGGGAGAAACGGATTCTACGTTTTAGGCTTTTCCAGCAGGTGCTGGGAGACGAATCTCAACCCCATTAATGTAAGCGCGAGCGCCCACGTAGTAAGCTGATTTTCCCGCAGCGCGCGCGGCTTCTACCATGGGCCACAACATTTTCCGTGTTTCCCTGTCCAATGGAGTAAGGTCTTCCAGAAAGCGCAACCCATTATCCTTAAGAAAGGATGAAGACTTTGCTGCCTTCCACACAGCATCCCTGATAACTCGCGAAGTGAACTGTATAATAACAGCACGAGGAGCAGATTTGCTGCTATTTTGACTCAGCTTTTTTCCCAATCTGTGAAAAGAGTCTATAGCAAAGGGGTACTTGTCTTGCCCTTCAGGATATGTTTGCTCACATATGCGAATGATTTCATCCCTGATGTTTTCCTTTTCTTTTTCTGGAAGCCCTCTCAGTCAAAGATTCCAGCGCCTCGTGTATCTCTCCAAGTCAGCTAAACGTGATTCACATGTTTCAATCCGCTGCTCTCCGAGTTGTAACCGCGAGGCTACGTTCTCGACTTTTCCTTTCACGTCTTTGACTTCAGCAGAGACAAAGTCTACGGTCTTTTTCAGACCCTCAATTTTCATAGCATTAGCACTCACCAACTTCTCCAGAGAATCAGAGCGCTCGTTGATCAGTGATGAAATAGACGATAGCATTGCGGTCACATCCGCCATAGTTTCCATCTTCCCTTTCTTTAAAAGAGGCTTAGTCGGAGTTTCAGGGAGAGAGGTTGAAAAAACATCCACAATATTTTCAGAATCAGAATGTGAATTACCAGATGCTGCATAGTCGTGCATTTCGACAGAGACATCCATCAGATTTTTCGCCCGAACTTTACGTTTCTCTGCACTTTTTGGCATATTCCAACCACAATAAAGTACTTAACCCTATAGCCTTCAACCCGACGCGGACGCCCTGGAGCATCCTGGGGCGTTGTTTTTCCACATGTCAATGTTTATCAATAGTAATAACAACACGCACACGCATTCTTTGCTGTACATCACGGTTTATTTTGAAAGGTAAGAGTCCACAGAAAAACATCTCATCAAGCACATTTAGTCCACCGACACAATGGTGTTGAATTTTGGGTGGTTATTCATTTGTTTATGTCACCATTTCTGCCCGAGACCTGTTTTACCATGCTTTACCATGTTACTTACACGCGAAAACGGCGTCTTTGTAGTAAAAGGCAACTCGATGTCATAGCTTACAGTGTTACAGATAAAATAAGACCAAAAACTGAATAAAAAGTCAAAGTTATAGTTACTAAACTCTAAACAAAGCCGCGTGTTTTGAACTGCATATCCTGTTATCCGATTATAATACTTCCTACTTCCTACTTAGTTTGACTGATAGACAGTTTAGCCAATGGCTGTATCATATATTCAATATATGAACACCTATTGGTTGTGGGCTGTATATTTGCACGGTCTTTGCTGTCACTGGCTCAGCGATCTGTCAATCATCACGCGACGCACCTGCCTTCCCCCCTGCTGCACACTGCACATCTGTTAGCAGTTTGAGCTAACGGCAGAGCCACTGGTAAACAATGAAAATAGATCGTCAAAGTTTTGTTCTGCTAAAGAGAGTTTTGAGAGTTAGTTTGAAGCAAAGAGGAGAATATGTCTGAGGAGAACTGATACTTACATGACCTGGATGAAGAGTACTCTGGCATTTTCTAACGGTGAGTTTTTATTACTTTGTTTACTTCAGTTCTTCTGTGAAGCCTGCTTGTATGTGTGAATGTCTCTCCGGTAGTGATACTCTTTCAGTAATGTTGGCATTATCATATGTTTGCCATTTATCTGAATGGCTGCTGTAAGCTAAGCTATCTGTAATAATTATCCTATCAATAAAAGGGCATTAGAGTAAATCGTGTTTGCTACTCAAGGGGGGAAATACAGTTGTTTACAATAGAATCCTAATTCTGTTTTTTTTTGTCACGTAGCTGAATCTGCTGGAGTGGATTACGTGCAGCAGACAGGAGCAAAGTGAGAGAGCATAACAACAACTCTTCTAAGACTTTTTTGTTGCATATGCACTGGACATATTTCACACAATGTACTTCTTGTGCTCAAATAAATCATTCATAATATAGGTTTCTGTCTATTGTTTTACAATTAAAAATTTGTGGTATGTGAAAAGACTAAAAGAGTTGTGTTAGAAACCCCAGTACATCAGACTGCTTCTCCACCAACAAGGAGAGGGAGAAAATCACAAGACATTGTCTCAGAAAAGTGTGTAAGGTTACCAGTTTAACGCAGACACTTTACGTGACTTATTTACTTTTTAATCAGCAGAGCTACTAAAAGTTATCTTAACGTGCCGCCATCTTGGACGATCTCCACACAGATCTCTTCTGCGAGAATCTATATTAAGATCTCAGTTGAGCATGATGCAAAGCTCTTCCACTGCCCCCTTAATGCACTTTCCAAAAAGCGATCCTACCCCGTGTCACCTCGCGCGCATTCCTCACGCCCTTGTGTGTGGCATCACGCTTCGTCGCGTGGCATTCCTTCTCTCAATCGCATATTATTTACAGCCATGCATGCATTCACATATCTACATTTACTTGTTAGTGCATGCAAATTTTCTAAAGACCTGGGAGATTTCTTCTTTTTCATACCTTCTACTTTTTTTTTAAAACATTTAACTTTTATCACTAATCATTTATTACAATTTTCTTTATTAATTAGATTAATTCCAATTTCTTTTACTTAGTTTTCTGAGTTCTTTTTACTGGTGAGGTACATATAAATAACGAATTCAGGTACTCGGTTCACCCTCAGAGCCCACTCTCACAGAGATCAAAAAATAGTTAATAGGGCGCGCCTTTTTTGGTCTCTGAGTGAGCTGCCGCCAAAGGCCACAGGCACCAGTTTCGATGTCCTCGATCCAGCCCCACGTTAGGCACCAAATATTCATTCATTCATTCATTTTCTTGTCGGCTTTGTCCCTTGCGGGGTCGCCACAGTGGAATGAACCACCAACTTATCCAGCACGATTTTTTACGCAGCGGATGCCCTTCCAGCCGCAACCCATCTCTGGGAATTTCCACACACACTACGGACAATTTAGCTTACCCAATTCACCTGTACTGCATGTCTTTGGACTGTGGGGGAAACCAGAGCACCCGGAGGAAACCCACGCGAACGCAGGGAGAACATGCAAACTCCACACAGAAACGCCAACTGACCCAGCCCAGCCGAGGTTCGAACCTGCGACCCAGCGACGTTCTTGCTGTGAGGCAACAGCACTACCTACTGCGCCACTGCGTTGCCCGGCGCCAAATATGTTGTAGAAAAAAAAGATTCTGGTCTGCAAAATATTTTCTAAGTTTCTAAGTCAAAGTCTTCAAAAAATGACAAAGTCTGAGATCTCCGAAGTCTTTAGGCAAAGCAGTTTATTGTTACAGCAGCAGTAACAACAGAGACGTGGTCGTTCGAGTGTCTGATGAGTATAGGCTAGCACACAGTTTAAATACACTTCTTTGTCTTTACACTCCACCAAAATTTACACATTACACACCTCCCTTAGCTTCTTCAATAATAGGATCTCAAATCTCTCAAGTGTCCACTACCAATAGAATCTCAGGGTTTTTTATGGATCCTACCCATGTCCAGTTAAGGTCTTTCCTTCCTACTTCAAATGTGATGACTCAGCCAAAAAACAATGCTCAACAATATATCTTGTTCACTGTCCACTGAGCTGTCAACTGTAAGTTCAGCTGAAGTTCACGGGTACTCATAATTTTTTAGCAGTCATTACAAATGAATGTGACTGCATTTGCACAAAGTGACTTCTTTTATTTACCAAAGCACACATAAATGATAATAATGCCACAGGTATGGTTAATAATACAATTTTAATACTGAAATCACTCAAATAAGCATATAAATGAGAGAAATAAATTCATCAAGACACAATGAATTCCCCATCAGGAGCACAATTGTAAACATGAAGATTGCTAAAACTGAACTGTAAAAATACTTTGAAAGCAAATTACTCCTAAGAGAGATGACCTTAATGCTTTTTAATTTTAATAATTCCAACTTTGAATGTTAGAATGTTCTAAATGAATAGGGCATAGGGGGGAAAACTGGGAATAGAACAGAGCCAGGAACAATGTTTCTAACTACAGCTCCAGAGGTGTTGTTTCAAGTGCTCAAGTTTGCGACGCAGTTTCCGAATGTTCGTTGGAGCGATGGATTTGGGAAACGGCAAATCAACAAACTATGTTTGTAACGACGGAGCTTGCGAGCTTAGTTGGCTAACGATGGTTTTGGGGAAACGCACCCCAGGTTTGAGCTACTAGAACTGTTGCTATGACAACAATTCTCGGATGAGTTTTGAAGAAAGAAACGATTCTGGATCATGTCAAATCGTCAATAACCGTATATGCGTGCATATGTGTGTGTGTGCGTGTGTGTGTGTGTGTGTGTGTGTGTGCATGTAAAGGTCACTTGGTCAGGTTTGAGTACATACATAAGGGACAATAACAGTCAATAAATGAAGCAAGTGTCATAGATATAAATAAACAAATAGAAAGAAACCAGTCAGTGGTAGAGAGTGACAATGCTAATAATGTATGATAGTAATGATGACAGTAAAGAGAAAGGACAACAGTAATAACTGACAACAACAATAATAATAAATCACAAGTACTACACCAACTGCTACTACAGAAAGTTACTAATATCACAACTACTATTGCTGTTGCTACTAAAGCCATAACAACAACTACTACTACGTCTACTACTACTGATACTACTACAACATCTATTACAACTGATACTACTACAACAACGTCTCCTACTACTACTGATACTACTACAAAAATCACTACTACTACAACATCTACATCAACAACATCCTCTACTTCTGATACTACTACACAGACTACTACTACTACACCAACACCTTTACTACTTCTGGTACCACTATACCAACGACATCTACTACTACTACACAAAAAATAAATAAATAAATAAATAAATGAAATAACTACTACAACTACTACTTCAACAATCCCAACTACAAATACAATCGTTACTACTACAATGACTACTGCTACTACTACTACTACCACCACTTCGACTACTATTACTACTACTACTACAATAACAACAACTACAGCAACCTGAATAATGACAATGGTTTGTAGTAATAATAATGAGGAGATAAAGGGAGAACAAGTCAGATTAGTAATGATAATAATGGTAACAAAAGTAAAAGTAAAACTAATAATGATAATAGTGAGGAGGTGAGGGGAGGTTGGGAAATCAGGAAGAGGACAAAAATGTATAATAATTAATAATAATAATAATAATAGTAAGTAGAAGAGAAGGAAATAGGAGGGGAAAAAAACAGAAAGGGCAGGGGGAGAGTGGAAGAAAAGAAAAGTAGAAAAATAAAGTGCTGCAAGCAAAACAATGAGAATAATAAGAAAAAGAAATTTTACTATAATAATGATAATATACAAATAATAAAAACCAAAATTAAAGAAGAATATTAAAAAGAAGAATTTAACTAACAATTTGATGGATTATTAATAGTAATATAATGATAATAATAGTGATGATGATAATAATAATAAGATCAAGAGGTGGGCAGGGATACGCGATAACTGCAATACACTCACGCCGACAACAACAACAATAAGAATATTACAAAATAATAAATATAATAATAATAAAACAGCTTTAACAATAATTTAAGGAGGTGAAAATTATCTGATCTGCCTTGAAGTGTACAGTGTTTGTCAGTTGCTTTGTGATGCATTAAAAAAGTATGACGTGCAGCATGGATCAGTCCGGTGCAAATGCCCAGGCTGCCATGCCCACATCACACTTAGCCTACCATGTGAATGTAGTATATGTAAGTATATGCAAGTAGGAGGGTTTTTATTTTTTTATTTTAATACTTGTTATTTTTTAATCTGTTGTTGGAACGGCCATGTAATTATTATTATCAGCGCAAGTATACCACAGTAATCACAACCTCCCGCCCACCCCCCCGATCCCTTTCTCTTTCACCGCTTGAGGGAGAGAAAAATAATAATAATAAATAAATAATAATAATAATAAAATGAATAAATAAACTTGAGAGAGACAAAAAAGGAAAACAAATAGTACAAAAGGGAAAGAAGTATGTAAAGACCGAATTATAATGTGGGCAAGTATTTATGAAATTTATAATAAAGTTTTTTTTTTCCTCTCTCTTTTCCCTCCTCTTTGATTTTTTTTTTAATTAGATTTTAATATCAGAGACAGTTTTTACCTCTACCTGACCCCCTCTCTCCCCTCTCCTCTTTTTTGTGTACTGATAAAGGTGTTGTTGGGGAATGGCTTCAGGCAAAGAGGATTTTCAATGTAGATGTATTCTATTAATAAGTTTTTCCAGGATGAAATGTGGATGGTATTTCTTGATTTCCAGTTCATGTGGATAGTTTTCTTGGCGATAGCCAGGGCCACCAGCAGTAACTGACCATTTGTATTATTTATATCTATTGTGGATGTATCACCTAATATGCAGATGGAGGGAGACAGTGGGATGACAGTGAGATCCCATTAAGTTGGAGAGTGAGTCAGTAACCTTTTCCCAAAATGATTTAATTGAAGTGCAATGCCATAAGGCGTGAAGATAAGTGTCTGGGGTGTTTTGTGTGCAATGTGAACATATTTCTAAAGTGAAACCCATTTTAAATAATTTCTGCCCAGTTAAATGAGATCTGTGAATTACTTTATACTGTATAAGTTGTAAGTTAGCATTTTTAGTCATGGAGAATGTGTTTTTGCAAATTTGAGTCCAGAATGCAGCATTGGGAGTAATGGATAAGTCTGTTTCCCATTTAGCAGTTGGTAGAACTAATGCGTTGTCTGATTTTGATATCATTTTATATATTTGGGAGAGCAATTTTTTTGGAGGAAGATATACTGATAAACTCATATTTCAGGGGAAAGGTCTAGATTGATTGATTGGTTAAGTAATTTTGATTTAATTGATGATTTGATTTGTAGATATTCTAAAAAGCGATTACACCCAATGCTGTATGCCTGGGCTATTTGGGAAAATGGTGCCAGGTTACTATTAATAAAGATATGCTGAAGTTGTGTGATTCCCTTATCTGCCTATGTGCGATAGTTGAGTGGCTTTTTGTTAGTTAGGAAATCAGGGTTATTCCAGATTGGGGTGTATTTAGATGGTGTGAATGGGGAATTTGTGATCTGATGGAATTTCCACCAGGCTGTCAGAGTTGCTTCTATTGTTGGCATTTTAAAACAGTGATGTTTTTTGATTGACTTTTGAAAACAAGTGTAGGGAGTAGTGATGTGCGATACCACTGGTTTTCTATCCGATCCGATGGCAAGTAAAATGAAGGCGAGTAACGACGATACCGATCCAATACAAATACTGCCCAAAAATTACTGTTTGGGAAATTAAAGTAACAAGTAGTGTACTTTAAAATGTCACGTCATACTAAATGCAAGACATATTACGAGTTATTCTTGTTTATTGATGAAGAATTATTATACAAAAAAAGAGCCAACTTACATATTTACTGACAGCATCTGAGCATGTTAAAACGCCTGCCTTAACATAAAACAATAAACATTCACACTTTTTGGTTTAGTGACATGTTAATTCGGTCCCCTTGAAGATTTTTAACCTTTTTTTCGTTATTTTATTATTGTCACAAAAACCCAAGCCCCAAAAATACAGCCACATTGCCACATTTTCTCCCTCTGTACCTGGATAGTGCCTGCCTGCAGCACCTATTGACCCAGACAGTGATGTCTCACCCTAGCAGCAGCTGTGCCTCTCAATTCGTCCTCTTCTGACCGCCTAGTGATGACGTTGTCATATTCTGTCTTGTAATTTATATGTAGATGTTTGAATAGGTTTGTGGTACTACCACAGTACCTCACTGTTTTGTTACACGTGCCACAAACCGTATCGTTTGAGTTTATGGAAGTGAAGTAGCTCCACACATAACTTTGCTTGTGGTCACCCATATCCAATGACAGCGTGACTGAACAAGTGGCTAGCTAGCGTGATCTGCAGTTGTACAGTGCCATATTACGCACATGACTTTGCAGGCGGAAGAACAAGTAGTTCCGATTAAGTTATCATTATTCAGAAAAACTAGGTTAATTGTGGTTACTTCCCGCTGTATTTCTATTTCCAATAAACTACATATTTGCTCCAAATTACTGAAATATCGATATTTTGATAAGAAAATCAATTCTAGAAAATACAAAGCTGGTATCGGAGATATCGATATTTTAATATCGATCTGCACATCACTAGTAGTATATCACTAGTAGTCAACGAATCCTTCCAGAACTGAACAAGTTACACACCATATTATCCTTAAAAGATTGATTGGTGCCTACATGTCTGAGCTTTGATTTAATTTTCAAAGCAATCCACAGGCACCCAGCAAAAGGTTATCCAGTGGATGACTTGCCAGTCGCAAACACAAACGCTTGCTAATTAAACTCTACATCATAAAACAATAAAAGAGGCTTTACAATCAAAAAACACCCTTCTTTTTGAGAGAGCCTTTTGGTTCGCGCCTGCAAATGGCGTCTGCGAGGGAATGCACATTCCAGGCAGACAAAGCAGTGACCAAAAAGCTTCCAAAATTTAAGTGCACATTCAGGTAAACTGTGTTTATTTGAGTTAATGTATGCTTATTTTACATTTATGTAGGTTTTGTGTGTACATGTTCCATGTGTTCCATGCTCCATGTAACTGTTATGGATAGTTATTGAGTTATAGCCCTCGGTGGTGAATGAAATCTACAGATTGTTTGTGAAATACTTCATGTTTGGTATTGATTGAAAGCTAGGAAATTTCAAATGCATTGGTTTATATGAAGAAACCATACTATGAAAAGTGTCCATGTTATGATACTTGTACTGGTGAGCCTTTATTTAATCACCTTAATTAAACAAAGATAGACCAGAATCCTCTCTTGGCTATATTTCTTAGCTAGAGTTTAGTTAAAGGATCGTCTTTTAAAGGATTTGCAAAAAGAATATATTAGATTATACTTTACCACACAAGGTAACTTGATGGGCTCTGGCAAATGAATTCAATGTCCACTCCAAAGAAGTAAATTAATAAAATATACTTTTATTAACAAAATGAAATCCAGTGAAAAAGTAGAAATAACATAAAGACATATAACAGAAAACAAAACTCCTTACATTACCCTCCGTTGAGGATAACGGGCAAACCAACCGTCAATATAAAGAGATTGGAAAACACGCAAAGCTGATCTGTGTGGCTCAGCTTTTTATACTCGTACAATATACCTCATACATCATTGAGGATGTGACATGTTGGATTGTACTCATGTACGCACAGGGTACATGTACGGACAACATTCTGGGTTTTCCCCATTACATTTGACAACAGTTTGTAAATCATTAGGGACCAACTGTATAATGTGGCCAACACTTCTAACCAAAAATTCCAATAATATAGATCATGTTTTATGCGAACAGATTTATACTTGTTCCTAAGTACCACTAGAACATGAATCAACATCTACATAGGTATGTGCATTATAGATCATGGCTTATGCGAACAGATTTATACTTGTTCCTTGCAATCAAAGCACATTAGATATATAACTTTCTAGCTCTTACATTGCATATCATGTTTGTCAGTTATAGACTTTTGGTCAAACAGATATATAGTCTGACAGAGTATATTCAAACATGAATCTTTTAAGCAGTTTAATCATCAAGCATGGCTAGCGTATGTGAGTTGGTATGTTTAAAGGCTCATGTGCGTGAGTCGAGCAGTCAGGTCAACCAGAGTTCGTCCAGCTGTCTTCTTGGCTCGGCGCTCCCTCTGCCGGAGACGTCTGTCCTTGCGCTTAAGCCTTGCTTTTTCATTAAGAGTGGTTCTATTAAGTATTGGGATTTCAGAGTATGTCAATGATCGTTTCTGTCTGCTGTATAGAATGTCACTGGGGCTTTTGGATAACACATACTTTAATTTAACAACTATCCTATCAAAGCGGCACTCATACAATGTGCCAACCCACTCTCCTAGAGAAGGGAATGGGGTGTCCCACCCCACAGATTCTCTGATTGGACAATCCCTGTATAGGGCCGACCTATACCCAAGCCTATAAATCTTTGAACAAGGAAAATTTCTTTGTCGTCTTTGCCGGTCATCTTTGCCAGTCATCGCTGCCTGGACGTCGCTCTTCTCCTGCCGTGGCCGTTACATCCCCTCACCAGAAGCCTCGTTACATCACGGAGCAAACCGGGACCTTCACGTGCTGCCGGCTTGATCCCTCGATCTGCTTGTGCTACCGCTTCAACAACAAGCCACCGGGTCAACTCATCAGAACTCTGAAACTCCATCATAACTAGTGATGGGAAGTTTGGCTCTTTTCAAAGATTCGGCTCTTTAGGCTCGGCTGCCTTAAAGGTGCAGTATGTAAGTTTGACACCTAGTGGTTAAACTTGGTGTTGCACTCCTGGATCAAAACAATAGCATGCGTGGGATGCCAGAGAAGCGAGTGATTTAAACTGTTCTAAAAAAAGCGACGACACGCGATAGAGGGAATATTCTCCATATTAAAGGGAGTTTTTGTCCTAACCAACACCTCGAATTGAATTTATTAGAAACGGCTTCTATTTCTAACAGCTGAACTTGTGAAACCTATGACAGTGATCAGCTCAGGTAAATCTCGTGTGCTTTATTCAATGCTAAATGCTAACAATATGAGTTTGAATGCCATTTTACATTTAATGATGTTAACGTGGGTTAACATGTATTAAACAGATTCTAAACTTTACCATTTCATGAGTGAGTGCATATTCTGTGCTTCTGAAAGGCTGTGTTTAAATTTCTGCCGTGTTTGATCTGGTGCAAACAGCCAAATAGCTCATCACTGCCTCTCTCGTCACAGCGTGTTGTTAGGACACGCGGTTACAATGTAACCTGCTCACCTAATGTTGACGTTCGTAATATTTATGTCATTTGCTAATTAATAACCTCATGTGGAACTGAATCTGTCTCCCATACTGTCCTTTTCGGTCACGGACGCATGCTTTCAGAGCCTTTCTGAATGAATGTATGAAGTATGCTGTTTCCCAACATGGCAACCCGGGGTGCTGAATTATAATTGGCTAAACTGGCATGTGCATGTGAAAATTACCTAAACAAAGAGAGCGTTCCGGCACGGAAAAAACATTTTCAAAGCAGAATATCTGACTTCAGCATTGTTTTTCAGTTAAACAAGTATGTTCACTTAGGATGTTTCTTAAATATCTGCACACATATTATGGTAATTTTATGCTTTAGAAGAGTAAAAAAACTTACATACAGCACCTTTAAAAGAGCCGGCTCTTATGGCTCCCAAATGGCTCTTTATTCAGTATCACTCAGAGCCTTCTATTTTAGCCCAATTTATCAATTGTGAATGTTTTGTGTATTGGTAAGCAACTTTTTAATTCCTTAATTTTTTATTAAAAAAATACACAGTTACTATTATTTACCATTTTAATAAAATTTTAATTAAACAATTGAACACAACCACAGTAAAGCTGTCATAACCCTTCCTCGTCTGTCTGCTCTGTGTTATCGTCTTTCAATGTATCTTTGTTTGTATTGAGTCTTAACACATGGCTCAGCCTGTGTTTGTGTCCACCATGTGCTCCTCTGTTTCTCCCTCGTTTCCAACTGCCACACCCCCTTGTTTAGTCCTTATCTAATCCTCGTTAGTCTCAGTGTTTCCACCTGGTCCCCATGTGCTTTCTTCCCTTTATAATGTGCTCTCTCTCCTCATGTCTTCGTCGGTTCATTGCTTCTCCATGTTTCACATTGCTTCTGAGCGTGTCTCTGTGTATCTCATTCCTTCACTCCGCTTTCTGTTTAGCTTTATGCTCTGCTTGTCATGTTGTCTGTTTACTGCTTAATGTTGTCTGGTTCTTGCATGTTTGTTACCTGTGTTGTTGGTATGTTTGAGTTGTCTTCGTCTAATGTTTGTTTGTATTTTCAGTAGACCTTCTGAGCCCTCTGTCCCGTTCTTCCTTCCCAAGTTTGTTTAAGATCTTTTATTTATTTTATTAGTTACATTTCGTAGCTTTAAGTGTTTAGTACCTTGTTTTGGATTTTATTTCCCGTTTTGATTTCAGTAGTAAGATCCTATTTTGATTTCCCTTCGCTTGCATTTCCCTAGTCCCTTTCCTTAGATTATTATTATTATAATTATTATTGTTATTATTTGTTTGGTTCCTCTTCGTCGTGTGTGTGTATCTGTCTTGTTGTTGATCCAGTCCTGCCTGCTGTGAGTTCCTGGCTGCTGTAGCTCTGTCCGGCTACCACTGGCGAGACCTCTACTCTCCACGAGTGCCTCTTCATAAGTACTCACCACCGCCAGCCTGGCCTGAGCATCCCAGCTCAGTTTCCATCCTCCAAGCTGTCTGTGTCCGCTGGTCTTCCTGTCCAGGACTCTCCAGCTCATCTCCCTCCATCTGTTGGTGTCATCCCATATTCCCCAGCTCTACCCTTGTCGTCATTGGACTGTTTCACCCTACCACTACCTCACATATCCACTATTTTCAATAAACACCCCTTCACTCATTGTGTATTTGGGTCCTCCTTCCTCCTTGTCGTGACAAAAGCCACGGTCACACTGGACTTTTCTCCCCATAGACTTCCATTCATACGCACGCGAATGCCGGAAACGCAGGGTCATGGATCGAGTTTCGCAGGTTGCTGCGGTGCAAAGTTCAAGCTTGGTGAACTCTGACCTGCGAAATCGCATCACGTGGCTGCGTGAGACCAATCCCAAATCAAAACATGACCTCTCTGAACAGAAATTTAAAACATGGAGCAATTGCTTGCTTTTTTAATGTCTCATCATCTTGTTTAATCCCGCCCCTTTCCGCAGCGCTGTGCGACAGAATTTTGCAAGCTCAAACTCTAGTGTGACCGCAGCTTAATATTACATATATCTGTGCATGTTTGTTGATGACCCTGCTCTAACAGATATTTTCATTATACAAATTTTGCACTCAGCTTTGCAGCCTCCAACATCATTGAAATGCAGCCAGATGCTGCTTTTTTTGCTTTTCACAAATTTTTTCACTTTCTCCCAATGGACTTGCATTTAATGCCGTCTCCCCCGCCTCTCTCTGTCGCTCTGTGTTCCTGGCCTGTACCACTACACTCGCTATCTTTAAAGCATGCACCTCCTTTCCTTCTTTCACATAATGGTACGATCCTAGTGGGTCCTCCCATGTGATTAGCCGCATGGTTGTTCCGAAATGAAGCCCCGCCCCTACTTACCGCAGAAGATTCGGCTCTCCCCGACGGGAGTCGGCTCTTCTCGTTCGCTACAAAGAATCGGCTCTTAGAGCCGGCTTGTTCGCAAACGACACATCACTAGTCATCACTACAGAATCCCCAGGAAGGACTACAAAGCCAAAACAACTACAAAGCCGCCTCGTCCAACATCCATATCCCCAGCAACTGACTCCAAGCTTCCCTGAAAGTAAGGAAACCCCTCTTCACCGATGACGAGGATACTCCAGCACGTCATTGGAGTTGCTACGCTGACCAATCAGCTTCACCAGGATTTCCCTTTGGACCAGTCGAGGAAACCAAAATTCCATCAGAACCCAAGTAACACAAACAAGGTTTCTATCCATTGCTGAAACTGGTGTGAACTATATTTAAGTAAAGAATAGCAAAATTCCCTGATTTTATGGTTTCTCTCAGGTTGCAATGCTAAGAACTTAGCAAATGCTAGAATTTGAATCCTTACTCGTTCTCCATCATAACTCCTCAAACTACTTGTGTCTATGTATGTGCATTTGTTTGTTTTATGTAGATTAGTGCATTGTGTTATAGAGTAGCAATAAACTTTTGTTTCATTTTTAAGATCTGTGTTGGTGTGTTGTGTGCTTTATAAGTTAATGCCTCAGCTTCAGATACTGCTACCTTGCTCATTAAATAATTAGATGCTGTTTTATATTGTTATTGTTGGCCACATAAAAATATAATAGAGGATTGCTTTACACTAACCATTCTATTTGCTGGACAAATAAGTAGATTAAGTGTAAGCTTGAATAATACTATGTGAATCATGTTCAAATCTTAAGATTCGAATCCCCAAAGTTTAAATGTGATTTAAACCAAAGAGTTGATTCTTACACAAGTTTTAAAGAACAATGACTAAATGCAAAATACAAAAACGTGTGAAAACTGTACTACATGTTGTACTATGAATGGCATCCACAAATAGTTCTATTGTGATCAATTGGCCAACATTTCTTGGGTTTTATTGCTTATTTTTTGATATATGATTATATATATATTAAAAAATATTAAATATATATTTTGGTTTAATTAATAATGCATATGGCCAAACAGAAAGTATTACAAAGAAATTAAATAAATAAACATCAATTAATTTAAACTTTTTACAAATAATTAACCATGCAAATAATACATTTGTTGTAGCTAAGCTTTAATCATGATAACTTAGATGCCTTTTTTGTGTTTCTGTAACTTATGTCTATCTACCCCATCCCCTAATGTTATTAAATGAATAAAAAATAAGCTGCTTCAGTTGATGTTCTGACACCTTGAAGCAAAGCCTTGTTTTAAAAATTGTAGTTTATAATAATAATAATTTATAACAAGTGACCATTCATTCATTCATTTTCTTTTTGGCTTAGTCCCTTTATTAATCATGGGTCGCCACAGCAGAATGAACCGCCAACTTATCCAGCATATGTTTTACGCAGCGGATGCCCTTCCAGCTCCAACCCATCACTGGGAAACACCCAAATACTTTTAGAAACACACATACACTACAAACATTTTTGCTTACCCAATTCACCTATAGCACATGTCTTTGGACTGTGGGGGAAACCTATGCGAACATGGGGAGAACATGCAAACTCCACACAGAAATGCCAACTGATTCAGCCAAGGCTCGAACCAGTGATCTTCTTGCTGAGAGGCAACAGCGCTACCCACTGCCCCACCGTGCCACCCACAAGTGAACACAGCAGCAAAACATATAAAAAAAAACTAACACACCACATAAAAAACATAGATAAGATGTCAAATATGAATACTGCAAATTCAGTTTATTGTGTAAAATATCATTAAACATATTCATTCACACACTATCGCCAATTTAATTAATTCAATTTACTTATACATATCTTTGGACTGTGGGGGACACCAGAGCACCTGGAGCAAGTCCACAAAAACATGCAAACTCCACACAGAAATGCCAACTGGCCCAGTCGGGCTGAAACCAGCAACCTTCTTGTGTTGTGCTGGATCTCAACGAATATCTTCTAAGTTTCAAAAAAAGAAGCTGAGGTCTTCTAAGTACTCAAGTTAACTGCTTCAACTTGAGAACTTCGAAGACCTCAGCTTCTTTTTTTAGTTTATTGTTACAGCTGAGATGGTTGATCGATCTCTCTCCTACCAATGTTCAAAAACCCACAGTTTATATACAGTTTCTTATCCATGATTATCATGAGATGTGATGTAGCAGCACGCCATTTCTCGGCTCCAATAGGATCCTAGCTTTTAAATTGATGGCTGTATGTTTTTCTGTTTTTATATATCTTAAGGGTAATATAGCATGAGCTCACAATCATGTGTTTGCATATGATCGTGTTGTTTCCATACTTTTTAAATGATTCTCCTTATGTAAGAAATCAATCTACGTTAAAAGATCGATTTAGGAATTATTAGCTCATATCAATGACTCGGATCTTGAAGATTCGAATCATTGATTTGACTCAATTGAGTCGGATCGAATCAGATCAAAGATTCAACCTTTGTCTGAAGTGTGTCCCGCAAATAGAGACATCACATTTACTAATTCTCGTCTATATTATTTCCGTGGCCACCGGTCATAACATAACACAGAATAGGGTTAACTTTTCAGCAAGGTAACACGATCTACAGCTTGAGGCAAAGACTTACAAGCACATAAACAAGAACACAGTTCTTTCAAAGGAGAACAAAGATTTATTGAGCTACACTATTCGATACACGAGGCTAATCTACGTAATAATCAAAACAACAAACAAACAAACAAATGCACACACACGTTCACACACAAACACACACACACAGGCAGTTCGGAGGATGCAAAATGAATTGACAAACAGTCCAGACCATCTAGTATTTCGTACTAGATCTCAGAATCACCTGAGAAACCACAAAAGCAGAGAATTGACTCTCCTTTAACTGCTTAAAATCATATGCACCAGATCAGACAGAGGCAACAGTTGTTGTGATACTTGCGATTGTGTTGAACGTTCTTTTGACTGGATTTTCCCTCGCCGAGATGGCCTGAGGCAACACGTGGTGCTCAAGTGTGGCTTCTCTGTGACGTCGGCGTGAGTGGAGCTCGTTTGTCCTGGGTGACTGGGGTGACGGAATACGTAGAGAGTCAGTTCGCGGAAGCTTCAGCGGTTGCGAAACTTAAAAGGTTTGGATGAAGAGTTTGTGGTGACCCAACCGCGTGGTGGCGATTGGGGGCGGAGAAGCAACAGCGGGTGGACACCAGCTTGATGCTAAAAGGCTGCCCAGATTCAGGGCTGCCGGGAGTTTTTAAACTGCTTACTCTGAGCCATCCCTCATGACGCTGTCGTCCAATGAACGGCAAGATGAAGGGCGGGGCCACGCCCCGTGCCAGTGTAATCAGGTCTAATAATTAACCAACTGCAAGAGACTTTACGTGATAAAATCTCTGGTAAGATTGTAACTATCTGACATCAAATGTTACAAAACGAATAAGGTTCGTATTACAAAATTCTCATTTACACTAATGTATTGCAAATGAAAAACAGCTCAGTTTAACACTAAGCACGAAGCATTTCAAACACATACAGATCATTTTAGCCTGTCATAAGGGTAAAAATCACACATTATGAACCTGGTTGGTCGGAATAAACACAACACATCAATACTTATAAATGTCATTCAAAATATAAAATTTTGCCTTGGTTATAACATTTATAAGAGAATTGTCTTTCTTAAGTTTCTCGTTCATTTCTTTTCTTTGTCTCTACCTTCTGTCCATCTCGTGGTCGAACGCATGGCCATCACATGATCGTTCATTCAAAAGTCTTGTGATGGAGGTAATTTAAAAGCCCCCTTTGTCTTGGACGGTTAACGATTAACCAAAATTACGGCCGCATCGCTGTCCATCGTACCCAGGGTAGTGGGGGAAGAAAGTTAAATTAATTACTCCTCCTGTTATCCTGCTGTTGGAAGCCCTGGAGCGACTGAAGCAATTTGCGCTCAAAATTCCAAGCCTGATTCGAACTGGTCTTGATCCAGTGAATTACTTCACTCCTTATGTATGCTATTTTGGTGAGAGTTGTTTTCGTCTTGGTCAATATTGCAAATGCTCTGTCTGAATGTTCTTACTTAGGCGCAGACCTGCTGTGCTTTGAGTCTGCGTGTTTCCTCTGCATCACTTGAATGTATTTCTATAAGTTTTAACAGTGTATTTTAATAGTGGCAGATTTTATAGTGATTACATAATAAAAGTTCCTCTATAATTCTCCTATATAAATGCTGTGAAACAAGAGTGCTAACCACTGATCCATCGTGCCGCCCCATGCTAGCAGATCACTTTACCTTATGTACATATTTATAGTGTTATTCTGTTAGCCTCTCTTTATATGCTTCCCGTGTTCATTAGTTGACAAACTACACTGATGCTTTTTCATTGAAGACAGATTTATATAATGCATCAGATTTTCCATGGCTTCCACACAAACATGTCAAATGTTGTCAGTGACTTTCATTGAATTGCTACCCTGTTGCTAAGTTATTTTGACCCACATAGTATTTTACTGTTAACTGTTCTAAATGACTGTTAAGGCATGTTCTGAGTGGTTGCTAAATGGCTTCTTATATTATGAGTCAAATGAGGTCCTCTTCAAATTCTATCATATTCTGACTGTCCTTTTGTAAGTCTTTAAGCCTTATATATATACAGTTGAAGATTATTAGCCCCCCTGAATTATTAGATGGCTTGTTTATTTTTTTTCCCCCCAATTTCTGTTTAATGGAAAGAAGATTTTTTTCAACACATTTCTAATCATAATAGTTTTGATAACTCATTTCTAATAACTGATTTATTTTATCTTTGCCATGATGACAGTAAATAATATTTTACCAAATATTTTTCAAGACACTTCTATACAGCTTAAAGTGACATTTAAAGGCTTAACTAGGTTAACTAGGCAGGTTAGAGTAATTAGGTAAGTTATTGTATAACGATGGTTTCTTCTGTAGACTATCAAAAAAATTGAGCTTTAAGGGGCTAATAATTTTGACCTTAAAATGGTTCTTAAAAAAAATTAAAACTGCGTTTAGTCTAGCCGAAATGAAACAAATAAGACTTTCTCCAGAAAAAAAAAAAAAAAAAATCAAAGGGGGGCTAATAATTATGACTTTAACTGTATATAGGGCTACGTTTTCACAATGAGCCTATATTGATTGATTCTTTCCTTTATTGGTTCCTGCCTTGTCTTGTCCTGCTCTTCCCTGCCATCCCAGTCAGGTTTGTTTAGTTAATGTTAATGTTGCTTTTTAATTTTGTTATATAATTAATAAACATTCTTTTTTTTTGCATTTGACTCGCTCCTTTCCTTACCCCATGAACCCTGACATCAAAAATCCCCTCTTCAAAAACAGTTGACATTAATATATATCAACAAACAAAAACATGACTTTCAAACCAGATTTTTTTTAACCCTTCTGTTGTATGCAAATTACTGCATATTTAATTAGATAAAATATTATTTTAACAACATTTCAGATTTATTGTCTATGGAAATTATTGAGATTCACCTAAATTGTCTTAAAATAAACAGTCAGTGGTAATGCAAGTGTGAATGATTCTTGCATCAGCATACTGACTTCATAACTACAAATGATTTCAACTATGTGGCATGCAAGCAAACAAATCAAAAGGAGAATTATTTATTGAGGGCCAGCATCTAATTTTGTTCTGCTAAACTGTTCTATCATTATAAGCTGCCTGTTGAACAAATGATTTTCATTTGTTTCAGTATAAACAGTAGAGCGCCTTTATGTAAAGGTATATGCATGAATCAGCAATTACTTTTTGTTCTTTACTGATGGTTATGGAGGCATGGCAATTTCTGATTAAAAAGCTTCATAAAAAATACTTCAATTCTTTGGATGAAAGACATTTTTTGATTATATTTTCTTCCAGTGATTGATTATTTTTGTCATTTTAAGCCCTTTACCATGACAATTTTTTAAACAAATAGATGATGTCTCTTTTATAATAAGGCAAAATATTTAATTTAATTTAAAGTCCTGTTGAGTAAGGTTCAGATAATACATTTTTTTTTTTTTTTAATTGAAATTTGATTTAATATTTTTTGTAAACTTTAAAGTTCTGGTCACACTTTACAATAAGATTGTGTTGGCTAATTTTATATAATGTATTAACTTAGGCTAACTTGTTCTAACATGAACTAATTCAATTTATCTTTATTTGTATAGCGCTTATACAATGTAGATTGTGTCAAAGCAGCTTCACATGGAAGATTATAGTGAATTGAAACAGTGTCAGTTCAGTTTTCAGAGATTAAGTTCAGTTCAGTTTAGCTCAGTTCAGTGTGGGTTAATAATCACTACTGAGAGTCCAAACACTGAATAGCAAATCCATCGATGCGCTGCTCTACAGATCCCGAACCATGCAAGCTAGTGGCGACAGCGGCGAGGAAAAAACTTCACCAATTGGCGAAAGCGAAGATTTAAAAAACCTAGAGAGAAACCTGGCTCAGTTGGGCACGACCATTTCCCCTATGGCCAAACGTCTTGTGCAGAGCTGCAGTCTAAGCGCAGGAGCTGGACCTCAGCGAAGACTCGTCTGTCCTTGGAGCATCACAGGAGTCAGTCTCATGCTCTCACTCCACGATGACCACCACAGCAGCTGCTCAGGATACGGCCTGGTCCAGAAAACCTTGGGATCATCTCGTCGCTGGTCTCGGATCGCATCAGTGGCACTGCATAGTCTGAGGGCCTCGGGATGAGTACCCCCAGGTGGAAATACAGAATAAGGAGAATAATTAGCGTAGCTGCTGTTCATAGTGTATATAAACCAGAACGAAAATCATGTGTGGGGCACATCATGCGTCATACCGCTATGTACTGCACTGAGTGTATGCTTTGCTAAAAAGATAGGTCTTTAATCTAGTTTTGAAGAGCGAGAGTGTGTCTGAGCCTCGGACATTATCAGGAAGGCTATTCCAGAGTTTAGGGGCCATAAATGAGAAGGCTCGACCTCCTTTACTCGACTTTGATATTCTAGGTACTATCAGAAGCCCTGAGTTTTGAGATCGTAAAGAGCGGGTTGGGTTGTAGCGAGACAGGATGTTGGTTAAATAAACAGGAGCTAGATTATTTAAAGCTTTATAGGTAAGGAGTAATACTTTAAATTCAATACGAAACTTATCAGGCAGCCAGTGTAAGGTGGATAAAATTGGGGTGATATGATCATATTTTCTAGATCTGGTAAGAACTCTGGCAGCTGCATATTGCACTAGCTGGAGTTTGTTAATAGAGGATGCTGGGCAACCAGCAAACAGAGCATTACAATAGTCCAGCCTAGAAGTCATGAACTAGCTTTTCTGCATCTGATATGGATAGCATACTTCGCAATTTAGCAATATTTCTCAGATGAAAGAAAGCAGTTTTGTGACATGGGATATATGATTTTTGAAAGTTAAATTGCTGTCTAATATGACACCCAGATCTTTTATAGTAGAGCTAACGCTAACTTTGTATCCCTCTAGTTGCAGGTCCAGTTGTGAGAACTGCTGTGTACAGGATTTAGGCCCAATAAGTAATAATTCTGTTTTGTCTGAGTTTAAGAGAAGAAAATTGTTGGTCATCCAGTCTTTAACATCTTTGATCCACTCGGTTAGCTTAGACAGTTCAGACATCTCATTAGGTTTAGTTGAAATGTATGATTGAGTATCGTCTGCATAGCAATGAAAGCTGATCCCGTGTTTTCTAATAATGTCCCCCAAGGGAAACATGTATATTGAAAACAGCAAGGGGCCTAAAACTGATCCTTGAGGGACCCCAAACTTTACTGGCCTGACTTGTGAAAGCTGTCCATTAATATTAACAAATTGGTAACGGTTAGCTAGGTATGACCTAAAACATTCAAGAGCCTGTTTTTGGACACCTGTAGAATTTAAGCGGTCTTTGAGAATATTGTGGTCAATGGTGTCAAATGCGGCGCAAAGATCAAGTAGAACTAACAGTGAGATGCAGCCTTGGTCAGCAGCTAAGAGTAAATCGTTGGTTATTTTTACTAATGCGGTTTCTGTACTGTGATGAGGGCTGAAACCTGACTGAAACACTTCAAAATTGTTGTTTGTCTGCAGAAAGGAGCATAATTGGGTAGAAACAACTTTTTCTAGTATTTTAGACATAAACGGAAGATTTGAAATAGGTCTATAATTAGCTAAGTTGCTCGGGTCCAGTTGTGGTTTCTTAATAATAGGTTTAATAACAGCTAGCTTGTAAGGATTTGGAACATGGCCTAAAGATAAAGAAGAGTTGATAACATTAAGGAGAGGTTCTCCTATAATAGGTATCAATTCTTACAGTAATTTTGTTGGAATTGGATCTAACTTACATGTTGCTGATTTAGAGCTATTTATAACTTTATCTAGCTCTTCCTGTTCTATGGTTTTGAAGCAATGTAGGTTATTTTGAATCAGTTGAATGTTTACTGGATCTGGAGTATAAGTGTCACGGTTGTGATCTATCTGTTCTTCTTGCATGTGTGTGTGTGGGAAGTTGGTGTGTTTGTTTGGGTTTTCACAGCGTGGTGTGTGTGTATGTGTTTGTTTACCTTTTTCAGCTGGGTTGTCACGTGTCTTGTTACCACTCATTCATCTCAGCTGTTTATCATTTAGCCACAGCTGCAGCACGTTACCGCGCCTTTATATGTTCAGTGTTTTGGATCTCGTGTTATCAGTCCGTTGTTTGTTCTTGTCTGTAGTACTCAGGATTCGCAGTCTGTGCGTTATGGTTGATGTCTTCGTGAGACCTGTGGGCTCTCTTTTGTTTTTTTGAACATTTCTTGTTTTCGGACATCCAGTTGTATCCTTGATACTTATTCTATTTTATTAAATACTTGCATTTGGATCCTCTCTGTCTAGTGTCGTGACAGAACGGACTGATCGAACATGGATCCAGCAAGTGTCCCCGGCCTGACTGAGTTTGTCTCGGAAACCAATGCACGCATGGACAGACAGGATGGACAGATAACCACCACCAATCGTGCTATCCAGGCGCTGGTCACACAGGTGTCTGGGCTCACCACACAGCTGCAGCATCTCCATATTGCTGGTGTCCAGCAGCCGGTCGCAGCTAACGTTAGTCTACCGGTAGTATCTGTACCTGATCAAGCTGCTAGATCTTCCGAGCCTCGCCTCCCACCTCCGGCCTTCTACTCCGGAGAACCAGAGTTGTGTCGTGCCTTTTTGACGAAGTGCTCACTGTACTTTTCCTTACAGCCTTCCTCGTTTTCCTCGGAGGAATCGAAAGTGGCCTTCGTCATCACGCTTCTCACCGGGAGAGCAGCGCTTTGGGGAACCGCTGTATGGGAGAGGAGACTGCCATGTTGCTCTTCGTTTAAAGCCTTTTCGGAGGAACTCAAAAAGGTGTTCGATCGAGCCGTGGCGGGCAGAGAGGCGGCTCGGATGCTCACGGAGTTGCAGCAGGGGCATCGGAGTGTTGCTGACTACTCCATTGAGTTCCGCACCCTGGCGGCAGAGAGTGAGTGGAACGCTCAGGCGCAGTGGGACGTCTTTCTCCACGGGCTGGCAGACCGTATAAAAGACGAGATCTTTGCTTTGGATCTTCCTAAAACCCTGGATGGAGTCATTGACCTAGCCATCCGCGTGGATTCTCGTTTACAGCTCCGGGAGAGACACACACGACACACATACACACAGGAGAATTCCCCTCTTCCGGCTGTCACTGTATTTCCGGGGCTGGTGGACACGCCCCTCCCGGAACCTAAACCCATGCAGATGGGCCGCTCTAGGCTGTCGCTGGAGAAGCGCAGACGTCGCAGCGAGAGTCTGTGTTTATACTGCGGGGGAGCGAATCACATCGCGGCTCATTGTTTAGTCAAACGCAAGAGTCCGGTCAGGGGTAAGAGTTTGAGAGTTGGGGAGGCCATATTTAACGAACCTTCTTCAGACAACACTACGTTACCCATAAGACTTTGCATTGATTATGATATTCATGACTGTACTGCACTCGTTGACTCTGGAGCTGAAGGAAATTTTATTGATTCTAGACTGGCTTATAAGCTGAATATTCCTGTAATTCCTCTTTCCTCACCTATTGCTGTTCACTCACTTAGCGGTATTTCTCTTCCAACTTTTACGCATTCCACGGGTGATATCAAGCTCATTACTTCTGGTAATCATTCTGAAAAAATTAAGTTTTTCTTAACAGAAACGCTCGCCACTCCTGTGGTCCTCGGTCATCCTTGGTTGGTCTTGCATAAACCCCACATCAACTGGGGTTTTAATTCAGTTTTCACTTGGAGTGAGAGTTGTCATGAGTCCTGTCTATTGTCTGCTTTTTCTGCTGTGTCTCGTTCTGTGTTGCAGGAGGAACAGATGGATCTATCAAACATGCCTCGTGAGTACCTTGACCTGAAGGGAGTGTTCAGTAAGTCCCGGGCTGCATCTCTTCCTCCGCATCGTCCCTATGACTGTGCCATAGATCTATTACCAGGTACGTCTCCGCCTAAAGGCAAATTATACTCTCTTTCTGCTCCTGAGAGGGAGGCCATGGAGAAATATATTTCTGATTCTCTGGCAGCCAAGATCATTCGTCCCTCTTCTTCACCGGCGGGGGCGGGATTTTTTTTTGTGAAAAAGAAGGACGGTTCCCTTCGTCCCTGCATTGACTATCGGGGGCTGAACAACATTACAGTAAAGAATACTTATCCTTTGCCGTTGATGTCTTCAGCCTTTGAACGTCTGCAGGGGGCAAAATTTTTCATAAAATTAGATCTCCGCAATGCTTATCATTTGGTCCGCATAAGGGGGGGGGATGAGTGGAAAACAGCGTTTAACATCCCTAGAGGGCATTTTGAGTACTGCGTTCTGCCCTTCGGTCTTTCTAACGCTCCGGCTGTTTTCCAGGCACTCGTTAATGACGTGCTGAGAGATATGATAGACCAGTTTATCTATGTCTACCTGGATGACATACTGATTTTTTCTCATTCTCTCCAGGAACATGTTCAGCACGTCAGACGAGTGCTTCAGAGGCTGTTAGAGAATGGTCTTTATGTCAAGGCGGAGAAATGCGTTTTTCATGCACAGTCTGTTCCTTTTCAAGGGCATATCGTGTCAGTCAAGGGGATGCGCAGAGAAATCCAGGATCCAGAGAAAGTTCTGGCTGTGGTAGATTGGCCAACTCCAGATTCCCGTAAGGCCCTGCAGAGGTTTCTGGGTTTTGCCAATTTTTATCGGCGTTTTATTCGCAATTTCGGCCAGCTCGCCACACCTCTGACCGCCTTGACCTCTTCCAAGACGCCGTTCAGGTGGTCGAGCGCGGCCGAAGCAGCGTTCTCGAAACTGAAAGGCTGTTTTGTTTCAGCCCCCATCGTTATAGCCCCTGATCCTTCCCGGCAGTTTGTGGTGGAGGTCGATGCGTCAGAGGTGGGGGTCGGAGCCATCCTGTCCCAGCGCTCCTCCTCGGATGGCAAGGTCCACCCGTGCGCATTTTACTCCCATCGATTATCACCTGCAGAGAGAAATTATGATATTGGTAATCGTGAGTTGTTGGCAGTCAAGCTCGCGTTGGAGGAGTGGCGTCACTGGTTAGAAGGGTCGGGGGTCCCTTTTATTGTTTGGACCGATCACAAGAATCTGGAATACATCAGAACCGCTAAAAGATTAAACTCTAGGCAGGCTCGGTGGGCATTATTTTTCGGTCGGTTTAATTTTACCATCTCTTATCAACCAGGTTCTAAGAACATCAAACCTGACGCGTTATCCCGTCTTTTTGATTTTTCGGAGCGTGCATCGTCACTCGACCCCATTGTCCCACAGAAGATTTTTGTTTCCAGCATGACATGGGAGATCGAGTCGAAGGTTCGCGCAGCCTCGGAAGGGGTAATGCCCCCGATCGGATGCCCACCGGGTCGGTTATTCGTGCCAGAGGAACTTCGGTCTGACGTTATCCAGTGGGGACATTCCTCCAAGGTAGCTTGTCATCCAGGGGTGAGTCGCACACTTTTTTCTGTTAAACAACGATTCTGGTGGCCAGTTATGGCTCGTGATGTGCGTGATTTTGTCTTGGCTTGTTCTGTTTGTGCAGTTTCTAAGACTTCCAATCGCCCTCCCGATGGACTTCTTCAGCCGCTGTCAGTGCCTTCGAGACCCTGGTCCCATATCTCGCTAGATTTCGTTACGGGCCTTCCATCCTCAAACGGCAACACGGTGGTTTTAACCGTGGTGGACCGGTTCTCGAAGGCGGCTCATTTCATCCCTCTGCCCAAATTACCTTCAGCCAGAGAGACAGCGGTTGCGGTCGTTAATCACGTCTTTCGCATTCATGGCCTCCCGTCGGACGTGGTTTCTGATCGGGGTCCTCAGTTTGTGTCCAAATTTTGGAAAGAGTTTTGTAGGCTATTGGGGGCCACTGTTAGTCTTTCTTCTGGGTTTCATCCCCAGAGTAATGGCCAGACCGAGAGAGCTAACCAGGATCTTGAACGCACATTGCGATGTTTGGTTTCTTAGAATCCTGCTTCCTGGAGTCAGCAGCTCACATGGGTAGAGTACGCACATAACTCATTACCAGTGTCAGCCACGGGCCTCACTCCGTTTCAGTGTAGTTTAGGTTACCAGCCACCAATTTTTCCCAGTCTGGAATCTGAAGCCGCGGTCCCCTCCGCCCACGCCTTTGTTCAGAGGTGCCGTCGCACCTGGAGCAGGGCCAGACAGACCCTCCTCCAGGTGGGCGAGCGCACCAAGGCTAAAGCCGATCGCCACCGGTCTAAGCCTCCCGTTTACGTTGTCGGTCAAAAAGTGTGGCTTTCTTCTAAAAACATTCCTCTTCGCACCGTTTGTAATAAACTAGCTCCTAAATTCATTGGCCCATTCATTGTCACTAAAATCATTAGTCCTGTGGCAATCCGCCTTAAATTACCTCCATCGTACAGGAGGGTTCATTCCGTATTCCATGTGTCCAAAATTAAGCCCGTTTTTCATACGGCCATTAATCCGCACACTCCGGTTCCCCCTCCGCCGCGTCTTGTAGATGGGGAGACTACTTGTTCGGTTAAGCGCATTCTGGACTCAAGACGGAGGGGACGAGGATTCCAGTACTTGGTGGACTGGGAAGGTTACCGTCCAGAGGAGAGAAGTTGGGTTACTGCTGGGGACATATTGGATCACTCTCTTATCGATGATTACAATCGCCAGGTAGGCTCTTCTGGGAGCGCCGTGAGGCGCTCCTAGGAGAGGGGGTACTGTCACGGTTGTGATCTATCTGTTCTTCTTGCATGTGTGTGTGTGGGAAGTTGGTGTGTTTGTTTGGGTTTTCACCGCGTGGTGTGTGTGTATGTGTTTGTTTACCTTTTTCAGCTGGGTTGTCACGTGTCTTGTTACCACTCATTCATCTCAGCTGTTTATCATTTAGCCACAGCTGCAGCACGTTACCGCGCCTTTATATGTTCAGTGTTTTGGATCTCGTGTTATCAGTCCGTTGTTTGTTCTTGTCTGTAGTACTCAGGATTCGCAGTCTGTGCGTCTTGGTTGATGTCTTCGTGAGACCTGTGGGCTCTCTTTTGTTTTTTTGAACATTTCTTGTTTTCGGACATCCAGTTGTATCCATGATACTTATACTATTTTTTTAAATACTTGCATTTGGATCCTCTCTGTCTAGTGTCGTGACAATAAGGTGGTGCAGAAAGTTTAACATCTTCTATTTTCTGTCTAAAGCATTCTATTTTATCACTGAAAAAATTCATGAAGTCATCACTACTAATTTGCGGTGGGACATTTTGTTCCAAAGATGATCGATTATTTGTTAGTTTAGCAATGGTGTTAAATAAAAATCTCGGATTGTTATGATTTTTTTCTATCAGTTTGCGGAGGTGCTCGGCCCTGGCAGATTTAAGAGTCCTCCTATAGCTGGACATACTGTCTTTGTACGCAATTCTAAAAACCTCTAAATTATTTTTTTTCCATTTACGTTCCAGAGCACGGGTTGCTATTTTGAGAGGGCGAGTATGATTATTGTACCATGGTGCAGTTTTATTCTCTCTAGCCTTTTTTAATTTGATGGGTGCTACTGTATTAAGTGTGCTAGTAAAGATGGCATCCATATTGCTGGTTACTACGTCAAGGTCATTTTGTTTTATCCCAAGTGAATGTAGTAGATCCATAAAGGTGAGCCCTAGTGTATTATTGGAGTCATCTACGTGGATGTTAAAGTCTCCTTCAATTAGTATTTTATCAGTTTTAACTAGTAAGTCAGAAATAAAATCAGAAAACTCTTTTAGAAAATTGACATAGGGTCCTGGGGGTCTATATATGGTGATTATAGCGAAAGATAACATAGGTTTTTGCATAATATCTGGTAGAATAACATTAAGAGCTAATACCTCAAAGGAGTTAAACATAAGTCAATTTCTCTGATTAACATTAAGAATACCACTAAAGAATGCTGCAACTCCACCACCACGACCGGTTTGACGAGCCTTATGCTTATATGCAAATCCTGGAGGAGTTGCTTCATTTAAGCTAATATAGTCATTTTGTTTCAGCCAGGTTTCAGTCAGACAGAATGCATTTAGATTGTTATCTGTTATTATTTCATTTATGATAAGCTTTTTAGGTGCTAGTGACCTTATATTTAGGAGACCAAGCTTTACGAAGTTTGTATTATCATGTTTTATTGGATTTTCAGCTTTTATTCTTAATAGATTTTTTCTAGAGCACACAGTACGTTTAATTGTTGATCTAATAACACGAGGAACAGACACAGTCTCTATGGGGTAAGCTAGACATGTGTTACTGTAATTTAAGTGGGACGAACAAGAGTCTATATGGATAAAATGTGAATTTTTACTTACTAGTCAGACAGAACGAAGCATCTTAGAGATGTTGTCCGACAGCAGTTCAGCTCCAACTCGACTAGGGTGCAGCCCGTCAGGACGGAAAAGCCTAGGACGCTCCCAGAAAAGATTCCAGTTATTGGCGAAGTGTCAGGGTCTGAACAAGGAAGGAAGAACAGACACAGTTGCAGGTCCTTCAAAATTTATTCGTACAATTAACAAAGGGCAGTCTCAGGGAAAAAATTAAAATATAATTCTTCTTATCCAAAAAAGTTCAACAAAAACTGCTCCGAAGAGGAAGAAACTAGTGGCCGCTCAGTATTAAAAAAAATAAATAAATAAATAAAAAGGGTAAAAAAAACTCCAGAGGCAAAAATGTCAGCAACAAAAACTCTCCGTAGAGGGAATAGTCTTATGAGCTAAAGTTAAACAAAGTAAAATAAAAAGGGGCAAAAGTTAGGACGAAATAAGTGTTCAAAAATCAATAAAAGAAGAAAAAAACCAAGCAACAGAAACTTCTCCGTAGAGGGGATAATCTTCTCAAAAAGGTGTAATTACGGAAGCACCCGGCAGGGGGCGATACTGCGGAACGGCGTCTCCTGGGCCGCGGCACCCGCGAGGAAGAGTGAGTTCTCCGGGGAGAGGAGGGCTGGAATGCGGCTCGCTGGAGCGGAGGAAGAGAAGCAGGCTAGCAGCAGAACCGAAACAAAACAGGAACAGGCCTGGTAGCGGAGAAACGCAAAAATAAAGGATATTGACTGGGAGTCAGACTCAACAGGAACAAGAAGCAGACTGGACAGGACCGGAAGATCGATGAACACACACGAAAGTAAAACAACGATCTGACACAGGACAACGATAAGGGAAGGAATAAATAGGGAGAGAAATCAAAGAGAACAGGTGAGTGACGTTAGCTTAATAGAGTAATAGAACGTAAACGGGAGGATGGGCGGGGAAGTGGAAAGTAAACAGAGGGCATGTGGCTGGTGATCAAAACAAAACAACAAGTGCTAGGGAAGGACACAGACAATACAAACACCACAACAAGTAGCTCAGATGATCAAACCGAGGATATGACAGTACCCCCCCCCCCCCCCTACGGGCGCCACTAGGCGCTCCAGGAGGGGGCTCACCTCGTCGCCGACGGAAGTCCTCGATCAGCCTCCGGTCCAGAATATCCCGGGCCGGAATCCAACTCCTCTCCTACGGGCCATAGCCCTCCCAGTCCACTAGGTATTGAAATCCACGACCCCTTCGTCTGACGTCTAATAATCTCCTAACCGTATAAACTGGAGAGCCATCCACTAGACGGGGGGGAGGGGGGGAAGGGGTCGGAACAGAGGGAACAAGAGGGGAGGAATACACAGGTTTAACCCTAGAGACATGAAAAACTGGGTATACCCGACCAAGCGTAGGAGGAAGCTTAAGCCGAACCGCCACAGGACTCAACACTTTTGTGATCCGGTATGGGCCAATGAACCTGGGAGCCAACTTGCGTGAGGCTACCCTGAGAGGCAGGTCCTTGGTGGAAAGCCATACCCTTTGACCACATACATAGTGGGGAGCCGGAGTCCGATGACGATCAGCCGCTGCTTTGGTTCGTCTACTAGCCCGGGCCAAGGCCTCCTTAGCCCTTCTCCAGGTGCGCCGACACCGCTGGACAAAAGCCAAGGCAGACGGGACCGCAGCATCGGGTTCCTGTGAGAGAAACAGGGGTGGTTGATAGCCAACAGAACACTGAAATGGCGACATACCTGTAGTGGATACTGGTAGAGTATTATGGGCATACTCTACCCAGGACAGTTGTTGACACCAGGAGCTAGGGTTATGGGATGCCAGGCAGCGGAGAGCACGTTCCAAATCCTGGTTTGCCCGCTCAGACTGCCCATTGGTCTGAGGATGGAATCCCGACGACAGACTTGTAGAGGCCCCAATCTGTCGACAGAATTCCCTCCAGAACCGGGAGACAAACTGGGGGCCCCTATCAGAAACCACATCAACCGGAAGACCATGAATCCGGAATATGTGGTCTACCACCACCTGAGCAGTCTCCTTGGCTGAGGGGAGCTTGGGGAGGGGAATGAAATGGGCCGCTTTGGAGAATCGGTCCACCACTGTAAGGATCACAGTGTTACCCCTCGATTCCGGCAAACCAGTGACAAAGTCAAGGGCTAAATGTGACCAAGGGCGGGAAGGAATGGGTAGGGGGCGAAGCAGACCAGTGGGAGGCGAGTTGGAACTCTTGTTCTGGGCGCAAACTGAGCAGGCTACCACAAACTGCCTGACATCCCTGGCCATGGATGGCCACCAAAATCGCTGACGGATGGCAGCCAGCGATCTCCGAACTCCTGGGTGACAGACCATTCTGGATGAGTGCCCCCACTGGATAACCTGAGAGCGCAGAGCAGTAGGAACAAATAACTTGCCCGCTGGAATCCCTCTAGGTACTTGGCACTCTCGCAAGGCCTCCTGAACCTGTCTCTCAATATCCCAGGAGAGAGAGGCCACCACCACGCCATTGGGCAGGATGGTGTCATTTGAAACCTCCCTCTCCGGGGTCTCGAACAAGCGGGAGAGAGAATCAGGTTTGATGTTTTTAGACCCTGGCCTGTACGAGAGTGCAAAGTTGAACCGGCTAAAGAAGAGGGACCAGCGAGCCTGTCTTGCACTCAGCCTCTTGGCTGAACTTATATACTGCAAGTTCTTGTGGTCTGTCCAGACCAAAAAAGGCTGATCTGCACCCTCTAACCAGTGGCGCCACTCACCCAGAGCCAATCTGACTGCCAACAACTCCCGATTGCCAATGTCATAGTTTCGCTCTGTGGGGCTTAGGCGGTGGGAGAAGAAGGCACAAGGATGTACTTTCCCATCCCGGGGAGACCGTTGTGACAGGACTGCGCCTACTCCGACCTCTGAAGCGTCCACCTCAACTATAAACTGTCGTTTAGGATCTGGAATAGATAAGACAGGAGCAGAGATAAAACGGGACTTTAATTTATCAAAGGCCTCCTGAGCCTTATCCTCCCACCTGAACAGTACCTTTGGAGAGGTGAGCGCAGTTAAGGGTGCAGCAATCTAACCAAAGTTCCGGATGAATCGCCGATAAAAGTTGGCGAATCCCAGGAACCGCTGCAATGCCTTACGAGAGTCAGGAATGGGCCACTCGGCAACAGCCCTTACCTTAGAGGGGTCAGCTTTGATCTCACCCGCCGAAATCACAAACCCTAAGAACGACACTGACTTGGCATGGAAGACGCACTTCTCCGCCTTAACAAACAGCTGGTTCTCTAGTAGTCGTTGCAGCACCTGGCGAACATGCTGAGTGTGTACCTGTAGAGATGGAGAGAATATCAGGATATCATCAAGGTACACAAAGACAAATTGGTTTACCATGTCTCTCAACACGTCATTGACCAGGGCCTGAAAGACAGCCGGGGCATTGGTCAGACCAAACGGAAGGACCCGATATTCAAAGTGTCCCATGGGTGTGTTGAAGGCTGTCTTCCACTCATCCCCCTCTCGAATGCGAATAAGGTGATAGGCATTACGAAGGTCAAGCTTAGTGAAGACCTTAGCTCCCTGCAAGAGTTCAAAGGCTGAAGACATGAGAGGCAAGGGGTACCTGTTCTTAACAGTGATGTCATTCAGCCCTCGATAGTCAATACAGGGTCGAAGGGAGCCATCCCTCTTCTTAACGAAGAAGAACCCAGCACCAGCAGGAGATGAGGAGGGGCGGATGAGGCCAGCCTTAATGGATTCATTAATGTAATTGTCCATAGCCTCTCTCTCTGGACTAGAAAGGGAATACAAGCGACCCTTAGGCAGAGAAGTGCCTGGGAGGAGCTCTATGGCACAATCGTAGGGTCGATGAGGAGGCAAGGAGGTGGCCCGGGACTTGCTGAACACCAGAGACAGATCACGGTACTCCGTCGGGACCCCAGTCAGATCATCTGGCTCCACCTGCAACACAGAAGAGACAGAACCAGGAAAAGGGGCAGGACCAAGACAAGACTTAAGACAGGAATGACTCCAAGACAAAACAGAGTTTCCGGACCAATCCACGTGAGGGCCATGCTGCACCAACCAGGGATGTCCCAAAACTATGGGAGCACTAGGAGAGTCTAAAAGGTACAATGTGGTGACCTCACGGTGATTGCCGGAGACAATTAAACTTACACTGGGGGAAGTATGGGAGACTGTGGCAATCAGAGTGCCATCTAGGGACCGGGCAGGAATGGGTTTAGGGAGAGGAAGGGCAGGAATTCCCCACTGAGCGGCCACAGAGCGGTCCAAAAAATTGCCCTCAGCCCCAGAATCAACGAGGGCTGAACAACAGTTGGAGGAGTCCCCATACTGGACCGACACAGGAAGTAGGGTGCGGGAAGAGGGGGAATAAAATAGTGGGATGGTGCTCACCAGGATCCCCCGTTTCACTGGTGAGCTTTGGCTTTTGCTGGACAAACTGCAGCAAAATGTCCAGGTTTGCCACAATAAAGGCATAGGCCCCGTGCCAAGCGTTGTTGCTTCTCTTGAGGTGTAAGGCGGAGGCACCCCACTTGCATGGGTTCGGAGTCTGACAGGGAGGCGGAGGCAGAGAGTGACCTGGGGTCATCCATCCTGGCCGAGGAACGGGCCAGCTTACGGTGGTATCGGCGGTGGAGACGGACCTCGATGCGAAGGGCCAGGTTGATGAGGTCATCGAAGTCATGGGGCAAGTCATGGGTTGCCAGTTCATCCTGAATGTCCTCTTCCAAACCAGCACGGAACATTGCCCTGCAAGCTCCCTCATTCCAGTCGCACGATGCAGCCAGGGTCTTGAACTGAATAGCATATTCGGTGACTGAGTGACTTCCCTGACGAAGTCGCGCTAGCTGGTCTGCAGCCTCTTGTCCCCTGGCAGACCTATCAAAAAGCCTCATCATCTCCTGACGGAGCTCATCGAAGGAGGCACAACATGGGGCTCTGGACTCCCAGACGGAGGTTCCCCAATCACGGGCTCTGCCCGTGAGAAGGGTTAAAACAAAAGCCACTCTTGTCTCCTCTGCTGCATACGTGCGTGGTTGAAGGGCAAACACAACAGAACACTGGGACAGGAAGGCCCGGCATGAGTTGGGGTCCCCGTCATAAGTGGGTGGGTTGTTGCAGCGAGGTTCAGGCTCATGGCGGGGAACCCGGCCACCCTGTATGGTCTCGAACTGAAGCTCCTGGATATGAGCCGTGAGGTCCGCCACCTGATTTGCCAGAAACTCTACCTCTCTGGTAGTGCTGGAGAGTCTGGTCTCATGCTGACCGAGCAGGACTCCCTGCTGAGCCACCGCAGGTCTGACAGGGTCTGGGCCTGCTGTGTCCATCTTGGTCAGATCGTTCTGTCAGGGTCTGAACAAGGAAGGAAGAACAGACACAGTTGCAGGTCCTTCAAAATTTATTCGTACAATTAACAAAGGGCAGTCTCAGGGAAAAAATTAAAATATAATTCTTCTTATCCAAAAAAGTTCAACAAAAACTGCTCAGAAGAGGAAGAAACTAGTGGCCGCTCAGTATTAAAAAAAATAAATAAATAAATAAAAAGGGTAAAAAAAACTCCAGAGGCAAAAATGTCAGCAACAAAAACTCTCCGTAGAGGGAATAGTCTTATGAGCTAAAGTTAAACAAAGTAAAATAAAAAGGGGCAAAAGTTAGGACGAAATAAGTGTTCAAAAATCAATAAAAGAAGAAAAAAAACCAAGCAACAGAAACTTCTCCGTAGAGGGGATAATCTTCTCAAAAAGGTGTAATTACGGAAGCACCCGGCAGGGGGCGATACTGCGGAACGGCGTCTCCTGGGCCGCGGCACCCGCGAGGAAGAGTGAGTTCTCCGGGGAGAGGAGGGCTGGAATGCGGCTCGCTGGAGCGGAGGAAGAGAAGCAGGCTAGTAGCAGAACCGAAACAAAACAGGAACAGGCCTGGTAGCGGAGAAACGCAAAAATAAAGGATATTGACTGGGAGTCAGACTCAACAGGAACAAGAAGCAGACTGGACAGGACCGGAAGATCGATGAACACACACGAAAGTAAAACAACGATCTGACACAGGACAACGATAAGGGAAGGAATAAATAGGGAGAGAAATCAAAGAGAACAGGTGAGTAACGTTAGCTTAATAGAGTAATAGAACGTAAACGGGAGGATGGGCGGGGAAGTGGAAAGTAAACAGAGGGCATGTGGCTGGTGATCAAAACAAAACAACAAGTGCTAGGGAAGGACACAGACAATACAAACACCACAACAAGTAGCTCAGATGATCAAACCGAGGATATGACACAAAGAGCAGTTTCTGTTCATTACACCATGTTAATAGCCATTCATTCAGAGCAAAAAGTCTACTGAACCTTTCATTTCCTCGGCAGTAGGTAGGAAGCGGTCCAGAAACGATGATCTGCGTGGCGGGCGAGGTGTGTCGAACCGTCTCGATGAGGCTCCTGAAGTCCCTCTTCAGGATCTCCGACTGGCGGAGCCCGGTGTCGTTCGTCCCCACATGAAGGACAACGGCACCGAGGCTCTCACCAGCGCTCAGGATACTCGGAATCTGTGTAGAAATATTCTTAACGTAATTGTAATAATGAACAATACTTGTACAGCATTTATGGTAGCACTTGCAATACAGTTGTCTTAGTTAATTTTAGATAATGCATCAGCTAACATGAATTAACAGCAAACAAACAAACTGTTAAGCATTCCATACTCTGTTAATGTTAATATTTGTTCATAACTTACTCAAATTCTAATGCACAACTTTACACTGTAAAAAAAATTATTGCTACTTTCATTTTTTTGTATCAAATTAACTTTTCTAGTCATCTCAACTTAGATCAATCAAACTGAGTAAAATACTAAGTTAAACTTTGAATAACTTTAAACCTGATTAACTTATTAAAATAAGTTAAAGCAACATTATTTTCTTGCCTTTGTGTCATTAAATGTTTCATAGTGTATATTTATTACATTTATTCTGTACAATTAGTTAATGTTTATTTACACATACGTACACTGACACATTTGTTCTTGGAATAGATAGCATGACCCAACAAAAAACAGCACATATATTTATGTTTATTTATGTAACCTAAACATATATTAATGTGTCTATTATATACCAAATGTATTAAATATCGCATTAATATATGTTTAGTTAATGTTAACAAAGATTAAGTAATGCTTAACAGATGTGGTTAACTGTTAATTCATGTTAACTAATGCATTAACTAACATTAACTAATACACCCTTTTTGTAAAGTGTTACCATATTTATTAATTAGTTCAGCATTTACTAATCCATTATTAAGATCCCAAATTGTATTTGTTTTAAAATAAGCAATAAAACTGCATCTCTGTAAACATGTCTATGGCTAAAATTCTAATAAAACTAAAAATCTGCATGGACTTTACAGTTGTTGTTTTTTTTAGAATTCTAAACCTTGTCATGTTACTATTAGTGTGTATCCACACCTGTCTTATTTAGTTTAATTGAACCTAACTTTATATTTAGTAATAACTAATTAACTAGCAACTAGTAGCTTTTAACCTGTTAAGAGTTATTATACGTATATAAACATATTTAACCTGCATTTATATACACTGTAAAACCTGATAAGTTCACAGAACTCAAAAACTATTGTGTAACAGATAACACAAAAATATTTTAGTGATGTTTTTAAATGTTTTAAGTTTACATAAAATAAAAATTATATTTACAGTTGCCTTAAATTATCTCAATGTTATCTTACAAATATTGATATTTCTCAACTTATAATTGGGGAGTAAATCACTCAAAATTTACAATAGTTTCAACTCATATAATGTTGAAAATAGACTCAAATTTTTTTTATATTTTCTACTCATATACAGTTGAAAATAGACTTAAATGTTTAATATTTTCAACTCATATAATGTTGAAAATAGACTCAAAAATTTTTATATTTTCAACTCATATACAGTTGAAAATAGACTTAAAATGTTTAATATTTTCAACTTATATAATGTTGAAAATAGACTCAATTTTTTTTATATTTTCAACTCAATGTTGGAAATACACTCACAATTTTCAATATTGTTCAACTCATATAAAATGGGAAATATATTCTAAATTGTTTAATAATTTTCTACTCAAAATGTGGAACATACACTCAAAATTTCTTCTAAACTTAAATACACAATTATAATCAGATTTTAACATTAGAAAACATGAAAGTGACACCACAGTGACAATTTAACATCTTTTTTATTTAACACAATGTGCTTTTTAAAAAGGCACAAACCAAAGGAGCTCAGTCAAAAAGTGCTTGTCATCCAAAAAAAAAACAAAAGAAAAAAATTACTCCATTAAAACAAAATCTGTTTTAAAGTATAGTGTTAACAGTCATTGCTACAGAGGGTAGATTCAGTATTTTGGGTCTCCATCTCACATTATTCAACATTATGATAAAAAAAAAAAACTTGCAAAGGATTTGTAATAAAATTTAATACGATTCTAAGATTAAGCCATCCTCAACAGCAATGACAACTATTAGAATGTGGAGCCATTTAACGTTTAAAAATGTTTTGGCACTTACTGCTCCTTAAACACATTTTTTTTTTTCAAAATACATTCAAACAAAGTGCTGGTTTCAACAATAGTAGTGCATCAAAGTAGGCAGAATAAACATGTACAGTGCATTAATTGAACAGTTGTTTCCCACATGTTATTTAGTACAAAAACTTTTGCTGGGCAATATGTCAATGTTGTGAAATGTATTTATTAACAATGTGTATTAAATCTGAGGTAAAACAGGCAAACAGTGTCACACCTTAAATTTGAGGTAGAAGAAGGAAAGAGGAAAGAGGGAAAAAAAACATTCCAAACAATCTAAACTCACCAAATAATCCATTCTGAATTATTTACTAATTGAACAAATCATTCTTCAGCGTCAGTAGACGCCCTTTCATTGGTTTGTTATCCTCAAGACACACCACAACTTTTTGGATAAATGTAAATGTAAGTTCGAGATTCTTTGGGTACTGTAGGTCTAGTGCGTAGATGTACCCAGTCGGCCAGATTTGTGGGACCACTCACAAGTATTTCATCCTCCACGACAATACAGATGCTCTCAAGACTAAAGAGGGACGCATCAGTAGTGTCATCCGTGACAACCGTCAGGAGAGCCACCGGAGTGTCAGTGAGGTCTGGACCATCTGCTGACTATATAAGACACAAATAATACAAGAATCAGTTCAGCCCCTCAAGGATACAAATCATGGTAATGATGTCTAGACATTACTGTCACTTAGCACTTAGACTAGTACTTAAACATTGTCATGTTGGCTCCTCACTTTGGTTTTTAAATTTTAACAAAGTAAAAGTTTATTAAGTAGATGTTTTAACTTGAAGTAGCTTTTACCATCAACAGATGCTGTTTAACACACATCTGTGTCCTAACATCCTGCTGAGTAAATGAACATGAAGTGGTGCTCACCTCCACCACCTTTAACAGGGGGTCCTAAACTGAAAACTTTAAAGTTTTACTTCACAGGGTAAGTTAATTTTTGTAAGTTTGTTGAAACTACACTCTAAAAAATGCAGGGTTAAAAACAACCCAATTTGGGTTGTTTTGGTAACCCAACGCTGGGAAAAATAGGACGAACCCAACGCTGGGTTACTTTAACCCAAAAAGTTGGGTTACATGTTTAACCCAGCATGCTGGGTTGTGATTTTTAACCCAACTATTAGTTAAAAGTTACTACACTGCTGGGTTGAATGTAACCCAAAAATGGGTCAGAAATTTAATCTAGTACCTGGTGATTAAAATCACTAAAATAAAAACAATTCTACAGCAATACATACTTTAGTAATGTAATTTTATTCATGACAAAACATAAAAAATGTGTCAATATGAATTTAAAACAGTTTCCCCATCTCCACTTCAGCATTAAGGCCATTTCAATAAAAATTTAAATAACAGAAATGACAGAAACACTGTGACTAAAGTCAGTAACAAGGCATCAGACTGAAGTCATAGTAACATTTACATCATGCATAAATCAGGAATCATCAGTAAGAATCAACTGCAATGTAATTGCAGAATAGAGGAAAATAAAAGTATGTAGAAGTAATAATGAAAATGCATCTAAATGACTGAAGTCAGAATGATTAACTTCAATTACAAATACAAATTTGTGCACAAACATCAACATATCCTCATATATATATATATCATCAACTGCAATGTAGAAAACATGTGAACGTAATAATGAAATGCCATCAATCTGACTGAAAAAACAAAAAACTAAGAAAATACAAATTTAAGATTAGGAAAAAAAAAAACATTTTATAACTTTCCCTTTAACAATTATGTGCAAACATCAATATATCATGAGACATAAAGGACTCATCAGTAAAGATGATCAATTGCAATGTAAATGCAGTTTAGAAGAAAAACCAGATGTACTGCAGAAGTAATACGTAATGAAAGCTGAAGATAGAAGCATTGACTTTGAGAAAAATTTTAAATAGGAAAACATTTCATAACTTTTACTTGAACAATCACGTGCAAACATCAATAGATCTTGAGATATAAAAGTCACATTAGTTGCAATGTAACTGCAGTGTAGAAGAAAAATATATTTAGAATAATGAAAGTGCATCAAACTGACTGAAGTCAAATTGACTTACAAGAAAATATGCATTTAAAACATGAAAACATTTGATAACGTGCACAAACATTTACATGCATGAGCGTCAAGATACCATGTGAGAAAAGCGGTCACAGTACGATTCATCGATTGTAATGTTACTGCAGTTTCGAAGTACAGTTGAAGTTGAAAAAGTATTAGCCCCTCTTTGATTTTTTTTTCTTTTTAAATATTTCCCAAATGATGTTTAACAGATTCAGGAAATTTTCACAGTATGTCGGATAATAGTTTTTCATCTGGAGAAAGACTTATTTGTTTTATTTCGTCTGGAAACTATCAAACAAACAATCATTATACAATAACTTGCCTAATTCCCCTAACTTGCCTAGTTAACCTAATTAACCTAGTTAAGCCTTTTAATGTCACTTTAAGCTGTATAGAAGTGTCTTGAAGAATATCTAGTCTAATATTATTTACTGTCATCATGACAAAGATAAAATAAATCAGTTATTAGAGAAAAGTTATTAAAACTATTATGATTAGAAATGTTTTGAAGAAATCTTCTCTCCGTTAAACAGAAATTGGAGAAAACAAACAAACAGGGGGGTTAATAATTCTGACTTCAACTGTATATAGAAGTAAAGGTGTACAAGTTGAAGTACACAGAATCCAAGGAAGCGGTGAGGTCACAGTGTTAATAATTACTGTTTGTCAGCAAAAATTAATGCTTGCAGAACTGTTACTGCCAGTGTCCCCTGCACAGGAACTCCATACACCACAGTCTGTAGAAACTGCCAAACCAGGGAACACTGCTCGGGGAGTGTGAACAATCACACCAAAGATGTAGAATGCTTTAAAGCAAGCGTCCACTGCAGCATGAAATGTACTTTGCTCACGTGCTGTGCCATTTATTACAGCAAAGGCTTGTAAGCAGTGGTGGTCTCCAAGCATGAGAACATACGGAAATTCAATAGACTCTTGAATTGAATGGACGAAGATAGTCATCCATATTGATCTGAAATAATACAAATTAAAAAAAAATTGATTAAGAACTCAAAAGTGTACAAGTTAGTTAACTTTAGAACACCTAAAATACCTGTAGGAGCAAATAAGATCATAACACACCAAGCTATCAACCAGTGTTGGCATTAGTTAACAACCAACCATGGCACTATGCTGCAACTTCTTGGCCCAGATGCAGATGACTTAATGCATAAACTTCCAAAATGCAGTTTAAATTCCACTGCAAACGATCACAAATGCAGTTGTAAACAATCTCAGACGAGAAAGAAGTGTCTTAAATAGCACAACAATCTTCTTTTTTTTTACTTCATTAAAAAATACAATTTAAATACTTTTCAATGTCAAACATTCATCTTGTCTTGCTCTGCCTTGTCTGAACTGTGTGTTTTCTAGCTCAAGAAAGTTTGGGTACTGAACACTCTGACTATGTTTTACACAGAGTTCAGGCAGAGTAAGGCAAAGTGAGCATTTGAAATTATTAAGTATTTTAATTGTATTTTCTTAATGAAAATAGATAAGACCCCTCTTCCTCAGCTGGGATTGTTTGCAACCACATTTGGGATCTTTTGAAGCCGCATTACAATTTTCTTTTGAAAGTTCAAAATTGAGGCACCATCTCAGTCCATGAAGATGGAGAACAAAACCAGAAGAATGAGAAAGAACCAAATTTCCTACCACAGCTATGCTGATGACACTCAGATCTACTTAGCCTTATTGCCAAATGACTACAGCCCTATTGACACCCTCTGCCAATGCATTGATGAAATGAACAGTTGGATGTGCCGAAAAAATTCTTCAGTTGAACAAAGAGAAAACTGAGTTCATTGTGTTTGTGAACAGAGATGAGGTTCTCTAGGTGAATGCGTACCTTGGCTCTAAAGGTCAAACAACAAAAAATAAGGTCAAGAATCTTGGTGTGACTCTGGAGTCAGATCTGAGTTTCAATAGTCATGTCAAAGCAGTTAGTAAATCAGCATACTATCATCTTAAAAACATTGCAAGAATCAGATGCTTTGTTTCCAGTGAAGACTTAGAGAAACTTGTTCATGCTTTTATCAGCAGCAGGGTGGATTACTGTAACGGCCTCCTCACGGGCCTTCCCAAAAAGACAGTCAGTCAGTTGCAGCTCATCCAGAACGCTGCGGCCAGGATTCTGACCAGAACCAGGAAATCAGAGCACATCACACCTGTCCTCAGGTCTTTACGCTGGCTCCCAGTTACATTCAGAATAGATTTTAAAGTATTATTACTTGTCTATAAATCACTAACTGGCCTAGGACCTCAATACATTACAGATATGCTCACTGAATACAAACCTAGAAGAACACTCAGATCTCTAGGATCATATAAACTAGAAATTCCAAGAGTTCAGTCAAAGCAGGGTGAATCGGCTTTCAGCTACTACGCCCCTCGCTGCTGGAATCAACTCCCAGAAATGATCAGATGTGCTCCAACATTAGGCACATTCAAATCCAGACTGAAAACACATCTGTTTAGCTGTGCCTTTACTAAATGAGCACTGTGCTACGTCCGACAAATTGCACTATTAGGTTTTTCTCTTCTTTTTCATTCTTTTACAACCTGTTTTAACATATTTTTATCTGTTTTTTTATTATCTGTTTTAATTTTTTCTTACACTTGTCTTTTTTTATTCCTGTTTATGTAAAGCACTTTGAATTGCCACTGTGTATGAAGTGTGCTATATAAATAAACTTGCCTTGTCTTGCCTTGCCTTAAAAAAAGTGAGGTTTAAAAAAAGTGCGTATATACATTATACTGTAACCTAAATGTGTTATTTCTTATGAAAGTTTTTAAATACACACTGAATAACTTACGTCTTAGACAGAATTTCACTCGCTTCCTTCTAAAGACGGCGCAAAGAAAATGGCGGTTTCTCACGCTGATGTCCCTGCATGGTGACGTGACGTACGTGTTCTCTTTCACGTCCGCATTCCCAACCCAGCACTGCTGGGTTATAGATCAAGATCGACTTTCAACCCAAATGAGTTAAATCAACCCAATTTTGTGACCTAGCAGTCTCAGCGCAGCATTTGGGTTAAAAACCAACCCAGCATTTTTTAGAGTGTACTTTCTGGAAAAGCCCTCTGGAATGGATAACTCAAGAGTTTCTCTTATCTCAGGGTTCACTCTGAATTTTCACATAACCTGCTTTCTGGAATCCACCCTTGTTCTCCTAGAGTTCTTTAAGTGATGTCTTACGTTTAAGCCGACTGAATAGCTAGGCAAAGGGATCGATAGTGAGACCAGTACACTTACATTACAGGTCCTGAAAAACCTCTTCACGCAGGTACACAGGAAGTGCACGAAGGATGAGGGCCCGTCTCATATTTACGTCACGTTCTTCCTAGATGGACAAAAAAATATCCATTACAATAGTAATTACACAAATGCAGAGCAAACACTTATAAAAATCTAAGGCTTTGTCCAGATACCCACGCTTGCGGTCTTGGCCATTTGAGAGCATGTGCACGTGACAGAAAATAAGTGCACAAGACTGTCACAGGTCCTCTATGCCAAAGTGCAGTGCCCTTAACGCACACTAAATCCACCCTATCTTGAATCGCACTCCAGAGCGGTATTCTACGCTAACCGTATCCCATCATACATCATGTTCTGGATATAAATCTTAACATAGCGAGATGTGTAAGTGTTTAAGGTTCTTGTGTAAGTGAAATAATTACTTTGCTGGTTAAGTGTAAACTGTTGTTTAATTATTTTATGTATTTTGTAAAACATCTGAAAACATGTGGTTCCATAGATTATCAGATGTGACAGTCAATAAGAAAAATACACAAAAACATATAACATATTTCGAGACACATTAATCTATTATTAATTAACTCATTGTTGTTTGCGGTTTACAAATCATAAAATTTTTATATATAAATAAAATATGAACATACATTCAAATGCAAATCTTCTAACAGCGTTATTTATCATTCTCAGCTGGACAAAAATTTAATAAACTGTATTTCCCCAAAAATATATTTCATATACCCTAATTCCAAATATCAAAGTTAGGTCAGTAGTGAAGGAAAAAACCATGAAAACAAAAAACACAGTGAAAATGCTGACAATATCAAGACTAACATGGACTCGCTAAGTGTGTCCCATGAAGTAAGAAATTCTCCATGCACACTTGGAATCTTCACACCCACTTGAACACTTGAGCCAAATACAGGAATTATGTCATTTAAGTAGTCAAAGTTATTTGGTATTTGGACAAAGTCTACGTGTTAAAGTGATAAGTGTAAAGCTCCATATTCTGATGGTGGTCATTGCTATAGGTGGTAGATTTAATTTTTTGGGTCACAATTTCTTCAGTAAAACATTTTTTAAATTAATAACTTTCTATTGTAAATACTTAACTCACAAAGGAAAAAAATAAATTGTAAATCAAATTTTATGAAAACAGTAGTTATTTGGACTGCTTCAAATTGAAGCTGATAAAGTATCTTTTTAAGTAAAGGGATGAGTGCCTCGGCTCCAGTTTGCTTCTAATATATCTTTTTTGTGTGGTGTTATGAAATTAAAAATTAATGAACAGATGAGTATTAAACCATTCATGGCATAATTGTTTGGTATCAAATCCTAGCAGAATGATTTAATTTGTAATTGCCGAAAGATCTTATGTTTAGGAACATTGTCTCAGTCTGCGTAAGAACAAAACATTGCGGCCTTGAGGAGTGTGTGTGTTACAGGTCAAGTCAAGGAATGGGCAGAAAAACCATGGATGGGCATGCAGAAAAAATGACCTATGACTAGGCCCACATGGAATCTGCGCGCGCAGAATTCCGCAGATTTCTAGCCCATCATTAATTCTGTTTATTTACTTGAGTAAATGTGTGTAAATCTGAATTTATTCAGTTTTTAAATTACACATATTTCACATATTAAGGTTTTAGTTATGAGCCTCCCAAAATAATTCCGCAGAAATCCGCAGATTTTTACCAAAATTCTCCGCAGAAATTGCAAAAAACATCCGCAGATTCCGTCTGGCCCTACCTATGACCTATGTTTTGTGTATTTTTCGTATTGCCTGTCATATCTGATAATCTATGGAACGATATGTTTTACGACATATATTCTAAAAATGTTCTAGACACTTTGTCCTTCTACGGAGACTGCCTCATTTATAACCACTCACATAAGGTTTCAGCTAGTAATGACACAATGTCTCTGTAAGTATATATACTACTGCATTCTGAATGTAAAGCAGGTCGGCCAGTGGAACTCTTTAAGATTGCTGAAGCTGATTTCTGCTGGCACAACTATAAACCATGTTTCTTCAGTAAATGTTCTTCTATTAGTTGAAGTCTAATTAAATTAGTTAATTGAACTAATCCTTGTCTCCTTTGATCACAACTGGTCTATGGACATTTTACTATAAAAGTTCTACATAAGGTACCTCTTTCTGATAGATTACATCTTGTCAAAACATTTATCTCTGCTGAAATGACAATGTTGTGTTCATGCCATAATCACTTAACTTCGGGGCACAGTTGAGGCAATTCACACTATGGCTTCTTACAGTAGTCTGCAAATCTGTTTTTGAATTATGCAAAGTTAAAAATTCACCTGAAGGTCATATATTCCCATGAGCTTGGCTAGCTCCTCCGCTATCTTGCCAGTTTTGGTGGCCTTGTCTCTGAACAAGGTGATGAGTTTAGGTGTGTGTCTGTCCAGCTCCTTGTAGAATTGATTGCGCAGGTTAACATTGTTGATTCGGTGGAACTCTGCAAACACCTGTACATGGACAGAATTACAAAGAAATGTACAAAGATGAATTAGGAACAGAACTGTGAATGTATTTTAAGAAGTTTTCAGGTAGCAAAACCAAGGGCTATTCCATTAGGGATGAGTTTGTACCAAAGTCAAAAAAGTTAAGAGTTAAAAAGTTAATTGGAAAAATAAATCATGTTCAAAGTGGGCATTTTTTTTTACCTGTGACTCCATAAGTAGGGCTGGCCATCGGCCCACGACATCTCTCACCCGTGGAGCTACAAGAGCTCCAACGATTTCTTGGCGACGAAGGGCATAGGATGTGTTCATGAGCTTGCCTGTGACTAATTGATTTTTTTCAGTCTTTTCAACTTCGTGTATAATTTCCTCTCTTATTGCTTCCAGCATAGCTGGGGTTTGATCCTTCGGTAGGTTAATGATTTAGTTGACCTCAGCCTTTTGAGCTTTCTTTATGTTATGATGGGGGTGATCACTGGCAGGGATGTTTCGACTCCACCTCCCTGTGTTAATGGCTACTTCTGCAACCCCAGCTCTGGCCAGATTGTTACGGTAAGACGCAACCTTGTACCCTATGTGACATTTCCATCCCAAGTCCCCATCTTCACCAGATCCCATTCTGAGACTTGGATGAGCTGTAATCAAAGCTTTAGCAGCCAATGCCAATTCCTTTTCATGTGGGTATGGTTTAAAACTGCAAATCGTTTCTGCCATTTTTTTAAGGATTTCTCTTTTATGTGACCTCTTCAACTTCAGCAATTTTCCTGATTCTTCATAAACACGATATCCTTCTTGTAGTATATGCTCCATTTCAAAACCAAAACCAGGAACAACAAAGTAATCAGGCAAACTCTTCAGGCGCTGCTGTAATGCATGTGGGAGTATGTCTGTGTCAGAAGATCCAGTAGATGAGGTGTCACCTTCAGGTCTGACGACTCTCAATGTACCCTTCCCCGGTAACTCCTGGATGTCCACGAGAAGACAAAGATCACCATCAAAGTCTGGATCCTCATAGTGCAGGCTAAAGTCCCCATCAAATATCGGCTTGAACCTCTCTTGCATTATTTCTTTTAGCTCCTCCACTGACTTTCGTCGCTCAAGTAGAGTAAGTTTCAACGCAGTGTCTCGTGCAACATACACACGCAGCACATGCTTCTGGGCAGCAGCCATGTTTTTTGGTTTCTAAAGGACAAAAACACATTCATTTTAATGAAGAGTCAAGGTGACACAACATTTTCATGTCCACATAGCTCCAAAAGAATGTTGGGGTAATCTGTTTACCTATTTCAACAAATCTTCAGTTTAATAATTAATTATTTAATAATAATGAAACGTCTGGGTGTCAAGAGCAATCTTCCATTGATGTTGTAAGCGCAGAGAGGTGTTTTGTCATTTAGCTTTGATGGGCTGTGAATAGCCAGATTGTTTGGGAAAAGTACGTAAGATCTCAGGTGTTCAATGTACTGTGATGTGTGCTCTTGGCAATGAAAGACAACAGTACTGTTAACTAGGAGAACCTGTTGAATTCTACAGTAATTAGGCAGTCCTCCCTCTTGTCCCACAGACAAAAACATTCCTACGTCATAATCAGTTCCATCAATGCAGACCTTTGATGTGCTGTAAATAACATTGCTTGGTGTTATTTGTTCAATGTATGTCTTGGCGACATTTGGAAGCATTGATACCAGTACAGAAGAGACATCTGATGTCTGCTCGTGAGGTTTGAAGAATCTTGAGGCACTGAGATGGTATGCTACCATGTACTGATGTCTGTCTGCAAGTGTTTTTCACACATTTTTTAAGTTTTGTGTGTCATGCACAACTCTCTTGAAAAAACGATGTTTACCCTCAAACCTCATTGTCCACAAGTGTACAAGGGGCCCAAAACGGCGTACAAGGTCAGGATAATGTTCAACGTAATGATGCTTAGGACGGAGTTTGAAATCTGGAAAAACTTCTTTCAGCATCTCTTTATGATCCTGTATCTTGGATTGAAAATACTGGATGGACTCCGCTGTGAATTCTGAGCACAGTGATAACTCTACTGAAGTCAAGCCCCACTCTGGGGCAGCCCTCGGCTGGCTTCTTTATGCAGCTCAAAGGACAGAGCTCTCCCGGGCGACGCTTGCTAATACATAGAGTTGGACCAAGGTCCATATGGCCGTTCAAACCAGGCGCAGACCTGGACGGTCACGTCCAGCATAGCACCTTCTTGTGCTTTAAAATGGATCATTTCTCCCTATGGGTTATTAAGCAAGCCTGAAGCTGGACCCGGGTGTCCGACGCGACACTTTCAACACACTTGACAGGGATCATTCGTCCCGATTGAAGCCATTTTTAACACACAGAATCAGGAATAATAAAGACACTGCATGGCGAAGACCATATGACCTTTTATTGTTTTAGAAAATTGTATATTATTTATTCAGGAAGATTCAGAGTGTTCTGTTGGTTCGAGCGGGCGTGACCCCTGGCGTTTCCCCTGCCATGGCAGCGTCCTCCTGCTGGTTCCCTCCTGTAAAGGGGACACAGTAAGGCCAGTTAACCATCACCACATGCCCTGCTGTTCACAATTATGCTTTGGCTAGCCAAAGAGGAACTGACTTACCAGTGGTGACCCAGGACTCTCTGCCCTCTTGCGCCCCTTCTTTGGTTGGCTTTCTTTGCCCGCGGCCGCCTCCTCCTCCTCCTCCACCAAAGCCCTCTCGATAAGTCTGCGGTGTTCACGTGCTTGCAGAGGGCCGAGGTGAAGTGCGTATAATTTATCTGAGGTTGAAGTGTCATGGCACATAAACTGCGCCACCTTCCTTCGATCCTCTGAAGAATGTGCATTCTTTGCCTGCATCAGAGACACACAGACAGGACCTTTTTAGGGTCAAAGCTGCTGGCAGTCATGTGGCTACAGGGGCATTACATACATCATACTCACGTGCGTTGCTATGGCTGTCCGGACGTCAGTGAAGGTGGGCTTGCCGGGAAGCCCCATGCTGGTCCATGCAGATTGGAAATATTTGTTTAGGGTCCGGCAAGGAGAGGCTCTGCTAGTAAAAAAAAAAGAGTGGCCAGCCATCCACCCGGGAGACTAGCCCGCAGCTCCAAGAACCTCCGGAACCAGCTGTATTCTTCCTTAGTTTTATGAGTGGTGATCTAGCCATACAACAAAGCAGAGAGAAGGTGAGTGAGTGCATACTACTGGTGGCCCCCACCCGCAGAGCTAAGGAGCCACACTCACATTAATGACAAAGGCAGACTCGTCTGGGCTTCTGGCGGCCTCTTCCACCTCCTGGATTGTCAGATTCTGGAAGACGCCACAGCGGTGGCCTGAGATGGAGGTCAGGTAACCTGTCAGAATCCATAGAAGCGCCACTGCTGCCTGGTGTCTGGCTTGGACTCTAGGCTATCTGCGACAGAGTTAGACCGGTTGGAACAAACACACCATGAATGATTTAACTTAGCAAGAGCCTGTTGGTGCTCCAGAGCGGAAAATTATTTCCGCTCTGGGGCACCAAAGGCTCTTGGTTAAACGGGCAAAGCCAGTGCGCCCGCCTCCCCCAGATAGAGTACTCTGTCTGGGGGAGGCGGGTGCACTGGCTTTGCCCGTTTAACCAAGAGCCGTTGGAGCCCCAGAGCTCTTGGTTAAAGCAGCCAAGCCAGTGTGCCCGCCTCCCCCAAATAGAGTACTCTATCTGGGGGAAGCGGGCACACTGGCTTGCCCGTTTAACCAAGAGCCATGGGAGCCCCAGACCTCTTGGTTAAAGCAGCCAAGCCAGTGCGCCCGCCTCCCCCAGATAGAGTACAGATAGAGTACAGAGTTGTTATCAATAGTAACCTCTGAATTTGACTATTTTACTATTGCTGGGGATTTTAATATTCACATTGATAATCCAGAAATCAATGCTGTAAAAGAACTGATGACTGTTTTTAACACTTTTGATCTGACTCAGCATGTTCATGGACCCACACACAATCGTGGACACACTCTTGATCTACTTATAACTAAGGGTCTACACATTTCATCGACTGTTGTCTGATCATTTCTGTATTTTTATTGATATATTGATCACTCCAGCCATTAAAGACAGATCTGTCTCTGTCAGAAAGAGATACATAAATGAGAACACTAGTGAGCAGTTTATGAAGGCCATATCACTAGCACCAAGTATATCTGCAGACTCTGTTGACTCTCTCCTTGATTTGTTTAACTCTAAAGTTAAGAATAGGCTCGTTTGAGGTGCGCCTCGCCTTGACTGCATTGTAGACGAGAGCAGGCAGCTGCAGTAAGAGGAGGGCTCAAAAAATACATCAGAAGTCGGACACCTCCCGAATCTCGCTGTTTTGCCGCCTGGAAACGTCACCAGTGGTGGAGATCACGTTCACGTTTTCTATCGCGGACGAATGACCTCATGAAAAAATAGGCTACTATGGTGGTTTATAGTAAATATTGTAGTGTTTTTGAAAATGTTTTTTCAGTATTGGGTTATATTTAGTTGTTGTGATACCAGAGCAACTATAGAATTTAAATAGGCTATTTGTTATAATATGGTTCAAAAACACTATAGTATTCCTATAAATTACTATAGTATTTTTTAATGTGGGAGTGGATGCAATTGAAATATCACTGTTTTTACAAAAAGAGGGTCACAATCACAGAAGATGAACAGCTCATTACTTAAAAAGGTTTATTTAAAATATAAATCTGTATATTCAACAGTGGTAAATGTTAAAAGAACGTCAAAATAAACAGCTTATACAGCAAGAAAGCTTTCAAGAAATCTAATTTGGCTACGTTATAAATTAAGTAGCTATAGCAGGATGTTTTTGAGTGACAGGTCATGACAAATGTTTGTTTATTTGTTTGGCTAGGAATGTCCCTAGAATTTGGCATTTTATTGAACAAGTGGTCCATTTCTATAGTCATTTCAGACTTTCTATAGAGGGCATTAGAAGGTATAAAGGGAAATACAACTGAAGACAAAATTCTTAGCCCTCTTGTGAAGTTTAAAGAAATGGTATTGCATCAAATATGTAAAATGCTGTTTAACAGATTTTGTTTTCAACAGTTTTATAAACTAATTTCTACTAACTCTGTTGTCTAGTGTTTGCCATGATGACAGTATTATATTATATATTTTACATACAGTTTTTTTTTTGCAAGATACTAGTATTCAGCCTAATGTGCAATTTAAAGAGTTAACTATAGATTAATTATGTTAAAGATAAATGAGGAAAGCCATTGGACAACAGTGGTTTGTTCTGTAGACATAAAGAAGTTATAAAGGGGCTAATTATATTGACATGTTTATTAGACCTATATAAACAGCTTTTACTCCAGCCAGACTAAAATAAACAGCCCAAGACTTTCACCAGAATAAAAACTATAGGCTGTAGGAAATACTGGGAAAATGTTCTTGATCTATTAAACAGAACTTTTGACTTCACATACATGTGTGTGTGTGTGTTTTGTTTACTACACCCCTTTCACTTATGAAACCACACAAAGATGAAGCATAGGCATAATGGCAAAACAGTCAGATTACCTTTGTATGTATGCATATATGCATGTTTTGGATTGACTTTCAATTTACATATGCATAAAAATTACAATACAAAACTCACACAAACATACAAAAAAGAGAAAATGACAACAAACAGGACTTTAAACTGAGAGAGAAATAAAATACAGCACATGCACGTCCTAATTATATATATGTAACATTTAGTTATATTAGATTGGTCACATTAGGTTTTTACAAAGGTGTGTTTTGTTTTTGTTTGCGTGTAAATCTGAATAAATAAACATATGTAATGCTCTTTATGACTTTTTTTTCATTATCAACGAAAATACAAAAAAGGTATACAACAAAGCCAGGATAAATCTTAGTAAAAACAACATAGGTAATAACGTGTAGTTTGTCAGTCTCATCCAATGAGCATTCAGCTGTGTCGTCAGCCAGCCGTTTCCCATCATGCTTTTAGTAAGCGCAGTCTTTTGAGAGCAACTGCTGCCGACTGCTCAATCCGAGGTACCCGCCTCGCGATCGCGAGAGTTTTTTGGCGCACGTCAGCGTGACATCAGAGCCAGGCGGACGCAACTCGGACACATTTCTAACCGGCATGCATCTTGCGGTGATCACCGGTGATCGATTCTGCGCAGATTTTGGCCACCTCAAACGAGCCTAGTGTCATAGATGACATTGCTCCTGTTAAAGTCAAGAAGAGAACTGGGATGAAAAATGTGCCTTGGAGAAAAACAACAGCAGTTCTAATGATGAAAAGACAGTGCAGAAAAGCTGAGCGTATGTGGAGGAAGACCAAACTAGTAGTCCACTATAATATCTATAAAGACAGTCTTCATGCTTTTAATGTGAAACTAAAAACCGCTAGACAGACTTTCTTTTCAAGCCGAATAAACAGCAAACTAAATAATACTCGCTTCCTCTTTGCAACGGTAGAGAGACTCATAAACCCCCCCAGTATGATTCCCAGTGAACTAATCTCGGAAAGTAAATGTAATGAGTTCGCTCATTTCTTTACTGATAAGATTAATAATATCAGAAAGGCAATCAGCTCATCCAATCAGCCAAGTTGTGTCGAAGTCAGACAAACTCAACCACAACTTAAGAAATCAGACATTATGTCTGATTTCATGGCAATTAATGATAAAATCTTAGTGGAGATCGTGCAAAGTATGAAAACATCAACCTGCAGTCTTCACACGCTCCCCACATCATTCGTCAAAACGGTGTTTAACTGTTTAGAAATGGATCTCCTAAAAGTGGTAAATGCTTCACTTCTGTCAAGGATTTTTCCAAATTCACTTAAAACTGCAGTTGTTAAACCCCTCTTGAAAAAGAGCAATCTGGATAACACACTATTGAGCAGTTACAGGCCAATCTCAAATCTCCCTTTCATTGGCAAAATCTTTGAAAAAGTTGTTTTCAACCAGGTTAACACGTTCTTAAACTCCAAGGGGTGTTTAGACAATTTTCAATCTGGTTTCAGAGCACATCACAGTACAGAGAGCGCTCTTATAAAGATAATCAATGATATCCGCCTAAATACAGATTCAGGTAAACTAACAGTGCTGGTAATGCTCGATCTTAGTGCTGCATTTGACACTGTCGATCACAGCATACTTCTGGATAGGCTGGAAAATTGGGTTGGGCTGTCTGGGACGGTCCTCAAATGGTTCAGATCTTATCTTGAAGGGAGAGGTTACTATGTCAGTATAGGTGACCATAGGTCGAGGTGGACACAGATGACATGTGGAGTCCCAGAAGGGTCGATTCTGGCACCTCTCCTGTTCAACCTTTATATGCTCCCTCTGAGCCAAATAATGAGAAAGAACCAAATTTCCTACCTCAGCTATGCTGATGACACTCTTAGCCTTACTTAGCCTTACTGCCTAATGACTACAGCCCTATTGACACCCTCTGCCAATGCATTGATGAAATGAACAGTTGGATGTGCCAAAACTTTCTTCAGTTAAACAAAGAGAAAACTGAAGTCACTGTGTTTGGGAACAGAGATGAGGTTCTCAAGGTGAATGCGTACCTTGGCACTAAGGGTCAAACAACAAAAAATAAGGTCAAGAATCTTGGTGTGACTCTGGAGTCAGATCTGAGTTTCAATAGTCATGTCAAAGCAGTTAGTAAATCAGCATACTATCATCTTAAAAACATTGCAAGAATCAGATGCTTTGTTTCCAGTGAAGACTTAGAGAAACTTGTTCATGCTTTTATCAGCAGCAGGGTGGATTACTGTAACGGCCTCCTCACGGGCCTTCCCAAAAAGACAGTCAGACAGTTGCAGCTCATCCAGAACGCTGCGGCCAGGATTCTGACCAGAACCAGGGGATCAGAGCACATCACACCTGTCCTCAGGTCTTTACACTGGCTCCCAGTTACATTCAGAATAGATTTTAAAGTATTATTACTTGTCTATAAATCACTAAATGGCCTAGGACCTCAATACATTACAGATATGCTTACTGAATACAAGCCTAATAGATCACTCAGATCTTTAGGATCATATAAACTAGAAACTCCAAGAGTTCAGTCAAAGCAGGGTGAATCGGCTTTCAGCTACTACGCCCCTTGCTGCTGGAATCAGCTCCCAGAAATGATCAGATGTGCTCCAACATTAGGCACATTCAAATCCAGACTGAAAACACATCTGTTTAGCTGTGCCTTTACTGAATGAGCACTGTGCTACGTCCGACAAATTGCACTTCTATGTTTTTCTCTTTTTCATTCTTTTATAACCTGTTTTAACACATTTTTGACTGTTTTTATCTGTTTTTTATTATCTGTTTTTATTTGTATTCTTTCTTATACTTGTCTCTTTTATTCCTGTTTATGTAAAGCACTTTGAATTGCCAATGTGTATGAAATGTGCTATATAAATAAACTTGCCTTGCCTTGCCTAACTCTATCTGGGGGAGGCGGGCACACTGGCTTTGCCTGTTTAACCAAGAGCCGTTGGAGCCCCAGAGCTCTTGGTTAAAGCAGCCAAGCCAGTGCGCCCGCCTCCCCCAAGTAGAGTACTCTATCTGGGGGAGGCAGGCACACTGGCTTTACCCATTTAACCAAGAGCCGTTGGAGCCCCAGAGCTCTTGGTTAAAGCAGCCAAGCCAGTGCGCCTGCCTCCCCCAGATAGAGTACTCTATCTGGGGGAAGTGGGCACACTGGCTTTGCCCGTTTAACCAAGCCCCAGAGTGAAAAGGAGGAAGGTCAGTGTTTCCACCACTGGGAGTTGACCAGCTAAAACCAGCTTGACCAGCCAAAACCAGCTATGTCCAGCTTAAACCAGGCTGGTCAAGCTGGTTTTAGCTGGTCATTTTCCAGCCTGGAAATGGTCAAAACCCCTCTAAAACCAGGCTGGTCGATCAGCCAACCAGTTTAGGCTGGTTTAAGCTGGATTTTTCAGCAGGGTTGTCTTCAGATGTTAAAGAGACTGGCAAAGACGTTTGCAGACACTAACGTTTCTGTACAATTGCACAACACATGAGTCGACAGGCTATGCATCTTTTTATTTGATGTTCGGGAGGTTGCTTAGATTTCCGGTTGATATTCTCTTTTGATCCATCCTACATGATCAGAATGTAGTCAGCTATGACAAGTTTGTTGACAGGCTTACTAAAAATTTGAAGGAAGCCATGGCAATTGCACAGGAGCATGCTACCAAAGAACAGAAAAGGCATGCAGCCTTGCAATAAGACAGAAAGGGGAAAAAGAAAAATTGCAGACCGATGGGAGTCTACAGTCTACACGGTAGTGGACCACAAACCTCAAACTCACACTTTCAGAATTTGAAACCCCGAAACTGGTCAAGAAAAGGTAGTTCATCGCAATCTCTTGTTGTTGGTTGATTTTCTGCCTATACCAGAAGAAATTTCAGAAGTGCTACATGATTCTGTTGTGAATGAGTCCAGTAGTGTTGCACATGCTTCATTTGAGAAGAGAGACAGCTCAGTGTCGAGTAGAATTTTACCTACACAGATGGATGATGGGAATGCTTGTGTGAGTGGTCTTCCAACAAGTTGTGAAGATAGTGGTACAGACAGAACACTGACTTGGGTTTCCCTTTTGCCCAATGTAAGACTGGACCCTACCTCTAGTGTAGCCATTGATGTTGTAGTGCGCCCAACACTTCGACCTGCTACAACACTATCGGCTGATAGTGTATCTGAGAGGATGGTTGATACTTGATACTTTGTTGGAGGTGTCTGATGATAGTGAAGCATGCCAATCACATTTTGATAACATTAAATCCACAAGCACCATTGTATTAGCTCATGCTCACACATCATCCACTTCACATTCGAGAATGACTCCTACTGCACAGGTTTCATTAGATGCTAGCTCTTCCCGACCAGTTAGGTCACGTTTTGGTCGTGCTATTAAGCCTGTTGACAGACTTATCCAAACAATATCAGGCCAAGCTGTGATTCAGAACACAAAACATACTGTTGAGTCAGTTTGCAAGTCAATGTTTCGTGTTTTCACTGATTAGAGATGCAAGAACTTTGAGGATTAGAAGTATTTCTTAATGGAATATATATAGGATTTATTTTTATTTATTTATTGTTCTCTTATTTATTCCTGGGATTTGGTTAAGGCAAGTCAAAATTGGTTCATTCTTAGAAACAGTTATTAAGAAAATATACCTGAGAATAAAACAAACGAAGCAAACATGTAACAATATAAGGGTACTTTAGTTGACCATTTGGGGGAGCCTACTGATTTGTTTAAATGTTGTATTGAAAACGTTTTTGTTTTGTGTGTTTGTGAACTATATTTTATTATTTTGTATGTGGACATTCTACCGTCAACTGTTGATGCAGAACCTTAGCGCTACTCCTATGTCTCAGTGTCCTTATGGGATTATTTTCATATTGACTCCTTTTATGGGAAATACTTTTTGATGTACAGTGATATCTATTTTCTTGTTGATTGGTTTGTTTGTTTTATCTTACAAATAGATTAATGAGATCAGAAAGATTAATTTCATGTAATTCAGAGAGGGTGAATGTAACAGTGGTAACAGAGAGTCATTGTGATGAATGACATGTAATTAAGAGTATACATTATTGAGTTTGGTGCCCCCTAGTGGGTAAAACATGTAGGCGTTTTTCTTTATGTTGTCCTTGTGCAGCTACTGTAGTTCAGCAGATAATGGCTGATGCTGCTACGGGTAAGTGTGCTCTGAACACAGGAGTGAAAACAATGTCATTAAAGTGTATAACATGATTGTTTTTGGATATAAAACAGTGATTGAGTTGTCAAAAAAAAACGTATAATGCTTCTGATAGATTTAAACAGCAAATATGTATTAAGAAATGTATTAATATCGAGCTTTGTGTTTCTCATAGTAAAAATTACATGTTGCTATCAAGGCATTGCATTGTGGAATGACACAAGACCACACTTAAAGTGACAGTGTTGTTTATTTTACCTCTTTTGTTTATTTCAGTTTTGTCTGCAGTATATTGCCCTGTGTTTCATGTGATTTGATTTGTTTCTCAGGTATGTGAAATTATATTCTTTATAAGTTAATTTATTTTGTGAAAATGTTAAAAAGAGTTTAGCACATAATGGCTTATGCTGCTACGGTTTTGTCTTTGTGTTTCATGTGATATGTGATTTGATATGTTTCTCAGGATAAAGAAACACTGAGAATCATTTTGGAGGGTTTAATTGCTTTAAGTTGGTGACGATTGCGAACAACACAACATAGAGGTCAACAATCGTTACAGTTGCATGTGTGCGTAGTGGCCTTTGAAACTGCAAAATGGCCTCTTCACTCTTAAAAGAGCAAAAATAAAACAACACAAGTGTACGTGGCATTCCTGTAACCATCACAATCGTCGTCTGTCCCAGCGATCGATGTCCTCCACCGTGAACAGTCAGTCCTATGCAGCGTCAGCCCGAAACATGAACACTCCAGCGATGAATCTGTCCTCCTGAATGATTTTTCACTCTCTGTGTTCAGTAAACGCCCTCAATGTCTCAAAACCGAGATCTGTCCTCTCTTACTGACTTCCAGAGAAACCAAGAGCACCTGTGAATCACGGTGCAAACAGTCTCACTTCAACAGTTAATCCATTGAAACAGTACGTCAGGCCGGTTTAGCAGTGACTGCTAAAACACGAGGATATACTCTCACATGGGCTTCAATGTCTTCAGCTCGTAAATGAACTCAATATACTCACAATTATAACACTGAATGCATTCACTACAGTCCTTAAACAACTGTAAAACACTTTAAATCACTGTAAACTGTATATAACTCACAATTTGATGCAGACTTAAGTGTACTACTTAAAATTAATAACAATGTATTAGCCTTTTATTTATAAATAAAATGTATTATTTATTATTTTATTTATCTCCCTTACTGTTCTACAACCAAAATCCAGTCACAGATAAAGGAAATAACCATTTAATTAAGTCATATTGTAATCATTAGTTCTCCACTACAGTCCCCACAACAACATTTACTAAATTAGCCCATATTTTGTAGGTTTAATTTCACTAATACATTCAGTAGCCTACCATGAACGAACATCCCAATACAGATACAATTTCAATAAATTTACTGCAGGCAGCCTAAACTAATGAGAGAAAATAATTTGTACCAGCTTCCATGTTTAACCACTCATAGTGTGCTGAAATACATATTAAATTAGAGTTGATATATAAATGTGATCATAAATGATAATCCTCTTGAGATGCTGAAATTAATTATAAACTGAATGGCATTTCCTGACCTTGCATTTTCAAGAAATAAGTTATTAATCCCAAGAGAAGATGAATGCAATAAAACGTTTGTTCATCACGGAGAGCACATTGATTTAGAGGGCCTTTTGTTTCATGCATGTTGATAAGGATCCTTAGTCTGCTTCTGTTATTTTATAATTTGCCCCATTGTTAATTGTGATTGGGCATGTTTATTTATTTTTTTATTTTCAACACGCATGTTTGAAAAAGTTTTCCATCTTAATTAGCTGCTACTTGCAACATTACCATCTAATGCTTGGTAAAGGTAAATGTCCTTTTTGCATGGGGGAAAAATGTCCCACTATCATTAGCAGATGCCATCAAAACCTAATAGTTTTCCAGCTCATTAAATATGGTCTCTTGTGTCATTAGGTCTTCAACAGTACAGACATAACACCCTCCTCACCATATTTTAAACTCATAATGCTGATGGGTTTGAGTGAGGAGGTCAATGATACCTGGTGGAACCCGTTAATTAGCATTTACCTTCATATCAATGGCAGTTGTTTGGCTGGAGCTGGACAAGATACTGAATTTTGAACAGTATTCTAGTAGATTAACTATTTATGTATGGTTAATGTATTTACTAACTAACTAACTAACCAACCATCTAGCTAAAAATAAACAATGTGAACAATCATGTGTTAACAATGTATTCCCTGCTGAAAAATCCAGCTTAAACCAGCCCAGGATTGTTGGCTGGTTTTAGCTGGTTGACCAGCCTGGTTTTAGAGGGGTTTTGGCCATTTCCAGGCTGGTTTCCAGCCATTTCCAGCCTGGTCTTAGCTGGTCAGGCTGGGAAATGACCAGCTAAAACCAGCTTGACCAGCCTAGCCAGGCTGGGAGCCCAGCCAAAACCAGCTATGTCCAGCTTAAACCAGGCTGGTCAAGTTGGTTTTAGTTGGTTTTAGCTGGTCATTTTCCACCCTGACCAGCTAAGACCAGGCTGGAAATGACTAGAAACCAGCCTGGAAATGGCCAAAACCCCTCTAAAACCAGGCTGGTCGACCAGCTAAAACCAGCCAACCAGCTTAGGCTGGTTTAAGCTGGATTTTTCAGCAGGGTTGAGTTAACAAGAACTAACAACTAACTCTATTTTCGTTAACTATGCAAAAAAATGCTGCAATGAAAAAAAAAAATTATATATATATATATATATATATATATATATATATATATATATATATATATATATATATAGGGCTTGACATTATACATTTTTTGATAACCAGCCACTGTGGCTAGTAGTTTTCCAGCATTACTAGCCACTCGCCATTTTCACTAGCCACAATTCTATTGTTGGGAAAATATATTTTATACACATAAATATGACTTTGACATGCTAAAATTACTTGATTTAGATTTTGCGTTATCTCCACATGCCTCATTCATTTCACTTTTTGTGTGTTGTGAATAAGCTTGCTCAATGTTCATGAGCAAATTGGTCATGGTTTTGTAGTATTACAATTAGTTTTTATTTCACATAATTTTCAGACCTCAAAAAGAAGGATTTACCAAATTTATCTCTGACCACACCAAACATAAACAATTAACTATTTCTTAGCCATAAATTTTAAATGTGTCAAAACAAGCAAAATATAGCGGTTTACTATACTTTTTATTTATCAAAACATATGCACAGTAATCGGTCCTGGCTAAAGGTCCCAGATCACCAGTTAACTACACATAAATGGGGAGTTAATCTCCCATTAAAGCAATGTTATTGCCAGTGGTGTAGTGATTAGTGCGCCGACACATGCACTCCGGTGCTCACGGCGACCAAGTTAGATTCCCGCCTCGCGGTCCTATGCCGATCCTTCCCCTCTCTCTTCTCCCCATGCTTTCCTGTCAATACTCTCTACCGTCCTATCCAATAAAGGTGAAAACCCATAAAAAAAATAAAATAAAAAATGCTGTGTCATATTGAAAGTATGATAATACACACACGGTTAACGTTAGACCCATAAATAATCTGTTCAAATAATGGTAAAAGCAAATTCAACCGGTGCTGCTTACAAAAAGTTGAAAGTGAAGATTGAACCCTGGTCTCTTGGACTCAAAGCTGGGGCCTTTCCCAGCTGAGCTAACTCCTCAACAGATGAATCCAAGAGCAGAATATTAATAAAGGAACTTGAGGCTTTAGTTTCAGAAAAAATAAACAAATGATCTTTACTTGAAAAATAGAATACAAAGTACAACTGAAATGACTGAAGCCGAGCTTCTAGTAAACAGGCAAAACAAATCAGACTCAAGGGTCAAAAATACAACAGTATAGGGTAATTTAGCTTCTCAGGAGAATCAGGAGAACACCGGTCAATAATGGCTCAAGACTGAACACACTAGCTTGTAACACACACACACACACACTTTTATAGGGCAAAACACAGGTGTTGCTAATCTAGCTTGAGTGGTGGCTCACAGTAGATGGCGAGAAAGTGGTGCCATCCACAGGGTTCGTACGGGTGCTGGAAATCCTGGAAAATGCTTGATTTTTAATATAGTGTTTTCAAGGTTAGAAAAGTGCTTGGATTTTGGACAAAGTGCTTGAACCTGCTTAAAATTTGAAATTGCAGGACTCGAAATTACGACCGCTTTGGTCGCATATGCGGCCGAAATTTTACGCAAGCTTCACGCAGAATGCACTTAACGCCAAACGCAGCGCTCAGGTATAATTTAAAACTGTCGTCATGTCAACATGCTGCAGTAAACAATGCCTGTCCCGCCTTAAAGCTCTTCTGATTGGCCAACTGCTCTTGAACTGAACGCGAATGGATTGGTTAATATCAGCTGTCAATCACTCAGTTCAGATGACAGAGAGCTACAGCCGCGAACCGCGAATGTAAAGGTCTGGATACGAGAGAATGAAAATAACACTGTCAGATAACACTGTCAGATTTTGTTTTAGAGTTACAAATAATGGCACATCTGATCAGTGATCATGTGGTGAATGTTAATCCAGCATTTTCACTTTTCAAAGAGTGGATAAAAGACTTCCGGTGGGTTAAAGTCCGCTATGAAAGTGTCTAAAGCCATTCACTGTAAAGCATGAGGGACGGAGTTTGCAGGTAACTTAACAGCATTTCCCACACATTTAAAGCACGAGATGTTTTGTTTAATCCTTCATTTATTCGTCACTATGTTGTCAGTCATGAAACTGCACCTCGTACACCATCACAAAAGGACCTGCATTCACTAAGATTAAACTAATATTGCAACTCATGAAAAGACCGTTATTGCTGTTAAGATGACATATGCAAATAATAAGTTATATGTCAATATCTACCTACCTACCCTGTTTGGCCTACTCCTGGATAACCTAGTTATTATTTTTGCACTATAGTGTGTTCAGTGCAGTTTCATTTTTGCACTATTTTCATTGCAGATTTTTTCCTAAACTAAACAGTCTAAAGGGCACTCCCTTGCCAATTTAAATTAATGATCGTGTTATTCACGACATGCTATGTGGGGGTTGCTCAAGATAAGCAGAAGGCTAAAATATTCAAATTTTACACAATTAACGTTAAAGTGTTTATTAAAATTGTATTTATCTCTCTGGAGATTATTTGTCAATTATATATATAGGTTATATAAAATTCCCAAACTACTTCCAGAGAGGTGATACATTTTGAACCATTAAACATGTTTTCCTTTAACCCATTAACTGTCACCATTTGACAGGTGGGACATTTGCATACAGGTACAAGAGTACCTTAGTCCTTACCTAAAGTAAAATTGACAATAATAAAAAGTAAAATTGATGAAAGCTCGGCGTCACGGTGGCGCAGCGGGTAGCACGATCGCCTCACAGCAAAAAGGTTGCTGGTTCGAGTCTCGGCTGGGTCAATTGGCATTTCTGTGTGGAGTTTACATGTTCTCCCCATGTTTGCGTGGGTTTCCTCTGGGTGCTCTGGTTTCCCCCACAGTCCAAAGACATGAATTGAATGAGCTAAATTGGCCGTAGTGTATGTGTGTGAATGTAGGAGTGTATGGGTGTTTCCCCAGTGTTGAGTTGCAGCTGGAAGGCCATCCGCTGCGTAAAACATATGCTGGATAAGTTGGCGGTTCATTCCGCTGTGGCTACTCCTGATTAACAAAGAGACTAAGCCGAAAAGAAAATGAATGAATGAATAAATTGATGAAAGCTTACAAACTATGGTTTCCATATTTGCTGACTGATTTATTTTCAAAACAGTTGACATAGGAACAGTTCATTAATTTGCAGTAAGATTATTCTCAGACTCATAAGGATTTAATTTGTTGCATGAATATTAAATAGCAATGCACATGAAATATTATGAACGACTGGTCTTGAAAGTTTGCTACTACACCCAAACAACATCTGACTGTAAGCTTATTTTTGAGATATCAACTTTAGAAAGAAAGAGATCAAACTTAAAAAAAAATGCTTCATCCAATAACTGAACTTTTTTCTATCTATGCTCTATTCTCCAAAGTATTCAACAATTTAAGTTGAAATGCCATATTGTGTTTTATTAAAATAGCACAATGGATTTGATTTGTGGAAAAAGTACATACAGCATATATAAACGTAATTTACTGCGGTTGTTAGGTGCTGGAAAAGCATAAAAATGCACCTTGAAAGTGCTTGAAAAGTGCTGGAATTTGAAGTTGGAAAAGGTGTAAGAACCCTGCATCCAGTGTTCTGGAGGATGTGTAGAAATTGGATACTAGTGTGTGAAAAGTCAAGAGCACCTCCTTCTGGTTTGGAGGAGGAATGCAGCTTAATGAATTCTCACAAAAATACAAATCTGGAGCTCTTGAAAACAGCAAGACTGAGGGTGCATGTCCATCACTTTTTGTCTAGTCTATTTAAAAGAGAACCGATCACATCAGCTGTGTTTCTAGAAACAGTTGTTTCCATAGACTGTAAAAGATATGGACGTAGTATCCGTGACGTAGGGCTGGGCGGTTTTCCCGATTTTTTCGATTAATTCGAATTTACGTTTTAAGACGATTTTATTTTTTACAAAATCGAGGAATCGCGGTTTTTTAATAAAAATATTAAAGCCGCTTTTCCACTATTGTGCCAAACCGTTCTAAACTGTTAGACAACCGTGCTGAATTGTGCTGATTCTGTGTGTTGACGTCGCGGCTCTGTTGATGTGCTGCCACAGCTGGTAGCGGAAGCGTGCCAGGGCGGACCGGCCTTTGGGAACACCGGGACATTTTCCCGCTAGAGCAACAAGCGCCCCGCAGTCAGCCAGCCAGCCAGCTTCGCGAATGTTTCCATGCGCGTCGTGCTGTTGTTCGCGTCCCGCAGCCGTCTGTGTCTCCCGCGCGAGCTGCGAGACGGGGACCCGCGCTCCACCTGAAAGACAGTTATGGCGTGTTGTAAATGTCGGTCACCGCAGAAAGTCAAATCTTTCTTTAATTTGGACTTTTGCTTGAATTACGGAGTGGCACAGTAGCTGTCAAGGTACTGTATGAATTAAATCATAACCCATATGTGCACCAATAAACAAGTAAAATGAATGAATGAATAAAATAAATATGGATTCTTAAATGTCGGCAGTTTTTACTCCAAAAAATATCAATACGTATCGACAAATGTTTTATAAAAATAAAGCAATTTCCAACATTTCAGCTATAGGCCATTATACGGTTCAGTTAAATATAAGATAGACCTTTAAATATATATAGATATGTAACAGGTTTCTGTGGGTTTTTTTTTTCACGGTGATCTTTAATATACACTGGGTGGTGTAGCTACGCACAAATATTTTCTAAAACGTCAAGCAGATATTTGTCTACAGCTCGTTAGTTATTTATGAAGACAAAAAATAATTAAAATAACAAAAATAAAACTATAAAATTACAAAGATAAATGAGCAGCATTCTGCTAAATATAGTCCTTTATATCCTGATATGCTATGTGTTGTTTCATTCATTTTTTTTATATTTAACTTGATGCATTCGTTATTTAATATTTAAATACAAAATCGTTTAAATGGTTATATTTTACCATCAAAATGTAGTATATTTTATATCATTACCATTTTTTGATATAAAACCGCTGTTATTTTATTGATTGTTATGAAATAATTTAAGTGCTATATTTTTTATTAGTGAAAGTGCCCGCTCACTTTGACAAGGCCTGTCTAAATATATATTTCTGCCTTGCCACTAATACAGATAAACTATTGTTGCATTATCATTGTTTATTTTTCTGTTATGTACAGAGATTTGAATATTTATTTCCCCTCCAATCCTTTTTAATCTTCAAGTTACATTTTGGTCATTTTCTCTCCAAATAAAATTTGCCCAAAGCTGCACAACATATGACCTGCTGTGACTTCTATTGTAGCTATGTTTAGCATCCCTATATGAGAGAGTGCCATAACCGCGTTTAGTCACACTATTGCTTTTCTTTTACAAGTGAGCATGAAAAAAACTAGTTTCAGCATTTATTTAAATTTAAATGAACAAGGTAAGCTGGTAAGGTAGTTACACAGTAAAAAAAAAAAATTAATAAAAAAATAAATAAAAAATCGAAATCGTGAATCGGTCAAACTTTATGAAAAAATCGAGATTTTTTTTTTTTGCCATATCGCCCAGCCCTACCGTGACGTCACGCATAGGTTTCTGAACACTGCAAATGAAGCTACAAGTAGGCGCAGCCAACCGTCGCCATTTTGTTCGCGCGTCATCGCACCAATCGCGGGACACCAAACAAGGGCAAAGAGGTGGAAAGTAAGCGGAGCTATAGACGCATGCTGGATTCTCTGCATTTTGCTTAGACCTGGCTTAGACAGACTTTTTACTTTGGGAGAACGCTTAAAACTTCATTACCTGTGACTTGTTTGTGTTCTGACCACATGTGCTTGGCTGTGCACTATATCAATGAAGTGTTTAGACTTTTAAAACACTGCTGTAACACATTGAGCCACTAAACATTATTCTTATGACGTTTTTCTACAGGAGGAAAACGTGAATTACTTCCAAACACTTCAAATATAGTCTGTGTTAGTAAATGCAAGACTGATGATGAAATCCAGCATAACACTGTATGACAACGCTTCAGATTACTGTTCTAGAGCCAACAGCTAATTAATCTGTCAGATTCTTGAGTGCATTACAGCTCTAAAGAACATTATAAATGATCTTAAACAAAACAAACACATTTATAGAGATGGTATATAAGTATATAATTTCACTCACCTGGGAAATGGAGGCAACTTGAATGGTTTGTGAGCACAATTAAGTGCACACAGCATGCTATAGTATCTGATAATTGCAGGAAATAAAGGCAAAAGGCAAATGACTGTGTAAAGAAACAGTAAACAAAACAAAAATACGATGTATATGCCAAGCTCTGCAGCTAATTAGCCAGAATCAGCTGAGGTGACTACAGCGAGCAGCTAGACGAAGCTGTCACTCAAGTGGCCACGCCCTTAATTATGCAGACGTAATATAACTTAATAAAAAGGAAACGGATGAGTTACAAAAAAAATTCACCCCCTCACAGTTGTCATGAAGGGTAATCATGGCTATATGCACCAAAGCCATCTTTTGTACCAGGCTGTAAACATGTTTTTATCAGCTGTAAAAATGGCCAATTTACCAATGCAGTCAGAAAGCACTTGGACTTCCTGGAGCCAGCCCCCCAAGGCGAGTCGATGAATTGCAGTTTTAGTTACTTCCGTATTGGCTTCCCGAGGGAGAGCGGGAGGTTGCAGCTTGGTTGCTTCATGCAAGAAAACAGGAGCGTGTACGCGTTTTAAACAGTCGCGCGCATCACCTCAGCTGTTAGCGCGAGTGATCATCCTCTCATTCGGTATTCACCTGCTTTTTTATTGCTCGCGTGAATGCAATTATTTTTGTCAGTCGTGTTGCTTCTCAATTCTAAGATCGCCTTTGCATGCATAATGGACGATCCTTATTGTCGAACCCTGCTTTTATAAATTATTATCCGGGAAAATTATTTTCAACCAGCCAAAGTGGCTAGTGGGAGTGTCTGTCTTACCCGCCACCACTGAAATCTACCCGGCGGGTTGCCGGGTGTTAATGTAAAGTTCTGTATATATATATATATATATATATATATATATATATATATATTTGTTTATGCTTCTCCGACAAAATGTTAGATGTAAAAGGGGCAGAAAAACTGAATTTGCACATGTAATATTGAAGTCTATAAGGTCTAAGGTTTTGACCATACTCTGGGTATGATTTATTGTAAAATTATTACTCTATCATGGTTAACTGTTATTTTGAACTGATGAGACATAAGAAACATGTTATTTGCTATAAAATATAATTTTTTTACTTTCAGTGTGGCGCCAACCATAACATGAAGCCACCATTGCTTGGCAAGGTGAAATTAAACTGCGATGTCTTTTACATTAAGTACCCTCTAAACAACTGAGTATATGTGTGGGGACGATGCAGACACCAATAACTGAGTCGACACCTGTGATCAGAATCACCTTGATCGAGAGCCGTTTTTGGTCTCTGACCAAAATCAGAAGGTCAGGCCACATTTGTTGCAGTAGAGCAGGAAGCGGATGCCTTGAGGCTATCGGACTCGTGAAGTGTCATCGGACCCACTATCCTGACCAAGTTAACTCAAGACGAACGGGTAACTGATCACGAGAAAACAATTTTCTTAACAAAGAGCTCGTGTTTGACCTCAGGAAATGGGGTTTTCCAGCCCCCATGCAAGACAGGAAATTGACTGACTTTGCTCCAAAACAGAGAATCAAAATCCTCTCTGAAATTTAAAACTATCACCAAACATTAAAGTTCATCAGATCATCCTCAAAACGATGATAGCGAACTTTTAATGAAATGTAATGTTATTGCTCTTGTATAACACACGAATCCTGTATATGTTAAGAATGCATTAATCATGGATAACCCATTATGCTTTGAGTTATTACAAACGTACCATTACGTGTATGTTTTTTGAGATGAATGAGTGAAATCCTTTCCCTTTCTTTCATTCCTTTTTAATTATAGATATGTAAAATGTATCGTTCATATTATAAATGTATGCTTAATGCTATATGTTAGAGATGCCACAATTCTCAATACAATATTGAACCGTTCGGTACGACATCCACGGTTCAATACGCGCTTGTGAATTGCGGTTTTTCCGGTTTTACGTTTGAATAATTTATGTGCGTTTTATTTCTCTCCAAATAGACTGTTTGTGTGTCCCTGTAAGTTTAAACTCCTCCCCGCGAGTAAATATTCAATCACCACAGGGCTCGAAAATAAGGACTGCCCGATGGCCCGGGGCCAGCATGAGAGACGCACGGGCCAGTGTACAGAATGCGTTTGCGTTCAAATACAATCTTAGGGTGCTTTCACACATAGACGTTTGTTTCGGAATCTGTCTTTCCCCCCGTTAGCGCGGTTCGTTTGGCATATGCGAGTCCAGGAATCGCGCTCAAATCAGCGCCAAATCAATCGCTCCGAGATCGCCTGAATGAGGTGGTCTTTGCTCGATTGAGCAGATCGATTGTAGTGAGAAAACAAAACAATTTAACGAACTAAGGACCCAGGCTATACCACAGTGTATTATGATTGTGTAATAGCCATATATACGAATGATGAGCAGGGCGGGATGTCATTCCTACCGGTAAATGTGCGTTTCGTGTCTAATGCGAAAGTGAAAGCATGCTGAAATATTAACGAGAGCTGTTTATCAGTTAGGAAGATTGAACGAAGTTACCAACTGATAATCTTTCCATATTTTAATCTTATAATATGTTATATTAGGCCTGTTGTTTTGTTCATTTCTGCACTGACAGCTCGAAAGAAAGATCAACATTGATCTGCTTCATGATCTAATGCATGATCTGATGATCGGTTCATCTATTTATTTGTAATTTAAGCCTATAATGCATAATTCTAGCCAACGTTTCTTTAATAGATTAATTCAATAGATTTTTACAAAACTTGACAACTGAAATGAGGCTCTGAGAAAGTCTGACCTCTCTGATTTGTATTTATGTCTGTGGGTGTCAAAATTAAAGTTCATATTTTCGCTTATAAAATATATACAGAACTGCTCAAAGGTTTGGGGTCAGTATGATTGTTAAATATTTTAAAATAAGCTTCTCCTGCTCACCACGGCTACATTTATTTCATCATAAATATAGCACACATTGTAAAATTGTAAAGTGTTATTGCACTATAAAATAACTGTTCAAAAGTAGTTTATAATTTAATTTAATCATTTATTCCAGTGATTTTAAAGATGAATTTTCAGCTTCATTACTCCAGTCTTCAGAGTCACATGATCCTTCAGAAATCACTCTAATATTAATTATTATTGATTTTATTATTATTTTTAATGGTAATAGTAATAAAAGCAATAATGTCTGGAGTAATAATTTTATTTCAAACTACATACAATAAGAAAGCAGTTATTAAAAAGATTTAATTAATATTTAATGCCCAGTTTGTACATAGGCTACCAGCAGCTGTGAGATTTTAGTGTTAATTTTTTTTTATTAAAAAAAGCGAAGCAGCAGCAGCTGTTGTGAGTTGAGGACAACTCTTCTCCGGGTCCAGTCCAGCTGGACTTGGACATTAAGATGGGTTGAGACCAGCCTCAAACTTCCCCATCTTCCGTTTACTCTTCTTTCTTTTCTTTCCGTCGAGAGTCTAGTTAAGTTGCGTCGCGAAACCTGTCAACACGACAACAGTTTGGCCGTCTCCAACTTAAACTACTGGACTTCATTCATCACCAGCCTCAGAGACGTCACTTCAACGACCAGCCAAACCCCAGTGAACTCATGTGGGAATCCCGCTCCACGGAGGGATTTCACCACATCACTACAGAACGCAAGTACATCTCCAGATCCATTGCTGAACTGGTGTATGATCTACTAATCATGTTAAATGATAGATAACCCTGTCTAAGAAACAGTAAAGGTTGAATTGATTATTTGGTTCGCTTGGTTAGGTTTTACATCTTGAGGTTTTACATCACATCTCTCCTAAACTCTTCTTTCCTTCTATTCCTTGTCTGCAACCAGTATGAATGCGTGTGTGTGTGTGTGTTTTTGTTAGTTCGTTCGTAGTCAATAAAGTCTCTTTTGTATTGAAAGGAAAGTGACCTGTGTATACTTGTTAAGCTAATGCCTTATACCTAGATCTTGTTACCCTGCTTAAATATTAAAGTGTTTTACTTTAGTTCGAATAGTAATATTCATTTTTGAGTCAACAGCCCTGTCTGTTCAAACGAGCGCTGGACGAGTCGTTTGTTCAGTTCAAGAGAGTTGATTCTTTTGGAGCCGCTTTAAGTTCTGTTATATTCCCTTTGAGCTAATTTAAAGTTAACGCGCTACATAATTGTGTATTACGTGTGCGAGGCCCTACATATGTTTATTACACATCAGTCTCAAATACTCACAAACTGAGAACCACGATCTGAAACAATATCTTCTGGTAGATCATAGTTATGAAACACATGGTTAAACATTAATTCTGTGGTTACCATGGCAGAGGGTAACCCAGGTAAGGGATCAGTTTACAAAACTTTGAAAATCTATCCACAATGACAAGTATGCGTGTGTTACCTCCTGAAACAGAGATCCATCACGAAGTCTGGTCTTAGGGGCAACCAGGGGCAATTCGCAATAGGCAGGGAGACAAGTCCTCCTGTGGATAGAGACAAGGAGTTTTGGCTGTGGCACAGTCCTTGCACCCCTGCTCGAACCTTCTCATGTCCTGTCACATCGCTGTCCACAAGAAGCAATCTTTCAGCAACGACAATGTCTTGTTGACCCCAAGGTGACCAGTGCTTGGTGAGGAGTGAGAGGAGAGAATGAGCTGGTGTCGTGGAACAATTTGTATACCAGGAGGTCAGCCCAACGGGTGACTTGTAGTTCCTTAAAAGGCTGGAGAGGTCTCCCATTCAATGGGGCTGACAATAAGTTCTGATACTTAGGGTCAGGATACTTAGGAATGTATTTGGGGCTTTGGATACTGGAAAGGGTGTCTGCTTTTGAATTCTTTCGACCTGGGAGATATGAAATGGAAGTATAGGGCCTACCTGGCTGGCTGTAGGTTGAGACAGTGGGCTTCTCGTAGATACTGCAAGTTTTTTGTGATCGGTGAATACAGTGAAAGGATGTTTAGAGGCTGTGTAAAGACGTTCTTCAGTGCGTAAAAGGCTTCAACAGCTTTTTCTGCTCAGACACTAGAGACTTAGGTTTTCTTCTGAGGAGACAGGACAAGAAATAATAATGTTAATCTTATTAAGTTTGCGATAAAAATTGTCAAACCCAAGAAAATCTTTGGAACTTTTGGATGGACGTTGGTTGTGGCCAAGAAATGATGGAGTCCACCCTCCCCTTGTCCATCTTCACTCCATGCTCTCTGATAACTAATCCTAAGTATTGATTAAAGGGTTGGTGAAAAGACCATTTTTCAGTTTTGAAAAATAGATAAAAGTCTCTGAGCCAAGTTAGGACCTCCAAAACGTGGTGGCCATTTTCTGCCAGACTTTGGGAAAATATCAGGATCTCATTGATATATACTAGGACAGTTTTATACAGGAACTCATGAAGTACCTCATTCATGAAATATTGGTACACTGATGGAGTGTTTGCCAATCCATAGGACATTACCTGTTACTCATAGTGGCCACTAGGGATGATGAATGTCGTCTTCCATGCATCTCCCTTTCCTTTACACATGAGGTTATAGGCGCTGCAGAGGTCCAATTTGGTGAAAATTCAGGCACCACACAAATGTTCTAGGGCCACTCGGACAAGGGGAAGATTGTGCCTGTTCTTGACTGTGATCTTGTTCAGGGCGTGATAATTAAAACCGGGGCGTAACCCCCCCCCCCATCCTTTTTGGCTACAATAAAAACCTGGAAGTGGCAGGGGACATAGAAGGGCAGATGCATCCTTGTGAAAGGGCCTCTTCTATGTACTCATCCATGAAAAGTACAACACACAATACCAAATACAGGAACCAAATGACAAAAAGATAGAGAACCAGAGTTGGGTGAAACTGGCCTGACTGTGACCGCTGAAATTTGGTACCCATTGATTTCCATAGTAGAAAAACTTAGTAGATGTCAATAGTTACATGTTTCCAGCTGTTTTCAGAATATCTTCCTTTTTGTTCATCAGCAGAAAGAAAGACAACAGGTTTGAAACAAGTGAAGGGAGAGTAATTAATGGCAGAATTTCAGTTGTGGGTTAAACAAAAGCTTGTTTTTGACATAATTTACTCACCATCTAGTTGTTCAAACTTGTAGAAGTTTCTGTCTTTTGTTGAACTTAAAATTTGATATTTTAAAGAATTGCTGTATGCATTTTTTTTACCTAGCATTTTCACAGTATGGAAAGTTAATTACTATACTGTTACTATGCTAAATACTATGTAAACAACCACACGGATATATCTAGACTTAGCATTGACGTTGCTATTTTATACATTTTTAACATACAGGGCTATTAAAAAACATACATCTACAATGAAGATGGGAAATCTTGAACAGTAAGCAGCAGCATGGTGAACTTTAAGAGCCCTGTCAACTGTGCTGAATGCCTGCTGTCCTAGAAGAGGAGATCGACAACTTTGTGCTTTTGTCGATGTCCTAAAATGTCCAGGATTTGGCTTTTCCTTTCTAAAGTTGTCATTTGTTAATCGTATGCGTGTTTGCATTTTGTTTTTTTATTTAAGCATACTTTCACTTGGCTTTGCAGCTCACTGCTCACACAGTCGCGAGAGAAACATTCAATAATTCATTCTTGAATCTAAACGACTCTAAAAAACTTTACTGTATACTCGGAGAAAACGAAATGACTGGTCTAAACTGGCTGCAAAATATATCTACACCATTAGGAATAGTTAATCAACGCATTTGCCTTTTTAAAATAATCTACATGTTTAAATCTTGTAAATATGATAATTTTTAGAGATATTGTCTGTTTTTATTTCTTTTTCTGTGATTTATTTCACATGTGCAGTATATTTTATTAATTTGATGATGTCATTAGGCTAATACATAGGCTATTTTATATACATATCTAAAATGCTTTTGCATTCAAGTTTGCTTCGAACTTGAAAGAGAGAGATGCAGATTTGACCTGTCAGCGGTGCACATGGCTCCTGAATAATTAGGAGAAAGTGGATGTCTTTTTTAACAGTTTTTTTACTCTAACCCATTGAAAGTAAACAATGTATAACATTGTCATAATGAATTAAATTATTGTAAAAAATTTAATATGTTTTGTTTGTCGCATATAGGTAACTATTTATGTGATGTGGGTAAATGGTGTATTTCAATCTGGCTACCACCGCAAGTGTATTTCAAACCTGTGGAAAGCACTGATAGTATTGTATTTGTATGCTAATGTTTAACGTTTAAATTTTTGACATGTTAGGGCTTAAGTTTAATCAAAAAAAGATTGCATTAAAACAATCTGTTAAATGCAATATTCCAGTTTTTTATACTCACTTGCAAGGCTCTGAAGCGGCTCAAGGAACGGAAACGAATGACATTTTTCAGGAACAGAAACGAAATACGAAAACAAGATCAACTTAAATCGTTCTGAACAGAAACGTTTACAGTTAATAACGTTATTTTATAGTTCTCTTTATAAAATATGATGAATTATAAAAAATGAATTTGGGAGACAAAAAGCATTCATTTAAAGCATGTGTACAAATGCGACAGTGACGCATACAACACAAAATGCCCACGAAGCAGACGTCATAAGCGAGAGTCGTTTCTGATGCGACTAGCTTGTCTTAAAGTGTCACGGTTGTGGATCTGTCTGTCCTTCTTGCGTGTGTATGTGTGCATCTATGTGTGGGTGTGTGTGCGCGTGTATATGTGTGTGTGGGTGTGTCTTCACCGCGTGGCTGTCTGTTGTGTTTACATGTCATCAGCTGGGTGGTCACGTGCACTGCTGTTGATCAGCACCGCTCAGCTGAATAATCAGCACACCACAGGTGCAGCACATTACTGCATCTATATCTGTTCAGTGTTCTTGTTTCATGTTGACAGTTCGTTGTTCATGTTACTGTCTGAGTCCTGTCAGGCTCTCGTCGTTGATGTTGCTGGTGATGAGTTTGCTGGGTGGCTTATGCCTTTGGACTTTGTCTTCACATTTTATAACGAGTACCTGAACTATTTTCACTGTTGAGCGTTGTTGATACCTATGAGAGATTCACCAGTGATCTGCTTCACTCGCCTGCTATGACTGATGAACATTATTCCCGCTGTTGAGCGTTGTTTGATTCCTATGAGAGATTCACCATTGATCTACCCCACTTGCCTGTTTATCTACGAACTCTATTTCTACTGTTGAACTCTGTTGTATCCAGTTCAATGAATATTTGTTACACTTGCAATTGGGTCCCCTTGAGTTTGTGACATAAAGTTTACAGAGAACCTGCTCTTTCATGTACAAAGGTATTGTAACGCGTATCTATTCGTTATTGAGGTGCTTGCTATTGTGTTTTTGCTATTTTATTCTTAGGACCAGATATCATAAGATTTTAGTTCGCTCACGAGAGTATATAGAAATAACAACCGATTTTAGATTGATAAATAATTCAGACTCAAAAATAAAGGTAAATAAACAAGGTAAGTATATTGTTGTTTAAGCAAGTTAAATGATGAAAACAAAATAAATAAATAAACAAATGTCAAAAACAGTTTAGTATTATTAATACTAGAATAAAGCAATATATGTATATAAAATATATACTGAAATAACCAACACTTCAGATTATAAACTCAAATGTCAGACAAAATCAGTTTCACAAATCACGTATTCCAGGTACAATAAAGAAGGAGAAGAAGAAAACAAAAACAAAGAAGTAAAGTTTAGATAAAAGTAGTGGTTCAGAGTCCAAGTTCAATGTTCAACACTCAAAAGTTCTTTTTAGTTCCAGTTCGATGTGAAAAAATCCAAAAAAATCAGTCCAGATAGAGCAAAGTCCAAAAATGAATAAAAACAAAAATATGAGCGCAGTGAAAGTGCAAGAATGTTTTGTCCTACCAGTTCAGTGAACAACAGATTACTTTACTTCCAGTTACGATCTTTCAGAGAGGGTGGCTCGCCATGTCCAGACCACCGAGAAAGCATCCACGGCAGGGACAGATCGGGATTTCGACGCAGAAATATCGAAAGGGATCACACACACACACAGAGAAAAAAAACCCGGCCTTGATAAATCACAAAGCCAAAAGAAAACAAGGATTAATTACTCAATAAACATATTTAAATAAAACATATTGTCTGCTTCGTTACTCATTTCTGCATAGATAACATGCATGCTAGTCAGTCACATGTTCTCACTGAACACATTAAAGTCTAAGTACATTTTCCATTGAGAAATATGGAAAAAAAACAAAAAAAACAAATTCAACCGATGCATATTTTCGGAGTGCATAAACAATATTTACAATCAATAAGTAATAAAAATAAATTCCAGATAAACATTTTCAAGTAAATCGTGCTTGCTTTCCATTCTAAACAGCTACAAAACATGTCAAAACCAATTAACAGTTATTAATAATCATTTCTTACTCACCAAGGAGAGATAAATATGAACAAGGAGAATAAAGAAGAATGTGTCTCGATTAAGTATGATAGTTTTCAGTTGTCTCGTGCGATTCTATGTATTTCACTCGCACTTCTCTCGTTTTACTCTATCACTTGTTGTCAGCTTCCTATGCTTAAAATCTGAAATCCTACGGATTTCCTTCAGTCAGTCACAGAAAAATATGATTATTAGATCGTTTGAATGATCTAAACTGCTGTCTCAAAGTGTCTAATGTTATTCAATCTGCTCGCGCTGCTTAATCAAAATGACTCTCCGTCACCGTCTGCTCTCTCACACACGCAAGGGGGCGGAGCTAGCCTCCGACCTCAACCAAGTCAAAACTTATTTTATTCTCCATTTATTATTATTATTTAAACATTTTATATAAAATATAAAGGAACTTTATTCAATATTTCTCATTTCAATAATAAAATAAAATGTTAGAATATAAAATAAACTATTTATAATTTGTTTTAGTAACCTAGTCAGTGAGCTGGGTTACACTCTCCCCTCCTGAATGCATGCAGGTCCCTCTGCATCTGGGGTTGGACAGTCACAATGGTGGGCACACTATTAAACTGTTCCAGGTTTTCTTCCAGAGAATTGGTAAATGCTGTACTCAGGCCGGACAGCAAGGACTGGATCACCATACTGAGAGGATTTCCCAACTGAGGATATTGAAGTGTTTTGGGGGGTTCATGGAATCCTTGACTGCGTCTTTGACTTTTTCCAGGTTGAGATGTTTCATCTGGATTAATCAGAGGACTCTGGCAAGGGGTATGGTCCTTTCGTGAAGAATTTTAATTTCTTTCATTCTCTGTAGATTGGTGGTTAATTAATTCCTCTTCATTTTCTCTTTCAGATTCACATAGGAGATCTTGATCTTCAACTTCAGGTAAGTATGGTAAATTTCTTTCCACAGGTTCAAGTAAGTTGTCATTAATGGGTTCTTGCTGGATAGGACATCCTGCATTTGGCTCTATCGCAGTTTCCACACTTGGTAAGTTCTTTGTTTGTCTATTCCTGATACAAGCAACAGGATTTGTATTCAACACAATTCTTGTTTCAATTTCCAAAGTCCTTTCAGGAGCATAGCTCTCACTTAGATCTTAATCTTCTGAATGTTCACTTTGGGATTCACATTTCTCAAGTTCTTTGGCAGAACTGGCCCTGGTTCTGGGTTTCACAGGCACTTCCTCATTAAGTGGTTCTTTGGGTTTGTCCATCAGTAGAAATCCACAAGGCAACAACAGATCTCGATGTAAAGTTCGAAGAGGTGCATCCTTCCCTTCAGGCTTCACTGTATAGATGGGCAACCAACCAGCCTTATTGGCTACAACATACACATCAGATTCCCACTTATCTGCTAGCTTGTGTTTTCCTCTCAAACGGACATTTCTCACAAGCACGCGGTCACCCACATCCAAAACTGAGGAAACAACACGTTGGTCATACCTTGTCTTGTTTACGTGCAGCCACTTTGTAGCATTTTTAGTAGCAACCATGTAGCTCTCTTCCAAACGATTTTTTAGAGTTTGCACATATTTTGAATGGGATTCAGGCTGACTGCTGCCCGGTAAACCAAACGCCAAATCAATCGGTAATCTGGGTTGTCTTCCGAACATAAGTTCATAGGGTGAGAATCCAGTCACATCATTTCTTGTGCAATTGTATGCATGGACGAGAGGTTTAACGAAATCCTTCCAGTTTGACTTCTCCTTTGTATTCAAAGTTCCCAGCATTTGCAGGAGGGTCCGGTTAAACCGCTCTACCGGATTACCTCTTGGATGGTAAGGAGTAGTTCTTGTCTTGGAAATTCCTGCCACCCTACACAACTCTTTTATCGTTCGAGACTCGAAATCTGGACCTTGGTCACTGTGGAGTCTTTCTGGAAAGCCATAATGTACCAGAAAGTTGTCCCACAGAGTCTTGGCCACCGTCTGGGCCTTCTGATTTCTCGTCGGCACAGCCACAGCATACTTTGTGAAATGGTCGGTTATGACCAGTATGTCCTTAATGTTACTTCGGTCAGGCTCAATTGACAGGAAATCCATACAAACTAACTCCAATGGCCTGCTGGTTTTGATGTTTACTAACGGAGCGGCTTTCTCTGGAGGAGTTTTCCGTCGAATACATCGCTCACATGTTTTCACTTTTTGCTCTATGGTCAAAGACATTTTAGGCCAGAAGAATCTGGATCGAACTAGATCAAGGGTTCGTTCAATGCCTAAGTGTCCCATCTCATCATGCAGTTCCTTCATAACCACATCACGAAGATCAACAGGTAATGCCAACTGATATGACTCACTTCCTTGCTTATTCCTTTTCCTGAACAGCACTCCATTTTTAATTACCAGGCGATTCCATTCCCTCAACCACAGAGCTAAATGAGAAGGTACGGTTTTAAGACAAGGCTTTTCCTTATAGTCCAGGTGTTTGATAATGGTTCCAATTTCTGGGTCTGCTCTCTGTCTTTCCCTTAAATCCTGCTCTGACAGAAGGAATATCTCACCAGATCGATAAGTTTCTTCCTGCTGGAATGAACGAGGTAAGACATTTTCACCAACAGCAAGAGATTCTACAAGGGTCACTGGTTGGTACAAGGAATCAGTGTGACTGTTCAACTGGCAAACTTCATGACGTTCACAGATGGCTTTTATTGCTTCTGATGAAACAACTGCACTTGATGCATCTGTGAGGTGATGATAAGCAAACTGTCGGATTCTCTCTCTCTCTTTTGTTGTTTCTAGATCATCAGGAACTGCTTCTTGTGGACGTCTGGATGAACCATCCGCATCCTGATTCCTGTTTCCAGCTCTGTACTGAATTTTAAAGGTAAAAGTTGACAGACTCGACAACCACCTGTAGCTGGTTGCATCCAGTTTGGCAGAGGTTAACACGTGTCAGCGGATTACTGTCCGTTACCACTGTGAAGTCAGCTCCATACAGGTAATCATTAAATTTAGCAGTGACTGCCCACTTCAACGCCAGGAACTCTAACTTATGAGCTGGGTATTTCGCCTCTGTTGGGGTATTTACAGTTTTAACCCAAAGAATGACCAGTCTGTCTGATGAAGAAGAGCCGGAGTCAGAGATTCAAATAAATAAATAAAGTTTACTGAAGATAGTTTGCAGTTTCATCAGCAGAAGCCAGCTTCAACACTCGCAACGAGTTCCTAGGCCGCTCTGCTTACAATCACAAATCAATAACAATTATACTCTTTACACAATGTCATTTTCTGCGTCATACATATAGGTGTTCTAACCTGATTGGTTAAAACACAGATAGACAAGGAAAATTTCCACGTGGGTGCGTGCGTACAATTCAGAACAATATCTTAAGCATAAACGTCAGAAATTCAATAGACTGTTTAGAACTGACTCCAGACCTGTTAAAAGTATCTACAATCAAATAGAACACACACACTTAAAGTACAATCTGTTTCTTATCCAAGGCTGAGTGTACTTCTCAGCCGTCTTTATCAAATCTGGTTAAAAACTGGTATAATCTACATTCAGACAGTTAAATTCTCACTACACCAAGTCTATCTTGACTAAAAAGTAAAGTTACTTTAAAAGAATTAACCGTAAAAATAGCAAAATCACTTAAGACATTTTAGATAGTATTAACTCATAGAAATAACAATAGAAACAATAGAACAATATTGTTTCAAGTCCTCAGCCGTACATTTCCACTCAAGGTCTCCGTGACCTCTGACCTAGTTTGGTGGCTCCTGAAAATAGTTTCTAAGAGACAGGCAATGCACTGAACATTCTTACATAAAGCAGTGTATTTAACTTATTCATTTGTTGAAATCATTTCAAAGTTAAATACTCATTCAAATAATCATATTTAATAAACATAACGAGACATAGGATGATGAGGAAAGGATAAACGTTGATCCATGCTTAGATGAACTGGACGGTAGAAATCCGAATCCTTCACCTCACTCTTGGTAAGTCCTCTGCTTGCAAAGGCAATAACTCTCTTCTGCCCATCTTGCTCTTAAAATAGGGCTGCACCAAGACCGGTGGTACTGGCATCTGTGTGCAACACATATGGCAACTTTGGATCAGCGAACCCTAACACTGGAGCAGATGTAAGTTTTTCAATGACAGTGTCAATGCTTGCTGACATTCCTTAGTCCACCTTTCTTCAAACTGTTCCTTTGGATTAAAGTACTGTTTGGTCTCATCCCTCTTCTTGTTACAACGCTTTTGCAGTGGTGGATATCCTGCTGGAAGATCATTGAGTAGTTTTACTATTTTGGAATAATCTTGCACAAATCTAATGTAGTACCCAGAAAATCCAAGGAAAGATCTTAACTCCTTTAGATTATTCGATCTTGGCCTGGTTTTTAGGGCTTCTACTTTTGACGGATCAGTTTCCACTCCATGTTGAGACACAATGTGGCCCAAGTATTTAACAGAGGTTTGACAAAACTTGCATTTTTCTGGTGAAAGCTTCAATCCAAACTCCTTAAGTTTTTTAAGCACTTGCATTAATCTTGTCTCATGTTCCTCCAAAGTTTCTGAGAAAAAATGAGGTCGTCGATAAACACAAGGACTTCCTTCCGGTTCAAATCTCCCATACAACGTTCCATTAGCCGTTGAAACGTGCTTGGCGCATTTGTGATTCCCTGTGGCATCCGGTTAAATTCCCAAAAACCAAGTGGGCATACAAAGGCGTTTTTTTGCTTATCAGCCTCCTCCATCTCAATCTGATAATAGCCTGACTTCAAATCAAGGACTGAAAACCATCTTGATCCAGTTAGGACTGAAAAAGCTTCTTCTAGGTTAGGAAGGGCGTATGCATCCTTTATGGTCTGGGAATTTAACTTCCGGAAGTCAATACACAGGCGCACAGAGTTGTTCTTCTTTCGTACAATGACTATTGGAGACGAAAATGGAGATTCTGACTCCCTGATGATACCTGCCTCCAAAAGTTCTTGGAGATGCTTCCTAACTGCATCCACATCTTGGGGATGAATTGGACGAGCTCGATGCTTGAATGGTGTGTCATCATTTAGCTTTATTCTATGTCTTACTTTATCAGTGTGTCCGTATCCCAAATCATTTAAAGCAAAGACATCAGGCATAGTGTTCAACACGGAGGTTATTCTCTTCTTCCACTCAGGTGAAAGTGGGCAGTTTCCAAAATCAATTGGGATCTTTGGTTCATTTAACTCCATCTTCTCACTTTCAGCACTTTTCTTAGGAATTTCTTTCTCTACGATTCGTTCTACAGCATGAGCTTCAGCAATAATAGCCCTTGCTGGAATGATCAGGTCAGTTTGAGTTTCGTTTTTCACCAGAACTGATAACTGTGCAACACGTTGTCTTGCAGTTAAGGTGTGGAGACTGTTTGCCACTAGAAGACCACCAGGTAAGTAAGATGACATAGGTGACTCCACTGACACCAATTTCTTGAACAGAGGACTTTTTAACTGCATGACTCCATCCAACACTACAACACATCCTGCTGGTATTATCTCTTGTTGTTTTCCTTTTAACCTTACAGATCCCACAGTTCCAATGGAAGCTTGTCGGTTCCTCTTCTCCAGTACATTTATGACCGCTTGATAGCCATAAAAGTTTGACTTGCAGGCAGATGGTTCTCCTTGAGTATAATTGGCATACAGCACGTCCAGTGAGTTTGTACCAATGAGGATTTGTTAGATCAGGAACGATCAACGCCAGAGTCGGGATTTCAGCTTCCACACCAAGAAATTATTTGGGAAACTTTAAATTGAGCTCCACATAACCTAGGTAGGGTACAGTCTGGCCATTGGCTCCTTCAACTTCGAGAAGGTGCTCCACTGACTTCATGGGGTGTCTGGATAGATATTTTTTATAATAGGACATTGGAATTGTGGTCACCTGCGAACCGGTATTTAGAAGACAGCTGACTACATTTCCCTCAATTTGAATACTTGCAGTGCACCTTGTTCCAACCAATTTTGCAGGTAATTTAGAAGTGCTATTAACATTTTGCTTGTAGCTATGTGTCTTTGGGCATTGTTTGCTTCCTCCAGTCTCTGTCCGCCCCACAACTGAGACTGATCTCAGTTTAAAGACTGTGAGTGGGAAGAATTCTGTAGGTCCAAAAGAAAACAAAGATTAATTACTCAATAAACATATTTAAATAAAACATATTGTCTGCTTCGTTACTCATTTCTGCATAGATAACATGCATGCTAGTCAGTCACATGTTCTCACTGAATACATTAAAGTCTATGTACATGGCTAGCAAAGCTAGCGTCACATGCAGTACATTTTCCATTGAGAAATATGGAAAAAAAACAAAAACAAATTCAACCGATGCATATTTTTGGAGTGCATAAACAATATTTACAATCATTAAGTAATAAAAATAAATTCCAGATAAACATTTTCAAGTAAATCGAGCTTGCTTTCCATTCTAAACAGCTACAAAACATGTCAAAACCAATTAACAGTTATTAATAATCATTTCTTACTCACCAAGGAGAGATAAAGATGAACAAGGAGAATAAAGAAGAATGTGTCTCGATTAAGTATGATAGTTTTCAGTTGTCTCGTGCGATTCTATGTATTTCACTCGCACTTCTCTCGTTTCACTCTATCACTTGTTGTCAGCTTCCTATGCTTAAAATCTGAAATCCTACGGATTTCCTTCAGTCAGTCACAGAAAAATATGATTTTTAGATCGTTTGAATGATCTAAACTGCTGTCTCAAAGTGTCTAATGTTATTCAATCTGCTCGCGCTGCTTAATCAAAATGACTCTCGGTCACCGTCTGCTCTCTCACACACGCAAGGGGGCGGAGCTAACCTTCGACCTCAACCAAGTCAAAACTTATTTTATTCTCCATTTATTATTATTATTTAAACATTTTATATAAAATATAAAGTAACTTTATTCAATATTTCTAATTTCAATAATAAAATAAAATGTTAGAATATAAATAAAACTATTTATAATTTGTTTTAGTAACCTAGTCAGTGAGCTGGGTTACAGTATGTTTCAGTTAAAGTTATTGCTATTAAAACTTGTATTTATTCTAAAGTTTAATCTATACTCCTATGACAAATCATCTGATAAATCGATCTGTAATATTGAAGGTTGAGGGGCAGATCATAAACATGATAGATAAAGTTTTAAATGATATGATATATTATCAAACCACCCAAGCATTTTCCATTCGCATAATTACACTATTTAATAGTCCTTATAAACAATCAATTTATAAAATACATTATTTACAAGGCTACTGAGGAATTAACCGAATATGCAATATGATCCGCACATTGATCACAGTGAAATGAGGTAAGTGCTGGCCGTGATGCGTATTTAGGCCTATGCCAGTCTATAAAAAGATAATATAGCTTGAAACACTTTAACATTTTAGAGGAAATAGGTCAAGTTTGCACAACCAATGTTGGGTCTTATTAACCTGCTATACCACTTAATTAAACGTCATGTAATTACTTTTTCATAACAGGGTTTTATGTGTCCGAAATTTGCAAAGTCAAGAGAGTGCATGACTCTATAAGGTAATGTAAACTACACCTGATTATGCACAAAAAAAAATTTTTTTCAGCTCGTTCAAAATACTTATTTATATTGAGCTGAAACAATGCAATTCTTGAGATTTCATGGGGACTTCATTTTTTTTTATGTTCAAGCTACATAAAAGCGTTAAGTAACTTAATCAATTTGTGTTGGGACAACATGAATGAATTGTGTGGAACCCTGCATTTTTTACAGTGTGTAATGTGTGAAATCGGGGTCGCGTCTCACAGCGCAAAGTATATTAAATGCCTATGCTTAATCAGACATCATTAAGGTCTGTCGGTTTTAAAAGGTTACCGACAATAAATCAATCGCGTAATCGTTAGCATCGCTAGTTTAATCAATCGTAAAAGTAGTGTCACTGTTATTATAATGGACACAAAATCTATCCATTACAGGGCTCTAGACTAACTTTTTGCTTTGGTGCGCCTTTTTTTGTTAGGTGCGCCACGCATTGCAATATATACAATTTTATGTTTATATTAAAGATAAATAAGGCAAGAATATGAGAATGATACTTTTTATATTTTTCCACCAACAAAAATATATTGTGGTATGCACTTGTTTAATAAAAATCTTTGTAATTGTAACATTCAACATGCAATAAAGTGCCATCAAAAAAAAAAAAAAAAACTAAACCGCATAATCTTTTGTATTTACAAGTAAAATTAAGTTTTATACTTGGCCTAAGCCTAAATCCAAAAAGCACTAAATTATTTATACATTTACAAATTACACTAATTAAACTAAATTACTATATATTACGCTAAATAACTAAAATAGGCTATATAATCTTATTCTCTGATTAAAACAAAAGTGATTTAGCAATGCTGCACCACTGACAAGCCAATGGCAGAGAAACAAAGCAACCACAGAAATCGTGGAAACCGCAGTGAGCACTTTTTCAGAAGTTATGCCTTTCTTTTTTACACTTACTGTGAGTTTAATGTTAAATAAATCAATATTGAATAGGCCTATAAGTGTGTGCGTGTGAGTGTCTTTCATTACTGAAGCAGCTCTCTTCCAAAACCAAAAGTTACTTCGTCTCTGTGGCAATATTTCAGCTTTCAATCGAATAAAAAACCAATTTAGATGAGCCTATAGTCAAAATTTGCAGAAACTGTGTATATAAATTGTGCAGCCGCACATTGAATCTAAGGTTTCATTTCATCTCGCTCTCGCAGTCATCCAGACATCGATACGTAGACGCCACATAAACGACAAGTCGCGAAACTGAGGCCGGTACCAGCTGAAGCCTTTGCGAAATGTCAAAATACAGCACTGAAATTAACAGATAATGTCTTTCAGCCAAAAAGTCTATCTGTAGCAGGGGCGCCTGCAGGATTTTATTCCAAGGTATTATAATGATATAAAATATACATTGATGGTAAAATAGCCATTTAAACGATGGCTGTTATTTCTTTCAGTATTTAAACATTAAATAACGAATGCATCAAGTGAAATAAAAACGAATATGAAACAACACATAGCAGGATGTAGTAGACATGAAATGGTTAACCTGTGTCACGTGATCGTGGTGAAGGGTCACAAGGGTTACGTAGTGTGTTTATAGGTGGCACCTGTTCATTCTAGTGAAGTTCGGATCATTTTACTGACTCGGTTCTTTGAGTCTCGTTCATCGAGATGAACGAATCTTTTTTCGAATCATTTCGTTCATTTAGTTCAATTTGCCAAAATATTATTAAAATGTTACGAATTGCTTGCAAACACATCTACAACTAGCCCAAGGTTGATCACACTACAAACAAGTCATAAATAGAAAGCTATAAGAGGGAGAAAATAATATTTCATTGTTTACCTGCTGAGCTGAAAGGAGCCATGATTAGCTCACCTTTCGGGTCTTCTGGTTCGTTCATCACGTGACCGAATATAAAGAGACATAACTCAGACCCGAGGACTCGAGAAATGAACGGATCAAATCTCTTTCCAGCTCTAAACGCATACATTGGCTTCTGTCTTTCACGTGTTGAATGACTAACGGATCAATTCCTTTTCCGGCTCTAAATGCATATGATTGGCTAGTATGGCTCCTAGGCTTGATGAACTAATGACTCAAACCCGATAGAGGACTCGAAAAATGAACTAATCTTCTCTCGTGCTACAAAACGTGCGCATGCGCGAAATGAATGAATCACTTCAAGAACGAGTCATTCGTTCTTTTGTCACATAACGTGAAAGAAGGAATAAGAGATGAGTTATTAAATAAATCAAATTGTCTTTGTGAAGCGTTTTGTAACATATGATGCTGCAGGCATTAGAAACATAAACACTGTTTAAATGTTGTTTATTGTTTTATTACTATTTTTTACCAGAAAAGCTTTATAACTAAACAGATTACTTTAAAATCACAATAATAAAAACAAACAAAAGAAAAACAAAATAGTGCACATCAAGCTAGGATTTTTAATAAATAAAGACAATTAAGCTTTAAATAACACGTTTGTGCCATAAAAGCTTTATATCAAATTGGGCAACAATGCCCAATAGAATTTTTTTTATGAAACAGCAATTTAAGTGAAAAATAAATTCAAATAAAAACTACAAAAGCCACAGAGCCTAATGAGCTTAACTAATTGACTAGAATATTAAAATAGCAGTGCACAACAAGCTTGGCTTTTTTGGGTAATTAGAATTAAATAAGCTTTGAAACAACACTGTGGCTTTACTTGTTGGACTTGGCTTAAGGCATGTTAGTATTCAAAAACACAAGCTCCCAAACCTTTGATAGGCTGAGTCTGTTTCTTCTTTCAGATGATTTGAAGTGCTTCTTTTGTCATTACTTGTTGATTGCAGTATAAACGTTTCTGCTAAATGAGTAAATGTAAATGCAATCTTTTTTTATACAAATATTAGACCAATACATAAAGTCTGAATAGAAAAACATTATTAAACAAAAAATATAGGTAAAATTGAACAAATTGCAGATCACTTGTAATTGTATAATTTGATTAATTTATCATATAGCCTAGCTTAGTGTTTGTTTTCTGATAGCAAGACAGTGAATAGACATTTTAAAAGCATGGGTCCATTTATTTGTAAAATAACAAAAAATAAAACCACATATCCACCAGAAAAAAGTAACAACAACTTGGTGACAATAGGACAGACCTTTATTATTTCTAAGAAAATGCTTTTTAGGTACACATTGTTTGATGATTTTATGAAGTCTAAAACATGATCCATGATGCAACAAAAATTCAGATTTACATAAGTAGTACTGACTGAGGTTCTCGTTGCAGTGTACAGTGGAGCTACAGTTTAAGATCAGAAACGCACATAATAATAATATTCCCAGCAAACACATAACTATCCCCTAACGTTCTCATGTGGTTCCCGTTTGGTTATTTTGTTGGGAACCAAATAAGAACGTTCTGGGAACGTTCTCTGTAGGTTATTTATTTGGTAACCAAAATATAACCTTCCCAGAATGTTCTGTGCAGGTTATTTTTGATGGTCATTTTATTACCTACAGAGAACCTTCCCAGAACGTTCCCTCTAGGTTTTATTTAGATTTTTTTTTCATAACCCTGAGAGAACCTTCCCAGAACGTTCCCTGTAGGTTAATTTTGAGATTTATTTTATAACCAAAAGAGAACCTTCTCAGAACGTTCCCTGTAGGTTATTTGTTGGTTTTATTTTTGTAACATAGAGATAACCTTCTCAGAACGTTCCCTGTAGGTTATTTTCATGTTTTATTTTATAACCAAAAGAGAACCTTCTTAAAACGTTCCCTGTAGGTTATTTTCATGTTTTATTTTATAACCAAAAGAGAACCTTCTTAAAACGTTCCCTGTAGGTTATTTGTTTGTTTTATTTTGGTAACATAGAGATAACCTTCTCAGAACGTTCCCTGTAGGTTATTTGTTGGTTTTATTTTGGTAACATAGAGATAACCTTCTCAGAACGTTCCCTGTAGGTTATTTTCATGTTTTATTTTACAACCAAAAAAGAACCTTCCCAGAATGTTCCCTGAAGGTTATTTTCATATTTTATTTAATAACCAAAATAGAACCTTCCCAGAACGTTCCATATAGTTTTTTGTATGTTATTTTCATAACCTAAAGAGAACCTTCCCAGATAGTTTTCTGTTGTTATAGTAACACACACGTGTGTTTTAAAAAATATATTATTTATTTATTTATTGTTTCTGGACATTGGATCTGTAATATAATTTGATGATTTATTTTTTTATTTAAAAATATATAGTATTGTAATTTAGATATAATATTTATATGCGTCGTCGACGTCGACTGTATCACGTGATTAATTCAAACCAATGACGGGCGGCTGGAACTCTGCACGCAAGACCTGTCACTCAGACGCCGACTCAGCTTCTTGACGTCATCAGCCAGCTGCGCTAATCAGGTAAGGTTTATCAATTGTCTTTTGTTTTCGGTATTTTGAGGACTTTTGAGGTCAAAATCCTTGTGAATTTGTTCATAAACCGAAATTCTTATACCGAATGTAAAGGTTAATGAGACCATTAATCAGATTATACGGTACTTGCTATTTAAATGCAAACGGTTAATTTATAACGGCCAACTCGTTACGTTAGCCACTTCAGAGTCCGTTGTCTGAGGCTATATTATCTTCTAAAACCACACAAATCTATTAACTTAAATCATTTTACAGTCATAATGGTGTTAGTTTGATTTATTGTTGAACTGCTCTTCAACCAAACCTTCGAGGTGGCTATATGAGCTGGTATATTGTAGAATGGCAACGTGAGTACAATAACGTTATCTTTATCAATGAATGCAATGACATTTAACCAACTTCTCACAGATATACTTTTATAGTGTACTTTTTACAAAGGCTAACCGTAAACAGTTAATTTTAGGATATAATTAACGTCATCTCTTTTTGTAGGCAAAGTCTATAGCAAGTATAACAAGCTTTTGTAACAAGCTGGGAGAAGAGAGGCTCATTGGCCTTGTATATATATATATATATATATATATATATAGGTTTTACACACACACACACACACACACACGAATGTGGTTTATAAGAAACTTTCATAGACATAATGATTTATAATATACAAATTATATATTCTATCCTCTAAACCCAACCAAGTAATGTCATAATTGTATTCAAGTTTATTTAAATAATGAAAATTAATGTTAAAATCTTGTTTTTTAATTGAATTGAAAAGTCTCTCTAAATGCATTACTCCTCTTATCATCTTATGCATTTTTGGATATCATTACACATTCTTAAAATTTTAGGGATATACCACAAATAATATCTTTTTCTCTTTTCAGTACTGATCTCCATCCAGCCCCAGTTGAGCAGAGCTGAATCAACTGATCAAGATCTCCAGTATTACAACAATCTGCCAGGTACAATCCTGCAACAGAGCAGCATGAGCTTTCAAGTTTAAGAAACCCTTCGATATTGATTAGCCAGTAATCACTGTTGGATTATTAAAACTTTTTTAAAACAGTGTTTTTATTTTTATTTTTTTTCATTTCCACAGCTCTTGGTTAGCAGGTTGAAGCACATTTCTGAATTATTCATTGCCAATCTTAGTCAATCATAATCATTTGTTTTGGATCAATTTTTCATTTTCACACTCAACGTAGAGCACCGGGGTCAGATTGACCTCCTCCAGACCCAAACATATGGGTTATGTACAATATTTAAATCATAATCACTAATTTTTCTCTTTTTTCCACCTTTTGCTTAACCGCAGATAAACAAAGGTCCATCCGGACACAGGTTGCTGGATTTTTTTGATGTACATACAGGTACTTTTTTCACTGATGTTCATAAACATATTTAATATAAGAATAACTGACATTTAAATATAATTAAAGGATTAGTTCATTAAAAAAGTAATTAAGCTATTAATTACTCATTTTTGTTTAATTCCAAATCTACTTTGTTTATCTTTAGAACACAAATTATGATATTTTAATTAAATCTGAGAGCTCTCTCATCTTCCATAGACTTCAAGGTTCCAGACTCCTCAAAATCCAGAACAGGAACCCAAACAAATCCTCAGACCATATGCTTTCAGTGGTTCAATCAAAATATTATGAAGCTATGAGAATACGTTTATGCACACATAAAACAAGAATAATAACTTTATTGAACAGTTTCTTCTCCTCTGTGCCAGTATAGGTGGCAGTATGGCACTGGTCATACGAAGTAACACTTCAGCAGCTTGACACACAATAAAAAGCACAGCACTCTCTTGAACATGTCTTATATTGACACGGAAGAAAAGAAACTGTTGAACAAAGTTGTTATATTTGTTTTACGAGCGTGGAAAAATAATTCCTTGATAATATTCATTTAAAACCCTGAAGGTACATGGTCTGTTTTGAGAAAGTTTTTTGTTGCCTTTTCTGGACTTGTGTCTGAATCCTTGCTGTCTATGGTTGTGGGAATCTCCGTTTTAATTAAAAAAATATCATAATTTGTTCGGAAAATAACAAACGTTTCGGGGTTTGGGACAACATGAGAGTAATTTATCTAAATATACAAATAATCTTTTGGTGAACTAACCCATTAATAATGCTACAATTTAAAGTCATTAATAATTTGTTAAATGGTTTGTTAGTGCAAAATATAAATATGTATTTTCATAGTTTATATTGGATTTGTTACATTTTTGTGTGTGAGTGAATATAAGTATTGTGTGTGTGTGCGTGCGTGCGTGTTTAGTCATTGAACATCTTTACAAATAAAAAGATAATGATGCTACAATTTAAAGTCATTAATAATTTCTTAAATGGTTTGTTAGTGTGAAAATATAAATATGTACTTTAAATTCATGCAAAATATTTGAAAAAAAAATGAAATGTCAACTAATCTGTAGGAGTTTTTGTTTATTTTAAATTGAACTTTTTAAATGTTTTATTCAATATTTTTCTCTAACATAAATTTGGGTGTACTAATTTTGGACTGTCGTCATAAGTTAAGCTCCAGATTTGGCTTCAGTACTGACTAATCTAATGTGTATGCACAAATATGATATTGTAAAGCTTCCTATAGAAAATATAAATTTAAATGAAAGATTTGTGAGAGGTAAACATGTATAGGTTGAGCACTTTGTTGATTGTGCACTTATAAATGAAGTGCACGTCTACTATCTCTCTCTATGTATGTGATTGTTTGACTCTTTAATGCAAACAAGTAGACAGTTTTTCCAGCTGCTATCAAAATGAATAATAATTGTTGTTTATTACTGACATTTTGTTTTTACAGGTGAACTACCTGGTGAAGCAACCCTTGAAGCTTGAACATGAAGACAGTTGCATCAGAATGACATCTTTGGTGCCTACAGTTTAAAACAGAAACTAACAAGAAATCTGAGCTTTGTAACATCCTTAGACAATTTCTCTCACTACTATCGACCATTTTGTATGTTTTTTTTTTTTTTTTTTTTTTTTTTGCCTGTAATATACGATTAACTCAAGCCAAAAGTTTGCTAAATCCTTTGAACAATGCAGAAGGTGAAAGGCAGGTGAGACACTAAAATGTGACCTAGGAAGCTATTTTTAGTGGTTTTAAAGTTAGGCCCACATAATTTTAAACATGGTAATCAAACAATGCAGATAAATGTCCAATATTAGATTTTAATTTTAAAAGGTTTCTCTCCCTCTTTTATGATATTAAAATTTATATAATGAATTACATTTAAAACATTTGTTAATCAGTTTTGCTGTTTAAAATATTTTGTTTATATGTATTTTTTTCTGCAAATGCAAATTATTTGAATAATTTAACAGTCATGGAATATACTATTAGTGTGATTCACTACATTTAAAACATTTGTTAATCAGTTTTGCTGTTTAAAAATTTTTGTTTATGTATTTTGTTTCTGCAAAAGCAAATTATTTAAATAATTTACCAGTCATGGAATATATTATTAGTGTGATTCACTACATTTGAAACATTTGCAAATTAATTGTGTACTTTGTCGTTTAAAATGTCTTATTTACAAATATATTGTTCTGCAAATGCATATTTTTAAAAGTAATTTACTAGTTATGGATGATATTTATATGAATATTATTTATCACACCTGAAACATGCATATATTTTTGTTTAAAATGTCTTTGTCTTTATGAATGTTGTCCAAATGCTAATTTTTTTAAGAATTTACCAGTTATGAATTATATTTATTACACTTAATATATAAATATCAATTATGTTGTTTAAAATGTCATGTAATGTGTGTGTGTGTATATATTTATATGTTTATATATATATATATATATATATATATATATATATATATATATATATATATATATATATATATATATATATATATATATATATATAACTCTTAGAATAATATATATTATATTTAAATAATTATATTAAATGAATAACTTTTGCAAATCAATATAGTATTTTTGTTGTTTAACTTTTGTTTTGTGTATGTGTGTGTGTGTGTATATATATATATATATATATATATATATATATATATATATATATATATATTCTAAGAATTAGCCTGATATTGTGTGTAATTTATTACACTGTAAATGTTTGCAATTCAGTTTTGTTGTTTAAAATGTCTATTTTTAAAATGTACCAGTTATGGTTCATACTATTTGTGTTTTCTGAACAATAAACAATGAAAAAAGTTAATTCTTTGGTCTGATTATTTGTGTGTAAGCACGTTAATGCAGACATTTGAAGACTGTTTAGGGAACCTTCTGGGAACGTTGCGCTAACGTCCCGGGAACGTTCCGCAAACCAGCAGGGGACGTCCCGGGAACGTTCTGGGAACCTGCAGGGAACATCCCAGGAACATTCTGCAAACCGGCAGGGGACGTCACGGGAACGTTCCGTGAACCTGCAGGGAACCTCCTGGGAACATTCTGCAAACCGGCAGGGGACGTCAGGGGAACGTTCCGCAAACCTGCAGGGAACGTCCTACTGACGTCAAGAAAACTTTCCTGGCTAACCAACATGGAACGTTAGGGTGTTTGTTGTGGGGACGTTCCCAGAACGTTCTGAAAACCTTCAGGGAACGTTCCGAGAACGTCCTGGGAACGTTTTGTGTTTGCTGGGTTAATAGTAATAATAATAATTATTATTATTATATATATATATAATTATGATGCACCTGTCTCTAAAGAGGATTTGAAACCATTTACTAATTTCTACACACAATTCAGCTGTAGTGTCAAGTCAAGTAAGAAAGACTAATGACTCAAACCCGACAGAGGACTCGAGGCATGAACGGATCAAATCTGTTTCCGGCTCTAAACACAAATGATTGGCTTGCCTTTCAGTGATGAACGAAGGAATGACTTACTCGATAGAGGATTCGAGACATCAATGGATCAAATCTCCTTCCGGCTCTAAACGCAAATGATTGGCTTCTGCCTTTCTGTGATGAATGACTCAAAAGACTTGAAAAATGAACGATACCTGCACAAATGTGCGCACGAACGAACGAACGAACGAACGAACGAATCACTCCCTGAGAGGACACGTAGTTCCCGAGTCATATTGAAGATTCGTTCAAAATGAACGAATTGTTCAAGAACGACCCATCACTAGTTCATTCACACATTAGGAAGGAGAGAGGGTGAACGGGGACGCGGTATTCTTTGTTGACCAAACTTAATCTCAAATCAAATCTACACTGTCAAAATATCAAGGTATGTTTTTTATTGGAAAATAAACGAGAGAAGACATCGGAACAACTTGCCTTGTTTACATTTTATTTGATGTTTGCGTCACAAATCATGTCTCTGGTTTAGCCTCTCAGCTGCTACTCCACGTAGCCGCTACATTATGTCAACAAAGACCGCTTGCTGGCGGACGCATGATTAAACTTCGCGCTAAGGAGTGTAAGATTCTGCACGATTGGAGAGAGAATCCTACAGCTGAAGGAATTGCAACGCAAACTAAAACCTAATTCTGTGGCATGAGCAAACAAACATCGCTAAGAAGGTAAGCCTGTTTGGCTTTCGCTCGCACAGCTGTGCAGTTTGGTTGCATGCAATTGTTTACGTTTGTTTATCCATTGGGGATATTCGCGGTGGTTGTTTGTTTTCGGTTGTTTTGTCCAGAGCTCTGGTGTTGTCAGTTTGTTGTTGGCTGTTTGTTCGTTGGTGTAATGCTGCAATGTTTGTGAAGTTCATATGTTGTTGTGATGTTGTTGGAGGATTTTATTGAATGAAGTTACGTTGGCTTGCTGGAAAAAAGCATGAATGAAGCGAGTGTTGATGACGTCACTGGCTTTAAAGTGGATGGCAGTAAAAGGCACACTAAATTAACTACAAAGACTTTGTCAAATAAAATTGAGGGTCTTCAGAAAGAACGGAAGAAGAAAGTAAATGAAATTAAGGGGCTCATACCAGAGATTAAATCTTTGATGCACAAAAAGGAAAAAGCCTTCAAAGTGCAACACCTGTTTAAAAATCTTCTTCAACTTTGTGAAATACCAGTGAACATCATAATGTTGTACTTTCGCTACTTCCAGAAGATGAACAGGAAAAACAAAATGAATGGTTTTTGAGTATCATGAAATATTGTGATACATTTAAGGATGCTGTTCAGTGCTGGTTAAGTGGATCAGAGGAGATCGAGGATAACTCAGTTCAAGCTGTTGCTGGAGTCATGCAAGAAGATTGCATTCTAATTCTCAGGTCCCAGTCTATGTTCCATCGATTACCACATCAGATGAAATGCAAGATGATGTAAAACCCACTGATGGTGTATCTAATATCGACAGTAGAACTTCCAGAATTCCAGCTCAATTGCTGAAAATGGTTCCTTGGTATCATCTACTACTTCAGTTCGTCTCAAAGCAGAGTCTGAGTTGGCTGCATTAAAGGCACGTCAAAAAATGTTAAAACATAAACATGAACAATTAAAGTTGCAAGAAGAAATTTGGAAGTGCAAATGGCTAAATTAAATGTCTTAAAATCTCAAAGTATGTCAAGTTCAAAGTCTGATCGTTTAAGTGGGAAACATTCCAATTTGGAGCAAAAACAAAGGAAAACGCTAGGTCTTAATGCCAGTGGTAAATCATTTGTACCCCAAAGGTGTGTAAGTGAATTATCTCAAGATCGAGAGAACTCTGGAGCAAAGCCTAAAAAGAAAACTGTACAACATCAACTTTTACAGTCTTATCAAGTGGAACATCAATCATCTAGAAACCAAACTGAAGAACATAGAGGGAAAAGAAATGTTATGAATTCACACGTTCAAAACTCTGAACAAAGTAACCTAATGGGCATCATGAGAAAGCAATATGAAATAACATCATTACTGTTAAAACAACAATGTTTATCATCCTTGCCTAAAAGAGATCTGGAAGTGTTTGATAACGATCCACTACATTATCATGCATTCATAAGAGCCTTTGAAAACAGTGTTGAAAGCAAGACTGATAACAACAGTGACCGCTTGTATTTCCTTGAACAATATACTATGGGTCTTCCAAGAGAGTTGGTACAGAGTTGTCAATATATTGATCCAAACAGGGGATATGTCAGAGCTAAAGTCTTGTTACAGGAGCATTTTGGCAATGAACTAAAGGTGGCATCTGCTTATATGAATAAAGCTCTATCATGGCCTCAAATTAAAACTGGGGATGTTAATGCACTAAAAGAATACACTCTTTTTCTTAGAGGTTGTAGTAATGTTATGAATGAGGTGCAATATATGTGTGATCTGGACATGCCTTCTAACATGATGATAATTATCAAGAAATTGCCATACAGACTCCGAGACGAATGGAGAACTGTTGTTTGTGAACTGAAAGAAAGACATAATTGCAGAGTTTCGCTGATGTTGTTAAATTTCTGGAACATCAAATCAAAATTATAACTGACCCAGTGTTATAATTCCCAGTAGAAATATACAGGATGTACCCTTAAATGAAATGAAAAAAATGTGAAGAGATCTAAATTGTTTTTTCATCCTGGTATAAGAGGAACCAGCTTTGCTACCACTGTAGATGCTGTAAAGAAAGAAAGTGAATCCTGTTGTATAGGAAAAAACGATGTGACATTGGATAAGAAAAGATGTCTCTGCTGTAATGGTGCACACACATTGGAAGTGTGTCCCCAATTTGGTAAACAATCTCACAAAGAGAAGATTGGCTTCTTAAAAGAAAGTGAAGTTTGTTTTGGCTGTTTGTGCATTGGGCACATTGGCAAAGAATGCAGGAAACGTCTTCGTTGTGATGTTTGTGGTCTTCGACATCCTACTGTACTGCACATCTTTCCTAAAGAAAAGGACACATAGGATATAACGGACAAGAAGTCAAAAACGGCAGTAGACGGTGTATTGGTATCAAGTGGCCTTACTGGGGCTGGCGATCAGGACTGTAAACTCCCAATAGTTTCTGTACTGATCAAGTCTAAAAAAGGAAGCAAAGTTGTTACTGCTTATGCTTTTTTAGATTAAGGGAGTACAGCTGTGTTTTGCACAGAGAATTTAATGAGGAAACTCAATCTTAAAGGAACTAAAGTTCGGATACTTTTAAGAACTATGGGGCAAGAAAAGGTGGTATCTACTCATGTTCTGTCAGGAATGGAGGTAGCTGACTTGAATGGAAATGAATTCTGTGACTTGCATCAGGTTTACACACAGGAAAGTATGCCTGTTCACAAAGGGAATATTCCCAAACAAAGAGATATTCAAAGGTGGCCTTATTTGAAGAACGTTAATTTACCTGAGATTAAAGCAGGAATTGAGCTGTTGATTGGTACAAAGGTTCCTAAAGCATTGGAACCACTGAACGTAATCCGCAGTGTAAATGATGGGCCGTATGCTATCAGGACAATGTTGGGCTGGACAGTGAATGGGCCGTTCAGTGGAAATGGTGAGCATATGTCAGTTAATGCACAGCCAAATGTCACGGTCAACAGAATTTCAGTGGTGAAGTTGGAAGATATGTGGCAGCAGCAATTTAAAATGGACTTTCCAGAATGTAACAATGAGGAGCAAATTGGCTATTCAAAGGAGGATCAAAGATTCATGGATATGGTATCAAATTCGGCCAAGCTTGTTGATGGGCGTTATGAAATTGGATTGCCTCTGAGAGAAAATGTCAATATGCCAAACAATCGGAAAGTTGTAGAGCAACGTGCTTCACATCTAAAGAAGAGACTACAAAGGTGTTCAACATTTCTTGCTGACTATAAGGCCTTCATGAGTGATATGGTCTTTAAAGGCTATGCAGAAAAAGTGCCTGTAGAGGGGATGACACGTAGAGATGGTAAAATTTGGTATCTTCCACATCATGGTGTGTACCACCCCACCAAGAATAAAATCTGTGTGGTGTTCGATTGTGGAGCAGGGTTTCAACAAGCATCACTTAATGCTCAGCTTTTGCAGACAGACAGTGCTTCTGTTCTTAAGTATATTAAGAATGAGACCACTCGATTTAGAGTATTTGTAGCCAATTGGGTAACAAAAATTATAAAGGCTTCACATGCTTCACCGTGGAGGTACATAGATTCAGCAAGAAATCCGGCAGATGTTGCTTCCAGAGGATCAGCTGTTGATGTGTTCTTTAAGAACAAAGCATGGACATCAGGTCCTGACTTTCTTCTTCATCCTGAAAGTGAGTGGCCTGTCAATCTTTGTGAACTTGAAAGGCTCAAAGAAGACTATTCTGAAATCAAAAGGTGTGTTGAGATTAATTCCATACAACTCAAAGGAGAGGATGATGCTGTTACACATTTGATCAATCACTTTTCTTCTTGGTTCCATTTGAAGAAAGCAGTAGCTTGGATTTTAAGATTTAAGAATCTACTTTTGTCTCTTAGTCAGAAGAGGAAACAATTGAGAACTGCTTTTGATGATTCGAATTTGAATGAACAACATGGTAGCTCTTTGGAAAAGGAAATGGAGACTTTCAAAAGCCAACTCGTAAAACCTTACCTTTCTCTAGAAGAGCTTGAGATGGCTGAATTGGAGATTATTAGATATTCTCAAGAGAAGGTGTTTTCTGATGAACTTGCTAGTCTGAAAGGCGGTGAAAGTATAAAGAAGAGTAGCCATATTTATCGACTTTGTCCCATTTTTGACAATGTTCTGCGGGTTGGAGGACGTTTAAGTAGGGCATCGATGGCTGAAAAATCTAAACATCCAATTATTTTGCCAAAAAATTCTCACATTGCAGAAATTCTTTTGCAACACTTTCACCAAGAAGTAGGTCATGTTGGCCGCGATTATATGCTGTCTAAATTACAGCAGAAATATTGGATTACTGGTGTGAGTACAGCAATAAGAAGAGTATTGTCAAAGTGTGTTACTTGCAGAAGATTGAATGCACTTCCAGGATGTCAACAGATGGCAGATTTACCATCAGAGAGAGTCACTCCTAATGAACCACCATTTACACATGTTGGGGTAGATTACTTTGGACCCTTTAATGTAAAAAGCAGAAGGAGTGTAGTGAAAAGATATGGAGTCATTTTCACTTGTTTGGCCATTCGAGCGGTACATATTGAGGTAGCACCTTCCTTGGACACCGATTCCTTCATAAATGCACTTTGCCGTTTCATCGCAAGACGTGGTCAAGTACAGGAAATTCGATCAGATAATGGAAGGAACTTTGTTGGAGCCGAACAAGAACTAAGAGTTGCCATAAAGGAATGGAATCAATGTAATATCAAAAATGTTCTTCTGCAGAAAGGTGTCAAATGGACATTTAACCCCCCAACCGGATCACATTATGGTGGAGTTTGGGAGAGATTAATTAGATCTGTGCGAAAAATCCTAAATTCTACCTTGAAGTTGCAGAATCTGGATGAAGAAGGACTTCAAACGGTATTGTGTGAAGTGGAGGCTATTATTAATAGTCGTCCAATAACCAAAGCATCCACTGACCAAACTGATTTAGAAGCATTAACACCTAATCATCTGTTACTTCTGAGGACTTCTCCATCTTTACTACCAGGACAATTTAAGAAGGACGAAGTATACGCTCGTAAACGATGGAGACAGGTCCAGTACATGTCAGACTTGTTCTGGAAAAGATGGGTACTAGAGTACCTAACAGCTTCAAGAGCGTCAAAAATGGTCAAAAGTCAAACGCAATTTTAAGGTAGGAGACATAGTGCTTCTAGTTGACATCACAGCACCTCGGAACTCATGGCCGCTAGGACCTATAATTCAGACCTTTTCTGACAGAAGAGGATTTGTCTGTCATGTACAAGTGAAGACCAAATACAACAGACCAATAACAAAACTCTGTCTTTTACAAGAAACAGAAGACGATATAACATGAACACTTTTTTTCTTTTTGTTTTTTCCTTGAAGCAAGAAAGATCAATAATTTTTCCTTTTTTGAATTTTCTCATGTCTCTATTTATATTAATGTAATTATTATGTAATAATTAGGGGCTGGATTGTAGTAGACATGAAATGGTTAACCTGTGTCACATGATCGTGGTGGAGGGTCACAAGGGTTACGTAGTGTGATAGGTGGCACCTGTTCATTCACACATTAGGAAGGAGAGAGGGTGAACGGGGACGTGGTATTCTTTGTTGACCAAACTTAAACCCAAATCAAATCTACACTGTCAAAATATCAAGGAATGTTTTTTATTGGAAAATAAACGAGAGAAGACATTGGAACATCTTCTTTCCTTGTTTACATTTTATTTGATGTTTGCATCATAAATCATGTCTCTGGTTTAGCCTCTCAGCTGTTACTCCATGTAGCCGCTACAGCAGGATATAAAGCATATAAAGGACTATTATTTTTAGCAAAATGCTGCTCTGTTTATCTTTGTATATTTTAAATTTTATATTTGTTATTTTTAATAATTTATTGACTTCATAAATAAAGCTATAGACAAATTCCTGCTTTAGAAAATATTTTGCGTACTTACCCAGTATGTAGGCTGGCCCAAATGAAATTTATATAGGTGGGCATAGATTAATTTTTTTAAGATAGATTAACCTTGGAATTAATCTAGATTAATATGGCCATTTGAATTCTGCCGAAAGCATTCAGAATATGTGTGCTACCCGAATGATAAGTCTTTGAGAACAGGTTTCTCAAGCCAGGGGGTGCATTAGACCAGGGGCTCATCTGCGGTTTCCAAAATGCATCACAAACTGCTCGAGGAACTGTTCTACTATAATTATAATTATAATTGGTGATGAAAATATATTATGTTCAATGTGTTTGCTAACTGTTTATTCAGTTAAACATGAATTTTGAACTGTAGGCCTACATAAGCTTGAAGTGATTTTTGATGACCTTAATCTGACTAAAGTCATAACTGAACTAAACAGAAATGGAATTAAGACATGTGGAGTATCCATATATTAGTGGCATTATTGAAGTAAACAGCGCAGTCTTTAGGATCTTTTGCCATATTTTCCGACAAGATCCACACGCTGCTGTCAGTAAAGGACCACACACACATCGCGAAATCTTTCCATTTTCTTTGCATTGGCGTGCGTTATTAAATTCCATATCACTCTCACCAGTCCTTAGCCTACTCCTTATTTGCGTCTAATATCCCAGTTTGTCACGAGGGCATGAATGAAATGTTCGTGAGTTAAAGTGAAACTGCCGAACTGCAGTTAGAGTCAGGCATCCTGCTGATTTGATTCACCGGTCAGGTATACATCTGCGCTAATATATCAAGGTGAAAGTCATTATAGCTTGCGTAGAATAGACCCAGCTCCCAATCCAACTTTGAGAATAGATTAACAGCGATATTTTTTTTTATCGCGCGATAAGAGTCTCGCGTTAGCGCAGCACGTTAACGCCGATGACGGCCCACCACTAATATTGAATATATATATATATATATATATATATATATATATATATATATATATATATATATATAATTAGATTGACTTAAAAGTGACTTGCTAGACCAAGTTACGACTTGACTTGAGTCTGACAAAAAGTTGACTTGACTTGCTTGAGACTTAAAGGTTATGACTTGAGACTTGCACATGTGTGACTTACTCCCACCTCTGGTAAATATATAAAATATTTAATGTTAATGAACTGGTTTATCCATCAAAAATAGTTAAAGTAACCTCACAAAAATGCTTACATTTTATGTTGTTTTTTGACATTTTTTGCACATGTCTGAATGTATTAATTTCATCCCAACTTTGTGTATATTGTAACAAACAAACATTACATGCTTTTAATAATTGTTGTTTTGGTTCCTTATGGTGTCAGAAGCAGGGGTTGCAATTTGATTAAGAGCCACTAGGCTGCGCTAGAGGGGAGTGACAACTGGATATATTCCAGGTCACCATAGAGCAAGTGAGTTGTGTTTGGTAGAGGGAACAGCATGGCATCTATGGCTACCAACCCACTCCGGTTCTGATTGTTTGAGAACATTTATTGTTGGTGTTCAAATGTGAGTATTGAATGTTTAAGTGGATGTTTATGTGAGTGTTTAAGTTTGTCAGTATTTTCAATATTTAGTTGTGATTTGCCCTATGTTTATTTCTTATGTAGACAGGACCTGTTGTCCTGGAGGTTTTCAGATGTGCTAACTGGTGATGCATTCTTTAAATGGACTACACGGTGATCATTGATCAAGTTTCAGAGAACTTTATGATGATCAATGGTTGTTTCAGAATATCAACATAATGTGGATATCATTGCATCGCACTCAAACCAGCTAAATATCATTCACCTCACCAGCTTTATCATTTAACAGACTGTTTATTTCAAAGACTGCATAGTTATATATACTGATTGCTATTTTGTGGGCTATGTTTACCTGTGGAGAAATTAAACAAGAGGAAAAGAGAGAAAAGAAACAGGCTTGTGAAGTTTTGACATTTTCAGTATGATTGAAATTGAAATTCTGTGAACCCCCTTAAAGTAACATCTTGCATAGAGGAAGTGTTACAATATTATGAAAATTAAAATTCTTTATAAATTATACTTTGTAGAAATGTATAATGTATTTTAACAATAGAGTCTGTTTAATAAAAAAAAAAATGAATAAATGTGTCAATGTTTAGTGCATTATTATTTTGTAAACATAATACCTGCCAACTGGCCCAGCTGAGACTCAAACCAGCGACCTTCTTGCTGTGAGGCAATAGTGCTAACCACTGAGACACCATGCAACCCATAATAAAAATATAGCAAAAAAATTCAGTAAAGTGGCTTTAGCAATATAAATTTACAAATATACATTTTTAAATTAGGTGAAACCAAAAAAGCATGCATTAACAATTTAGAATATTCAATTGGGCCAATAACATGATTGGGCAAACTTGATGGTTTTTCAATTGGCTCAACACATAATTTCTCATTGAGCCAATATTGACAGGCTGTTGCTATAATAATAATAATGAAAGAAAATCAGTTTGTCACATTTCATTCATTCATTCATTTTTTTTTCGGCTTAGTCCCTTTATTAATCCTGGGTCGCCACAGCGGAATAAACCGCCAACTTATCCAGCACGTTTTTTGTATGCAGCGGATGCCTATGGAGTCAGAACAGTCTCTAAAGAAATTCACGCAAAAGACACGATGTACACATGCGTAGCCTAATTCACGTGCATAAAACTAAATTCACGTGCGTAAAATATTTATTTATATTCACAAAAACAATTCACGTGCTCAAAATAAAAATACATATTCATAAAATACGTTTCACAAATGCAAAACACCATTTGCAAGTGTATAAGAGTGTACAAAAACTTTTGAATGTTTAAAACTTGCGAGTTCATCCTGAATGAGAATGTGCAAATCCTCTTTCACGTACGACTCCCCCTGGATAAGTGTGTGTGTATTTTTGAGACTGTCCTGGCAGAAGCAAGCAACTCGTAACCTTTCAGCCAATCAGATGAGACCTGTATTCAATATCACCTACTCTGCGCTCCTTTTGCGCAGACGGTTTCTCTCCAGCATGGCGAACGGAGAAAGAGATGCACAGGCTTCAACCCAGAACTATTAAATCCCCTGACTATCATTGACTAAAAACGTAATTTACATTATATCTAATGAAAGTAAACTGGCTGTTGTTGTGCCGTAGTACGGAGACCCGGAAGGGATGTGATGGTGGAACAAAAAACTGAGTGGGAGAAAAAAAAAGGGTGGAAGAAAAAAAAACAATGATAGGAAAATATATATTTTTATGTTTTTGCGTTCCCTCGCAAAGATCGCGTTCCCTCGCAAAACTGTTTTTCCACAAACACTTCCCTTAAGTGAATTCATAGATGTCAACCCTCCCGTTTTTGCCTGGATTATCCCGTATTTTACTACTCTATCCTGCTATCATATCATTCAGTATCAGCGAATGCATGTATGAGCCAACGACTGGTATAAGCGCTGACTGACTGAAGCGCTCCGTATTATAAACTGATCCCAGATCAGCTTCTGTACACACCAAAGTGACCTCTGTTATCAAACAAGTGAAGAGCAGCAAATTAATCTCTCGTTTTTTATTTGATTACAGTGGTGTAACTGTATAATGCACAGATCTATAATGAAAGTATTCCATTGCTTTCGTAACTGTTTGTGCATTAGTTTGTCATTAGGTGTGTTAAAATAAAACACGCAGGACGGACATGTTTACAAATTATTAAGAGTATTTTGTCTTGTTTAAACATACACCCGAATATCCCAAAATGCCCTGCACTTTATCACACGGAGCGCTTCTGTCAGTCAGCGCTTATACCAGTCATTGGCTCATACATGCATTCGCCTGATTCAGAGGTTGCATATGAAGGGTGGTGATCGACCTATTATATAGGCAAGGCAAGGCAAGGCAAGTTTATTTATATAGCACATTTCATACACAGTGGCAATTCAAAGTGCTTTACATAAACAGGAATAAAAAAAGGCAAGTGTGAGAAAAATAAATAAAATAAAAACAGATAATAAAAAACAGATAAAAATATGTTAAAACAGGTTGTAAAAGATTTAAAAAGAAGAAGAAAACATAATAGTGTGATCTGTCGGACGTAGCACAGTGCTCATTCAGTAAAGGCACAGCTAAACAGATGTGTTTTCAGTCTGGATTTGAATGTGCCTAATGTTGGAGCACATCTGATCATTTCTGGAAGCTGATTCCAGCAGCGAGGGGCGTAGTGGCTGAATGCCGATTCACCCTGCTTTGACTGAACTCTTGGAATTTCTAGTTTATATGATCCTAGAGATCTGAGTGATCTGTTAGGTTTGTATTCAGTGAGCATATCTGTAATGTATTGAGGTCCTAGGCCATTTAGTGATTTATAGACAAGTAGTAATACTTTAAAATCTATTCTGAATGTAACTGGGAGCCAGTGTAGAGACCTGAGGACAGGTGTGATGTGCTCTGATTTCCTGGTTCTGGTCAGAATCCTGGCCGCAGCATTCTGGATGAGCTGCAACTGTCTGACTGTCTTTTTGGGAAGGCCCGTGAGGAGGCCGTTACAGTAATCCACCCTGCTGCTGATAAAAGCATGAACAAGTTTCTCTAAGTCTTCCCTGGAAACAAAGCATCTGATTCTTGCAATGTTTTTGAGATGATAGTATGCTGATTTACTAACTGCTTTGACATGACTATTGAAACTCAGATCTGACTCCAGAGTCACACCAAGATTCTTGACCTTATTTTTTGTTGTTTGACCTTTAGTGCCAAGGTACGCATTCACCTTGAGAACCTCATCTCTGTTCCCGAACGCAATGACTTCAGTTTTCTCTTTGTTTAACTGCAGAAAGTTTTGGCACATCCAACTGTTCATTTCATCAATGCATTGGCAGAGGGTGTCAATAGGGCTGTAGTCATTAGGCAATAAGGCTAAGTAGATCTGAGTGTCATCAGCATAGCTGTGGTAGGAAATTTGGTTCTGTCTCATTATTTGGCTCAGAGGGAGCATATAAAGGTTGAACAGGAGAGGTGCCAGAATCGAGCCTTGTGGGACTCCACATGTCATGGGTGTCCACCTTGACCTATGGTCACCTATACTGACATAGTAACCTCTCCCTTCAAGATAAGATCTGAACCATTTGAGGACCGTCCCAGACAGCCCAACCCAGTTTTCCAGCCTATCCAGAAGTATGCTGTGATCGACAGTGTCAAATGCAGCGCTGAGATCGAGCAATACCAGCACTGTTAGTTTACCTGAATCTGTATTTAGGCGTATATCATTGATTATCTTTATAAGAGCGCTCTCTGTACTGTGATGTGCTCTGAAACCAGATTGAAAATTGTCTAAACACCCCTTGGAGTTTAAGAACGTGTTAACCTGGTTGAAAACAACTTTTTCAATGATTTTGCCAATGAAAGGGAGATTTGAGATCGGTCTGTAACTGCTCAATAGGGTGTTATCCAGGTTGCTCTTTTTCAAGAGGGGTTTAACAACTGCAGTTTTAAGTGAGTTTGGAAAAGTCCCTGAGAGAAGTGAAGCATTTACCACTTTTAGGAGATCCATTTCTAAACAGTTAAACACCGTTTTGAAGAATGATGTGGGGAGTGTGTCAAGACTGCAGGTTGATGTTTTCATAATTTGCACGATCTCCTCTAAGATTTTACTATTAAGTGCCATGAAATCAGACATAATGTCTGATTTCTTAAGTTGTGGTTGAGTTTGTCTGACGTCGGCACAACTTGGCTGATTGGATGAGCTGATTGCCTTTCTGATATTATTGATCTTATCGGTAAAGAAATGAGCGAACTCATTACATTTACTTTCCGAGATTAGTTCACTGGGAATCCTACTGGGGGGGTTTGTGAGTCTCTCTACCGTTGCAAAGAGTGTACGCGCATTATTTAAATTGTTGTTTATAAGGGTTGAAAAGAAAGTCTGCCTAGCGGTTTTTAATTCCACATTAAAAGCATGAAGACTGTCTTTATAGATATTATAGTGGACTACTAGTTTTGTCTTCCTCCACATACGCTCAGCTTTTCTGCACTGTCTTTTCATCATTTTAACTGCTGTTGTTTTTCTCCAAGGCCCGTTTTTCATCCCTGTTTTCTTTCTGACTTTAACAGGAGCAATGTCATCTATGACATTCTTAACTTTAGAGTTAAACAAATCAAGGAGAGAGTCAACAGAGTCTGCAGATATGCTTGGTGCGAGTGATATGGCCTTCATAAACTGCTCACTAGTGTTCTCATTTATGTATCTCTTTCTGACAGAGACAGAGCTGTCTTTAATGGCTGGAGTGATCAATATATCAAAGAAAATACAGAAATGATCAGATAGTGCAACATCCCTAACAGCAGTCGATGAAATGTGTAGACCCTTAGTTATAAGTAGATCAAGAGTGTGTTCACGATTATGTGTGGGTCCTTGAACATGCTGAGTCAGATCAAAAGTGTTAAAGACATTCATGAGTTCTTTTACAGCATTGATTTCTGGATTATCAATGTGAATATTAAAATCCCCAGCAATAGTAAAATAGTCAAACTCAGAGGTTACTATTGATAACAGCTCTGTAAAATCATCAATAAAAGTTGGAGAATATTTTGGAGGTCTGTAGATAATGATCAGTAAAATGCGTGGAGCACCCTTTAGTGCTATACTCAGATATTCAAAGGACAAATAGTCACCAAATGACACTTGTTTACACTCATAGACATCTTTAAATAGGGCAGCGATGCCTCCACCTCTCCTATTAACTCTGCAAACACTCAAATAATCAAAGTTTAAAGGAGCTGTTTCATTCAGAACTGCTGCGCTACAACTGTCATCTAGCCAAGTTTCATTTAACAGCATAAAATCAAGGCAATTTGTGTTGATAAAATCATTGACTAAAAGTGACTTATTGTTAAGTGATCGGATGTTTAAAAGTGCTAACTTAACAGTTTTAGCTGTTTTCCCTACCGTAGTCTCAGAATTACATTTAATAGACAGCAGATTTGAATGATTTACTGTACGGCCTGAAGAAGTCTTCGGTTTTCTGTCACATAATATAACACCTATCTGTGAAGAGAAAGCTAAAGCTAGAGGCACAGTGGGTTCCTGCTTGTTCTGTAAACATCTGATAAAGACACTGTTATCTAAGCAGGCACCCGGGACACATCAATGGGAGCTTTTAGGTTCACCAGCTGAAGATGAGGTGTTTTTTGGGACCTGCCGCTGTCGCAAAGACCTGAGGCCTCTCCTAGGTGTAGGGCGAGGTGGGCTCAGAGATGGGTGTGAGGCTGGCTGACTTTTGGTTGCTAACTGGGGGCTTGCGGCAATGGAGTGTGAGAGTTTAGTTCCAGCAAACACCAGTTCCTCCATCTTTTTAGAAAAATTCAAGAGAGGCGAGCAGGGTGACAGTGAGAATGTGTCTGGTGACAGAGGCTGTGGGTCTGGGGTTTCTGGCTGTTGAGATATGTTGACCTGGCTGTTTTCCTGGAGATCATCCATGAGTGCTGATAGTTGGTGCTGTTCTGGTACGTCACAGTCTCTCTGTGTGCAGGGCTCAGACAGCAGTTTGTCCGTTATCAGTGGTTGTTGTGTCTGCGTGGTGTTATCGCTGTCCTTGTGGGATGCGTCAGCCACAAGTCCACTCAGGAAGGTCCTGTGATCATCCGGACACTTGCTAGGTGTGCGTGTGCCATTTGGGTTGAGTTCAGTGGCACACACAGCTAATGGATGATGGAGGGAGAAAAAGATGTTGTCCTTTAGCACTTTTCCACCAAGTTTGTTTGGATGAAGGCCGTCTGATGTAAACAGTTGTCTTTGGTTCCAGAAGAGATTGAAGTTGTCAATAAAATTCAGTCCTTTCCTGTTACATGTTTTCTGCAGCCACACATTTAGGCCAAGAAGCCGTGAAAACATATTTGTCCCTCTTGCAGGGAGTGGTCCACTGATGAATGACTGAATCTTCAAACTTTCAACTGTTTCCAAGAGCTCACAGAAATCTTTCTTGAGCAGTTCTGACTGTTCCTTCCGAATATCATTCTTCCCCACATGAATGATAATCCGTTTTGCATTCCCATGTTTCCTTAATATGTTCTCAAGCTCTTTGTTTATATCAGAAACTGTTGCATGAGGGAAGCAGTATGTCATTGTTGCTCTGCTCCTAAAATGTTTGATTATTGAATCTCCAACAATCAATGTTCTTATCTCTGCAGCGATCGGAGCAGAATGGCGCTGTCTAGTCGGCCTTGAGCCTCTGTTCCGTGTAGAATTAGCTGCTGAGTCATGCGATCTCTGTCTGACTGCATTTGGGGATACTTCACCTATATTACTGAGAACTTCATATCTGTTCTGAAGCTGTATTTGAGTCCGAGCTGTATTTGGGGTAGAGCACGCTAATGCAGTAGCGTATGATCTTTGTGATCTGACCCCGCGAGGACCCTTTGGTCTCGCACCTTGTTTTTGCCATTTGTTATCACGCTCATTTTCAACAGTTTTTCTCAAAACAGTAGCTGGAGTAGATTTATGGCACTCACCGAATGTCTGCTGTGAGGGTCCACAATAAAGCGGTGCTGCGTGATCTGGCAGTTCTGGTCGGATCGCAAGTAATTTTGTTTCAAGGACTGCAATCTTTTGTAGAAGTTTGTGGCAGTTTGTGCAGCAGGGAGATTCTAAATCAATACGCTCCAGAGCCATTTTCACAGCCGTGTTTTCCCGTCTCAGGAATGTAAGCGGCTGGTAGCGGGAGGATTGTTTAGACGATAATTCCTCTCTTGTTGGTAAAGTTGTATTCCAGAAAGTTTGTAGATTCGATGTTGATCTTCAAGCTGTGTTGTTTGAGCACTGTGCTGATAGGCTCAAGTTAAAATTAGAGTATAAAATATAAAAGCAAGAGTGCAAGGCGCAGAGCAGTAGGCAGAAACGTCCGAACAGTAGCAAAGCAGGAAGTGAAGTCATTGTGATCGACGCACAGCTTTAATGGAAAGAAAGTGAATGAAGACATTTTTATATTCATTTCAGCGTGTTTTCAAGATTAAAAATACATGAGAAATATGGGAAAATACTGAATGATATGATGATAGCAGGATAGAATTGTAAAATACGGGATAATCCAGGCAAAAACGGGAGGGTTGACATGTATGAAGTGAACAGGAAGTGTTTGTGGAAAAACATCTTTGCGTTCCCTCGCAAAACAACGCAAGAACTTAAAAAGATATATATTTTCCTATCACTGTTTTTTTTTTCTCCAACCCATTTTTTTTTCCTCCCACTCAGTTTTTTTTTCCACCATCACGTATAAATATAAATAAATAAATATAAATATATGACCGTATAGTAAAAAAAACACTGTATTTTCCATGATTTTGGCGTGCTATTATTAAAATATGAAACAGTATATGATATGAAAAGTGAGCACAGTGGTACATTAGGACATGTAGAACAATAATCTGGTGGAGTTGGCAGAAAACAATTTGATTTTATTTTTTAATGAGTTTTCTAATATGACTCTTCAGTAAAAACACTGTGTTTTTCATGATTTTAGCGTGCTATTCAAATATGAAACAGTAATATGATATGAAAAGTGAGCACAGTGGTAACAATTGTACAACAACATTTTTTTTTTAATATTTAGCAACATTCCACAGGAAAATATTTACCAAAAAACACAAATAAACCAATAAAACAATCATAATAGTACAGTAAACACCTAAATAGTAGGTTGTAAATATGAAAACGAATGTGAATAGTTATGACAGCCGGGTAATGACTTTTAAATGCTATTAATTTTGTTGTTAAAGTCGTAAATAAAACACACTTACAGCAAAACAAAGAAAAAATAGCATAGCCTACATGCAAAGTCATGATTTTTATATATCCAAACATGAATAAAAGTGACCATTTATGACTATCTCTCATTTGAATTCATACGCGAATAAAAGTGAAACAAGATTAAACTGCAGCGCACTAAACACACGCGTCTTTAATCTACCGCGCATCACCGAGTAGACGCGCACTGCAATTTGAAGCACAGATAGCGTGACCCTCTCTCTCTCTCGGAACCGCAGATGGCGTGACTGCAGTTAAAAACACCTTCCAACTGAATTTATTAAAACTGACGCGACTCTCCTCAGCTCTTCTCTTCTGTGATGCGGCTGTAGGTTGGAGGGCAGCTTATCAGAGCAGTGATCAGCCCGATTTAAAATCATGAACAGCATCAAACATGTTTGAAATTATCCGAAAGGCTCCGATTTGTGTTGAAAAAGATCCCGAAAAGTATTAATATTATATTTATATTCTAGATATTACTAAAGCACAACAACAGCCAGTTTACTTTCATTAGATATAATGTAAATTACGTTTTTAGTCAATGATAGTCAGGGGATTTAATAGTTCTGGGTTGAAGCCTGTGCATCTCTTTCTCCGTTCGCCATGCTGGAGAGAAACCGTCTGCGCAAAAGGAGCGCAGAGTAGGTGATATTGAATACAGGTCTCATCTGATTGGCTGAAAGGTTACGAGTTGCTTGCTTCTGCCAGGACAGTCTCAAAAATACACACACACACTTATCCAGGGGGAGTCGTACGTGAAAGAGGATTTGCACATTCTCATTCAGGATGAACTCGCAAGTTTTAAACATTCAAAAGTTTTTGTACACTCTTATACACTTGCAAATGGTGTTTTGCATTTGTGAAACGTATTTTATGGATATGTATTTTTATTTTGTGCACGTGAATTGTTTTTGTGAATATAAATAAATATTTTACGCACGTGAATTTAGTTTTATGCACGTGAATTTGGCTACGCATGTGTACATCGTGTCTTTTGCGTGAATTTCTTTTGAGATTTCTCTGACTCCATAGATGCCCTTCCAGCCACAACCCATCTCTTGGAAACATCCAGACACACTCATTCACACTCATACACTACAAACAATTTAGCCTACCCAATTCACCTGTTCCACATGTCTTTGGACTGTGGGGGAAACCGGACCACCTGGAGGAAACCCACGCGAATGCAGGGAGAACATGCAAACTCCACACAGAAACGCCAACTGACTCAGCCGAGGCTCAAACCAGCGACCTTCTTGCTGTGAGGTGACAGCACTACCTACTGGCCAGTGGTTAAATTTAGATGAGACCAGATGTGACTGAAATTGAGTTTGGGCAGGTTTTTTTACAGTGCATGTTCATAACATTAAGTATTTCCTTTTTTGTCTTTATTTATATCTAAGAAAATATTGAATTTTATTAATATTATTATTTTAATTAATACAGTTAAATAAATAGAAGCAAATGGAGAAAGATGATTTTGAGGAACACATCAGCACCTGAGGTTCCAGCTCTCTAAAACCAGCCCTCTGTATGTGATCTTCACCAGAGATGGCACTGTTGCACTTCTGATGACCTTGAACGTCAATTCTAGCAGTGCCAGTGAAAGATGCAGCTTGTGAGAAGCGGCTGATGAAATCTCATATGCTGCACTTCTGGGAAAGACTTTTGTAAAAATGCCATTATTAAAAACTACCCATAGAAACAGACCATAGACAACAATAGATCCATCCATCTAATCATCTTCCTTTTATTAGAGTAAATGAGCTGTTTCATTGTGGACTCTGCTCTTCCATATTACATTAGAGTTATTTGGTCTTCTGGTGTACAAATTCCTAGCATAAAGTTTTGGTAGTTTAAAGTTTTATATATATATATATATATATATATATATATATATATATATATATATATATATATAGTTGAAGTCAGAATTATTAGCCCCCCTGAATTATTAGTCCCCGTTTATTTTTTTCCCCAATTTCTGTTTAACAGAGAGAATCTTTTTTTTCCAACACATTTCTAAATATAATAGTTTTAATAACGCATTTCTATTACCTGATATATTTTATCTTTGCCAAGATGACAGTAAATAATATTTGACTAGATATTTTTCAAGACACTTCTATACAGCTTAATTAGGTTAACTAGGCAGGTTAGGGTAATTAGGCAAGTTATTGTATATCGATGGTTTGTTCTGTAGACTATCGGGGGAAAAAATAGCTTAAAGGGGCTAATATTTTTTACCTTAAAATTGCTTTTAAAAAATTTAAAACTGCTTTTATTTTAGCCAAAATAAAACAAATAAGACTTTCTCTAGAAGAAGAAATATTATCAGCCATACTGTGAAAATTTCTTTGCTCTGTTAAACATCATTTGGGAAATATTTAAAAAAGAAAACAAATTTCAAAGGGGGGCTAATAATTCTGACTTCAACTGTATGTGTGTGTGTGTGTGTATGTATGTGTATATATATATATATATATATATATATATATATATATATATATATATATATATATATATATATATATATATATATACACACACACACACACACACTGCTCAAAAAAGGGAACACTTGGAGTTACATTATGTAGTTGTGTTTCCTTTGTTTTTTTTGAGCAGTGAATATAGCCAACAATTGTTGGTGCATTTAAACAAAAGTATTATATCCATTTTAAAAAAGAGTTTGGTGACTTAATGACTTTGGAAATGGAAAGATAATACATTTAAATTGAAATTAGTTGTTGCAAAAAAAATTAGAAAGTACATTTCAACTGCATTTTATATTTTTATGTTTCTCTTGATTTTTCCTGTTTATTAAATTTTTAGATTTTATAAAAATCTCCAAAATATACATTTTGGATTTTGCTTCCAACATGACATTTTATAAAGTGACAGTGAAAATCGCTTCGATTTGAATCTGGAAAAATGTCTCAAAAAACACTGATGATAAAAGGAAACAAAAAGCGTCCCGGTGTGTACGAGCCTATACTGTGAAAATTTCCTTGCTCTGTTAAACATCATTTGAGAAATATTTAAAAAAGAAAAAAATCATTTTTTAATAATAAAAAAATATATAATAGTATTAATAATAATAATGATGACTTCAACTGTATATATATATATATATATATATATATATATATATATATATATATATATATATATATATATATATATATATATACACACACACACACAGGGAGTGCAGAATTATTAGGCAAATGAGTATTTTGACCACATCATCCTCTTTATGCATGTTGTCTTACTCCAAGCTGTATAGGCTCGAAAGCCTACTACCAATTAAGCATATTAGGTGATGTGCATCTCTGTATTAAGAAGGGGTGTGGTCTAATGACATCAACACCCTATATCAGGTGTGCATAATTATTAGGCAACTTCTCTTCCTTTGGCAAAATGGGTCAAAAGAAGGACATGACAGGCTCCGAAAAGTCAAAAATATTGAGAAATCTTGCAGAGGGATGCAGCACTCTTAAAATTGCCAAGCTTCTGAAGCGTGATCATCGAACAATCAAGCGTTTCATTCAAAATAGTCAACAGGGTCGCAAGAAGCGTGTGGAAAAACCAAGGCGCAAAATAACTGCCCATGAACTAAGAAAAGTCAAGCGTGCAGCTGCCAAGATGCTACTTGCCACCAGTTTTGCCATATTTCAGAGCTGCAAAATCACTGGAGTGCCCAAAAGCACAAGGTGTGCAATACTCAGAGACATGGCCAAGGTAAGAAAGGCTGAAAAACGACCACCACTGAACAAGACACACAAGCTGAAACGTCAAGACTGGGCCAAGAAATATCTCAAGACTAATTTTTCTAAGGTTTTATAGACTGATGAAATGAGAGTGAGTCTTGATGGGCCAGATGGATGGGCCCGTGGCTGGATCGGTAAAGGGCAGAGAGCTCCAGTCCAACTCAAGACGCCAGCAAGGTGGAGGTGGACTACTGGTTTGGGCTGGTATCATCAAAGATGAGCCTGTGGGGCCTTTTCGGGTTGAGGACGGAGTCAAGCTCAACTCCCAGTCCTACTGCTAGTTTCTGGAAGACACCTTCTTCAAGCAGTGGTACAGGAAAAAGTCTGCATCCTTCAAGAAAAACATGATTTTCATCCAGGACAATGCTCCATCACACGTGTACTCCAAGTACTCCACAGCGTGGCTGGCAAGAAAGGGTCTAAAAGAAGAAAAACTAATGACATGGGCTCCTTGTTCACCTGACCTGAACCCCATAGAGAACCTGTGGTCCATCATCAAATGTGAGATTTACAAGGAGGGAAAACAGTACACCTCTCTGAACAGTGTCTGGGAGGCCGTGGTTGCTGCTGCACGCATGTTGATGGTGAACAGATCAAAACACTGACAGAATCCATGGATGGCAGGCTTTTGAGTGTCTTTGCAAAGAAAGGTGGCTATGTTGGTCACTGATTTGTTTTGTTTTTGAATGTTGAGATGTTATATTGGTTTCACTGGTGAAAATAAATAATTGAAATGGGTATATATTTGTTTTTTGTTAAGTTGCCTAATAATTATGCACAGTAATAGTCACCTGCACACAGATATCCTCCTAAAATAGCTAAAACTAAAAACTACTTCCAAAAATATTCAGCTTTGATATTAATGAGTTTTTTGGGTTCATTGAGAACATGGTTGTTGTTCAATAATAAAATTAATCCTCAAATATACAACTTGCCTAATAATTCTGCACTCCCTGTGTATATATATGTATGGCAGTCCACTGCAAACACTTACCAAATCTGTAGACAGACAATCAAACTGGAGCTGTGTCTTTTTATTAAAAGTAGACGAGCGACAAATCCGGATTTCACCATTTCCAGATGAGAAAAAGCTCTCGGGTAAAAATGTTCCTTACAAACGCGTTTCTGTCGCATGCACTGTAATCCACACGTGAGTCCAGCTGCTCTCTCATAGAGGGAAAATGAAAACAAAACCTTCGTTGCAACACACTAATAACACCTACGAATTTTGTCTTGAAATTCTTGTACTTTCACTTGTTTTGGCAACACAACGTGGTGTCTCTCTGCCGTCTGAACAGTGTAAACTGGTAAACAGTCTCCGGAGCTATCATGCATATTAATGAAGTTTCACGTCATACACAATAGAGAGCGCTGATTAGTTTGAAGCACGTCTTTCTCATGAATTAATACTGCACACTCAGATACGTCAGAACGTCCTCGAAAAGACAGACAGCCACTCTCCAGCTGGATTTACACCTAAGTATCTCATGGTCGTGACGCAGCTTCAAAAATTCGTTTCAAACCGGAAGAACGAATTTGCTCAAAATAACGCAAAAACAACCAATTTTCACTTTTTAGTGCAATATATGTGTCCTAATAGTGTTTATAGCAGCGTGGGACACATATATGACTGTCAACAGCTCAAAAAATGTGTTTTGGTGTTTCGTGACCCTTTAATGTTTCATGGCTGATGTTTGGCAACTCGAACCTTGAGCTCCCTCCACAGATTTTCTATGGGATTAAGGTCTGGAGACTGACTAGGCCACTCCATGACCTTAATATGCTTCTTCTTGAGCCAATCTTTTGTTGCCTTGGCCGTGTGTTTTGGATCATTGTCATGCTGGAATACCCAACCACAACCCATTTTTAATGCCCTGACTGAGGGAAGGAGGTTCTCACCCAGCACTTGACGGTACATGGCCCCATCCATCCTCCCTTTGATAGGGTGCAATTGTCCGGTCACCTTGGCAGAAAAACACCCACAAAGCATAATATTTCCACCTCCATATTTGACGGTGGGGACGGTGTTTTTTGAGTCATAGGCAGCATTCCTCCTCCTCTAAACACTGCGAGTTGAGTTGATGCCAAAGAGCTCAATTTTGGTCTCATCTGACCACAACACTTTCACACAGTCTTCCTCTGAATCAGTCAGATGTTCAGTGGCAAACTTCAAACGGGCCTGTAGATGGACTTTCTTGAGCAGGGGGACCTTGCGGGCACACCAGGATTTCAGTCCTTCACGGCGTAGTGTGTTACCAACTGTTTTTGTGGTGACTATGGTCCCAGCTGCCTTGAGATCTCTGACAAGTTCCTCCCGAGTGGTTCTGGGCTGATTCCTCACCGTTCTCATTATCATTGAAACTCCACGAGGTGAGATCTTGCATGGTTAATTTGTTTCTTCCATTTGCGAATAATTGCACCAACTGTTGTCACCTTCTCACCCAGCTGCTTGGCGATGGTCTTGTAGCCCATTCCAGCCTTGTGTAGGTCCACAATCTTGTCCCTGACATCCTTGGAAAGCTCTTTGGTCTTGGCCATGGTGCAGAGTTTGGCATCTGGATTGATTGATTGCTATGGACAGGTCTCTTTTATACAGGTAACGAGCTGAGAGGGCTGCCAATGTCAGCTCGTTACCTGTATAAGATCCACCTGGGAGCTAGAGATCTTGCTGACGGATAGGGGATCAAATACTTATTTCCTTCATGGAAATGCAAATTAATTTATAACTCTTTTTTTGAAACGCATTTTTCTAGATTGTTTTGTCGTTGTTGTCGCTCACTGTTCAAATAAACCTACCATTATTATAGACTGATCATTTCTTTGTTAGTGGGCGAACTTGCAAAATCAGCTGGGGTTCAAATAGTTTTTTCCCTCACTGTATAGCTACACCTGCCCAAGCCTGGTTACCAGAAATAAATTGCCTTTTTTAATGTCTGAAATGTTTTCTTTATACACTTGTATATTTTTAAAAAAAGTAGACCACTTGACAATTCTCAGTTTAATGACATATGTGTCATGTGATGGACTCTGACACTGGAATTGAGAATCCAAATGGAGGTTTATTAACAGGATGGTCAGACAGGCAATGGTCAACACAGGAACAAACAGAAGTATATGAGCAATCCAGAGTCGTAATCAGTACACAAGTGAATGGTCAGTACAATGGTCAGGCAAAGAAAGGCAAGAAAATTGCGTCGTAATGTTCACAGTAGGCAACGGAGTGGCGCAGTAGATAGTGCTGTCACCTCACAGCAAGAAGGTCGCTGGTTCAAGCCTCGGCTGGGTCAGTTGGCGTTTCTGTGTGGAGTTTGCCAAAAAGAAAATGAATGAATGAATGTTCACACTAACAGATAAACAAAACTCTGCAACTAGTGTGTGTTTGTGTCTGTGTTGCTTTTAAAGTTCATGGAATCAGTTCTGAACATCATCAGCTGTGTGTGTTAGCAATCAGCGGAAAACCGGAACAGGTGTGAGTGTATGGTGCATGACAGGATTGTTGTCCATATGGTGACAGATTTGTAGTCCTGAGTGAAAGTGAATGATTTCCAGTGATCTGCAGGCCTGAATCACTGGTCATTGTGACATTCTCCCAACCCCCCAGGTTAATGCAGTCTTTAGTAAGCTCTTTAACCAAATAAATAAATAAAAAAACAATAACTGTAGTACATGTAAAATAATGTTATTTGTGTTTTGTAACAGTCACAATGTTATAAATAAGAAAAAAGAACATTATATAACTGTAGAATAAAGAAAAAATAGTTACATCTATAAAAATATGAGTGGAAAAATACTAGCTCCGCCTTCCAGAATGACGTCATCAGTGCACGTTGAGTTAAGAGAGAGCGCAGATTAAAGCCGTGGTCACACTGGACTTTACTCCCCATAGACTTCCATTCATATGCACGCAAATGTGACAGACCGGAAACGTAGGGTCATGCGTCGAGTTTCACAGGTTGCTGCAGTGCAAAGTTCAAGCTTGGTGAACTCTGACCTGCGAAATCGCATCACTTGACTGCGTGAGACCAATCCAGGATCAAAACATTACCTCTCTGAACAGAAATGTAAAACATGGAGCAATCGCTCGCTTTTTAAATGTCTAATCATCTTGTTTAATCCCGCCCCTTTTCGCAGCACCGTACGACAGAATTTCGCAAGCTCAAACTCCAGTGTGACTGCGGCTTCACATCGTGAAAGGAGAGTGAAGCGGGAGAAAAGAGAACGGCTGAAGCGAGATCGCAGCTCGTGTCATTTATAGCTGTACGATTTGAGAAATTAGAAGTAAGATCAGCAGTTGAAACTTGATTTAGGCGATGTTATATACTACTGTCCGTACTCAAACCGCCGATTGTGTTTGGATCAAAAACGAACGGCAAACATCTAAAGCACAGATCTGATTAGGCTGTTTTTTTGTTCATTAGAGATTCCTTTTGACTATTACTACAACTTTTCTTGGTGAGTGAATTTTATGTTATTGTATTTTACTAAAGATGAAAGTTATAAGTCGTTTATGGTGTAAATGGTTCATAAATACTGACTGAATGTATGTTTTATAGGTAAATATGCACATTAATGTGAAAATAAGTGTGGATTAAGAGCAAATCTACTGTTGAAAATAAGTGTGGATTAAGAGCAAATCTACTGTTTAAATGTTTTTGGACAGTTTATTAATCCTATAAATGGACATTTGCAGTTTGGCCATGTGCTCTTTCAGCACATGCATAATGGCTCACATGTGTTTTGCTAACTGTGTGCTTAAACTAGCATGCTAATAGAATGCAAGTGCATCTAGTAAGATGTTTTCCTGTTTAGTTAATCATATACAAATATGGAATTGCATTTATCATGAAGAAAATGTGATTTAATATGCGTGTTGATAAATGCTGTATTGTACAATTATCACATTTTATTTAAATTGGTTAAGTTTATGTGAGAAAGTATTGTATGCACTGATTTATATGGATTATTGTAAGGTGAATGGAAATTAATGGTGCCTTTCCACCTTGTCTTTTCAAGGTTGTTTATTTTTTTTTTCTCCTCTGCTTTTTTTTACTCTTCTCTGTTTGTTGATCCTGTTTCCTGACATTTGGAGTGTGGAGTTCTAAAGGTCCAAAACATTCTTGTTTCTACCATCTTGGAGGACATTCGCTGTTGGTGGAAACTGGCAAGCCGCCCGGTTTTATAGAACCAAGATTGTGTGTTGCCCAATTCATCTGATTGGTGGGAAATTTGAGTTTACATTTTCCCTCGTCTATCGGACACAGGAACGACTGGGAGCCAGAGCTATAATTAGTTCTGTTTTTTCGTGACTGGGCTACTAATCAGTGTTGAAAACAAAACACTGCAACAGCTGCATTATAAACATTTGAATTTATTGAACTGAACTGAACTTGAACATTTCACAACTGAACAGGTGAACCATACACATTTTTTGTTGGACTAGTAAATCATTCTGCCGAATCACCTTGCTATTTCACACGAAATAATTTTGTGAGTTTAATCCTTTTGACCAAATTTTCTATTCTGAAGTGTTTCAATTATTTCTGTTGGATTACCTACCTGAGGAGTTTTGAAGTTGTTTATATTTTCCTTTTATTTTTTGTTTCTGTGAAGAAAACACTTGATATAGTGTAAAATTTCTCTCATTTTATTTTATTACTTCTTACTTGGGGAAACATACATTTCAAAGTCTGAATTTGAGTATAAATTGTTTATTTGTTATATTACTTTACATTTTACTTTTTTACTAAAATTTACAATATAAATCACATTTATTTTTATACAAAAAATCCTGTCTTGTGTGATAATTTCCCTTGTCTTGCTGCAAAGTTGGCTCCAGAGCGAATGTGAACTTCTGCCCAGACAGCACACATACGTTGGGCCGACGTCGGCCGAAGCTCAACACGTCGGCCCCTTTAATTCTAACATCTATATATGGTCGGCCAAACATAGGCATGATAATTCGGTCGTGTGTTCTACTGTCCCAGCTCATCAAACGTCGGCTCTGCATCGGTTAACGACCAGAGGCCGACGAAGCACTTCATAAGCACTTCTCGTGCCCATGAAAGAATCCGGCAACATATTGGGTTTACAAGTAAGTTTTCGCGTGCATATTAAATTAACCAAACGCGACATACATCATGTCTATTGCGTCTGTCGGTCCAGCTTTAAATAACCTACATAAACGCATTAAACCTGAGCAAAATGCATTCAATACAGGATTTCAATTCATGTCATATAAAAAAGTTTTTTTCATTGTTGTTTCACTGTTTTTTTAATAATGAAAACGGGTTTTTTTCCCCAGTGTAAACTGCTGTTTTGCCCAGTGTAAGTTAAAATCAAAGTCTGTTCTACATTTAGGCTGTTTATTTAAAATAAACACCTTTTTATAGAGTGACATATTTATTTTATAAATACATGCATTTATATTTATTGCTTATTTATTTTTAACTGAGGCACAAATAAAGTGTGACTTTGTTTTATAACAGTTTAGTAGGCTATAAAATACTGTAAGCTCATTTCAAAGATGCTAGGTTATATGAAACTAATTTAATATAAAAAGTTATTATTTAAATTGTTTATGGAGTGATCATGTTTATTAATGTAAATACTGCATGACTTTGATGTGCGCGCGCGCGTCTCACTGGAGCGGGAGAGGTACTAGTTGCTATGGGAAACGAGGCAACGACACCTGAAAGAGACAACAAAACTTCTCTCACGCTGCGGTTTTCATTGTTTTCAGGTAAGTTTAGTCCCCAAAACAAAGCAAATACTACATAAAACTGTTCCTCACACTTTTAATATTGGTAATTGATGTATATTCTGTTGAATATTTATGTTATATAAATGGTTAGAATTCGTAAAAGTCCGTTAGCATCTTAGCACTGGTAACGTTAGCGTCGGGATAACATTACAGTACGTTAACTTACTCTTGTTAAACTTTTATATTAAAGTTTTAGATTTTATTTCTTCGTTATGCATAGATGAGAGGTTGTCAATGTTTTATTGAAAGTACTATTGAGGTAAAGTTGGTTTTATATTCGCACATTCGTTCAATGACAACTTGTGACACGCTCCCTATAGTGTTTACCATGATACTTTGAATATTCGGTATAAAATCAGATGTGAATATGACTTCAAAACAACATTAGCACCATTTATTTGACTGTGAACTTGTAATTTGGTAGTCGGTGGCTGCTTATATGATTTCACTATTTAGAATTTAGCAAAGAATACTTTTTAATTAAGGAAAAAGTCTGAATGTGTGAATATAAAACCAACTTTACCTCAATGAAAGTACTCTATTTAGCCTAAAAATATGCATTGTACTGTCAAGGAGCGTGAATCACAAGTTCAATCATGTTTTGATATTTTATGGTATCTAAAACAGTGTTCTGTGGTTTCAGGAGTGATAGAATAAGCCCCTGCTACAGAAAATAAGATACAAGATTTCTACATTTCTAAAGGGAGCTGGTCACACAGATGCAGGAAACAGGTAACTTTAAGCAGAGGATTAATTAATATGAATTTCCATTGCATATCTTGATGTACGTTACATGTCTATATCATTATGCATCTGTTACTTGTCTTTATTGCAGTTATTTTAGGAACGTTTTGACATTGAAACAAGTGAGTGGTATTAAATCGTCACATGATTCTTCAGAACTTATTTAATTTGCAGATTTGCTGCTGATAAAGTAATATTTGTGATTTTCATTTTGTTTTATTTTTTATGACTCATTGATGAATTAAAAGTTTAAATTGAACAGTAACGTTATATGAAACAGAAATCTACACTCTCACTTCTGATTAGTTTAATGCATTCTTGCTGAATATAAATATACATTTCTTAAAATATCTCACTGACTGTGGTAGTGTACTTGACCATTTAAGCTTTGTAGTCTATTTAACAATAAATCTTGGAAAAAAAACGTTTACACAACATTTTTTGTCATCACATCTGTTTTTAGCATTGATAACAATCAGAAAATGTTTCTTGAGCAGCAAATCAGCATCATTTGATAATCATCATTATATTAGTTCAACCTCAAGCACTAAATTAACATCTTAGAAAGATTTCTGAAAGGGACACTGAAGATTTGAGTAAGGATGCTAAAAATTCAGCTTTACATCATAGCTATAAATTACATGTATATTTACACTGCTGAATGAATACAGTGCCCTAAATGAATACATTTTGATTTGTACAGGCATGATATTCAGTGATGTTTTGTCTTTTCTCTTTTGCTTTTGTTTTCCACATCAACTAAAAAGGAGGTCAAAGGTTAATCTAAGAGCCATGTAGCTGCTGAACATCTTTATATGTAAGTATACTTTTGACTGATTGCCAGACACTTGTCAGACAGTGATTAGCAAAAGAGGGGCTTTCTTTATCAGTTTGACACACACAATCTCACAAATAGCACAGACCACAACAGAAAAAGCGACAAAGCTGTCTGCTTTGCCTGTGTTTTATAACTTGCACATTTGCACTCTTGGCCACTGTATGTAACAGTGATTAGTATAATGTAACAGTAGAGAAATGAGGAATGTGAATATGTACTTTAACTTTAAGCAACGTTACTACCGTAACCATTTTTTTGTACAAATATATATTGGTATATTCAATTTGTATTGATTTACCTGTTAAAAAAACATAATGCAAAAAATAAATCATAAAGTAGATCAGCTCCTGACAGACATGTTAATAGATCAGTTTAACTCTTATTAAATTATATTTATATATTGTTGTCTTTCAGTAGAGATTATTTTGGGGAAGAAAAAATATTTTAAAGCTCTCACAAACTACAATATGAGAATTAACTGCACAATTACTTGAAATGTGTGTATGGGACATTATACAATTTGCATACATTTACATTTTTATCCTTATCATGCATGGTGTGAACAGACCTTTAGTTGTTGAAAAACCTTAATAAATACATTTTTGCTCCTAAATTTTGTGTTAATTGTAAACCCAAGTTGGGTTTCTCTTTGTTTGCAGTATTGGATGCCTGATTGCAGTTTAAATCCAATCTCAGTTGGACCAGCTGATCATTGACTTCGATATTACCAGAAGCTACCGGGCAGATATGTGGACAGCTATGAGCCAAACTCGGGACGTTATTATTCAGTGAGTTGCTTATAAGAAAAGACGCTCATTGCTTACCATCTTATAGTTCAGATGTTTGCAGTTTAATTTATGTAAAAATACCATAATTTTCCCTTTTTTATCAGCAGGAAGAGAGACTGTCTGGGCAGCAGAAACAAGACAACTAATCAAAGTTCAGCCGAGATTAGTATTAATAACTTTTACTAGTTTTGTTTGCTACTTGTTCAATTCTGAACAATTTGTATAAGTTACAAGATCAATGGCCCTGGTATCAATGTTTTTGTAACTTAAATTCATTACCATTTAGACACAATCAAATGTCCAAACCATCTCTGAGTGAACGGCAGCAAGGATACAGGATTAAAAACATCATTCATCATAGACCGTTTCATAGGTAGCAGCACATCCTTTGTGAAAAATAAATCCTTTCTGTGTCATCATCACTTAGGCAAGACAAAATACATTTCAACTGATTTCAGGTGGTTATATTTTTCAGGTCATCCTGATCATTCTGTTGTTCTGGTTGTGAGGATGTGCAGAGGCTCTAATTATCAATGTTAAAAGACTTGTGCAGCTGTATCCAGACATACAAGCAGCCTTCCAGGACCCACAAGACAAAGGGCTCTGGAGCAGGACAGACAGGTAGTTTATAGTGGCTAGGCCAGAATTTTATACTTGGGTGGCCAGAGAGTGGCCGCGCTATTTTGGGGGGTCCACACAAATACACTAGTGTAAGCTATATTCGTACACTGAAAAAATTAAATAAAAGAATTAATTAGTCGGTTGAACACAAAATATTTTTAAAGAAAGCTTAAGTATCAAGGTAATAATAAACAGTGTACAGTAATATACAGTACTGAGATGGCTAATACAGACTAGTAAATGTTGAGTTGTGGAACACTGACAGATTAGTTAAATACTAAATCCTATACTTGAGACCTGGCGCATATGCAGTTTTAACTGAACTGAATTTAACTAGAGCTACACCAGCATTCCCAGTGCTCTAGACTAACTTTTTGCACTGGTGCGCCTAAAATGTTTGACAGCATTGGGTTTAACACTGCAATTTTACATGTTCATTTTTTTAAAATCACTATCCATTAGGGGTGTCAAAATTAATTGTTTCTTAGGTGCACAGCGATGCAGACGCGGACAATTTGGTATCGGTTCAGTAATAATCATAACCGGTTATTATGTACTGACGTCATTTATCTCATATGCGCCATGTCGCCGTAGCTTACTATAGCGAGGGAGACGAGCGCGAGTATTTGCAATGCTCCAACTACTTAAAAACTCTGAAACTACTCAGAAACTGTGCACAATTTCACTGCGTGTATTTGCTGGACTGTGTTTCACTGACACAGCAGAAGCCCCTATTTCACTGAAATTTAGAGAATGAAAGTAATCTCCATTTCTCTCTCTCACTGTGGCCCATGAGTGCATCTGTGAAGAGCACCATCCTGTAAGAGCCAATCACAGCCCTTTCTGTAAGCGCGTGACAAATCAAAGGGGTGTAAGAAAGAACTTGGTAGACAAGACTCAGAAAGCGAGCTGGATATTTATATTTGTTTATTTGCTATAAATGCTCGTGTTGTTTAAAGGTACAGTTTATATATCTGACTGTTTGTATTAAGGGACAAAATTGTTTTACAAATAGTATATAAATATATTTACACATTTTAATACAAGAATTGCTGTGCTGTGAAGCAAATATAAAACTGTGTATGGAAATTCCCTGCTAAAAAAAACAGCATATGCTGGTAAGGTATGTTTTCATGCAGGTATGCTGGTCTTGCTGGTTTCAATGCTGGTCTTGCTGGTCTTGATGCTGGTCTTACTGGTTTTAATGCTGGTCTTGCTGGTCTCATTGCTGGTCCTGCTGCATGGTCTCAATGCTGGTCAGGACCAGCACTCAGGCCAGCAAGACCAGCATTGAGACCAGCACTGAAACCAGCAAGACCAGCATTGAGACCAGCAAAACCAGCATCGAGACCAGCAAGACCAGCACTGAAACCAGCAATACCAGCACTAAAACCAGCAAGACCAGCATACCAGCATCAAAACATATCTTACCAGCATATGCTGGTTTTTTCAGCAGGGAAGAATCATCAATGCACCGTGATGCACCGAGATATCGAATTGAACCCAATCGATGCCATGATAATCGCAACCGAATCAAACCGTGAGACCAGTGTAGGTTCACACCTCTACTATCCATATAGGCAATACTGACTTGTAAATGATTAACTAAAAATCTGGTCAACTTAAAGTTCTTTATTTAAAGCACAATTCTACAAGAAAGGTAACTTACTACCGCCCTTCACTATCTTTTGATTAAAAATGCATCCTTAAGGTTTAACAGTCAATTTGAGGATCCCTAGTATATAGTGCATGCGGAAAGTAATCATAGCGCTTCACTTTCTCCCCTTTTTTATGTTACAGCCTTATTCCAAAATGTATCAAATTTATTTATTTCCTCAAAATTCTACACACAATACCCCATAATGACAATGTGAAAAATTATTTTTTGAAATTGTTGCAAATTTATTAAAAATAAAAAAGCTGTAAAATCACATGTACATAAGTATTCACAGGCTTTGCCGTGAAGCTCTAAAATGAGCTCAGCTACATTCTGTTTCCACTGATCATTCTTGAGATGTTTCAGCAGCTTCATTGGAGTTCACCTGTGGTAAATTCAGTTGATTGGACATGAAAAGGCATACACCTGTCTATATAAGGTCCCAGCGTTGATAGTGTATGTCAAAGCACAAACCAAGCATGAAGACAAAGGAATTGTCTGTAGACCTCCAAGACAGGATTGTCTCGAGGCACAAGGCTGGGGAAGATTACAGAAACATTTCTGCTGCTCTGAAAGTTCCAATGAGCACAGCGGCCTCCATCATCCGTAAGTGGAAGATGTTTGGAACCACCAAGACTCTTCTTAAAGCTGGCCGGCCATCTAAGCTGAGTTATCGGGGAAAGGGGCCTTAGTCAGGGAGGTGATCAATGGTCACACTGTCTGAGCTCCAGCGTTCTTCTGTGGAGAGAGAAGAACCTTACAGAAGGACAACCATCTGTGCAGCAATCCACCAATCAGACCTGTATGGTAGAGTGGCCAGACGGAAGCCACTCCCCTCCTGGAATTTGCCAAAAGGCATCTGAAGGACTCTCAGACCATCAGAAACTAAACTCTCTGGTCTGATGAGACTAAAATTGAACTCTATGGGGTGAATGCCAGGCGTTACGTTTGGAGAAAACTAGGCTCCGCTCATCACCAGGCTAATACCATCCCTACAGTGAAGCATGGTGGTGGCAGCATCATGCTGTGGGGATGTTTTTCAGCAGCAGGAACTGGAAGACTAGTCAGGATAGAAGGAAAGAAGAATGCAGCAATTCAGACATCCTGACATCCTGAATGAAAATCTGCTTCAAAGTGCTCTTGACCTCAGACTGGGGGGACGGTTCATCTTCCAGCAGGACAATGACCCAAAGCACACCGCCAAAATATCAATGGAGTGGCTTCACAACAACTTGTGAATGTCCTTGAGTGGCCCAGCCAGAGCCCAGACCTAAACCCTTTTGAACATCTCTGGAGAGATCTGAAAATGGGTGTACACCATCGCTTCTCATCCAACCTGATAGAGCTTGAGAGGAACTACAAAGAGGAATGGTATTGTGTGTAGAATTTTGAGAAAATAAATGAATTTAATTCATTTTGGAAGAAGGCTGTAACATTAAAAAAATGTGGAAAAAGTGAAGCGCTATCAATACTTTCCGGTTGCACTGTATGTTTTTTTACATGTTATCAAAGACTAAAAAAAAAATAAAAAATAGGCCAACATTATCTACAGCAGCAAAAGACCCTCCACATCAAAAGCTACTGGTCAGCTCACGATTCAGCAAACATCTGCAAAACAAATTGCTTATACTTATGCCTTTACCAGAAATCAGTGTTTTTAAAACTAATGAAGATACTACTATTTAATTCAATTATTATTTAGACTGGCATGTTTACTGTTCCAAAATATTTTAAATGTTTCTTAAAATATAACATATTGTGTTTAATTGGAAAAAAGTAGCTGTTTTTTTTACCCAGAGATTTAAAAGAACATATTTTAGGGCAGTAATACCATAAAACTGTGATATATTTATCTAAGGTTATCATACCATCAGAATCGTATACCTGCCTATGCCTAGCCAGTTATTAAAAGCATTCAGTCAGAGTTTTCATTTAGTAGCCTAATCTAAATTTAAGTAAAAAATATTTAGTGCAGCCCTCATTATTTTATTATTTTTATTCAGTTGGCCTATATTGTTTTTCTATGTTTTTGGAAACACTGCTGTGCATGAAAATTTGAGCATATTTCCAGGTTCTGTTGTCAATTCTGTATGTTGTTGTTTGCGCATCTTAAAATAAATCAATATTTAAAAATGCAATATTTAATGTGTCAGACACAAAATAAACACGTCAATTCATTTATATTAATCTGATTCCTTAACAGTTAATATTAGTATAACGAGCAGCAGTTGTCATTTGGGTAAATTAACCATTTGAGCATGCTTAGTTTGGGTTATGTTGTGTCATTAAACTGTACATTTCTATTCTGTTATCTCAGCAGTAGTACAATGGTTTTATTTTTTTTCTTCTGCATTTTAAATCTGCTTTAGTTTTTTTTTTTTTTTTTTTTTTTTTTGGCTTTGTGACAAATTGCTTATTTTATCACTAGATTGGTCTACGCTGATGGTCTGCTGACCATTTTGCTGAGCTGAAGGGATCCTCCTGTCAGACAACCTCTCCAAAGTACAATAGGACTAGTAAGTAAAATCTCAAACATACACTACTGTTTCATAGGTTTTGGGTTGGTATGGTAAAGTCTCTTCTGACAGCGTTACCTTTGTTTATTTAATTAATACAGTCAAACAATAATCTTGTAAAATTAATATAATGTATATAATTAATAGTGTCACATGATCCTTCAGAAAAAAATATTCCAATGTACTGATTCCCTCCTCAAGCTGGTTATCTTAAATATAAAACATTTAAAATAAACTTAATATTTTTCAGGATTCTTGATGTATGAAAAGTTTATTTTTAAAAGCATAGTATTTATTTGAAACAAAAATGTTTGCTCTTTGATGATTGATAACAATCAGTCATGTTTTTTTTTTTACTTTTAGCAAGAAAGAATTTGTGCAAAAAAGTATTCTCACTAAGCGTTGTCCAAGCATGTTCCTACACGTTATTTAAGTTTTCAAATAAGCCTAAAAGACTTGATTTTCTGCATCAGGTGCATTTAATTAGAGAGTTGAATCTATAATGCATCTCCGGCAAATGGATATCCAGGTGCATTAAATATCATGTAACCCTTAAAGCATTATTAAACAGAATATCTTTTTTTATTTGTTACATGTACAAGCAGTGCAGAATTATTAGGCAAATGAGTATTTTGACCACATAATCCTCTTTATGCATGTTGTCTTACTCCAAGCTGTATAGGCTGGAAAGCCTACTACCAATTAAGCATATTAGGTGATGTGCATCTCTGTAATGAGAAGGGGTGTGGTCTAATGACATCAACACCCTATATCAGGTGTGCATAATTATTAGGCAACTTCCTTTCCTTTGGCAAAATGGGTCAAAAGAAGGACTTGACAGGCTCCGAAAAGTCAAAAATAGTGAGATATCTTGCAGAGGGATGCAGCACTCTGAAAATTGCCAAGCTTCTAAAGCGTGATCATCCAACAATCAAGCGTTTCATTCAAAATAGTCAACGGGGTCGCAAGAAGCGTGTGGAAAAACCAAGGCGCAAAATAACTGCCCATGAACTGAGAAAAGTCAAGCGTGCAGCTGCCAAGATGCCACTTGCCACCAGTTTTGCCATATTTCAGAGCTGCAACATCACTGGAGTGCCCAAAAGCACAAGGTGTGCAATACTCAGAGACATGGCCAAGGTAAGAAAGGCTGAAAAACGACCACCACTGAACAAGACACACAAACTGAAACGTCAAGACTGGGCCAAGAAATATCCCAAGACTGATTTTTCTAAGGTTTTATGGACTGATGAAATGAGAGTGAGTCTTGAAAGGCCCGTGGCTGAATCGGTAAAGGGCAGAGAGCTCCAGTCCGACTCAGACGCCAGCAAGGTGGAGGTGGAGTACTGGTTTGGGCTGGTATCATCAAAGATGAGCCTGTGGGGCCTTTTCGGGTTGAGGATGGAGTCAAGCTCAACTCTCAGTCCTACTGCCAGTTTCTGGAAGACACCTTCTTCAAGCAGTGGTACAGGAAGAAGTCTGCATCCTTCAAGAAAAACATGATTTTCATGCAGGACAATGCTCCATCACACGCGTCCAAGTACTCCACAGCGTGGCTGGCAAGAAAGGGTCTAAAAGAAGAAAAATAATTAACATGGCCTCTATGTTCACCTGACTGAACCCCATAGAGAACCTGTGGTCCATCATCAAGATTTACAAAGAGGGAAAACAGGACACCTCTCTGAACAGTGTCTGGGAGGCTGTGGTTGCTGCTGCATGCAATGTTGATGGTGAACAGATCAAAACACTGACAGAATCCATGGATGGCAGGCTTTTGAGTGTCCTTGCAAAGAAAGGTGGCTATATTGGTCACTGATTTGTTTTTGAATGTCAGAAATGTATATTTGTGAATGTTGAGATGTTATATTGGTTTCACTGGTGAAAATAAATCATTGAAATGGGTATATATTTGTTTTTTAAGTTGCCTAATAATTATAGTCACCTGCACACACAGATATCCTCCTAAAATAGCTAAAACTAAAAACAAACTAAAAACTACTTCCAAAAATATTCAGCTTTGATATTAATGAGTTTTTTGGGTTCATTGAGAGCATGGTTGCTGTTCAATAATAAAATTAATCCTCAAAAATACAACTTGCCTAATAATTCTGCACTCCGTGTATATAGGCTATACATTTTTAGAATTTCATACGCTCACAAAAATCTGTCCTTTATGTTAGCTCATTCTTACAATTGATTTGTTTTTACAGTTACCCTGTCTGCAAGATCAAATAGTTTTTAGTCATTGTTTTGCAATATTAAAGAGAAAAGTAATGTTAAAATCACTACAAGGATTAAAGGGAATTGCACTTTTTTCCATTAAAAAAATCATAAATTATTTCTTCATATATGCTCCTCTATAGCCTACATATATGTAATGTGATATCTGAAGGTCGACATCTGTTTAGATACACATTTTTACTAACATAATGATACTAAAAAAAAAAAAAAAACATTCATTATGATTTCAAAGGGAATTTAACTTTCAAATGGCTTTTCTGGAAATTAAAGCTCAGGCACATTCTTTATGTTTACATTTAAATTAAATGACACATTTTAGCTAGGCATTTACATAACACATACTCCAGTTATATGTCATGAAACAAATATTTTTTGTCTAAGGTAATATGAACTGCTGCAATGCTAATCTGTCTCCTTTTGGTGTTTTGCTTTATTTTAGGGTTCCCACTCCAAGGTTTAGATTTGGCTACTGCAATCCCGCTTTGGGCCCAGCGTCACTTGTGAAGACTAAAGATGAAGACAACATACAAGAACACTTTAGATGATGGCGACACACTTTTTATTCCACCTATATATTGCCTTTCATGTGTAAGCAACATTTCACAAGATATACAAAATTAAACGACAGGTTATTTAATAAATATATTTATTTTTATTTTGTCTGTTTTCTCAGAACACTGTACACAATTTACAATCAGTTTTCTTTTTTAAATGTTTCCCAAATGATGTTTAACAGAGCAAGGAAATGTTCACAGTATGTCTGATAATATTTTTTCTTCTAGAGAATGTCTTATTTGTTTTATTTCGGCTAGAATAAAAGCAGTTTTTAATTTTTTTAAAAACATTTTAAGGTCAATATTATTTGCCCCTTTAAGCTATTTTTTTCCCGATAATCTACAGAAACACCATCATTATACAGTAACTTGCCTAATTACCCTAACCTGCCTAGTTAACCTAATTAACCTAGTTAAGCCTTTAAATGTCACTTTAAGCTGTATAGAAGTGTCTTGAAAAATATCTAGTAAAATATTATTTACTGTCATCATGGCAAAGATAAAATAAATCAGTTATTAGAGATGAGTTATTAAAACTATTATGTTTAGAAATGTGTTTTCAAGAAATCTGAAGAAATTGGGGAAAAAATAAACAGGGGGGCTAAAACTAATATAATTTATATATATATATATATATATATATATATATATATATATATATATATATATATATATATATATATATATATATATATAATGACAAAATCTATTTTGTGTCATGCATCAGAGTTTTCTTGAAAAATTAACTGGTTATCCTCGAGAAAGTATTGTTATTTTATATTATGTGTTATTAGTTCAGAGGAGATTGCAAATTGTTGAATGACATTTATAAAAATGTTTTTTAACAGGACACATGACTACAGACTTTAATAAGATTTTATCAGAAAATTATTTTAATTTGTAGGATTTTATTTACTACTGTAAATATAGTTTGCTTTGTATTTATTTTGTGTTTGTGTACTCTTTTAACTCTCTGAAGAAAATCTTTTAGATACTGAACACATGACTGGTATTATCTTATATTTTAAAGTTATAATCTTGGAAAACATGCATTTTCTTTAACACTATTTTAGAAATTATAAACATTAAGAAATGTGCTTACACAAGTTGTGTTTTTTACTATAGTAAAACTGTAGCCACCATGAGTGTACATGTTTTGAAGTACTTGTAAAAATTACTATGGTTCTAATGTAAATGCTGTAATGAATTTTGTATTTAAAATCTTTATTGCAACAGTAATTCAGCCATAGTTATAGTAAAACTGTTTGATTTTGTTTTAAACGTGGTAAAGCATGGTTATGTGTGATACAAGTATGTTCATCTATTTGTATGTTTGTGAAAATATTAATAAATCTTCAACTGTTATTGAGAGTGGTGCGTCATTTTTATTATAAACCAGCAGCAGCTGCAGCTGGTGTTCCATAAGTATGAGCAAAACGCCGATGGAATTTTGAAAATCGGCACGACGTCGGCCCAATGTATGTGTGCTGTCTGGGTGTTAACTTGGTCCAAAGTTGATAGTATATTGTTGTAATCTTCTTGGTTTCTATATCATGCGGGTTACACGTGCAGTGGAGGTGTGTCTTCAGCATGGAGCTGCGGAGGGCCTAGAGCATGGAGCTGCGGAGGGCCTGGAGCATGGAGCTGCGGAAGGCCTGGAGCATGGAGCTGGAGTAGGTCTGGAGCGTGGAGCTGCAGTAGGTTTGGGGGCTTTGGTTCAGCAGTCACAGGCGGGTCATGCAACCACAGAGGGTCAGGAGGCTCTGATTCAGCAGGTATAGACAGTTCAGATGACCCCAGTTGGTCAGGGGGTTTAGGATCAGGAAACACTGGCAGTTTGTATAACCCCAGTGGGTCAGGAGGCTTTAGTTCAGGAAACACTAGCAGTTCATCTAACTCCAGTGGTTCAGGCGGCACTAACAGTTCATTTAACCCCAGTATTAGATAGTTGTCACAAACAGGGCATGAACCTAGGTCTTTGGTGTAGTTTTTGGCAACATGTACCACTGAGCCACAGGGGCAGAAATAATAAAATAATTCTGACTAGAAAAAAACTTGTAGGGTCTCATACTTGAACAATATGCACAAGATTCAACTATTTTTTTTGACACCTTTTGGAGTAAGATAAGCATGACATTAAACTTTTCCTTTTGACAACTTGGAGTAAAAACGTTGAACTGAACATGTGGCTACGAGTGGCGCAGTTAATTCTCCCTACTTGCATTCCTGCACATTAAATAGCCATCTTTATCATGGCATGGCCCTGTGTGATGTATAACAGTGACTTAATAAGTCTGCAGTTCCTCCAGCCAACGAGCCATCTAGTTTCATTAGTCACTGTAGTGATGCATGGTCTGAGTGCACATTGAAGTGCTGACCGTACAATTAGTACTTTAAATGTTTAATGGCAGACATTGTGGCCAACATCTCTCATTGTGTAATGCAGTATCTCTTTACAGCTTGATCAGTGCCTTGTTGAGGTAGGCCACTACTCTCTGTACCTCAGACCAAACTTGGGACAAGACTGCCCTCATTTTACCAATGGGTGTATACATCAGGGCCTGTTACAGAGTATGGAAAGTTCCTTGACTGCTCTCTGACCAGACAAAACACTTATCCATCTGCAGCAGCTTGTACAAGGGAGCAGCAAGACAGGAAACACCTCTTAGAAATGTTCTATGATGCCAGGCTTAAAAAAAGCTTTTTTTTTTTTTTTTTGACTCGCTGAAATGGTCCACTCCTTTATAGCCCTCACCTTGCCCTCCACAGTGCGCATGCCTTGACCATCAATACGATGACCTAAAAAGGTCATTAGTCTCTTCAGAAGTTGGTGCATATCAGGATGTTACAGGCCTAATTCTCTCAGCAATGTTCTCAAGGCTGTGATTCCAGAATAAAATGAGTTCCCATTTGCCAAGGTGTCACTGAGGAACACCAGACACTGCTGCTATAGAATGTCCTCTCCATAAGGTGCTCAAAAGTTGCTGGCACATTGCAAAGGTCAAACCAAATAATATTCAATTGCCACTTTTCACCTGTGGAAAATACATTTTGGGTTAAGCTTCTGGTGCCAGCAAAACTTGCCAGTATCCACTAGTGATAAAAACCTTCAAGACCGTTCCACCCAATCCAGGCATTTGTCAACATAGGGCAGAGGGTATGAATCTTTTCGGGTCACTGCATTTACTTTCCAGTAATTGATACAAAATCATCACTCACCTCAGAATATAATATAAATTATTAAAAACCGATTAAATTGTGTGAAATAGCTTTTCAAAAAATGAAAAAGAAAAGAAAGACACAGTGCGATCTGTTAGACATGAGTGTCTAAATGAGACAATGTTTACTAAATGAGTGATGCTCATTTAGTTAAGGCACAGCTAAACAGTTTTGTTTCGAGTCCTAATTTAAACGTGCCTGATGTTGGAGCACATTTGATCATTTCTGGAAGCTGATTCCAGCAGTGAGGGGCATGGTGGCTAAAGGCGGATTCACCCTGCTTTGACTGAACCCTTGGAATTTCTAGTTTATTTGGTCCTAAAGATCTGAGTGATCTGTTATGTTTGTATTCAGTGAGCATATCTGTAATGTATTGAGGTCCTAGGCCATAGGTCTCAAACTCGATTTCTGAAGGGCCGCAGCTCTGCACAGTTTTGCTCCAACTCTGATCAAACACAGCTGATCCAACTAGTAAAGGTATTCATGAATCTTTTGAACACCTCGATTAATTGGATCAGGTGTGTTTGATAGGGTTGAAGCAAAACTGTGCAGAGCTGCAGCCCTCCAGGAATTGAGTTTGAGACCTATGTCCTAGGCCATTTAGTGATTTATAGACAAGTATTAATACTTTAAAACCTATTCTAAATGTAACTGGGAGAGAGTGTAAAGACCTGAGAACAAGTATGATGTGCTCTGATTTTCTGGTTCTGGTCAGAATCCTGGCAGCAGTGTTCTGGATGAGCTGCAACTGTCTGACTGTCTTTTTGGGAAGGCCAGTGAGGAGGCTGTTACAGTAATCCACCTTGTTGGTAATAAAAGCATGAACAAGTTTCTCTCAAGTCCTCACTGGAAACAAAGCATCTAATTCTTGCAATGTTTTTGAGATGATAGTATGCTGATTTAGTGACTGCTTTGACATTGTCAACTGAAACTCATATCTGACTCCAGAATAACACAAAGATTCTTAACCTTATTTTTTGAGATACTGTACACATTCACCTTGAAAACCTAATCTTTGTTCCCATATGCAATGACTTCAGTTTTCTCTTTGTTTAACTAAAGAAAGTTTTGGCACATCCAACTTTTAGTTTTATCAATGCATTGGCAGAGGGTGTCAATAAGACTGAAGTCCACAAGGTCCACAAGTCCCAAACCATGCAAGCCAGTGGCGACAGCGGCGAGGAACAAACTTCACTAACATGCGAAAGTGAAGGGGAAAAAAACTAGAGAGAAACCAGACTCAGTTGGTCACGACCATTTCTCTTCTAGGCGCCGGAGGCTGGAAAAAGCTGGATGTCCATCGTGGAGAAGCTGCAGGTGGGGGGTCACCGGCTGGTGTACAGGCTGGCCCTTCAGGATCAATGCGAAGACTCGTCTGTCACTGATGAGTGTGTATGAAATGAGCTATAGGGAATGAAGGGAGAGAGAGAGAGAGAGCACCCGCACAAAAAGATTTACAATATAGGTGGAATATGTAAATAATCTGGACGCCACACGTGAGAGAACACAAGCGCGAGTTACCAAGCTAGAACGTGAAAGCAAAAAATAAAGCAACAAGCGCGAGCAAAAATCTGAATGAAATACACACGTACAATATAAAGGGTGTAGTCAGGTGCGAGTAAGTAGATAAACTATGATGCACATCAGAGAAAACGGACATGAATCAACAAACAAACTGGAAATGAAAGCAAGAAAAGCAAGCAAGAGTCTGAATAATGAGTACAACGGTGAGCTGTTTACAAGTGAGCTACTACACTGTGACCATGGAAGAGATTTAAAATTAAAGAGCTAGTAATTAATTTGATCGATGGAGTTTTGTAGTGTTGATATGGGGTTGTTTTTCCCGCGATGCTGTCAGGGCCGATACAGCAAAGCTGTTTGTGTGCAGCAAGCATTCTTGTCGGCAGAGCTGTTCGAGAATTGGGGAATGGCAGACTTTGTATTTTATCATTTGAGTTCGTTCCCATTTAGACACATCGCCTATATCCGTGCTGCTGTGTTCGCACATGTTTAAAATCCTCCAGATTACCGGCAGGGCTAATGGTTGAAATAGACAGGGCAAGAGACCTGCTGTTCTGCTATCCACTGGGTCTGCATTCTGACCCGGGGATTGAGGAGGACAGAAGTCCTCCTCATTTATAGTGTTTATATAACAATATTATCTTTATAATGATATAAATTGTGGTTATGTGTGTATGAAATTACAAATAACATATGTAGCAGGACATTAAATTACTGTTTACTTCTTTGCATTTTAACTTTGTAAACTATAAAATCAATTATATCATCATGTCAGTTGGCTCATTTTTTTGTGAGCCAACTGACAACAGTTGTTCGCTCCCCTCTTTCTCCCCTGCTCTCCTGGCCACGCCCACTTCTCCCTCTGGTCGCAGCACTTTACGCCCATTATGATGCATTTTTGAAAAACTTCTGAGGTAGACTTGAACCGAAAGAGGGGGGTTTCATGGCCGTTTAAGTTGTGGTTGAGCCTCTCTGACATAGACACAACTTGGCAGATTGTATGAGCTGATTGCATTTCTGATATTATTGATATGATATTATTGATCTGATATCTATTATATATCTGATATTATTGATCTATAGCAGTGGTTCTCAACCATGTTCCTGGAGGACCACCAACACTTTATGTCCCTTTTTTCTGTGACACCCATTTCAGGTTTTTCAGTTTCTGCTAATAAACTGATGACCTGAATCAAGTGTGTTTGGCCCCTATTATGGGTTTTTGAAAATGACCTTTCATGCAGTGTGTAACAGCACTAAGTTAATGAAAACATCCAGCTGAGGTTTAAATCTAAAAGTGCAGCGTGTTTAAAACAATTGATTCTTTAGCAAAATATTTGACTCAGAGTCGAATAAACGAATCGAGTTGGGTTCGAATTTTTTGTTTGATCGCATTGACGTCGAAACGGTACATCACCAAATATGTACTTCCAGTTCCGTTAAAATGTGCACGTGCTTTCCCTCCACACACTAGCGGAGGTGGCGGGGTATCACGGGACTGATCATGACGCGAAGATGACAATCACTGACAGAGATTCGGCTGCGGGAAATAAAGGGTTAAAGTTCATTTTCACAACAATACCACAGTATAGCAGACCTAGTGCTGTGTTTGTTCCTGTCATTTTTCAGATTTTTGATACTATAACCTATGCTTCAACGCGGGATTCGCCAGCTGTTTGCTATTGAAGGAGCAGCAGAGACTATGGGACTTTGTCAGACTTTGTCAGTAACTTTTACAGTTCATATGGACCAGTTTCTCCTTCCTTCGGATCATAACATGTAAGTGTCATTAAAATTGTTGACTCGTTTTGTGTAGTTTGCAAAATATGTGTTTATTTGTGTGTTATAAGTTGTTGTCACAATCACCAGCAATCTTCTCTCCATAGATCACTGGTTAACATGCATTCTCACTATGGACTACAAATCCACCAGCTAATGGACTACAACTCCAAACATGCACTACTCTCACATCACACACAACCGGTTCCAGATCATCACTGATTACATCCCACAGCTGAATCTGTTTACAGCCTGTAACATTTTTAAGCGTATCCTTTGTCTAGTTTTACTGTGTGTTTACTGGTGGTGGGCAAAGTGAGGCTTCATGAAACACTAAAACAGTCGAAGCTTCAAAACGTTTAAAAACCCCACTCTACGGTGACACCTAGTGGTCATTTTTTAATCTACTGCACTGGAACAGCTTCAGCTAAGAACAGTTGAGCAAATTGAGGTATTAAAACCCCACTTTGTAGGATTAAACCATCAAGTGCTTTAGTGGAGAGGTTAGGGTTCCTGACTACCATGCGGGAAATGTGGGTTTGAATCCAGGCTGATACAGCTGTTTTGAAATGCTTTAATATCAGTTTGAATTGCTCTATTCTTGTATCGTTTTGTTTCAACATTGGTCTGACATCTGAACGAACACTTTGTGAATAAATATGTCTTGTTTTGGTCATAAAACAGGGCTGTTGCTAGATCAGACACGGTTGTGGCCAGAAGTTAACAAGAATTATTTAGATTATTCATTAAATTTCTATTTATTGTACTTTATAAATGTCTACCCAAAACCTAAACCCAACCATCACATTATTGTAAAAATAATAATTATTGTTTTACAATGTTACAAAAATGATGCTAAATTGATGGCGTATCAGCAGCACCCTATCTAGACTACACCATAAAACAGTACCAGCATTAAAATACATAAAGTCATGATTTCGGAGTATTTGTACAAGTCAGGATTTGAACCCAAAAGTCATTTAAAGCACAGTAACAATGTACACATGCACATGGACTACAAATCCACCAGCTAATGGACTACAACTCCAAACATGCACTACTCTCACATCACACACAACCGGTTCCAGATCATCACTGATTACATCCCACAGCTGAAGCTGCTCAAGAACTGATTACACACAGTACATAAACAGCACACACACTCACTCCAGTTGCCGAGTCTTGTTATCTGTTTACAGCCTGTAACATTTCTAAGCGTATCCTTTGTCTAGTTTTACCGTGTGTTTACCCTCGCCTTGTTATCCTGTTTATCCCTGCCTGCTGCCAGCCTTGTGACCATCTGCCTGCTATATTGACTACGATTCTGGATTTCCCTCATACGTCTGTTTGCTCCTGTATTGATCATTGCTTGCCTGACCATCCCTTTAATAAAAAACCTGCATTTGGATCCGCATCCTGTTGTCAACGTCTTACCCTTGGTTACAGAAGACTCGGCCAAAACATGGATCCCACGGGTGTCAAGATCATGCGTCTCCATCAGGAAGCCCGGCCAATAGAAGAGTATGTGGAGGAATTCATTGAACTGGCTCATTCAGCCTCTTGGGACGAGGTATGTTTGATGATGTTTTTCCGTGGCGGTTTAGCTGAGCCACTATATTCATGCATGCCATTTCCTGAACCCCACTGGACAATAGAGTTTTATATTGACCTTGTACTAAAACTCAGTGGGTCCCCCTTCACCGTAGGCGAGGTGGAGGATACACCTAAATGTTTTTTGGGGGGGGCAATAGACAGCAAGACCCGCCGGCAACAGGGCTTGCTGTTCCCTCTAGTAACACAATTATGCTGGCATCTCCTATACTCCTGTCCCCTGTTCACCAGCCTAGACTACAGCCTGCTAACAAGATGGCTGCCGCCAGTTCTCCATGTCACAAAATGGCCACTTTCAGTCCTCATGTTCACAAAATGGCCACCTCCAGTTCTCCAGCACACAAAATGGCCACTTCCAGTCCTCCAGCTAACAAGATGGCCACCTCCAGTTGCAAAATGACCGCCTCCAGTCCTTTAGCTGACAAAATGGCTGCCTCCAGTCCTCCAGTTGACAAAATGGCTGCTTCCAGTCCTAAAGCTCACAAGATGGCTTCAGTCCTCCAGCTCACAAAATGGCTACTTCCAGTCCTCCAGCTAACAAGATGGCCACCTCTAGTCCTCCAGTTAACAAAATGGCCACTTCCAGTCCTCCAGTTCACAAAGTGGCCATCACCAGCCCTGCAGCTCACGCATGGGTAAGCGCCAATCTGCCACCAGCTCACAAGATGGCTTCCTGTTCCAAGTCCGTTCCTGTTATAGTTCCAATCCAAGTTCCTGTTCCTAAAATGCCATCACCTGAGCCACCAGAACGACCACCACAACCTGAGTTGCCAAAGCTGCTGCCACCATCAGAGCTGTCGCTGCCAGAACTGCCAGATCCTCAGTCACTGCCAGAGCTGCCAGACCCTCAGTCACTGCCAGAGCTGCCAGACCCTCAGTCACTGCCAGATCCTCAGTCACTGCCAGATCCTCAGTCACTGCCAGAGCTGCCAGACCCTCAGTCACTGCCAGAGCTGCCAGATCCTCAGTCACTGCCAGACCCTCAGTCACTGCCAGAGCTGCCAGACCCTCAGTCACTGCCAGAGCTGCCAGACCCTCAGTCACTGTCAGAGCTGCCAGATCCTCAGTCACTGCCAGAGCTGCCACATCCTCAGTCACTGCCAGATCCTCAGTCACTGCCAGAGCTGCCAGATCCTCAGTCACTGCCAGAGCTGCCAGAGTCGCCGCCGCCAGAGCTGCCAGAGCCATTGACGCCGCCAGAACCCTTTGTATTCCCCGAATGGCGGAAGCCAGATACCTCTGAATTCCCCGAATGGCGGGCACCACATACCTCTGAATCCCTCGAATGGCGGGCGCCCGAAACCTCTGAATTCCCCGAATGGCGGGCGCCCGAAACCTCTGAATTCATCGAATGGCGGGCGCCAGATATCTCTGAATCCATCGAATGGCGGGCGCCAGATATCTCTGAATCCCTCGAATGGCGGGCGCCAGATACCTCTGAATCCCTCGAATGGCGGGCGCCAGAAACCTCTGAATTCACTGAATGGCGGGCGCCAGAATCCCTCGAATGGCGAGCATCAGAGACCTCTGAATTCACCAAATGGCGGGCGCTAGACCCACTTGAATCCCCCGAAGGGTGGGCGCCAGACCCACTTGAATCCCCCGAAGTGGGGGGGGGGGGTTGGGGGGGCGCCAGATCCTCCTGAATTACCCGAATGGCGGGCGGGGCGCCAGATCCTTTTGAATCCCTCGAAGGGCCAGGGGTACGAGACCCACCTGAGTCCCACAAAAGGCCAGAGCAGTCACCTGAGTCCCACGAAAGGCCAGAGCAGTCACCTGAGTCCCACGAAAGGCCAGAGCAGTCACCTGAGTCCCATGAAAGGCCAGAGCAGTCACCTGAGTCGCACGAAAGGTCAGAGCTGCCACCTGAGTCTCACGAAAGGTCAGAGCCGTCACCTGAGTTCCACGAAAGGCCAGAGCCATCACTCGAGTTCCACAAAGGACCAGAATTACCACCTGAGTCTCAGAAAGGGCTGCCAGAGCCGTGTGATTTGCCAGAGTCGTGCGACGTGCTAGAGACATGTGATTTCCCAGTACCGCCAGAGCCGTGTGACGTCCCAAAGCCGCCGAAACCATATAAACATCCAGTGGTCCTTGAACCTAAGCCTCCTGACCCACTGGGGTTATATGAACTGCCAGTGCTCTTTGAACCTAAGCCTCCTGACCCACTGGGGTTATATGAACTGCCTGTGCCTGCTGAACCTAAGCCTCATGACCCATGGGGGTTATATGAACTGCCTGTGCCTGCTGAACCTAAGCCCCCAGACCAACTTCAGCCCCACGCTCCAGGCCCTTCGCAGCTTCACTCTTCAGGCCTTCCGCAGCTCCATGCTCCAGGCCCTCCGCAGCTCCACGCTTCAGGCCCTCCGCCACTCCACACTTCAGGCCTTCCGCAGCTCCATGCTCCAGGTCTTCCGCAGCTCCACGCTCCAGGCCTTCATCAACTCCAAAATCCAGACCTCATGCAGCTCCATGCTCAAAGTACACCTTCGCTGCATGGTCCTGGCCCTCCATCCCTCCCCCTGTTCCGCCTCCGCTCCACCTCCCGCCTGAACTATGGTAGGAGCGTCTGGAAGCCACTCCTTAGAGGGGGGGCTCTGTCACAATCACCAGCAAATCTCCATAAATCGCTGGTTAACATGCATTCTCACTATGGACTACAAATCAACCAGCTAATGGACTACAACTCCAAACATGCACTACTCTCACATCACACACAACCGGTTCCAGATCATCACTGATTACATCCCACAGCTGAAGCTGCTCAAGAACTGATTACACACAGTACATAAACAGCACACACACTCACTCCAGTTGCCGAGTCTTGCTATCTGTTTACAGCCTGTAACATTTCTAAGCTTATCCTTTGTCTAGTTTTACCGTGTGTTTACCCTCGCCTTGTTATCCTGTTTATCCCTGCCTGCTGCCAGCCTTGTGACCATCTGCCTGCTATATTGACTACGATTCTGGATTTCCCTCATACGTCTGTTTGCTCCTGTATTGATCATTGCTTGCCTGACCATCCCTTTAATAAAAAACCTGCATTTGGATCCGCATCCTGTTGTCAGCGTCTTACCCTTGGTTACAGATGTAATCGCCCCCGTAATCGTCAATTTTCAAAATAGTTCAACTTTTGCCACTGTGTGGATTAATACTGAATGTGTGACGTTGTTATTACTTGAAGTTAGGTTTAAGAGTAGAGCAATATGCTGGTCTTTAACTACATTGCCTTATTGCATTCCTGCATTGGGCTCTTACATACTCTGGCTGCTATTTTATTGCCGTGGTGGGCATATCTCTCTGTCTCGTGCTGAACGCAGTCGACCAATCGCAACAGACTGGTTCATCGGACCAATCACCGCAGATTAGCTTCACATTAAGAAGGGGTTTGGGAACAAATTAATCGCTGAGATAATTAGGTAAAACACATATTATAAGAACAATGAAAGTTTTTTTTTACCTTGCACACATATCAGCTTGTTGTTGTTTAGGGGGAGACCCCTAAAACCAAAATATGACCTTTTTAATGCAAACTAGGGGTTCTTTAAGGAAACATGCAAAATGTGCAGAGCTGGTGGTCTTCCAGAAACATGGTTGAGAAACACTGCTCTATAATACCAGGTTGTTGCATCTTTATTAGTGCCTGCTCTGCAGCATTTTTTTGACCTAAGGGCATGTGTCTGGGCTGTTGTCGAATGGGCACACCATCTCATGTGTCAGTGTCATGCTGCACCATGCTGCAAGTTTCTTCCAATTCCCCTTCATCACATGCAAAACAGTCCTGAAATTCCATTAAGAGCTGCCACAACTGTTGCTGCTGCTGCACATCCAGGTCCCTGGAGCTCCTTTGCATTTTATCCCGCAGAGCAGCTATTCTCTCCTCCTCTCCAGGATGAGGCTCAGCATTTCCTTGCTTATCTACAGTTAGTAATGACTGCATAGTCAGGGCAGCCACAGGTATGATTGATATATGAATATTTACTTCTGCCCTTAACATTTTTCTGCCATCTTTTGGTGGGTGTATGGTGTACAGGTGTAGCTTGATGGAGGCACAGCCAATCCACAAATCAACTCTGTAATCTCCTCCACCCATTAAGGCTTTTTAGGACTTTTTTAGGATGCATTGTCACCTTAACTGCCATTTCCCTCTCCAGTGCCAGCTTCATGGTCTGTGATGACCGTGTAACACAGAATGGAGTAAATTGGAAACACTGTCCAAAATGGCATCTCAATGCTCCAACCAGTGCATCATAATCAGCCCTCTTGGCAATTTTTTGGCATATTTAATCAAATTGGCATGTCTCCACTATGAGACTTCCCATGAGGCACCCACCCTGCCATTACCTTTCTGATGTCCTGGTGCCTCTATTTTTACAGACTGAATTATCCATTTTTCCAGCAGAAGATAACACTTATTTAGCTAATGAGCACTCACTGCAATTCGAGTTACTGTAAGCTGTCTTAAATTATTTGACTTCTGACACCATTTTTAACACACTCAAGGCAGTAAGGACGTGGTATACATGCCAAAATGGGTGTTTATTAAGGCTGTTGTTGGCCACAGTAACGTCACGAGGAATGTCCCTTATAAAAATTACCTGCTGTATTTTATGTGGTAAACCATCAAATGTACAACACAAAAATTATGTGGTAATTGTGTAGTACTTTGTTGTCTTTTGGAACATTTTACCACAGGATTCTGTGTTGTACAGTATGTAATACTCCAGTAGTATTCTTGTGGTAGTGTGTGGTATCACTTTCATATGTCTGTAGTATTTACCACAGAATTCTGTTGTACATTATGTAATATTCCTGAGATATTCTTGTGGTAGTGTGTAGTATTACTTTCATATTTTGGTAGTGTTTACTGCAGGATTCTGTTGTACAGTATGTAATACTCCTGTGATATTCTTGTGGTAGAGTGTGTGGTATTACTTTCATATATTTTTGTGGTAGTGTGTGGTATTTCATATTTCTGTAGTATTTACCACAGGAGTCAGTTGTAGATTATGTAAGACTCCTGTAGTATTCTTGTACTAGTTTGTGGTGTCACTTTAATATTTCTGTAGTATTTACCACAGGATTCTGTTGTTCAGTGTGTAATACTCCTGTAGTATTCTTGTGGTAGTGCGTGGTATCACTTTAATATTTCTGTAGTATTTACCACAGGATTCTGTTGTTCAGTGTGTAATACTCCTGTAGTATTCTTGTTGTAGTCTTTGGTATCACTTTAACATTTCTATAGTATTTACCACAGGATTCTGTTGTTCAGTGTGTAATACTCCTGTAGTATTCTTGTAGTAGTGTGTGGTATCACTTTCATATTTCTGTAGAATTTACCACATGATTCTGTTGTAGAGTATTTAATACTCCTGTAGTATTTTTGTGGTAGTGTGTGGTATCACTTTCATATGTCTCTAGTATTTACCACAGGATTCTGTTGTAGAGTATGTAATACTCCTGTAGTATTCTTGTGGTATTGTATGGTTTCACTTTCATATTTCTGTAGTATTTACCACAGGATTCTGTTGTTCAGTATGTAATACTCAAGTAATATTCCTGTGGTAATGTATGGTATTACTTTAACATTTCTATAGTATATACCACAGGATTCTGTGTTGTACAGATTGTAATAATCCTGAAATATTCTTGTGGTAATGTGTCGTATTTCACTTTAACATTTCTATAGCATTCTATAGTATTAACATTTCTATAGTGTACAGATTATAATATTGCCCTGATAATCATACTAGGAATTTCCTGCAATAAATCCTGTAGTCTTAAGATTAAATGTAGACCAGTTTCTACTCAGCATTTTATAAATGATCCATAGAGGGTAAATTGGGTAAATAAAAAGGTAAATACTAGGTCATTTTAGACTGTGACAAACCATGAACACTTGTGATATTAGTTTTACATTTTATTTAAAATGCATCAGTGTTCACTAAGATATTTTTTGAAATTATAATAATCTCCCAGGACTGCTAAGCTTGTTGCGAGCTGCTTCCTTTAAAGACTGCGTTTCCACAAATGGCACATCTCACATTTCCTGCAAGGAAAAATTTGACAATTTAGTATGGTGCATTTGTAAGTTATAAGCACATCTCACATTTCTTGCAAGGAAAAAATTGACAATTTAGTATGGTGCATTTGTAAATTGTGAGGCTGATCAGCTGGATTGCATTGTGATAAAGAGTAGGCTATTTGATGCTTCTTTATATGCAATTATGCATATGAAATGGCAACTTTATCAGTTAGGTAATGTTGTGGTCACATCAGTTCAACCTTTAACAAAATGTCACAACTGGACTTGATTTGGTTGTTTTAAATGTGTGTAAAAAAAAAAAAAAACTTTTTATGTTGCTTGGGGTCAAACTGACTACTGAAAAGCAATGAGAAAAGTGAAAAAAATTATAAATTAAGATTAATTTGTCCATAAGAAATTTTAAACCCATTATAAATTTAGAAAGTTTTACATTTCTGCAAAGGCCTGGGTCTAGAGCACAAATAAAAGTTGGAAACAAAAACCTTCTGAATATTAAAATTTTAATATTTTCTTCTGCATGTCACACAACATGACAGTAAATAATTATAAATATTCCTTTAAGAAATAAGTAACGAGTTTAGCTTGCTGCATGAACACTTTAAATTCAGCTAAATGCAAATGCTGAGAATGTGTGACAGCCAGTTAAAAATGTTAAAAAAAAAAAAAAAAATATGCAGTAACCTGTGTCTGTGTTGCTATTCAGTAATGCAGATCGACTGTTATGCTGTTTACACAAATATGATGTCCAGTCATTGTCCTGATGTTCCAATGTCCCTTGGAGTTTGGCTCATAGTGTGATGATGACGCAGTTGGCTGGGGATCCATTTGCAGCTTTATTAACAGACGGCAGCAGAATACAAGGTAGGAAACGACAGGCTTGATTCAGTAGTGAGAGAACAGGCTAAGGTCGAGGCTGGCAGCTAACAGGCGGAGTCAGAAAGGCAGGCGGCAGGCAAACAGGGGTCGTGATCAGGCAGAGATAAACACGGGAAAAGCAAACCAGGATAAAAGCTTAGAAATGTTCGCAGAGCAAAACAAGACTTCGCATAGACTGATGGGTAAAGAGAGTCTATATAGTGTGTGTGATGGGTATCAGCTGTTGCTGAAATCAGTTCCTCGTGACTTGTATCAGTACTCAGGTGAGTGTTCCCTCTGGTGGTAAGGATAGGTTGGTGCGAGTGTCATACTCATAACAGAGCCCCCCCCCCTGCGAACGGCTCCTGACATGAGGAGGCTGACGGCGCCGGGGTCTTCCTGGGGGTCGAGGATGTGGCTTTTCCGGGTGAGATCGGTGGAACTGTTCTGTAAGTGAAGGGTCAAGGATATCTCCTGCAAGGACCCATGAACGTTCCTCTGGACCATATCCTTCCCAATCCACGAGATATTGGAGTATGTTGCCCCGGCGCCTGGAATCGAGCAGTTCTCGAACTGTGTATGCTTCTTGGCCATCGACCAGCAGGGGAGGAGGAAAGGAGCCAGATCCCCTCGTCTCTCGCTGTCCTCTCGGACCACTCGCCGGTTTCAGGAGGGATACATGAAACGTGGGGGAAATACGATAGTTAGTGGGTAACTCTAAACGAAATGAAACTGGTGTGATCTGTCTGAGGATTTTAAAAGGGCCCACATACCTGGGACTGAGTTTCTTGCAGGGTAGTCTTAGTCGAATGTCCCTAGTTGATAGCCAAAGCCATTGTCCTGGAGTGTAATCAGGTTGGCGCTGCCTGCGCCGGTTGGCTTGTCTCTCTTGAGTTCGGACAGCTCGTTGAAGGTGGGTGTGAGCACGGTTCCAGGTTTCCTCGCTGCGTTGCAGCCAAGCGGTAACTGATGGAAGATTGGATGGTTCTCCAGACCAGGGAAACAGTGGTGGTTGGTAGCCCAACGTGCACTTAAAGGGGGTTAATCCAGTAGAGGGTTTTTGCAGAGAGTTTTGGGCGTATTCTGCCCACATCAAATACCTGCTCCAGTCTGACTGATTCTGATGACAGTAGGTTCTAAGGAATCGGATTATCTCCTGATTTAAACGTTCTGTCTGCCCATTAGATTCCGGGTGATAGCCTGAAGTCAAACTGATGTTGATGTTCAGTTGCTTAAAGAACTCTGACCATACTCTGGAAGTAAATTGGGGTCCCCGATCAGACACTATGTCCTCAGGAAGTCCGTAAAACCGAAACACATTATTACACAGGAGTTCAGCGGTTTCAAAGGCCGTAGGGAGTTTGGTCAGGGGTATAAGTCGACAGGATTTCGAGAAACGGTCGATGATGGTGAAGATAGCGGTGTGTCCCTGAGAATTGGGAAGGTCGGTGACAAAGTCAACTGCAATATGGGACCAAGGACGTTGTGGTATGGGGAGAGGTTGTAGTAGGCCTGCAGGTAGATGTCTGGGAGTCTTTGACATGTCACATTCCGCACAATTTCTGATAAAGATGATAGTGTCGGTTGTCATGGTAGACCACCAAAATTGGTTCTTTAGTAGTTGCAGGGTGGCGGTCATCCCCGGGTGCCCGGAACTGGGAGTGCAGTGTATTAGCTGCAAAAGTTGGTCACGATAGTTTTCCGGTACATATGTTAGGGCAGGCGGGCATTCAGCTGGAGGTGGTGTATCGAGATTGGTCTGTTGAATCTGAGTCATTATATCCCACTGTACAGGCGCAATCAGGAGGATGGTGGGAATGACCGTCTCCTCTGGCTGAAAGCTACTTAGGTGATCATTTTGGCATGATAGAGCATCGGCTTTGGTATTCTTGGTACCTGGTCTGTAGGTTACAGTGAACTGGAAGCGGGTGAAAAACATTGCCCATCTCGCCTGCCTGGGATTCAACCGTTTGGCGGATTTGAGATATTCTAAGTTCTTGTGGTCAGTGAGAACAGTAAACGGGAAGTTAGCCCCCTCCAACCAATGTCTCCACTCCTCTAATGCTGCTTTGATGGCTAAGAGTTCCCGATCTCCAACATCATAGTTTTGTTCAGTTGGGGTGAGCTTCTTAGAATAATATGCACAGGGGAACATCTTGGGGGGAGTACCTTGACGTTGAGACAGTATTGCTCCGATGCCCGTATTAGAAGCATCTACCTCCACAATGAAAGGTCTGTCGGGATCCGGGTGATGAAGGATGGGTGCTGTGGTGAACCTAGCTTTCAGATCCTGAAAAGCCTGTCTTGCTTCGGTTGACCACATAAGGGTTGTTCTGGAATTTCTGGTCATGGAGGTGAGTGGCGCAGCGATGCTACTGAATCCTCGAATGAATCGTCTATAAAAATTTGCAAAACCCAAAAATCGCTGTAATTCTTTGACTGACCTAGGAAGAGGCCACTCTACCACTGCCCTGACTTTCTGTTCATCCATGGCAACTCCCTCCTGGCTGATAATGTACCCCAAGAAGGTAGTGGAGGTTTTGGTAAATTCACATTTTTCTGCCTTAGCATAGAGGTGATGTTGAGTAAGGCGTTCCAGTACCGACCTCTCCTGACTCACATGTTCCTCTCTTGTGTTGGAGTAAATCAGAATGTCATCGATGTATACAACCAGCCAGCGACCTAGCATGTCTCTAAAAACGCGGTTTTCCATTCGTCCCCGCCCCTGATACGGATGAGGTTGTAGGCACTACGTAGATCCAATTTAGTGAAATATTTAGCTCTGCACAGCTGTTCTAGGGCAGTGGGAACCAAAGGTAATGGATAAAGCGCAGGTTGTTGATTGACGAACATGGAGCATTGTAACAAAAACCCCTTGCATTTAGCTGCGTCACTGTCAAATTTTTCAGGAAACGCTAGCCTGGGGCTTACCGTGGAAGTTGGGGGTGACAGGGGTGCAGCAATGTTCATAACTGGTGCAGCAGCGCCCTCTGGTGGTGACAGGCGTAATCCCTGTAGAAGTTTGACCACTTCATCTGTGAGTGACGTCAGGTGGGTGAGTTGTTGCTGGTGAATGACGAGCTGGTTAGCTTGAGCGGATAGCTCTGTAGTGATCTGCATGAACGCTGCTGGATCGCTTTGTGGCGAAGTCTTCTGTGATGATGACGCAGTTGGCTGGGGATCCATTTGCAGCTTTATTAACAGACGGCAGCAGAATACAAGGTAGGAAACGACAGGCTTGATTCAGTAGTCAGAGAACAGGCTAAGGTCGGGCTAGGTATAAAGGCAGGCGGCAGGCAAACAGGGGTCGTGATCAGGCAGAGATAAACACGGGAAAAGCAAACCAGGATAAACTCTTAGAAATGTTTGCAGAGCAAAACAAGACTTCGCATAGACTGATGGGTAAAGAGAGTATATATAGTGTGTGTGATGGGTATCAGCTGTTGCTGAAATCAGTTCCTCGTGAATGGGCTGATGGGTAATGTATTTCGTATTTGTATCAGTACTCAGGTGAGTGTTCCCTCTGGTGGTAAGGATAGGGCGGTGCGAGTGTCATACTCATAACACATAGCTGTCCACACATCTGCTTGCAGGGATGTGTAGAGACCTTTTAAGGGGCAGGGGCTCAAATGGAAAAAAAGGGCACTTTTTATTAAATAATAGTAATAATTGTAGTTTAATAAAAAAATCGGTAACACTTTATAATAACTACACACTATGAATCATTTATTATGCATTTGCATATAGTGAATTCATTATCTGTTAAGCATTAACTCTACATTAATAGATGTTAGTAAGCAGTTTATAACTGCAGCTACAAATGCTCTTTTCTTGACTTATGAGCACATTTATAATGTGCTTAATAACTGTACTTTCATACTTTGTAAATGATTGATTTTTCATGACTAAATTAAGTATTGCATTATTTACAAACCATTTGTATTTAAGAGAAGTTGGGGATATTAAAGATCATTCAGAATAAGTTAGTAAATGATTAATAAACTATTGAAGTGAATGTTATATATCTTATTATTCAGGCATGTAGTAATTGTTACTATGCATGTTAATAAATGCTTTAATAGCACAACTTCATGCAGTTTTGTGACCTAATCTAAAGTGAGGAATATTTATGCTTTATAAATCCCTTATAAATGGCAATTAAAGGCTCAGTATCAAATGAACAATACATCTTTGCAATCTTATCTTAAAGGTAAAATTACTGTAAAGTTTAAACATTGCTGAATAACAGGAGTGTCAAAAATTGGATAAAACAACAATATAATAATTTAACAATATAATAGGATGCGACATTTCAATGGTATTTAGTGATGTTTAAACTGTGCAGTAATTTAATTTTACATAAGATTGCAAAGATTTATTTTTCATTTTGATACAGTTTCATTTGTGTATATTCAAATAAATAGAAATGAATACATTTTTTTCCTGTTTAGAATTTAACTGAGTCTTTAATTGTCATTTATAAGGGATTTATAAAGCATAAATAGTCCTCACTTTAGATTAGGTCACAAAGCTAATGTTTAATAAATGGTTCATAGTGTGTAGTTATTATAAAGTGTTACCGACTTTTCTCTTAAATCGGTTTAAGAACATTTAAGAGTTGTTTTATAAACAAATATTCCATACAAACAAGCAATTCAGGAATAACCTAAATCAGAAAACACTAGAGCAATAAAAACTCTAACAGTTGTGTACTAACTTAACACATACATTAAACATGGCAGATCAAACAAACCTGAAAAACTGGCAGTCACTGTATGTTAAATCTTACTGACTTCAGTCCGTATTTAGACATCACGCCATTCATGATCTGAAAGTTCCTGAATTAAGGTAAGAACTCTTGAGTTCACATGAAGACGGGCTGTGTTTGTCTTCTCCACTTTAGTGCCTTTCTCTGGGTTGATAGAGAAGAAACACCTGGGCAAAGAAGAGAAAAAATTAATTGTATTAATGATAAAAAAATTCTTATTTTTTTTGGGAAATTACCTTTTTAATTGAAATTATAGTGAAATGTATCAACCTATACATATGAACCAGGGAAAATAAAAAGAAAACTTTGCATTTGCAACTAAAGTCTTCATAAAAAGTCACTGCATCAGTTAAAAAAAAGCCTATACAAAAACACATACCTCTGCAAAAACTCCAAGGTTGATGCCAGCTTTGATGGGTAATGGATGTTGAAGCAATAATAGCTCCCGAACATCATGCACAGGGCGGAAACGAAAGAGGGGATGTTGTCATGTACAACATTTCGATCCACACACAGCATGAAACGCTTCGATGAAAAGCAGGACTGGCCTAAAAAAAAGTTTCATAAAAGTTAAATTTGGTATTTAATTATTCATTCATTCATTCATTTTCTTGTCGGCTTTGTCCCTTGCGGGGTCGCCACAGCGGAATGAACCGCCAACTTATCCAGCACGATTTTACGCAGCGGATGCCCTTCCAGCCGCAACCCATCTCTGGGAACGGTATTTAATTATAATACCATAAAAGTAAAAAATACAAATTTAAAAACCTGAATTTTTATATGCTGTTAAAAAATTTTGAATTTGAATTTCTTAACTTGAATATTGAACATCTGAAATTTTTTGTGTTCTAAATTCATAGACTGCAGATATCCAGTTTGTAAAAGTACAGTTTCAAATTTTCAAGATGCAGAAATTCAGAACATCAAATTCAATTTCCTAAAGTTCAAAAGCAGAAATTCAGATTCAGCAGAAAGTAGATCAGAGGTCATCAACAGGGAAGAGTAGACAATCAACGAAAAGTCAAACTAGGAATCACTCACCACGAGGTTGGGGGGGGGGGGGGGGGGGGGGGGGTCTAGAAATAGGTAAAAATAAATGTTTTTTATCTACATATAGCCTAATGTAAAATTAAACTCATATGTATTTTAGCTTTAAGTATGGGGAAGGCTGCTTTCAGTTTAGGGTTACATAAAACAAACATTTTGTTGAAAACTCATCAAGTGCTTTCCCTGTACTCTATTCACAACAATATAGACTTTAACACCTCTTATGTTGTTACCATTTGAAACGTTTGAAAAGTTTTAAGCACTTAACAAATGAGGTTAAGAAGAAAACTCTTAGTGAGTCATTTATAGTGAGTCACTCAATTCATTATAAATGAGCCGATTTAAACGACTTTGAATGAACAATTCAGTGACAAAGATAGAGATTTGGCGCCACCTATTGGACATTTTGGTTTTAATGTATTTTAGCCAAAAAGAATGTAATATTTTTAAATGTATGGAAAAATCAGATCATTCAAATAAATATAAATGTAAGGTTAAATATGACATCTTAGATGTGAATAGATGATATTTAAAAGAGGCAGCATTTCAGTGCTGATAATAGGCTTCGGGCAAACATATGATTAAAATGTTCCTTAAAATACTATACTATATGCTATGCTGTACTATAACAAATAGCATCTTATTTAATTTGATGAAGAAGCATGTGCATGCACATGTGTCATTTACCACAGATGTAAAACGCAGGGACAGTTTGAAAATGCACCTGGAAAGAGCTTGAAAAGGCCAAAAATGTCAAATAAAATTGATTAACCAATAAGATGTAATTGAATTAAATATATGAATTTGGTTCACTGAAGCATGTATATATTTATTACACAAACTACTGAATATAGCTGACCCCCGATAGTAAGTTTGCAGAAGAATTGTGTCCTCCTGAGCCTCACATACACCAGTAAACTCACACAGCTCTGTGATTGGCCAAAATGCTGTTTGACTTTAGCTTTAACTTTTCGGTGATCGTCTACTATTCCCTGTTGATGACCCCTGACTTACTTTCTGCTGAATCTGAATTTCACAATCTGAATTTCTGATTTTGAATTTTAGGATATTGAATTTGATGTTCTGAATTTCTGCATCTTGAAAATTTGAAACTGTACTTTTACAAACCCAATATCTGCAGTCTGTGAATTCAGATCACAAACAATCTGAAGTTTAAAAACACATCTATAAAAATTTCAGGCTTTAAAAATTCAGTTTGAAATTTGAAAAATTTCAGATGTTCAATGTTTAAATTAAGAAGTTCAAATTCAAATTAAGAAATTCTAATTCAAATTTTTTTAACAGCATATAAAAATTCAGATTTATTAAATTACAATTGTCAATAATTCAAATTAGCATAATTCAAATTCAGATTGTTTTGTAATATTTTTAGCGCCATAGTAAAGCATTACAAAAAAAATTTTAATTGCAAAGTAACAAAGAAATAAACTTACCACACACAACAAGTGTTGGGGTCAAATTAACTTTGTCCATCTCTACCTCTTCTGCGAGGCATGTGTCCTCCACATGACAGAACATAGCATCTTCCTTCTCTTTAAAGTAGGAAAGCAAAAGCATCAACATCTCTTTCACATCTTCAGAGCAACCACTTAGCTCTCCCCTCATCACTTTAAACTTTGTTAAGTCCTGCAGGAACTTTTTGTTTTTGTTCACACTAACAGTACTGAAGTAGTTTAGGAGTCGTTTCCCCTTCAAGTCCAGATTCCGTATGAAAATTTCATTAAGACCAATTCCGGTAAGCTTTTTGTAGTGAACTGCCAAGCCAAGCTCATTAAACCACCATGGCCAATCCTCCAGGAGGCATTTTATATTCTTCCCCTGATTGACTTGGTTACGTTGTGTGTAGAAAGTCAATTCCATTAGATGTCTGACTTCCTCTGCGTTTGCACCAGTTTGACGAGACATCATCTTCATTTTCTCTTTCTTTTCCTCCTGGCTTTTAGTGGTCTCTCCCAGTGGTAGGAATTTAACATGCCAGTTAATGCATCCATACGTATCCTGAATTGCTGCCCTCTTTTCTGGAGGAATTTCATCCGTGTCAGAGTCATCAGTCTGAAGTCTTCGTTTTCTTATTTTGGGTGTCGTAGATCGCTTCACATTTTCAATCCTGTACTGCAACTGCTTCACTAAAGAATGGTACCCTGGCCCAACCACATCCCCCTCTATTACATCTAGGAGAGACTCTGGATACTTTGCTACCATCTTTTTGGCAACTTCAGTCGAATTCCTTTTATTTGGGCATGAACATTTTTGCATCATCTCATTTACCACAATCCGGACCATCTCTCTTCTCATTCGTGGACTTGGTCGTTTTCCTCTCTCCAATAATTGAATTAGTTCCTGAGGAAATGTATCCCATGGTATCAGAAAGGTATCCACCCAGTCTACAACTGGGCTTTGGGAGCTGCAGATGGAGGACGATTGAGAACTTCCAGGTGAACTACGCAAGGCTGTGGAAGGTTGTGATGAGCTGCTTGTTTCTGGTGTCTGGCCTGCAAAAGGTCATACACAAACAACAATCAGTAACACAAAGTTATTATTATTTTTTTTTACTTTTTCTTTTCAAGACCTTTTTAGACCTGTTACTTTATGAACTGGTCTTGTAGCATTCTGTTCTGCAACACAAGACTTACATCTTAACTTCCAAGCAGCAAGGACTTTTCGAGCTTGGATTGGCCTCAATGCTGTCAGCAAATCAGATTCCTCAATAAACTGAAAATCATCATATGTCTCCACTCCAATGGATTGCAATAACTCCTCTAAAATGTTTTTTGTCGCCTCTGGAAGGTTAGGCAAGACCTCAGTGATGGCAGTACGTAGAAATGTTGTCTCCAAGTCAGTCATTACTGAAATCAAGCAAGTAGTGATTAGGCATGTAGTTATTACATTTATTAAGAGTTTATTTCTGTTCATCTAATAGCAAGTAAAACAAAAATGCAGATCTTACTATTTTTTAAAGGCATAGTTCAACAAATAATTCAAAATCTATTTTATTTACCCTTGACATTTAATACCAGTTGAGTTTTTTTGGGGACAATATTTAAAAGAATGTTGGAAAGTTGTAATCATCGACTTTGGGATTAAATAAACTGAAAACGAGCGTTTTTAACTTCTCCCCCAGCCTCCCGCTGGTCTGCAGGTACCTGCGCTAGTGAATGCTGCTCTCTCATTGGCTGTAGGTAATCGCGGATGTTATTTTCATTCAGAACACATTTCACACAGCATGATTTGAATCGCCGACAGCTCCAGATATATATCGTGCCAAATATCTCACGGGCGTCGACGACTCATCATAGTTCATACTGTGACACACGGTTTTCAACATCAGGGCTAAAATCATGCAGTCTGAACTCGGCACATTTAAAATCTGCAACAACGGCTTAAGTACTAACGGTTGATGCAGACTCCCTATAGAAATGTGCTTTAAATGCAACGTAAGAGCAAAATGTTCGCTTACAGCCAGCACTAACACATTTGAAAAAGCAATGGGGTTCGTTTCTGTGAACTTTACAATGCAACACATAACCTTTCAGTGTCTCAAGTGTTTTGTTGCAAAAACGACACGTAATCATCTTTAGACTTCAAACAAAATCTTTTGTTTTTTTTAGCTTAACGTTATTCAGACGATACAAGAGGCCGAGTTACCTTTGCATTGTGCCACTCATTAATATTCCGACGACCGTGCAATACCCCAAATAGTACCCTCTCCCTTATTGCAAGTGCTTGTATGGTAACGCGTTTAAAGTACAAAGTAAACAAACTTTTCACTAAACTTACCAGTGCTTCAGTAGTTAGAAAACTTGCAAGACGTCATCTACAGCTTCATTCGCGGGCCGAACAGGTTGGGCGCGCACTCACTTTAGATCCGTAAACATCTGTAAAATGGCTGCTCCCGCAAGAATCAGATAACCGATTAGTGATTGGACAAGGCAGAACAGAGTTTGAAATTCAAACGCAGCAGACGTTAATTTACGCAAAGCATACATTTGAAATAGAAACACATCGCTGTCACATTTTAAATAACAATAAGACATTCATAAATGTATTCATAAAATTATTGTTTTAAAAAATATTTTGTCAATTTAGTGGATTAACAATTACATTTTACATAGTGTTCAAAAATAAAGGAAAGGACCCTTAGGGACAAATAACCCTTATCTTTCCATGTAAGCCTACATTAAATATGATATTTAGTAATAAAGCCTAATATTAAAATAGATTATTAGGACAATTCTAAACAGACACATTGCCTTTTAAAACCCCTCATTTAAAACTTGTAAATATGTAATGATATATGTAATGATAACATGATTTGTTTGAAGCTTTTTTTGATTGTTACACTTGCTCACACATGCTTTTTTTATCTGTAATACTGTGATCTTTGTTTGTGTAGTATCATTTTGTAATGTTTACTGCATCGCTTTCAATATTACATGTTTGTACTATTCAAATCACAGTGATCAGTAAATTTTACAAATAAACATTGTTATTGATACACATTCTCACAGTACAATTAACAGTTTAATTTGGTTCAACGTTTTACAACTGCATTTTTATTTTTTACAAAACCATACTGTAAATTTAACTGTTTCATTGTTTTTCTATTTACAAAATTTAGATGTCACAATTTTACAGAATTTCATTGTTATTTTCACGGACATTTTTTACAGGTATACCGTGTACATTTATCTCATCCCGCAAATATAAAGACACTAGTTGAATCTCATTAATAAAAGTTTCCGAAGTCAATGCATTAATTGACCACTTCCTAATAATTTTTTCTTTAGGCTGGAGTATAATATTAATTTTACAAAAAAATAAATAAAAGTGATCTGAGATTGTTGAATCAGTTATTTAATTTATGTTAACATTCACACCATGTGAAATTATAAGCACTTATGTACGCACTTTATTATGTGTTGGTCCATTAACATGTTGCATAAAACTAAAATAATGTAAAACTTCTAGAAGCTCTACTGCTTTGTGATCTACTTTTTCAACATGAAAGTTAAAATCACCAACAATTAATATTTAGTATTAACAACACATTTACTTTCTATTATTTCAATTGCCAGAAATTCAAAAGAAATACAATTAATCAAGAACAACCTCTTTGCAAGACAGTGACTGCATAAATAGTGGCTATTCCAACAAACCTTGGCAAGAATGTATAATGGGGTGGACAAGCTTCAATAAGAGATATAGAACCATTTTCAAGCCATGTTTCTGTTAGGATAAAATATCATGCACAAAAAATGTTCTACGAGCAATTGATCTTACATTATAATGTGCCATTTTTAATTGTCCTTTGAAAACAAGAGGTAGTCTCATTTAAATAATTTCTTGCTATAGGTACCAAACTAAATTTTCTCTGGTGGTTATTTTGTGTATGCCTACTGCTGTTGTTTCTATAAGAGACAACAACCTCAATGTCATTAGCCTGTTTGCATCCCTGTTTTAATCCCCCAAAAATATAGTATTATTGCATACAGGGATGCTATAAATTTGTCACACATTATACAATGCATTTTCTACATGTCTAGAAAAGAAGTTTGCTTCGGTCCTACTAGGATGTATTCATCCTGCATCAGCATGATAAAATTATGCTCTTTCCCAGAAAGGGTCCAGCATGTGACGCATATTCATGCATTAATTTTCCTTCGGCTTATTCTCTGTTTTAGAGGTCACCACAGCGGAATTAACTGCCAACTATTCTGGCATATGTTTTACGCAGCGGATGTCCTTTTAGCCACAACCCAGTACTGGGAAACACCTATACACACTCATTCGCACACACACTCATACACTACGAGGAATTTAGTTTATTAAATTCACTTATATCGCATATCTTTGGACTGTTGTAGAAACCCATGCGAACATAAGGGAGAACATGCAAACTCCACACAGAAATGCCAACTGGCCCAGCCAAGACTTGAACCAGCAACCTTCTTGTTGTGAGGCGTATAACAATTTATTTGTGTGATTTATAACCGTTGGGATTTGGACAACAATTGGACAGCTAAAGTACCCGAGCTCCCGGGAAACATTGTTTTTGAACTTCAGTATAACTAGATTTGATTTTCAGATGTCTGATAATGAAGTCACCAATAATAAATGTCTTACCAGATGAAGAAAGTGGTGATGACATCATCACTTAGCGAGCTAAGTGGCTAAAAGTGATTGCTAATAGAAAGATCAAACTTCTGTGTCACCACAGCTCATGTTCTGACCCCAAAGCAAAATGTTCTCCACTGGTAAAGGGTCCATTTCCCAGAGTCTGTTATACATTGGAGCAGGTGTAAAACAAGTTTCAACCATCTTAATCTGAGGTATGCTCTTCTCTTGAATTTGAATCCACGGTGTAGATGTTGATGGTGTCCAGTGTTCTCGTATACTGTCCTCAACCCACAAAGTTTCTAGCAGAGTTTTTCGTTCACAAAACTCTGACTGTTTCTCAAGCAATCCCTGTATTTGTGTCTCTAAAACTGAAGGTTCCTACTCGATTGAACGTACCTTACAATCTCTGTTCAATTTAGGAAAACTTTGCCCCATATTTCTTCTACGCTGCCACCATCATGCTCATGATAAAATAGTGCATATATGTAATTTGCTTTATCTTTAGCTTAGTGAGAAACAGAAGGGAAATGATTATATACTGTACAAGAAGGATAATTCATTTATTCCAGGACATGTCTAGAAACTAAAGTCTTTCATTGGGATGTATTCAAAGAGATCACTGTTGTCATCTGATTAATTATTTGATTTCATTCATCAAATTGTCTTAATTACTGCTGACTTGAATGTCCTTGAAAAGCTACCCAGTGTAGATTACATGTATTTTCATCAAGATGATTAATGACAAGATTTATTCATTGTGAAAAGTGCCTGGCTGTCTTCAAAGACATTTAGTGTGGAGCAGTAATTTGATTCAATTACTGGCAAGTGCTTCACAAAGGCAAAATCAATTCAGCGGGGCATTCACAAATATAGCTGTACATATTCCTATTAACAAAAGTCACTTGAAAGCCATCTGTTTCGATTGGGTGCCACAAAAACCATTACAACAAACAAAGGAGAAAAAAACTCAAAGTTCAACAATGCAGGAGCTTGAGCAATGTTCTTGATTGGTTATATTAAAGAAAGACCAGTTTGATCAGTATTAAGTTAAAATCAATTTTCTTTTGTCTAAAGTTAACACTAGCTTAACTAGGGCAACAAAGGCACTAATTTATCATAAAGTGTTTGCAGTCTATAATTAATAAAAGAAAATGTTCCTAAACTTTGTTATTATATTTACTAACATGAACTAATAATGAAAAATGTTTGTACAGAATTTATCAATCATTGTTCATCATTTAATAATCCATTGTTCAATCAAAATGTATGCTTGCTAATTAACTGTGAGTTAACATGAACTAACCCATGAATAACTTTATTACTATTAACTAACATTAACTACAATTATTAAATACCACAATGAAATGTATTGTTCATTGTTTGTTCATGTTAGTAAATGCACTAACATTAAGTAATACTACTTTATTGTAAGTGTTTTCTAAGATTCTTTACTGACACTTTTCGTTAAGAGCCATGGAATGTTTCCAATGAACAAAAGTTATAGTTCTTCAGACTACTAAAATAGAAAGTATTTTTATGCATGGAATACACCATATTTTTGGTGCATTCACACAACTCACTTTGTCAGATTATGTAATTTGTTTTGACTACTTTACTTTTTTATTTTGTTGTGTTCAAGACAAGAACCTCAGATTTTATTTCAGATTTCACAATTCCACATACCATATTATACATCCCACATATCATCATCTTTCTTTTCATCTTCTGTGCTCCTTTTGGTCAACATCACAGAAGTGTCTGAATCCGATATAGAGACAAGCTATGATTTCTGTTGCAACATAAGAAACAAATAAGAATCAGCATATATCAATAAAACTATTGTGGATGTGTGAACAGCTTGATGAAACTCTTGACCTGCAATGTTGTCTATGAAAATGTGTAGACTTAAGTATATATGCAAAATGAGGTTAAAAACATTTTTATGATTTGCCAATAAACATTAACATGTTTTTAATTCTAGTGTGAAGCAAATCTTTTGTTGGGTTGTTTTCTATTTGAGACTGGGCTGTTAAAAACAACAAGTTAGCTTTTCATCAACAGTTTAAAATGTGTCTACTTTGACCAACTGTCTGTACCTATTTGATTTAGTACATTTTATATTAACATGACTTTACAAGAGCTACAGGAAATTATTTATTTCACAAGTCATGTAATTACAAAAGTTGAAAGTCACACATTTACCTGCTCCCGCATTTGTCCCCTAAAGTGCACAGTGACTTAATGTAACTACCGGTTGAGAACCCACACTGACAATTTACTATTGATTTGGCTCATCCACATCAGCATTAGGTGTCTGAGGAGTAAGACATGATAATGGGTTTATCTCACCTGCTGCTATATTCATCAGATCTCACTACATCTACAAACACATGCAACACTTTTCTCCTGCTCTTAGCAGCTCTTTAGTTTTACTTTGTGTGACATTGTCAGTGTTTCTTACTTGACATGATTCTCTGGTCTAGAATGTTTTAAACCTGAATGCTATTCCTCAAATAGCAATTACTTGGGGTTGCATGAACAAATTCTGTTCATTATTGCATACTTAGATATTTTGTTGACAATTCTAAATTTTACACCAAAGTGTATAGTTTGTTTAAAATGTAAAAGGCTTTCACTGCAGGTACTGTTTTCATGGGTTTCTGTTTCATTTGCTGCCATAGTAAAAGCTATATGGAAAACCATTTTTTTTATACCTAGAGTCTGCCATAAAAATAACATTCAAATTTAGAATTGACAACAAAATATCTAAGTATGCAATAAAGAACAGAATTTGTGCTGTAATACTAAATTTCTTTTATTAAAGGTTAAATCAACATTAATCTGGATACATTTAAATTTACTTTCAAAATGGTCCACATTTTTTGTCCAAATTGAAACTTGAAATTTAACTTAGCTGTCTATATATAAAATTCAATAAAACATCACTGTTTGAAACACTGAAAAACTGAAATTGCTAATTGAAATTGTCATGGGAGCATAAAGACAACTCTCATATGTAGAATGAATGCATTGCCACATGCATTCATTGCTGCCAGAGCATTCGTTGCTTCCAGAGCTGCCACCTAAAACAGGTCACACACCGGATGCGCTGCAACACGGCACGCACATGAAAGTTTCGCAGTTGAAAGTATCGCACACCAAACACGCACATTTGGATGTTCATTAAAATGAAATTATTCAGATGGTGCTCTGTGGCGCGGCAGAAATATGAACAGTGTCCTGAGTCATAGCTGGGCGCCACAGACAGCTGCCGACCTGCGGTGCCGGTGTGCATACCCTTGTAGGAGATCAACCTACGTTATAAGATCGATCAGGGGTTTATTAGCTCATATCAATGACTCGGATCTTGAAGATTCAAATCATTGATTCGACTCAATTGAGTCAGATTGAATCAGATTAAAAGATTCACACTTTATCTACCGTCTGTAAATAAATAGTAGACATCGTATTTTACCAATCTTGTTTATATTATTTTTGTGGCCAACGATAATAACATAACACAGAAACGGGTTAACTTTTAGCAAGGTAACAAGATCTACAGCTTGAGGCAATGACTTGGAAGCACATAAACAAGAACACAGTTCTTACAAAAGGAGAACAAAGATTTTTTGAGCTACACTACGATACATGAAACTAACTACATAATAAGCAAACAACAAACAAACCCACGCGCACACACACATACACACAGAGGCAGTTCAGAGGATGCAAAAATGAGTTAACAACCGTCCCAAATTTGTTCTAGTACTTCTTACTAGATCTTAGAATCACACTTGAGAAACCACAAAAGCAGAGATTTGACTTATCTTTAACTGCTTAAGATCATAGGCACCAGATCAGGAAGATACCAAATTTGTTCTTGTTACTTGCGAATTTGTTGAAGTCTTCTTAACTGGAGTTTGCCTCGCCGGGCTGGGCTGGCCTGAGGAAACACTCGGTGCTCCTGATAGGGTGGCTTCTGTGATGTCTTTGGGATTCCCGCTCGTGAGGGGAGGCTGTTCTGGTTTGCCAGGGTAACAGACGCTGCTGAGTTTGTGCGGTTTCACGGTCTGAAACTTTAGAGGTTTGCATGGAGAGTTTGTGGTGACCCAATTACTTGGCGGCGCGGAGTCCGAGCAGGTGAAAGGGGGCAGAAGCAACAGCAGGCGCAAAACAGCTTAATGCAAAAGCGATGTTTTTAGGGCTGCAGCAAGTTTTTAAGGGACACATATTGATCCATCCCTTTCCAATGAACAGTTGCCATGGAGGGCGGGGCTACGCCCCGTACCAGTGTAGTAAGGGTCAATTATTAACAGACTGCAAGAGATTGCATGTGGTAAAATCTCTTGTAAGATTGTAACTATCTTACATCAAATGTTACAAGACGAATACTGTTTTTCATTTACACCAATGTATTGCAAATGAAAAAAGGTTTTGTTTAATACCAAATAATCAAACCTTTCAGACACATACAGATTATTTTAACCTGTTATAAGGGTAAGACAACACATTATTAACCTGGGGTGCGTTTCCCAAACAACGACGTAACTCGTGGCTGAACTATCATAGTGCGATGCATCGTTTGGGGAAAGAACGATGTAGTGATGAGTGTTTCCCAAAACCCCTAGTTTCTCTGTCACAGATCCATCGCTTGAACCACGTTAGTTATAACGTAAAACGCCTATAATTATGCTCTAAACGGGGTGGAGTAACTTCTTTAGAGAACAACCCCATCATTTCTTTGTGCAAATTATATTGTTTTACACAAACACGCATTTCAAATAAAATCCAATATTAGTTTTGGTAAAAACATCCTCTTGCTTTCCATTTTAAATAAAATAAATGTAAATGGCACATATAGGGCCAATGTTTGCTTTACTAATATTATTGAGAAGTTGAACATTACATATTCTATTCTAAAACATAAAATCACTTACAAAAGCTAACACTATTCTAATATCATATATAAATCATATAAATAAATAAATAATGAGGCGATTTATTATAAATATATTTACTTTAATAATAATATTAATGATGATGATTATTATTATTTAGGATATTGTTTATTTATTTTTTAAAAATTACAATTTGACACATGCAAACCACAGCAGAAAGTTCTAACCAACAGGCCCATGTCATATACAGTAGAGATACTTATTAAATAACCCACTATAAAATAAAAGAATTATAACGTATGCTATGTTTTTTATTTTCACAAGCTTTGGAGACGTAACATAATTTCCGCTTTTAAATATACCTATAGTTTTCGCTATGAGGCTGTGTTCAAAATGATATCAATGTTTTCAAAGTGCACCGCGAAGGGAGCACAATTGTAAACATGAAGATCGCTAAAACTGAACTGTAAAAATATTTTGAAAGCAAATTACACCTAAGAGAGATGACCTTAATGCTTTTTTATTGTTAATAATTCCAACTTTGAATGTTAGAATGTTCTAAATGAATAGGGCATAGGGGGGATAAGTGGGAATAGAACACAGCCAGGAACTATGCTTTTAACTACAGCTCCAGAGGTGTCGTTTCAAGGGCTCAAGTTTGCGACGCAGTTTGCGAATGTTCGTTGGAGCGATGGATTTGGGAAACAGCAAATCAAAGAACTATGTAACGACGGAACTTGCGACCTTAGTTGGCTAACGATGGTTTTGGGAAACGCACCCCTGGTTGGTTGAAATAAACACAGCACATGAGGAAACCTGTAGCATATTATTCAAAAGGTTATATCTGCCTTAGTTCTAACATTTAAGAGATTGTCTTTCTTAAGTCTTTCATTCGTATGCATTAATTGCCAGAGCTTTCTTTGTCTCTATGGAATTTGTCCATCTGGCTGCAATTAGAATGTCCCGAGGGAACACGACCACATGACCGGTCTTTCAAAAGTCTCGTGCAGGCATTTTCCACCACAACATGTAAAACCTCATTGTTTAGATGATTAATAATTTACGAATTGGGCTGAAAAATCCCTGCACATCTGCGGTCAGAGTATTGGGGGAAAAGAGTCAACTCAATTGCCCCACTGTTATATGATAGCGTGAGCCCTGGAGCGAGTTCAATGAATGGCGACAATGTGGCTGCCCCAAAATTCCAAGCCTGATTCGAACTGGTTTTTTTAATTTTATTTCTGCAACATCCTTTGGATTGAGTTCCAACACCCTGATAGAATTCTATGTTTAGAATTTTTAAATGCATGACTCTGCATGGTGCGATGCATCGCATCACAAAGCATCTGGTATGTGACCCCCTTAAGACCCACGAATGGCCACCGCAGCCATGTGACTTCCCAGTTCCACTAGAGCCATGTGACTATCCAGTGCCGCCAGAGCCATATGACCCTGCGGTGCCGACTGAAGTTTCACTGAAGTTGTCTGAACCGCCAGTGCCTCCTGAACCTAAGCCTTCTGACCCACTAGGGTTGTCTGAACCACCAGTGCTTCTTGACTCAGAGCCTCTTAACTCGTTGGGGTTGTCTGAACTGCCAGTGCCTCCTGACCCACTGGGGTTTTATGAACCGCCAGTGCCTCCTGAATCTGAGCCTTCTGACCCACTGGGGTTGTCTGAACCACCAGTGGTTCTTGACTCAGAGCCTCTTAACCCATCAGGGTTGTCTGAACTGCCAATGCCTCCTGACCCACTGGGGTTTTATGACCCGCCAATGTCTGCTGAACCAAAGCCTCCTGATCTACTGGAGTTTTCTGAACCACCAGTGCTACCTGAAACAGAACTTCCTGACCCACTGGGGTTGTCTAAAGTGCCAGTTCATCCTGACCCACTGGGGTTGTCTGACCTATCATTGCCTGCTGAACCAGAGCCCCCAGACCTTCCACAGCTCCATGTTTCAGGCCCTTTGCAGCTTCATGCTGCTGGTCCTCTGCAGCTCCACACTCTAGGCCCTTTGCAGCTCCATGCTCCAGGCCCTTCGCAGCTCCACGCTCCAGGCCCTTCGCAGCTCCACACTCCTGGCCCTCCGTAGCTCCACTCTCAAGGCTCTCTGCAGCTGCATGGACCTGGCCCTCCATCCCACCCCTGTTATACCTCCACTTCACCTCCCTCCCGGACTGCAGTGGGAGTGTCTGGAAGCCACTCTAAGGGGTAAGCCACTCCACACACCAGTTCCTGATTTCCACTGATCTCTCACACACACACAGCTGGTAACTCATCGGGGACATGTTATCCTCAACTATTTATACACCACACTTCTTGTCACTTCCACTAGTCTTGTTAACCAGTAACATCACAAAGCGGTTTTCTTTTGTCTAGTTTTTCTATGCCTGTTCACCCTCACCTTGTTTTTGTTAATGCTGTTTGCGCTCTTTGCCTGTGACCCCGACTATGCTTCTGGATTGCCCTGTATGTACCCGTTTGCTCCGGTGATTGACCAATGGCTGACTGATTATTCTTGTAAATAAAAATGCTGCGTTTGGATCCCCAACTCAGTTGCCAGAACCGTTTTGTGACACTTATTGCTGCCCCCAAGTTCTGTGTCAGCTTGGATCTAGTGCCTAGGGGTAAATATTTACTTTTAAATACATATATTAGTTTTCATACAGATGCAAAGAAAACAAAATTAAAACATTATACACTGAATCATGAAAAACCAAAATATTAAAGGAAAATAAATTTAAATATTATATTCAACCCATTTCCTTTAGATTACTTTTCAAAATAAAATACCCTCCAGATTATAAAGTATATTAACAATAATAAACCAATAATCTAATGCAATATCATACACATGCCACACTTACGCTCAATTAAAGTGACAATGTATTGATAATGAACAAAATCACATTAAATGACAAAAAGTAAAGATTTTACCCAACAAATACATTGATACTGAAATTATTTTTAAAAATGCAAACAAGTGTTTTTGGGCCCAAAATACAAAACCTAGTTTAAACTATATTTAGTATCAATTTTGCTTAAGTTTGATTATGTATAAATATTATTATAACTATACATGCTGACAATCAAAAACAAAATCACTTTGTAGAGATGGATTTTACTTAGACTTATTTTTTTTTCTTTTGTTATTTAATAAGACTTAAAAACAAAAACTTGATTCTGAAGAAAAAGGCCCAGGATAGACTTTGGCACATTCTTGCCCTCTTTTCTGAACTTTCCTTCCCCTCTCGTATTGATAAATAGTCAGGTGTGACTGGTAACAAGGTTTTGTTCAATATCTGTAATAACTTTTGATTAAATTCCAGCAGATGAGTAAATATTTAAGTAACTGGTTAACTTTAACAAATAACCATTGCTCTCATAGGGTATTTAAAGGAAAGGAAGAAATGTCGCGAGGTTGTGAGTCTATTCCAAGACTGGCCTAAAGTGCAGAGCTCTCAAGCTCAACACTATGTATAATTTGGACTTCCATCTATACTCTACTACATCTACACTTTAAGTTACTTTAGAGAAGAATGTAAAATAGAGAGTATGGGATCAGCTATAAATCAAAAACTCTAAACTTTTCACATTGTTTTGAATAAATTGATGAAAAGAGATAACCTCCCTTGTCTTCCTTGTGTGACCGTGACAGTAAATAAGTTGTCATTTAATACGAATATGTCAATAATTCAATTTTGACAAAAATGTCAGATAGAACCTTATAATTCTAAGGGGACGGAATAGCTTATAAATAATGCAATACTTAAGTTATAAAAAAATCAACCAGTCACAAATTATGAAAGTACAATTATTAAGCACATTATAAATGTGGTTATAAGTCAAGAATACAGCATTTGTAGCTGCAGTTATAAACTGCTTACTAACATTTATTAATGTAGAGGTAATGCTTCTTGTTGATATCATCACTTTATGTTTCTTAACATAAAATGTTTTTTAGTTTGAGCAATTTCTGATTCAGTGTTCTGTCCGGTTTTTGACAGAATAATCTGGCCAGAACAGACAACCCCTCAGAAGGAACCAGGTATAAAATCCCCCATCCGCTCTGCCATGGAGGTGCAGGGCGCTATGCTCTGTCGGCATGAGGAGGAGCTATCTGTGGCAAGGCACGCTGTGGGGAGCTTGTCAGCCCAGGTCACCGAGCTCACTGCTCAACTAGGAAACCTGCAGTGTGAGTCAGCCCCTACTCCAGATTTACAACACTCCCTCGATCCCAGGATTAATAATCCACCGCTCTATTTTGGTCAGTCCTCTGAGTGCCGGGTTTTCCTAACCCAGTGTGAGGTGGTTTTCTCCCTTCAACCCACCACTTATGTCAATGACAGTGCCAGGGTGGCAATTGTGGTTTCCCTTCTCACGGGACGTGCGAGAGACTGGGGAGTGGCTGTATGGGAGGCAGATTCTGAGTGCTGTTATCACTTTTCTACGTTCAAGCAGGAGATGATTAAGGTATTCGACCGCTCAGCCCATTGGGTGCGAGGCTTCGCGTCTTCTTGCCACTCTACGTCAAGGGAGAAGATCGGCAGCTGATTATGCCATCGAGTTTCGTACACTGGCTGCTCCTTCGGACTGGAACGAGCCTGCTCTCACTGCTTAATTTCTGGAGGGTCTCAACGCCGAAGTAAAGGATGAACTCTTTGCTTAGGATCTGCCTGCCCGATTTGACCAACTAGTGGAGCTGGCTATCCGAGTGGATGGACACCTCGATCGCCGTCACTGTTTCCGCGTTTCCTCTTCAGCGTCAGCCACTCCTCGCCCCCACTCTTTTCTAGCATCACTACCTGAGGTGGAACCCATGCAGTTGGGCTCCATGCACATTTCAGAGGTGGAGCAACAGCGCCAACTGGCGGGGAGGCTGTGTATGTATTGTGGGGGCTCAGGACACATCGCCTAATTCCTGCACCTTTCTGACTGCCACCCTACACTATAAGGAGCTTTTCATCCCTTGCTCTGTCCTTATTGACTCTGGTTCAGAAGGTAATTTTTTGGACAAGACTTATATAATATCAGACTTATATTACATAATATTCCATTCCAGACACTCGATCCTCCTCCCACTTTCTTCGCTATCGATGGACAACCACTCACCAAGATCTATCGAGTCACACTTCCTGTGAGTCTCACCATCTCTGGGAATCACAAAGAGACAATTTCCTTTATTTGTTTCATTCCCCTCTTACTCCTATTGTATTAGGCCATCCGTGGCTTCTGCAACATAATCCACACATACACTGGTCCAGAGGGACAATAATATCTTGGAGTTTACCTTGCCATGTAAAATGTCTTGTTTCTGCAATGTCTACTTTGACTTCTGTTTCTGTGTTTCAGGAGGAGCCTGGAGAATTATCTGGTATTCCTGAGGAGTACCACGATCTGGGACTGGTTTTTAGTCACTCCCGGGCCACATCACTACCTCCCCAACTCCTCTCCCTATGATTGCTCCATAGATCTCATTCCGGGGAGTATTCCTCCCCGTGGTAAGCTCTATTCCTTATCCGCTCCCGAACGTCTAGCCCTCGAGAGCTACCTTTCGGAATTGCTCGCTGCAGGCACTACAGTTCCATCTACCTCTCCAGCTGGAGCTGGTTTTTTCTTTGTTAAAAAGAAAGATGGGTCGTTATGCCCCTGCATTGATTATCGGGGGCTCAACAGCAAAACGATAAAGAATCGCTACCCTTTACCTCTCAAGTCGTCCGCTTTCGAGATCCTGCAGGGAGCTAAGGTGTTTACTAAGTTAGATCTGCGTAACGCGTATCACTTAGTGCGCATTAAGGCTGGTCACGAGTGAAAGACGGCTTTTAATACACCGCTCGGTCACTTTGAATATCGGGTTCTTCCCTTCGGCCTGGTCAACGCTCCGTCCGTCTTTCAAGCACTGGTAAACGATATCTTACGGGACATGCTTAATGTTTTTGTTTTCGTTTACCTGGACGATATTCTTCCCATCTCTGTCGGTTCACATCCAGCACGTACGTCGAGTCCTCCAGCATTTAATTGAGAATCTTTAATACATACATAAATACATATAAATATACATAGGTTAAAAAAATTATAAAATAAATATATATATATATATATATATATATATATATATATATATATATATATATATATATATATATATATTGGTGAAGGGACTCACTGGTCAGAACGAGTTCGAATCAGGCTTGGAAATTTGAACTCCCAAAATTGCTTCCGGCATCTAGATCTGGATAACCGTTCTTCGACTGTTTCCCCCAATACTATGGCAGCAGAGGTCCGGAAACCCTGCAATTATTTTGTAAATAATTAACCATCTATACAATGACATTTTATAAAGTCTCAGCAGGGACCTCCATAACGAGATTTTGAATGACCGATCATGTGATCTTGTGGCCATGTGTTCGCCCTCGGGACATTCTAATTGCAGCCAGATGGACAAATTCAGAGACAAAGAGATCTCTGGCAATTAATGAAAGATTTAAGAAAGACAATATCTTAAATGTTAGAACCAAGGCAAAATTTGATATTCTGAATAATAGCCATACAGTAGGTTTACTTATGTGCTGTGTTTATTCCAACCAACCAGGTTAATAATGTGTTGTTTACCCTTATAACAGGTTAAAATGATCTGTATGTGTCTGAAATGTTTGATGTTTGGTATTAACATTGGTATTGGTATTACATTGGTGTAAATGAAAACTTAGTATTCAATTCAATTCATCTTTATTTGTATAGCGCTTATACAATGTAGATTGTGTCAAAGCAGCTTCACACGGAAGATTATAGTGAATTGAAACAGTGTCAGTTCAGTTTTAAGAGATTAAGTTCAGTTCAGTTCAGTGTGGGTTAATTATCACTACTGAGAGTCCAAACACTGAAGAGCAAATCCATCGATGCGCAGCTCTACAGATCCCGAACCATGCAAGCCAGAGGAGACAGCGACGAGGAAAAAACTTCACCAATTGGCGAAAGCGAAGATTTAAAAAACCTCGAGAGAACCAGGCTCAGTTGGGCACGACCATTTCCCCTATGGCCAAACGTCTTGTGCAGGGCTGCAGTCTAGGCGCAGCACGGTGGACCTCGGCGAAGACTCGTCTGTCCTTGGAGCATTACAGGAATCAGTCTCATGCTCTCACTCCACGATGACCACCACAGCAGGATACGGCCTGGTCCAGAAAACCTTGGGATCATCTCGTCGCTGGTCTTGGATCGCATCAGTGGCGCTGCATAGTCTGAGGGCCTCAAGATGAGTACCCCCAGGTGGAAATACAGAATAAGGAGAATAATTAGCGTAGCTGCTGTTCATAGTGTATAAAAACAAGAAGCAAAATGCTGCGTGGGGCACATCATGCATCATACCGCTATGTAGTGCATTGAGTGTATGCTTTGCTAAAAAGATAGGTCTTTAATCTAGTTTTGAAGAGTGAGAGTGTGTCTGAGCCTCGGACATTATCAGGAAGGCTATTCCAGAGTTTAGGGGCCATAAATGAGAAGGCTCGACCTCCTTTACTCGACTTTGATATTCTAGGTACTACCAGAAGCCCTGAGTTTTGAGATCGTAAAGAGCGGGTTGGATTGTAGCGAGACAGTAGGTTGGTTAGATAAGCAGGAGCTAGATTATTTAAAGCTTTATAGGTAAGGAGTAATATTTTAAATTCAATACGAAACTTAACAGGCAGCCAGTGTAAGGAGGATAAAATTGGGGTGATATGATCATATTTTCTAGATCTGGTAAGAACTCTGGCAGCTGCATTTTGTACTAGCTGAAGTTTGTTAATAGAGGATGCTGGGCAGCCAGCAAACAAAGCAGAAAAGCTTTTCTGCATCTGATATGGATAGCATACTTCGCAATTTAGCGATATTTCTCAGATGGAAGAAAGCAGTTTTTGTGACATGGGATATATGATTTTTGAAAGTTAAACTGCTGTCTAATATGACACCCAGATCTTTTATAGTAGAGCTAATGCTAACTTTGTATCCCTCTTATTGCAGGTCCAGTTGTGAGAACTGCTGTGTACAGGATTTAGGCCCAATAAGTAATAATTCAGTTTTTTCTGAGTTTAAGAGAAGAAAATTGTTGGTCATCCAGTCTTTGACATCTTTGATACACTCGGTTAGCTTAGACAGTTCAGACATCTCATCAGGTTTAGTTGAAATATATAATTGAGTATCATCTGCATAGCAGTGAAAGCTGATCCCGTGTTTTCTAATAATGTCGCCCAGGGGAAGCATGTATATTGTAAACAGCAAAGGGCCTAAAACTGATCCTTGAGGGACCCCGTACTTTACTGGCCTGACTTGTGAAAGCTGTCCATTAATATTCACAAACTGGTAACGATCGGCTAAGTATGACCTAAACCATTGAAGGGCCTGACCTTGGACATCTGTAGAATTTAAGCGGTCAATGAGAATATTGTGGTCGATGGTGTCAAATGCGGCGCTAAGATCGAGTAAAACTAAAAGTGAGACGCACCCTTGGTCAGCAGCTAAGAGTAAATCGTTGGTTATTTTTACTAATGCGGTTTCTGTACTATGATGAGGCCTAAAACCTGACTGAAACACTTCAAAAATTTTGTTTGTCTGCAGAAATGAGCATAATTGGGTAGAAACAACTTTTTCTAGTATTTTAGACATAAACGGAAGATTTGAGATAGGCCTATAATTAGCTAAGTTGCTCGGGTCCAATTGTGATTTCTTAATAATAGGTTTAATAACAGCTAGCTTGTAAGGATTTGGAACATGGCCTAAAGATAAAGAAGAGTTGATAACATTAAGGAGAGGTTCTCCTATAATAGGCATCAGTTCTTTCAGTAATTTTGTTGGAATTGGATCTAACATACATGAAGCTGGTTTAGAACTATTTATAACTTTATCTAGCTCTTCCTGTTCTATGATTTTGAAGCATTGTAGGTTATTTTGATTCAGTTGAATGTTTACTGGATCTGGAGTTTTAGGCGGTGCAGAAAGTTTAACATCTTCTATTTTCTGTCTAAAGCCTTCTATTTTATCACTGAAAAAATTCATAAAGTCATCACTACTGATGTGCGGTGGGACATTTTGTTCTAAAGATGATCGATTATTTGTTAGTTTAGCAATGGTGCTAAATAAAAATCTAGGATTGTTCTGATTATTTTCAATCAGTTTGCGGAGGTGCTCGGCCCTGGCAGATTTAAGAGCCCTCCTATAGTTGGACATACTGTCTTTGTACGCAATTCTAAAAACCTCTAAATTAGTTTTTTTCCATTTACGTTCCAGAGCACGGGTTGCTGTTTTGAGAGCGCGAGTATGATTATTGTACCATGGTGTAGTTTTATTCTCTCTAGCCTTTTTTAATTTGATGGGTGCCACAGTATTACGAACAGTATTCGTCTTGTAACATCTGATGTCAGATAGTTACAATCTTACAAGAGATTTTTACCACGTGCAATCTCTTGGAGTCTGTTAATAAGTAACTTTTTGGCTACGCTGGTACGGGGCGTGGCCCCGCCCTTCATAGCAACTGCTCATTGGAAGGAGACGGATCAGATTGTCACGCTGGTAGACATGGAAGACAGAGATGGTTATCTATTCACAAGTTTTATTCAAAGTAAGCAACAAAGGAATATCACACAGGCTGTATAAAAGGCAGATCTTGGGTGCCGGTGATATCGCTCACAGTACTGCTGGAGTAGAGCTGGTGTTAGAGTTAGGCAGTGCCGTTTGCTGTAGCACAGCGGGGAATCACAGTCACACAGTTCAATGGGAACTGGAAGATTGTGGAGGACCACCACACAAGTCTCCGCCTTGTAAGTATGGTGAGAGTTAAGCATGGGTTATCATCCTAAACCTCCATTAATGGTAACAGGCATATAGAGCATGAGGGTGATTACAGATCTTCAGACAAAGTCAGATAGTAAAGTCACTTCCCTTTATCAGTGCGATGGATACGAAGACTCAGAAGGAACATCCATGGAAGAAGAGAAGACGAAGGAGCTTGGGTGAAGACAACCATACGACTTTAATACCGGTCGAAGATTGAACGGAGGAGGTGAGTGTTTATAGTGTCCAGGCTGATGATGAACAGGTGCAGATGGTTAATACTCGGGGGAAGGTTCTCGTGATTGGATGGGACTGGTATGAGGTGGTGGAACTGGATTGGGTGAGTAGGAGTGCGATGCATCGTTTGGCAAAAAAACGATGTAGTAACGAGTGTTTCCCAAAACCGGTAGTTTCTCTGTCGCAGATCCATCGCTTGATCCACGTTAGTTATAATGTAAAACGCCCATAATGATGCTCTAAACGGGGTGGAGTAACTTCTTTAGAGAACAACCCCATCATTTCTTTGTGCAAATTATATTGTTTTGCACGCACACGCATTTAAAATAAAATCCAATATTAGTTTTGGTAAAAACATGCACTCGTTTTCCATATTATTTAAAATATAAGTAAATGGCAGATATAGGGCCAATGTTTGCTTTAGTAATATTATTGAAAAGTTGAACATTACATATTCTATTCTAAAACATAAAATCACTTACAAAAGCTAACACTATTCTAATATCACATATAAATCATATAAATAAATAAATAATGAGGAGATTTATTATAAATATATTTACTTTAATAATAATATTAATAATGATGATGATGATTATTATTATTATTATTATCATTATTATTATTTAGGATATTGTTTATTTAAAATAAAATTACAATTTGACACATGCAAACCACAACAGAAAGTTCTAACCAACAGACCTATGTCATATACAGCAGAGGAACTTAATAAATAACCCACTATAAAATAAAATAATTAATGTATGCTATGTTTTTTATTTTCACAAGCTTTGGAGACGTAACATAATTTCCATTTTTAAATATACCTATAGCTTTCGCCATGAGGCTGTGTTCAAAATGATATTAATGTTTTCAAAGTGCACTGCGAAGCGAACACAATTGTAAGCATGAAGATTGCTAAAACTGAACTGTAAAAATACTTTGAAAGCAAATTACACCTAAGAGAGATGACCTTAATGCTTTTTTATTTTTAATAATTCCAACTTTGAATGTTAGAATGTTCTAAATGAATAGGGCATAGGGGGGATAAGTGGGAATAGCACACAGCCAGGAACTATGCTTTTAACTACAGCTCCAGAGGTGTCGTTTCAAGTGCTCAAGTTTGCGACGCAGTTTGCGAATGTTCGTTGGAGCAATGGATTTGGGAAACAGCAAATTAACGAACTATGTTTGTAACGACAGAATTTGCGACCTTACTGTAAAAGTCCATCTATTAGCCCAATGACGAAACTAACAGCATGGTCGAAGGTTAAATGCATGTAAGCCTTTTCCAGTGCTTCTGAAAATAATTCTGTTATTTATTAGTTTATTTATACTCATTTTTAGCACCGAATTATATCTGACTCCATTTTTATGTGATCGTAATATTTAGACTGTATTTCTAATTATAGGAACGGATCACAATAATCATTTATGACTTAATTTAGAGTTTTGATCTATCTGTTCCCATACTCTTCAATTTATACGTTCATTAGGGACCAAACGCCGCTCAGAGTTTCACGCCCCGGGTCTGTGTGTCTTCTCACGGACAGGTTGTCGACACTTTGAAATTAGTCAGAGGGTGCAGGATGAACTTATATTCAAATAGGTTGGTTGCCAACTGCTAACTCATACTAAAAGAACATCTCACTTAGTCAAGCCCAATGCAACTTGCTAGCTTCAGTGGTTAAATAATTAAAAGATCTCCATGCTAACGTGCCAAATGCTCCGTATAGTCTGTGTCTAATAATTAAATAATTATGTCGCTCATAAAGGTAGCGAAAGACTCCACGTAATCTACTGGATATAAAAGATTTCAGGAGAATTGAGAATGAGTCAAAACTTAACATTTTATTCGTCAGGTAAAATTGTATAATGCCAGTTATATAATAAAACAATCATCAAGCCAATTCAGAGATGATACTGTAACAATATAACATCCATTACTCAAAGATAACTCAAAGAGTTAAAGATGCATACCCGACCAGAGAAATACAAGTTGCTGCAACGGGGTCTTGGCTACAAGATTCCAATGAGCCATATCACATCTTTACCTTATATACTCAACTCAGAACAAACAGCCATCAATTCAAGACAATAGAAGCGTCACAGAGACCCCTGCTTGGTGAATTTGAGTTGTTAATCATCTCTAAAGGAGGGAAGCATCTGGCAGAGATTTTATCAAAGTCCAAAACCAAATCAATATATACAAATGAAATATTATAGTGAAATTAAGACCTCTTTACCAATCACACAGAGACATTTGAAATGATACCAAACATGAATACAGTGCTATAACATACATCATATTAAAACCTTGAGCATTTTATGTGGATTGTGCTCTGATGGAGAAAGGTAGCTTAAAGGTTAAGAAGGGGGGCTTGAGGTGAAATGAGAAGGGTGAATTTCTCGCACTCCCCCCTGGTGAGGTGTAGCCCTGTGTTTTCAGCCTACGTTTGGATTGTCAACAGTGATTTGATTAGAACAGTTGAACAGCTGGTTTTCTTATCTTCTTCTGAGCCCAAAAAGTTTGTTGTTTTATTGCATCTCATGAAATTCCATATCAGCTCTCAGGATCTGACATTCTGGAGAGGTTTAGCCATCTTACAGGAAACGCACCCCAGGGCAATACAAAGGATTGAAACACTTTATTTGCACATTGCACATTTGCACTTTAGGACACTTATGAACATTGCACATCTGCACATACATGCACGTTAAACACTAACTGGACACTCCTGGACATTCATGCACATTTGCACACACCCTGGGCATGTGAGTGGGCTTGACAAACCACGTATAGGATACACTCCCTCCTCCCTTATTCACCAGACACTTAGAAACACTTCTATGTTTTTGTTTGTACAGATAGCTATTTTATATTTTTCTATACTTTGTAATTTTGTTCTACAGACACATACTCTATATTGAAAGTCTTACATGTTTTATATTTGCTTTTATTTTCCATTGTATAACTTCTATTTCTCCATAGTTTAGATCATTTTGTTTTATTATTTTATTTTGTTATTGTCGTTACTAATTCAAGGTCATGAGTGATTGCGTAAGCATTTCACAGCATTTCATACTGTGCATGACTCTATATGTGACAAATAAAATTTACATTTCTATAGTCAGCTGACAAACCTCAGGCACCTGATAGGACTGCTGCCATGGGTCCACCTGGGTTGCTCCCTAAACACATCCGTGAATTGACTGACTGACTCGCTCTTCTGACTCGCTGACATGGTATGTGACCGGCCCAAGTTTCTCCACGATGCTACAGGGTCAATGCCAGAATGCAAGAAATGTAGATATTGGAGTAGACACTAAGTTCAAGACTTTATCAACTGGTTGGAACTCACATAAAATACATTTTATATAACATTTAACACTTTATACAAATAAATCTACTTTAAAACGTTCTGTCTCTCGAGCATCCGCCTGCTTGTTTGTAGCTTAGCCTGCTAGCACCGCTAGTCAGCTAAAGCTACCGACTGCTTTCATACCCTAATTTTCGCACTTACTGGCTTTGCTCGTTACCCTGTATGATGTCGCTTGTGTCTTCGTCCTTGTGTGCAGGAGAGACATCGATGGAGGCGCTGGACATGGAGCTGGAGCAGTTGGAAGAACGCATCCGTGTTCTGCAGGTGAAGCGAATGCAACTTAGGGCGCAAAGAGCCGGGCTCGGTGTGCCCCGGGTTGCAGCTCGCTCACCTGAGGTAAGTACACAATACAGCCGCGACACTCCGTCGACCTCAACCCCTCGTGTTTCTCTGTCCAGGCCCGGCGCACCTAGGACGCGGTTCGCCCAGGGGACGTTTACGCCGGCACCCGGCTACCACGGCCCCTGGGTGCAGCCGCGTAGGGTGACCAGGAACCAGAGAACTCCTCCTCCTGCGTTCGAGATCTCCACGGAGAACCGCTTCGCCCCTCTCCGCGAGACGGGTCACGATGTGGCTATCATCGGAGACTCCATCGTCCGCCACGTCCGTCCTCACATTTTGCTTTCCTGGTGCTCGCGTTGAGAATATTTCTACACAGATCCAGAGTATCCTGAGCGCTGGCGAGAGCCTCGGTGCCGTTGTCCTCCATGTGGGGACGAATGACACCGGGCTCCGCCAGTCGGAGATCCTGAAGAGGGACTTCAGGAGCCTCATCGAGACGGTTCGACACACCTCGCCCGCCACGCAGATCATCGTTTCTGGACCGCTTCCTACCTACCGCCGAGGAAATGAAAGGTTCTGTAGACTTTTTGCTCTAAATGAATGGCTATTAACATGGTGTAATGAACAGAAACTGCTCTTTGCCAATAACTGGAATCTTTTCTGGGAGCGTCCTAGGCTTTTCCGTCCGGATGGCCTGCACCCTAGTCAAGTTGGAGCTGAACTGCTGTCGGACAACATCTCTAAGATGCTTCGTTCTGTCTGACTAGTAAGTAAAAATTCACATTTTATCCACATAGACTCTTGTTCGTCCCAATTAAATTACAGTAATACATGTCTAACTTACCCCATAGAGACTGTGTCTGTTCCTCGTGTTATTAGATTAACAATTAAGCGTACTGTGTGCTCTAGAAAAAATCTATTAAGAATAAAAGCTGAAAATCCAATAAAACATGATAATACAAACTTCGTAAAGCTTGGTCTCCTAAACATAAGGTCTCTAGCACCTAAAACGCTTATCATAAATGAAATAATAACAGATAACAATCTTAATGCACTCTGTCTTACTGAAACCTGGCTGAAACAAAATGACTATATTAGCTTAAATGAAGCAACTCCTCCAGGATTTACATATAAGCATAAGGCTCGTCAAACCGGTCGTGGTGGTGGAGTTGCAGCAATCTTTAGTGATATCCTTAATGTTAATCAGAGAAATGGAATTATGTTTAACTCCTTTGAGGTATTAGCTCTTAATGTTATGCTACCGGATATTATGCAAAAACCTATGTCATCTCTCGCTATAATCACCATATATAGACCCCCAGGACCCTATGTCAATTTTCTAAAAGAGTTTGCTGATTTTATTTCTGACTTACTAGTTACAACTGATAAAATACTAATTGTAGGAGACTTTAACATCCACGTAGATGACTCCAATGATACACTAGGGCTCGCCTTTATGGATCTATTACACTCACTTGGGATAAAACAAAACGCTGTTGGTCCAACCCATTGCTTAAAGCATACATTAGATCTAATATTGTCTTATGGAATTGAGGTCTTTGATGTAGACATTATACCACAAAGTGATAATGTTACGGACCACTACCTCTTGCTATATAAGCTGCGTTTACCTCAAATTGGCAGATCTGCACCAATATACCGCCCTGGTAGGACTATTGTTCTGTCCACCAAGGATGAATTCATAAATAACTTACCTGATCTCTCTTTATTTCGAAATACACCCGCAAACGCAAATGACCTTGACGTAGTAACCAGCAGTATGGATGCCATCTTTACTAGCACACTTAATACAGTGGCACCCATCAAATTAAAAAAGGCTAGAGAAAATAAAACTGCACCATGGTACAATAATCATACTCGCACTCTCAAAACAGCAACCCGTGCTCTGGAACGTAAATGGAAAAAAAACTAATTTAGAGGTTTTTAGAATTGCGTACAAAGACAGTATGTCAAGCTATAGGAGGGCTCTTAAATCTGCCAGGGCCGAGCACCTCCGCAAACTAATTGAAAATAATCATAACAATCCGAGATTTTTATTTAACACTATTGCTAAACTAACTAATAATCGATCATCTTTGGAACAAAATGTCCCACCGCAAATTAGTAGTGATGACTTCATGAATTTTTTCAGTGACAAAATAGAAGGCTTTAGACAGAAAATAGAAGATGTTAAACTTTCTGCACAGCCTTATACTCCAGATCCAGTAAACATTCAACTGAATCAAAATAACCTACAATACTTCAAAATCATAGAACAGGAAGAGCTAGATAAAGTTATAAATAGCTCTGAATCAGCTACATGTATGTTAGATCCAATTCCAACAAAATTACTGAAAGAATTGCTACCTGTTATAGGAGAACCTCTTCTTAATGTTATCAACTCTTTGTTATCTTTAGGCCATGTTCCAAATCCTTACAAGCTAGCTGTTATTAAACCTATTATTAAGAAACCACAACTGGACCCGAGCAACTTAGCTAATTATAGGCCTATTTCAAATCTTCCGTTTATGTCTAAAATACTAGAAAAAGTTGTTTCTACCCAATTATGCTCCTTTCTGCAGACAAACAATATTTTTGAAGTGTTTCAGTCAGGCTTCAGGCCTCATCACAGTACAGAAACCGCATTAGTAAAAATAACCAACGATTTACTCTTAGCTGCTGACCAAGGGTGCATCTCACTATTCGTTTTACTCGATCTTAGCGCCGCATTTGACACCATTGACCACAATATTCTCATAGACCGCTTAAATTCTACAGGTGTCCAAAAACAGGCTCTTCAATAGTTTAGGTCATACTTAGCTAACCGTTACTAATTTGTGAATATTAATGGACAGCTTTCACAAGTCAGGCCAGTAAAGTACGGGGTCCCTCAAGGATCAGTTTTAGGTCCCTTGCTGTTTACAATATACATGCTTCCCCTGGGGGACATTATTAGAAAACATGGGATCAGCTTTCACTGCTATGCAGACGATATTCAATTATACATTTCAACTAAACCTAATGAGATGTCTGAACTGTCTAAGCTAACCGAGTGTATCAAAGATGTTAAAGACTGGATGACCAACAATTTTCTTCTCTTAAACTCAGACAAAACAGAATTATTACTTATTGGGCCTAAATCCTGTACACAGCAGTTCTCACAACTGGACCTGCAACTAGAGGGATACAAAGTTAGCATTAGCTCTACTATAAAAGATCTGGGTGTCATATTAGACAGCAGTTTAACTTTCAAAAATCATATATCCCATGTCACAAAAACTGCTTTCTTTCATCTGAGAAATATTGCTAAATTGCGAAGTATGCTATCCATATCAGATGCAGAAAAGCTAGTTCATGCTTTCATGACTTCTAGGCTAGACTACTGTAATGCTCTGTTTGCTGGTTGCCCAGCATCCTCTATCAACAAACTCCAGCTAGTGCAAAATGCAGCTGCCAGAGTTCTTACCAGGTCTAGAAAATATGATCATATCACCCCAATGTTATCCTTCTTACACTGGCTGCCTGTTAAGTTTCGTATTGAATTTAAAATATTACTCCTTACCTATAAAGCTTTAAATAATCTAGCTCCTGTTTATCTAACCAACCTCCTGTCTCGCTACAACCCAACCCGCTCTTTACGATCTCAAAACTCAGGGCTTCTGGTAGTACCTAGAATATCAAAGTCGAGTAAAGGAGGTCGAGCCTTCTCATTTATGGCCCCTAAACTCTGGAATAGCCTTCCTGATAATGTCCGAGGCTCAGACACACTCTCGCTCTTCAAAACTAGATTAAAGACCTATCTTTTTAGCAAAGCATACACTCAGTGCAGTACATAGCGATATGACGCATGAGTGTGCCCCACACAGGATTTTGCTTCTCGTTTATATACACTATGAACAGCAGCTACGCTAATTATTCTCTTTATTCTCTATTTCCACCTGGGGGTACTCATCTTGAGGCCCTCAGACTATGCAGTGCCACTAACGCGATCCGAGACCAGCGACGAGATGATCCCAAGGTTTTCTGGACCAGGCCGTATCCTGAGCAGCTGCTGTGGTGGTCATCGTGGAGTGAGAGCACGACTGACTCCTGTGATGCTCCAAGGACAGACGAGTCTTCGCTGAGGTCCAGCTTCCTGCGCCTAGACTGCAGCTCTGCACAAGACGTTTGGCCATAGGGGAAATGGACGTGCCCAACTGAGCCAGGTTTCTCTCCAGGTTTTTTAAATCTTCGCTTTCGCCAATTGGTGAAGTTGTTTCCTTGCCGCTGTCGCCACTGGCTTGCATGGTTCGGGATCTGTAGAGCTGCGCATCGATGGATTTGCTCTTCAGTGTTTGGACTCTCAGTAGTGATTGTTAACCCACACTGAACTGAGCTAAACTGAACTGAACTGAACTTAATCTCTGAAAACTGAACTGACTTTGTTTCAATTCACTATAATCTTCCATGTGAAGCTGCTTTGACACAATCTACATTGTATAAGCGCTATACAAATAAAGATGAATTGAATTGAATTGAATGCCTGAGTGGGCTGAACATCTAGACTCCGCCAGATGTTCTTTGATGATTGGAGTGATTCACTCTATCCTTTCCCACATATCCCCTTGTGCTTGTTGGAGCGTACTCACACTATGTACAGTTGCGTTACATTACATGCTTGTCTCCCCTCCTGTCTCCCCAGATGGCCCGCACTCATATTACATTCAGGCCTGGGCATGCTTACGTCATCGATGATGCGCTGTTCAGTAAGCGTTTTTGCCACGCAGTCAAATATTTCGATGAACAGATCCAACAGATCAGCCACTTTTGACGTTCACAAAGTCCTCGTGCTGCAGGAATTAGGAGGTTTTCTGAAGGTGCAGCTGTCGTGCAGTGAGGGGTTTGCGTCTTTAATAATCTACGACAGTTCAGGAAACGGGCCTGGGCACGGTTCGGATAGCATAATGTGAGTACACCCTTAGTTGTACGGTGGGGCTTTGCTACTCCTGCTGTCCCAGTCACGCCCATCCTCTGCCACCACATGCCTCAGCATCCTCTTCAGCATCAGTTTGCAGCGTTTTTCTGAGGGGATGTCAAACTGTACGCAAAGCAGGAACAGCTCCTTCACAATGGCTTTGCACAGGAAAGCAGACCATTTTTCACTGATCTCATCCAATGGAGCCGCCAGCCATCACCTGCTGGAAGAGATCCATATACACATTTGGTACAGCATTATTACTATTTTCAAACTCACCCCTTCTTTTACTCCCTGAAGCCAGGAATGCTGGTTGGCGGTCCATTCCAGAAGAATGGGGATACGTAGGTCTTGCACTACTCCCACAATCTGACACATGGCAGGTATCTTCATGGACGCATGTAATCGGAATCATGGCTTTGCTATCTGCTCAGGGTCTTACTATTTCTGGTTGGACCAGAATCACCATCACCAATTGACCTTCCATATGTATGGTATAGTCGGTTAGCCAAGCCCGGGTGCCCAGAGAATGTGTTACTTTTGGCATTGGTTCATCCTTGGCTTTGGGGACCATTGGTCTGCCTCCTGCTTGCAAGGTACGCCCCAGTGGCTGCAACTCCAGGCTGCTCTCACTCTTGCACCATAGGGAATCGACGCCTCTGCCAATTCTATTGCTGTCACCAGTTCATCGATGGTTGAGCAGTGCGCTGCTCCTACCAATGAGAGCCCAATACAGACTAATATCTCCGTCTTCACTATCTCATAATCGTCATTTTGCAAGGCTTGTAGGGAATAATACATTCGATGAGCTTCTTAGGATAGGAAAGGTGCCAGCCAGCACACGCCCCCACTCTCCCTTGTCCCAGCACTCCCTGGTGGCGATAACCTCAAAGGTATGCAGATATGCTTCAAAAGAATCCAGTTCACTGAGTTTGGTGAGGTACTGGTGGGTTTACTGACCAGTTTGGGAAGGGGGACATGGGCAGCGGCTTCCCATAGCTGCTCGACCATCTGCTCTGTCCACTATTGCCTTAGAGCAAGCTGCTCTGCGAACAGTTGTAAGTTGCAGTATCAGCTCCTCCATCTTTTTGCTTGGGGTGGCAGGAAGGTAGAGAGGGCAAGTCTATGTCTGAAACAGATGTAAAGAGAAATCGCTATTTGTGCCATATTTTCATTCATTAAAAAAAAAATTCTGCCAGTGGCTGACAACAATAACAAAAAAAAAACTTTGCCAGAGAAAGAATTAATAATTACTTACTGTAGCAGCACTGTATAATTACCCCATAAAGACTCCCACACAACTCTCTAGTAACAGTGTAGAGACTACCCATAACAGAAACCATCTGACAACACCCTACTAACCATTCAGTAGCACCATTGTATCCCAAAATCATACAAAAACAATGAAAATTCCACATGGGCTGCTTTAAAAAAAAAATGAATACATAAGTAACATAATAAGTACATACCCAAGTAAAATATAAAATTTAAAAGTAATTAATAAATAATAAAGATATTCATAGAATCTGACAGTATCTGTTGAAAGTAGATCACAAAGGACTCAATATGTTTTTATCTGTGTATGATGTAAACCCTAACAAAGTCTCTTTTGCTGTTTGGAAAAAAAGGTTCACCTGCCCTTTCTATTGAAACCTGCTGCTGACCCCCTATAGGATGCCAAAAACTTGATTCAAACAATAAAATTCTTTGTGATTGAATGTGACCCAGAGGCAGAAGAAATCAATACAATATACACAGGCATAAATTGGCTTCAGCAGAGAGCAGCTGGTATGAGTGGCAACTCCTGATAAAGTGATTGATAAATGCATCAAACATGTTGTCCCAGAGGATTCACTCAGCTTGATATATTGGGTCAAATAAATAGAGAGGCTGATAATGTTCCTAATAGGACAAATGGTAGATCACTATAAAAATATAATAACTTTGACTAGTAGGAGGCTTTACATTGCCACTCAAATAAATAAAAACACTTTCACATTGTAGCATTAGCACAAGCAAAACTAAAAGTAAAACTAGACAGAAAGTTTCAGAGGAATTTGTTGTAAACGTGTTTCCATGTAGCACACTAACTGATGTGCATGCAGTCAGCGTATGTATGGCTTGTGTGAGATCCAATTCTCTTCTCATCTCCAAACAATTTACTGATCTCTACCATTAACGAGGCCAAAACAGATTGAACTTGCTTAAATATATATATAGGTCTATTAGTTTTTTTTATATGTATGCATAAACATGAGCAAAACATAATTCAAGTCTTAAAAGTAGTGAAAGAATATGTGCATTTTACTTCAGTTGCATTTATATTGAATTAACTCTAATTTGATCAATTCTGTGTATGTTGAGGGTGACCTGTTTTTCAACCCCTAAAAACTAATATATGTGAACGAAATTACCCTTTTATGATATATGTGGTCTTTTTATGATCTCATTGGGTATAAAAGAACAGCTTGAAACATCTAATAAGAGGTTCTTGCTGAGCTGAGTAATCACATAATAGTTTGTTTGTAGATAGTATAAAGTAATGTCTCACACACAGATCATTTGGTTATGTTACACTAAGACCGACAGGTTAACATTAATGCTGAGGAACTGTACTATTCACTGGCTTCAATAAGGTTCTCTCCCTGAAATAACTTTAGTCAGTTTAATTGCTTTATATATTAAAGTAATCTAATACATAGGCAAGCCACCCAAGGACAGTTAAGGCAAATACAGCAAAATCTAGAAGCAGTAGCTGACAAAGCAAAGTCAATGAAACTCATTAAACAAAAAACACCCCAGGCTGGTTGTCCAAAGTCCAGAATGTAATTGTAAGCTTTTTAAAGGTGATATTGCTATGAACGTGGAGATTTACAGTCTTGTGTAATTGATTTGGATATTGTGGACACAGATCAATGTAACAAAAGCCACCACATAATCTACTGGTTATAAAAGATTTCAAGAGAATTCAGAATTAATCAAAACTTAATACATAATTTTACAGATAAAAGTGTATCTGTCAGAGCCAGGATTAGAACCAGAATCTCTGGTGATGAAGTCTTTATAATCCACCACTGAACCACAGGAGGTTAATCAACCCAAAAATGAGACACTACTTACTTCTTCAGAGTTTATCACAAAAAAATACATTTTAAAACTTTGTCAAAGGGTGGATTAGAAAAAAACTTTCAAAAATGTCAACAGGGTAAAAATCTCAGGCAGAAAACCTAAAAGAAAATATCCCGAAAGCAAAACAATCACAAGATTGTAAACATCAAAGACTTTAAGCAACTTCGCTTTCCAGTAGGGGTGTCAAAATGAATCGTTTCTTCGGTGCACCGCGATGCAGACGCGGACAATTCGGTATCGGTTCAGTAATAATCATAACCGGTTATTATACTGACGTCATTTATCTCACATGCGCTATGTCGCCGTAGCTTACTATGGCGAGGGATGCGAGCCGCGAGCGCGATTATTTACAACGCTCTAACTACGAAAAACACACAATGTGCACCAATTTCACTGCGTGTGTGTTTGCTGAACACTGTTTCACTGAAACTTACAGCAAAAGCCCCTATTTCATGGCGACTAAGAGAATGAAAGTAAACTCCACGCTAACAGTGACTTTGAAGAAGAGGATGAGGTTGAGCACCATTTAGTAACAAAATGAAGACGAGTACCCCATCAGCAGCCAGCTCCAGGACCAGCTTGTCAGCAGCCAGCTCCAGGACCAGAGCAAGCCCACCAGACAGCAAGTGAAGAAATATGAATGTCAGAAAATGGTGAAATTGAATGGTCTTCTTGCCCAAGAAATAAGCCACCCTGCAGAGCTGCTAATGTGATAAGGACGCAACCAGGGCCAACCTGGCTGGCAGTTACTCATGTGCAGGACATCAAGTCTTCATTTGAGCTTTTCATCTCAGATTCCATTCAGAAAATCATTCTGGATTGCAGTTATCTAGAAGGAATGTGTGTTTTTGGAGAGAGGTGGAAGGAGATGGACCAAATTGATTTACAGGCAAAAGGAGGACCCTACGCTGGCCTCTGGTGATATTCTTTGACATGTTGGACATCTCAGCATACAACTCCTTTGTCATCTGGATGGCTGTGAACGAAGAGTGGAACAGGGGGAAGCTCCAGAGGAGACGCCTCTTTCTTGAGGAACTGGGAAAGGCACTGGTGAGACCTAAAATCCCCAGAAGACAATGTGTTTCAAGAACACCAGCTTCTGCAGCCACCATGAGACGAATTCAGGAGGAGAATGTTGGCGCCCCATCCACCCGACCTACAGAACCACTATCTGCCGAGCCTGAAGTAAGTGTGTGATGCTGTTGCAGTAAATGTCTGACATTTTTGCCTTGCGAGAGAGATGTTAGTAGCATTTCTGATCGTTTTAACTAGGTTGTGGCCAGCAGCAATAAAAAGAAGCGCTGCGAAGTCTGTGGATCCAAGTTGGACAGGAAAACTCAATACACATGCAGCAAGTGTAAGAAATACATATGCAACACACACATAGTAAAACTCTGCCCCTCATGTTTTGGATAGGCTGGTGTAAACAGGCAAATTCTGCGGGGCTTATGTGTCGAGACTGATGTTTTTACTGTATGTGTTTAACTTGTGCTATGTAAAATGTTATTTGTTATATGAGTTATATGTCTAATGATGTTCAAATTAATAAAAATCAATAGTTTTGAAACATATTGCTTCATGTGTAAATGTGTTGTGGCTTTCCACTCACTCCACTTGATTATAACTGATTTTATTTTTTTCATAACATTAATAAAAATAAAAACGAGAAGCACATTAATTCATCAATGTGATCTAACAAAGGCAAAGGGTAAAAATAAACCATGTTTGCTGTTCATATGGCTTGTAATTGGGATGAAGTAAACATTTGTTGAGTAATTTAACAAAAATTGTTTGATAGTGTTAATTTGATAAGCCAAAACTCTGGCGGGTCCACCAGACCCATGAACACTGGCTGAGTAACAAAAATACGAACACCACACAAGGGTTAAAACCATGAAATGCATCATTCTTTTTGTTTTAAACAACATTACATGTAGTTTTAAACATGTTTAAGCAACTTTCAAGGGGAAAGCAAGTGATTTTGAATGTGTTCAAATTTTGGTGTTCTGATGCAGTATTCTTGCCCGTGGGGCTGAGATATGATGTTTCCAGGCCAAAAACAGAAAGTGATAAAAACAGCTTAAAACCATGAAATGCATCATTCTTTTTGTTTTACACAACATTACATGCAGTTTTAAACATGTTTAAGCAACTTTCAAGGGGAAAGCAAGTGATTTTGAATGTGTTCAAATTTTGGTGTTCTGATGCAGTATTCTTGCTCGTGGGGCTGAGATATGTTTCCAGGCCAAAAACAGAAAGTGATAAAAACAGCTTAAACCATGAAATGCATCATTCTTTTTGTTTTAAACAACATTACATGCAGTTTTAAACATGTAATGTTGTTTAAAACAAAAAGAATGATGCATTTCATGGTTTTAAGCTGTTTTTATCACTTTCTGTTTTTGGCCTGGAAACATCATATCTCAGCCCCACGAGCAAGAATACTGCATCAGAACACCAAAATTTGAACACATTCAAAATCACTTGCTTTTCTCTTGAAAGTTGTTTAAACATGTTTAAAACGGCATGTAATGTTGTTTAAAACAAAAAGAATGATGGATTTCATGGTTTTAAGCTGTTTTTATCACTTTCTGTTTTTGGCCTGGAAACATCATATCTCAGCCCCACGAGCAAGAATACTGCATCAGAACACCAAAATTTGAACATATTCAAAATCACTTGCTTTTCTCTTGAAAGTTGCTTAAACATGTTTAAAACTGCATGTAATGTTGTTTAAAACAAAAAGAATGATGCATTTCATGGTTTTAAGCTGTTTTTATCACTTTCTGTTTTTGGCCTGGAAACATCATATCTCAGCCCCACGAGCAAGAATACTGCATCAGAACACCAAAATTTGAACACACGAATGCATCTCGAGCGCTTCTGAGAAAGCGAACTGCAGTAAATAGTTGGTCCACAAGACAAAAAGCCGCTGTAAAAGCGCACGAACAGAGAAACAATAAGCGAAGTTCCTTATTCTTTCTTATAAAGGCCTCCCACAGTCGATTTAAAGGTGTGTGTCCCAGCTTTAAAGACGAACTGTGCATTTCTCCCTGGTCAAATTAAGTACAGAGTAGCTAACTGTCTTTTTTGCCATTTAAATTCACTAATGCCAGAGTTAGTGAAACTCAGCGCTGCGCTCGAGAAGAGCGGCTGAGAGTATTCTCACGGGAGAACTTATCTTGATCAAGTAATTTTTGTGGTTTAATCCACGCGTGTCTTTGACTGTGAAAAGTCTTGACACAGAGCGCTGATCTGCCGTGATCGCAATAGTGCTCCATTTTTTTGAAATGTGCAGCCATTTCAAATGTGACATGATGTATGTTAATGTGTGTTCATGAATGCTTTCGCTCTGTGTATATTGCCATAGCAACGGAAATCCTGGGAGACTTTCCGAAGTAACTTTCATGTGCGCAGGCGCAGTCCTCTGCACGTGAATCTGCTGTAGACATTAGCACAAGGCTAAGCTAACTGAAGCTCACGCTGTTACATTAAATGGTGTGGTATGGTTATAGCATTAAAGACTAATGGTTTAGCGCTCTTGTGGTCTTGAATGCAGTGTTTGGCTGAAGTGATAAGCTGAATCACGTTAGCGAAAATTCTAGTCTCGATTCTCCTGCTTTGTAGGCTATTTGCCTTATTTCTAAGTTTCCCCCTTTTCTTGGAAAATGCTTTGACTAATGCAGATTTGATAAACCCTCATTGAACGCGATCTCATCGCTGGTTTAATCACATTTGTCAAATGTTTCCCGCTTATCCTGGCCTGTTTGATCAATACAAATGCTCATGAGTTGTTGGATTATTAGCAATGAATTATAGTTTGTTCTACAATACTATAACTTAATGCTTTTGATTGCTCAATCATCAAATTAATGCTTAAATGCTTAATTACTGATTTATTGCTTTTCTGAAACTTTTCAACATTATAGGAGCAACCATTGCCTATGACTGTTGATATTTGAAGTTGATTTATAAGCACAGTGTTTAATGATTAATTTAATAACATTTATTGTTTCTGGGACTTTACCAACACAATCACTATTCTGAAATTTTAATTTCATTAAATAGTTTATTGATGATTGGTTGCCCTATTTCAATAACAGTTATTGATTAATTTTAAATAAACACTTTTGATCAAATTTAATGACATTAGGAATATTACGCATTCCCTATCATCACTGATTTAGAAATTGATTTATTCTCATAACTATGGTTTGCAGGAATGCTTGCTGATTAATCAAATCATATATGTGTTTATGACTTTATTGACAATATCACGAAGTGTTAGTCTTAACCAACATTATTCCTATTTGGAAATTTTAATTTCATTAATAGGTAATTGGTGTTTGGTTTCCCTTTTCTATAACCATTATTGATTAAATTAATTATAGCAGCTCCTAATCAAGTTTATGAATAAAATCAGATTTCTGAATCACTTGATGTCATTACTAATTTGAATTAGTTTTAAATTAATTCGCAATGAAGTTTTTTTTTTATTCTACTTTTTAAAATTTTTTTATTATCCTTCAGGTTTTAAATTACCTCACAGAACAGTGCTCCCCCTGGTGTTTGGTTGATGCAATGGGACAGTATAGTCTATGAGTGGTTATAATTGAACTCAAGTCATCATTTAAACCTAACATACCAGCGCAGTAGCCTCCAATTAGCCAAAACCCCAAAGGAAAATTAGGCTTTTCCTCTCCACTTAGGCTAATTAGTTATCTTGATAACACGATAAACCAACCCTTTTGATGTATTGACTCAACAGCGCCACCAATTTGTCAACCTTGTAATTTGAAAACTCGCTCCACTCTCTACTCTTTCTTTTAACTGTCTTTTCCTGAGTTGACTACCGCTGCCATTTTGGGATTGTGCCTGTGGGAATCATTAAAGCAGAGAACGTTTGAAACATTTAACAGATGTTTGTAAGACTTAAACATTTTATGCTTAAATGATCTGACTCTCTCTCTAACCTTTCTCGCCATAGGACGCTACCCAATCAAGGACGAACCGGGTCAACCAGAAGACAGGTGTTTTCAAATTTGATTTTAGATTTGCATCCAAAGTGGTCTACTTGGTGTATGGTGTCAATCCTAAAGATTAAGAAACCAATACTGTCATTGTTATTGCACTTTCTTTCACCTCGGAGGAAATTAAATAACAATCACAGTCCTGGTGTTTAGAGCTCCCCATTTTCAACTTCCCGTCTGGAAGCATCCTTTCACCTCACGCTTGACAAAGCTGAAGGAAACGTTCTCACTAGGAACCTGGAAGCAGCCAATTATCATTCTACTCCTTATCAGTCTTCTTCTCTTCCTCTGTTCTCTAGCTGTCCTAACTGTGTGTGTTACTGACTGTCCCCACAGAGACTACAAGTTAGACGCACGCCCCCCAGAGGATCACAGTCACAGAGAACAACAGCCACCTGTTTATTCCACACTCAACAGTAGCTTACACTTGACATTACACCCTGACACTTTTGTTTGCCATTTGTTTTGTTTTTGTTTCTCTCTCTCTCTCTCTCTCTCTCTCCCCTAGGTCAGTGTCAGTTTTAGGTCTTCCCCAGCACCGCCACAAAACATGGCTCTCCCCAAAGACCCTGTTGGCCACTGGAAAGACCTAGAAACATGGCTAAGTGTTGCAACGGACAGCCTCCTCCCTAAGGCCACCGAAACGCTACAGCACCTGACACAGGACCAGCTGGATGAGAACCTAAACAGCCTCATGAAGCAAGACCCAATCAAAAGCTACAATCACAAAGACCTAGCCAAGATCACAGGTACTTGAGTCACATTCTCATCGCCACCCTCAAGCTGAGTGACCAGCATTTCGCCCAGCTCAAGCACAAGCTGACATGCATGCAAACCCACATCAACTAGCTAGAACTGGAGGCTCAGGAACGACCAGAACAGCCAGATGAGACTGATCAAGCTGCCAAAGAGGAGATCGATGCTACACACTGGTGGTGGTGTGGAGAGACCCCCCTCATGATTGTGAAGCGCTTTGGGTGTATGGCCATACACAATAAATGCACTATATAAATACACATTACATTACATTACATTTTCCCAGCAGAGCGTGCATCATACCGGTTCTTCCTGTTTCCGCCATTAACACAAATAGTAATAGAAGAGAAGTATGGGAGAATATTAATAAAGTGCAAAAAAGAAAAATATGAATAATAAAGCTATTGAGTTACAATCTCAGGGACATTTAATTCAAGATAAGTATGAAATTGCTAGGCTATTTAATAACTTTTTTTATAGATTCAATCCAAGATTTAGCACAAGGATTTAGTGTGAGAAGTAAAGACATAGTATAACCAAATTATGATTTTACTGTTTTTAATATTTATGATGTATCTGACTCTTGTATACTAAAAAGTTTGTCAACTCAGGAGCTCTAGTGCTAAAGATGCTTTTGAATGTGATGCAGCATTTTTTAAAAAGTATGCAAATGTTCTTAGTACATTTTAACTCACCTTGTTAACTTATCAATAAGACAATCTTATTTTCCAAGTGCCTGGAAGTCAGCAGTAATAACACACATATTTAAGACTGGTAATCTCCTGCTAATCTAATATTTAATATTTAGGTATGATTATTGACTCTAATTTCAATTTTAAAAAACACATTAAGGTTTACAAAAGTGCTAAAGCAAGCCTAAGGATTTATAGAAACATTTAGGCATCAGTTACCTATGGCTGCTGCTAAACTTTTTATGAATACAATGATTTTCCCTCACTTATCTTATTGTGCTACAAGCTGGTCCCAGATGAATATTACAACATTAAAACCATTGTATATTATCTATAAACAAACCGTAATTTTTTTTGCTAAAAAGTCAACGAGCTATTATCGTTGTAACTGTATTGCACAACATCAATTACTAACATTCGACAGTTTCTTATTGTATGCTGATGTATGTTTAATGTATAAAATATTTAATTATCTTGCACCACCACTTCTCACAATGTGTGATTGTCTGTAAGGACAATATAAGACAGACTAGGTCATTGGTTACCCATAGTGTTTACATGGTCATGATACAGCAAGTAATACAGCAAGCATTTAGTTTGCGCTAGCTTTTGCAGCTGGACATTGCTTTACAATCACCTTGATGGGTGAACATTAGCTAGTGGGGGAGTGTCTTTTGTCTCTCCAGGTGTTAATTATTCATGACCATTGTCACTCCCATGCATACAGTATTCTGACCCAAAACAGACTTTACAAAATGTAAATCATTGCAATGTTTTCTTTGAATGGAAGAACAGAATGATTTTCACATAATTGTGAAGTAAATATTCTAGCCTACAAGACTAGTTACTATAAAGTCTTATTCAGGTCCATTCAGTGTGTTTGTTTGGACCTTATTTCAGCTATTTTTTTTCTCCAAAACCTACTAAACACGCATATTTTTTCTAGAAAAAGAGTAAGCATGTACAGCAGCATTTCTCACATATTATTGTAGCACAGTTTGTGCTGAATAAAAAAAAAAATACATGTTGGCCAATACTATGTAATAAGTAGCTGAAATAAAATGTCGGGGCATTTCAAAATATCTTAGGGGCCCCAAAATCACCTTAGACCCCAGAGGCCTAAAGACACATCCACGCTTGTCATATTGGATGTTGGTGCTTTATAATCTGTTATTGTTTTCAGTCCCTGCCACAAGCTCCTAGAGTCTCTCTGTTGAAATTGTTACTCTAGTTTCCACCTGTAGCACTGCTTTGGCTCCTTCGCCTCCTAGAAGAGATCACCAGGATGAGACAACTCGGGGTCATCAAAGCATTAAGGAGCCCCAGGTCCTTCCATGTCATGATGGTCCTTCTGATGGCTTCTGTAATGATTTCGACCTTTGACAGCTACCCCATGCCCCTAGTGGACCCTTGGAACGGCTTGGTGGGGCTCAGTATACCTCAACATTAGACTTGACAAAGGGCTCTTGGCAAGTTCTTTTCTCCCTCCCAAGTCCAGAGAAAAGACTCCATTCAGCACCCCTAATGGCCACTGGCAGTACTGTGTCCTTCCCTTCGGACTGCATTGGGCCCCAACCACCTTCCAACGAAGATAAACATCCTGCTGCGGCTGCACAAGAAGTATGCAGTGGTGTACCTGGACGATGTAGTCATCCACTCGGTGAGCTGGGAGGACCATCTGAATTGGTTGTGGAGAGTCCTGCTCAAACGCTGACAGGTGGGGCTCACCAAAAACACTAAAAAGTGTCATCTAGGCCTAGCTGAGGCAAAGTTACATAGGTTTCTGGATTGGAAGTGGCCTCATTCGTCCACAGCCTGTCAAGGTCGAGGCGATCCATTGGACATTGGATCGTGCCACCAAATCCCAGGTATGAAATGTGTATGTGTGTGTGTGTGTGTGTGGGGGGGGGGGGTTGTTTTGTGCTACCCAATGCAAGACTAGCATCGCCCTGCATACCATAAAATCAGCACCGCACACCTGCAGGTCTTTAGCACCTGAACCCACTCAAGCTTTCTTCATAAGCTTGTGTTCGTATTTTCATTCACACTTGAGACAATGTTTGTGTGTGTGTATATATATATATATAACCCATTAGTCTGGCATTCACACACGCACTCATACATTATGGCCAATTTAGATAATCCAATTCACCTATAGCGCGTCATTGGACTGTGGGGAAAATCGAAACACCCAGAGGAAATGCCATCCAGAGATGCCTCTGAGCTCAGAGACAATGACATCGCTTTTGGACACTGTTAACATAGGCTTCCTTTGGCACTTGACAAAGGTTTGCCAAAGTAGTCCTGAGCCCATGCTGTAACATGACTTGATATGATAGATGAATGGTGATTCTTGGTGCAGTGCCACCTGAGGAATCGGAGATTACTGTAGTTCTGCTTTTTTTTTCAGCAATTCCGGATTCCTTGAATCTTTGAATTATGTTATGCAGTGTTGAATGTGAAATATACAAATGTATTCCTATCTTGCTTTGAGGAACATTAATAATAATTTATAATAATAATAATTAAACTAATAATTTTCTGACATATTTGTTGGCAAACTGGCAATCCTCGGCCCATATATGCTCCTAAAGTACTAGAACTTTCTCGGATGCTGCTTTTCTACCAAATCATAATTACAATCACCTGTTGACATCACCTGTTTCAAATCGCATCATTATTTAATCAAATTACCCTAAATTGCTCATGTTCCGACTTATTTTTAATTGTGTTGCAAGAACCAAAATTGGAATACGTGTTTATTTAGAAAAAAATAAAATAAATAAATAAAAACCATGAGGAACACATTAAACAATGTTTGTTGTATTGTAATGAAACACAAGTCAATACAAGTACATTTAAAAATGACTTCTTTTTTTATTTGCGTTTTCCATATTTTACAACTTTTTTTGATTTGGGGTTGTAATCAGAAAAAGCAAATCAGGAAAAAGTTGGAAAGCCCAAATCAACCCCAAATCAGAAAAAAGTGGGAAAGTATGGAAAACGAATTTTATTCCTTTGGCTTAGTCTCTATTTTAAAGGTCGCCTCAGTGGAATAAACCGCCAACTATTCAAGCATATGTTTTAGGCAGCAGATTTCCTTCCAGCTGCAGCCCAGTACTGGGCAACACCCATACACTATCATTAATGGTGTGTGTGCATGCCTCATATTACATGTATCTTGAAAATAACTACTTTGAAAAAAATTATTTTGCTGTTTTTGTCAAAAGTGTTCCACTTTCTTAATGCACTTTCTTACACACACACACACACACACACACACACACACACACACACACACACACACACACACACACACACACACACACACGAGTACACTGCTGTCTGTGTGTAACTGGAATGGTTAAAAAATGTATTTCTGTGTGGATGACTTACAGTCTGTACTTTGAGTTATTTCTAGGGTGTTGCTACTATCCCAAGTTTACAATCTCAAGTGATTGTTATGGTTTTGCTAAAAGGTCAATGTTTTTTTCAAGGTGTTTTTGATTGTTAAAAGGTTATGTCCGTACTCCTGTGTGGTTTCTGTGGTGTTGCTATGTTGATACTACAGTATTGCTAGGATGTCACTAGGGTGCTGGAATGTAGTGTCTAAGTGGTTGTGTTACTGCCTTTTTGTGTGTTCTGGTAGTTTCTATTGTGATGCTGGTTGGTTTCTCTCATATTGTAAAGGGGTTGTTGGGTTTCTCAAGATGGCTGATGGATTGTTCTGGGACTTTTCTATTGTCAAAGTAGTCATGATGGTGTTGTTGGGTGGTATCTATGGTATCACTGGACAGTTACTATAATGTCATTTTTTTTTGCTGTTGCTAGGCAGCCATGCTGTGATAACTTTGGAGTTGCTCATTGGTTTCTAAGATGCTGGTAGATGGTTGTTAGGTTGTTCTCGGAGATTTCTAATGCGTTGTTTTGTTGTTGCTAAGGAGTTGCTTCATTGTTACTATGATGTTGTTATGAGGTCACCAATAGGGTTACCACTTTTAATACAAAAAAATAAGGGAAGCATACTGCAGCGGGGGCCACATCCCTTGGGGGCCACAAAAACAGGCTTTGGATGACCAATTTTTGCAGTAACTCACCTATCCAAATATGTAAACAGCACATACATAAACTAGCTACAAACATTAGCTAGTAACGTTTTTATATAGCCTATTTCTAATTTTAAAATATGGAAAGTTGCAATTTACTGGTTTATTTTCTTTACATGGGCGTTATGTTTATGTTATGTTTTAATGTATTAAATGTAATGTTTCATGTAATAAATCAATGCTTATGTGTCTGACTTATCCTTAACAAACAAATCAAAATATTACATTGGAATGTGATCCACTTACATTGTATTTACAGAATTTTTACAAATTACAATTTGTGACCCAGTGTATGAAATCCAGGCCAAATCTAATTCTCAGATAAAGTTTGATTTTAGCCATTCACTTCACTTTGATTTCAGTTGTTGACATGGTATTGCTCAGTTAATATTAATATTTTTATTATTTTCACAGACGCAGTTAATATTAATATTTTTTATTATTTTTAGACTCAGTTAATATTAATTTTTATTATTTTCACAGACTCGGTTAATATTTTTATTACTTTCACAAACTCAGTTAATATGAATATTTTTATTAATTTCACAGACTGTTCTTTATTTCATGTAGAAAACGGTAAATTACAATAACAAATGTCTCCAGCTAGGTTTTCACACACTAGGTCACATTTTTTTTTTTAAAGTTTTTAGCAATTAACCTAAATATTGTTGATATCTGCTTCGGGAGAGACTTGAGGTACGAAGAACTGTCTGACTGTATTTTGATTTTTGTGAGCTGTCATTGCGGGAATTGTGCTCTCGGAGGCATGTTGTCACACGTCTGACAGACCACCATGAACCACAGAGAACACTCTCTTAGAGTTGCTTGATAACAATTTCGGCTAACAATCTGCAGCCAAGTATTTGTTTCCTCCCACTCTCTGCCGTATTTTTACAGTAGCTTGCGTTTAAGCTCTGAAACTTTAATACGTGGGGGGGTACCTGGAGAAGCATCTGCCATTTTTTTATATTACTCTCTGCCAATACTAGACGGACTCTGCTTAAAAGACCCACCCTCCTCACCAGAAAAATACCAATCAAACTAATGATGACATCAAGTATTACCAAATCAAAAGTAGGAAATGAGGCATTTTCATAAAATGCGTGTGGGATGATTTGCATGAGAAGCTATACTTTAAAAATATGATAAAATGTACGGGAAAAAAACATTGTTGTATTGACTTGGGTGGTGGTTTATATAACTCTGCTAGAAAATCATTTTCCTATTACAAGGTTATTGTTTCATTGGTCATTATGGTGTGCTGTGTGGGTTTTGACTTATACTTTGGGTATTCTCTGGTTTTATTAGATATAGTGCTGCTTGACCATTGCTATAGTGTTCCTGCAGTTGTTAGTTCATGGCTAAAGTGTGGGTTATTTTTCAGGGTGGTTGCAGTAGTTTTTCTAGTTAGTTGCTGTACTTTTTTTATGTTGCTTCTAGGTTGTTGTACTTTCTTGCTGAGTGAAGGCAAAAGAGTAATCTTAAACAGTTAGTCTCCCTGATACTCTGGTGATGTTATATTGTTTGTTGTCTACTTTACTGTATACTCATGAATAGTTTTGCCTGTTTTATTGCCCGCCAATGGCAATACAAATACTTGAATGTCATATCTGCCTTAAGTATTGTTCATATTCATACAGTAGCATTACAATTAGCAGATAAGGCGTATTAAAATATGATTCTTTGTGTTATGGGTTTGGGGAAAAAATCACAACCCTCAGTATGAGCAATAGCGAGGCTTGCCTTAGCAAACACTACTAATTATTTGAGGTAACAGCAGGTCTCTCAACCATTCTCTCTGTTCTCTGGAACAACTCAACATTCTCGGAAGTTCAGCTAGCTCAATCATGTGGCAACTTGTGGTGAAATTGCTCTCTCTTCTCACAGGTGCTGGACAAGGAACCAATTATCTGGAGATGTGTCTTGGGTCCCAAAATATCATTGTCAAGCTGCCACACACCAAGAGATAAAAGAGAATGAATTGAGTCAAATCTCAAAGTGACATGATTGACTGCCTTCTTTTTCCCCGTCTTCTCCAAAAAACAACTGATGTAAGGTTGTTGCTATGTTGTAAATATTGTTTATTTCACATTTTAGCAACTCCTATAATGTCCACAGAAAATAATTCCAACTTGTACCTCTTATATCGTACCTCGGTGCTATCTGGTGGATACAGTGATGCAATACAGCTATAAAATAGATGATTATATATGAAATAGCTAATAAAATATGCAACGAGTTAAAGGCATAGCCAAAAATAAATAATAATAAAAAAACATTTATGTATATGCCAACATGAGACTAGAATGATAGAAGTCTTTTTTGACCAATAAATTCCATTTTCTATTATGTTTTCGAGGATGCTTAAAAATAGTTATTTAATACTTTATATGTTTTCCAGTTGGTAGGGAAAAAAACAAGATTTACAAATTAGCCATCTTGTTGCAAACAGGTATATTATGACGGTATTGTATATTATGATGTTTCTAGTGTGTTATTCACTATTCAGATTCAGTTAGCTTTTAAATTACAAATAAATATAAATCAACCTGTCACCTACCATAGCTTATAATGTAGTGAATTCAGATTTTTCTCTGAAAATAATAGGGATGCACCGATCCCGATACTTGGATCGGATATCGGTTCGATATCGCATATTTTTGCTGGATCGGGTATCGGCCTGCTGGTATCGATCCAAATCCGATCTTGCGCGTGCGCTGTATTCTGTGTAATTTATAAGCCAACAAAAGCCACGAAGGAAGCCTATTATAAAGCACTAGAAAGTTGACAAGCAGACCTACTATATCATAAATGTTTTGAAGCCATTCTATAGTTTAATGTGAAGCACAGATGAATATTCACGTGGTTAATTTCATGTTCACTTCAGCGCTTCCCGCTGCTGCGCCTGTCTCCATTCATTCACAATTCAAGCTGCGTGTCGCGTTCATGACAGCACGAAAAACTTTCTCCAAGACTATTTGTTCTTGTTAGTTTAAATAATCAGTGTGGAAATGCATTTAGTTTTGCATTAAATGGGTTCATTTTGACCTGAAACATGGAGATCATTGCTGTTTCTAAATCACGCGCAGTGTCTGTTAGATCAGCAGATCGCATTCACAACACTGGAGTAGGGTTAGCCAGCCTATTATCTCCGCTTCACACACAAAGTAGGCGTACCTGAAACTTTAAATTAGAAAAGGCTCAATTATCATTGGACATCCTCAACGCACTGATTTCTCCCCTTTGTGCTGCTGTTTTGGAAGTGTCCGTATACCGGAGGGCTGCGCGCTGTGTCTCAGTGATGCACGCGCTTCATTCAGGCACCGGCTGCGCAGACGCGACATGCGCCGCTCAGTAAGATTATTCTTATAATAGGCTAAGTTTATGTTATTATGTTCCTTCCGCGAATGTTTGCTCCTTCTTATGTTTGTGCCGCGAAAAGTTTGTAAAGCCTGGCTCATTGTGGTTTAGTTGATTAAATTATTAAAAGTGAAAATGACGGCCCGGGGGGCATATGAATTGTCATTAACAGAAAAGTATTTAGCCTAATATAGGCTACTCTGAAACTGTGAATATTTCGCTGTAATTTTATATATATATATTAACATTTTATTTTACAGACCAGTTTGTCAGATTGTGCACTAAAGCATATAAGCGGACCTTGTTTTGAACTTCACATCAAATATTCTTGTTTATTTTGTAGCCTAGATAACTGACCAACAAAACTACATTAAACAAAACCAACAAATTATACCAAACGAAATTCGTTTAATAAAGATAAATTTTCAGACAAAATATTATTGTACAGACATGCTTTCAGTTTCTCCATCTCACGCGGCGAGTTTATAGGCGAGGGAATGTTTATTAAGTAAAACTGGCCTCAGACGGTTTAGTTTAGTCTGCTTCAAACCTGCAGGAAAATATCAGGCTTTGCTAAAAGGCCGATTGTTTTACCAATGATTAGGGTCAATAGTGGTAGCCTACAGATCTCAAAGAAAAATCTGAATATTAAAAAGGAAACATAGGCTGGACCACATCAGATCAACGTCATAATGAATGCTCAAATAATGTAGTCCATAGTTTATAGCAAGCATCATATTTAGTTAAATTGTGCCATCTGTCATCTACAGTAGCCCTATAGGTCTGTTATTTTTACTGAAGAAGATATATTATTTGAGTTAATCAGCAGAACTATAGAAACCATATTATGTTAATAAAAAAATAATAATAAAATACAGCACAATATCGGGATCGGATCGGTATCGGTCGATACTCAGAATTTTAGTATCGAGATCGGATCGGTTTCAAAAAAATGGTATCGGTGCATCCCTAGAAAATAAGGTTTTAAATGAATCATGCATTGTGAGTTGATAGAACATACTGTACTGTGATGTTACTCTTGTAGCATTGCAAAGGCAACAGATATTCTCACATATTCTTACAAGCATGACAAAAAGAGGCACATCACTGTTTTCTGACTCTTTTCAAATCCTAAGAACTGTCTGATCCATTTGCTGTTCTTAGGTCACGTATGTAAAAAGCTTTGACAAAATATAATACTATATTGAAACACATATGGGCCTCACGGTGGTGCAGTGGGTAGCACGATCGCCTCACAGCAAGAAGGTCGCAGGCTCGAGCCTCCGGGTGCTCGAGAGTTCCCCACCAGTCTAAAGACATGCGGTACAGGTGAATTGGGTAGGCTAAATTGTGGGTGTGAATGGGAGTGTATGGATGTTTCCCAGTGATGGGTTGCAGCTGGAAGCAACCCCAGATTAATAAAGGGACTAAGCTGAAAAGAAAATAAATGAATGACTGAAACACATATGCTGTCCCATCATGCTTTGCAGCTCCTCTTGTGGTGTTTATTATAAAAGTAATTTCTCCAGTAACAGAAATGACATGTTAGAGCTATAAAATAAAATCAATAGAGCTCCATCCATTTTAGAAAAGCTGTAATGATGTGAAACCAATTGCCCTTAATCATTTTCCAATGCTAAGCAACTGAAATGCCATTGAAAATAACAAGGAATGGCTACACACACAAACACATAAACAGTGTATATATATATATATATATATATATATATATATATATATATATATATATATATATATATATTCATTCATTCTCTTGTCAGCTTTCGACCTTGCGGGGTCGCCACAGTGGAATGAACCACCAACTTATCCAGCACGATTTTACGCAGCGGATGCCCTTCCAGCCGCAACCCATCTCTGGGAATTTCCACACACACTACGGACAATTTAGCTTACCCAATTCACCTGTACTGCATGTCTTTGGACTGTGGGGGAAACCGGAGCACCCAGAGGAAACCCACGCGAACGCAGGGAGAACATGCAAACTCCACACAGAAACGCCAACTGACCCAGCCCAGCCGAGGTTCGAACCTGCGACCCAGCGACGTTCTTGCTGTGAGGCAACAGCACTACCTACTGCGCCACTGCGTTGCCCTTATATATATATATATATATATATATATATATATATATATATATATATATATATATATATATATATATATATATATATATAAAGTATATTTTATATTGTTTAATATTTAAAGGAATCTTTATCTTCCTAATGTAAAATTACAATTTAAAATTAAAAGCAATAAATTCACAAACTATGTACAGCAGGGGTGTCCAAACTCGCTCCTGGATGGGGCAATGTCCTGCAGATTTTAGCTCCAACTTGCCTCAACACACCTGCACTGATGTTTCTAGAAAGCATAGTAAGAGCTTGATTAGCTAACCTAGGTATTTTTGATTGGGGCTGGAACTAAACTTTGCAGGACACCGGCCCTCCAGGACCAAGTTTGGGCACCCCAATGTACAGTTAATTACCCATTTTTGTGATTACAATATGATAGTAATAATAATAAAAAAACAAACATTTAAACAAATTTAATTCAAAATTCATCAAACTAATCTTTTCACCATTTTTCATATGAATTGAGTAATTGTTGTTTGTGAATCGGCAGCCGTTTCACAGGCCCTCTCTAACCAGCTCACAGTGCTAATCATCTGACAGCTGTTTCGGCCAGACAGTAGGGTCGCACAAGAAGCTGCGTTTCGTTGTTTGTCATATTTCTACTTTTCCCCCCTAAATGTTCTCAAAATTCTCATTCTTGCACACTCTACCTACCTCTACTCTGATCACTGGCAGACTGGTTGGGGAGGGATGCGGTAGAGAGGGGTGCCCGACATATTTGAGGACCGGGTGGGAGACACACAATTTCCGGGAGATTATGATTCATTTGCGGGGACCCGGGATCCAGTAAGAATGTCGCTGGTTCAAGCCCCGGGTTGGATCAGTTGGCATTTCTCTGTGAAGTTTGCATGTTCTCCATGTGTTCGTGTGGGTTTCCTCCAGGTGCTCTGGCATCCCCAACAGTCCAAAGACATGCGGTATAGGTGAATTGAATAAGCTAAATTGGCCGTAGTGTATGTGTGTGAAAGAGTGGGTGTTTCCCAGTGTTGGGTTGTGGCTGTAAGGGTATCCGCTGTGTAAAACATATGCTGGATAAGTTGGCGGTTCATTCCACTGTGGCAACCCCTGATTAATAAACGGACTTAGCCAAAAAAGAAAATGAATGAATGGGGAATTTTTGAAAAGAATTGAATACAGCCAATAAAACTGTCAAAAGAATACCAATCTATATAGATTTGCAAACAAAATGACTGAAGAAGTATTATGCATATTTACATTTACTTTATTTTTGTTATTCATAAACCAGTATTTACTGGCTGCTGTTTTAAACCATTTAGAATGCAAAACACTTCTATTTATGGATAATTTTTTATTAATTATGGATATTTTTTGGCAATGTGATGAACAATGCAAGAACTAAACTATTGGTTTATTTACACAGCCTCTCAATTAAATTTCACAGCTTAAACTGTGCAGTGAATTGTATTGACAGTTTAAGCCTAGTTCACACTACAGGATTTTAAGCATCGGCAGATCGCTGTGCAGTTCACACTACATGAAGTGATTTTGTGTCTTTTAATCACTGTGGTGTTCACACTACGCGACCCTACGTAAATGATCCACAAGAGGGGGGTCACACACTACATGATCTGACAACAACTTGTTCGCCAACAGTTCAGTCAAGCTACCAAACCACAGCCAATGAAATTTTGAGGAAGGAGTCATCAGAAAAAGCTGAACACTATTGGCTGCTTGTGTGCTGATTACATCAATGACAGCGTTTCAAGCTTTCAAGGGAGCATTTAAGAAACCCTTATTCACATATTTTTTCAGTGTGAAAACACAAAAAGCTTTTGGAATAGTTTATATCTCCATATAGGTAATTACATTGCTTCTTCCAGACCCTTTCAACTACAAGATATTGTTTGTTACTATAAAGGTAAATCCGATATATCAGAGAATTACATTATTAACTTTTTTATTTTGTATGGAAAATATTTTATTCACAAAGAAAAATTCTCCAATTCGCAGCCTTCTTTTTCACATTTTTTGATTGAAATTGATGTTTTCATTAAATCTCTTAGATTGATTAAAAATGAGAAAAGCCACAGATTCTTTGGTATTTTGGAAATATCACGGGTACATAAGTCTCTCTTTCCTCTTGCTGTATTTGTGTTATGTATTTGCTTAATTTTTTTAATTAATTTATTTTTCTTTTTATAGTCTTATTTGTTTATAATATTATTTAAACTCATCTGTTATGTTATTATCATTGTCTTTTTTGTGTAAGATTGGAATTTGTATGTTTGTTATTGAAATTAATAAAAAAAAAAAAAAAAGGGAGCATTTAAAAACATCATCAATCAGCTGATGCATCAGCAGATCAAGCGCTCATCGGCAAAGTTCAAGTGGAAAGATACACAGTTTTTAATTTTGTAATTTTATAACTCTTTAAAATAAAACTAACATTTCTATAACACCGACGTTTCCTAAATATCTGTGTATGTCTTTCCAACATTGTTATTTTTTTAAATTACAAAACAGTAAAGAACTGAGCATTTCTACCTTTAATTACCATGTTGGTCAAAACGACTGCATGCATGTCTGCTACTTTTCGCTGTGACTTTATATATGCATGTATTTCTTTACCTCGCAACTTCCTGCTAAAATAAACAAAACTTTCTGATAGCAAAAACATAAATTTACTTCAGATATATATTTCAAAACAGCGTATTCTGTGCCGCGAAATAGCTCCTGTTTGAAAGTGAAAATGAAAGCGAGGCTCAGACCTTTGCATGTTCTAGTATCTTAACTACATATTTATAGACTGTATTACCAAAAAAGATATTTTTAGGGTAATGCTGTCATAAAATATGATGACAGACATTCAAAGCTTAATTTTAATATCTCAATAGAAGTTTTGAATGTAAATATGATGTGAGAACAGTCAGAATGACCGGTATGGTAATTCTAATAGTGCATGGATACCCATTCTGGCCAATCACAGACGTTTCCTGAACACAGACATTCAGCTCATGCTGATATGCTCTCTCATTGGCTGCAGCTCGTCACTACATATGACCACACGTGGGGTCGAGTCGGCAGACTGCTCTGGAATATTCAGCATGCTAAATATTGGATTGTCGTCTGCGAGATGACGGCGACGCTTCAGCGAGCCTCTTTGACGCGTTGTTCAGTAGTTCACACATAAAGACTGCCGAGCGCCATGCACCCGCAGATTTTTCCCCGATCACAGCCCGATCTGTCGGCGAGCTCGTTAACTTCCAAATCGGGCTCAAATCAGGCTTAAAATACTGTGGTGTGAACTAGGCATTAGCAACTCACAAAGGAGGGAAAATCTCAGTAATTTGTGGAGTACACAGAGCTTACCCTCACACAGCAGATCTATATTTAATAGATATGCTATATTTAATACCACACCAAATACATGATGATTACCAGTGGTGTAGTCGGGGCTATACGCACGTATACTCAGTATGCCTACTTTTTTCCATGAGCTGTTTGGGTATTACGACTTCTGAGGATCAATAATTGCGCATACCCTCGGTATACTCACTTGTTTTTCTGATTAGACTTCCCTAATTTACGTGTATACGCGTCCCCTTTAACTGTACACCAAATGTTTTTTTTTACTTGCATCTTATTTGTTGCAATCAGTGGATTTTTGTTTAATTTGTGGCATTCCCCGCCCCCTGACGACCGCAGCATCTGTGAGAAAATTTAGAGAGTTTTTCGATAACAACGACAAGTCAACTAAATGATGTCTCGCTGAAACACTGAGGTAAAATTATTTTTTAAAAGCATGGGCATCGCTTTAGCCCCCTATATTTCTATTCAGTCCCTAGAAATGTTTTGCGATTTCCTCATGAACTGTACACTACTAAATGATCACAGTCCCCTTTAAATTTGATATGAAAACGGCAGCAGACTTCCGCTCCTTCGTTTTCAACTCGTTTTTCGTTTAATCAGCAAACCACAGCTTTGCAGAGTGAGAGCAGAAGGTGTGTTTATCTATAGATTGTTATAAAAAAAAATTTATATATATATATATATATATATATATATATATATATATATATATATATATATATATATATATATATATATATATATATAAATAGTTTCGTCGTTTCTTTGCCTACTTTTAATATTTGGGTTGGGTGGGTAATAGTACACCACTTTTTTTTTTAGGACTACACCACTGATGATTACATATTAATTAAATAATTAGAATGTATTCTATTTATTTTGCATTTTCTCTTGGTGTGAAATATATTGCATATGTAATACCTTATACCTTATAGTTCACTCCCAAATGAAAATTTGCTCACTATTTACTTGCCCTCAACTGGCTCAAACCTATACGAGTTTTTTATTTTCTTTTTTTTTAATGAACCTAAAAGAAGATTTTTGGACACAATCAGGAAACTGGAAAGAATTGACTTCCATGTAGGAAAAACAAATACTATGGAAGTCAATGGTTACCGGTTCCCATATTTATTCACAATATATTATTTTGTGTTAAACAGAAAAAAAGAAACTAAAACAGGTTTTTAAAAGTGAAGGGTGAGTAAATGATAAAAATTAGGGTGAACTATCCCTTTAAACTCACACAGTAGATCTACGTGCTAACAGCCCGTTGTGGCATAACAAAAATGTGATAAGCTGTGATTCTATTTTTATCAGATAGGCAGTTAAACACTTTTAATATGACTTTGATTTCCAGTGAAACATAAATACCTCTTTAATAATCCTTCTCAGGTTCTCCAGCTAGTTAAATGTTCAATAGTTTTTAATTTCTCAAGAGTGCACTTCAACATGTCATTATAACTCCTCTTTCACTGTCCTTGGCATTTTCTCACTTTCTCTTGTCACCCGAAAGCTTTTCATTACTATAAACCACCATAGACCTCCTCTCACAAACCAATACTCATTACACTACCAGTCAAGAGCTTTTATCGCAAGCTGAAAGTTTCGAGGAACTTTTCACCAGTCTGCCTGATGTGATTATTACCTCAGTGTTATATTTGGCCTTCTTTCACTAGCTTTGCTGACAATGTTATTGTCCTAACACCTGATAGATCAAAACATGTCCAGTGTGGAGACTGATGGGTTTCAGTGAAAACGCAGCCTTTTAACCCGCACACAATAAAGCAAAACATCTCGCCTCTGCGGAGTTCGGTTGGAGTGATTTGCTCAGTCACTCTACGGCATCATAAATATCTCAATCACAACTGGGCTGCCCTCCAGAGCAGCCCTCACTTTACTGCTCTCTCTCTCTCTCTCTCTCTCTCTCTCTCTCTCTCTCTCTCTCTTTCTCTCTCTCATTTTCCTTGGCTCTTTTTTTCCTTGCTCAAACATTTTTAAATATTTAACATTTTATGAAGTACACTACCTTTATCCTTGCACATTTTCAGTTCACTGTTCAGTGAACAGCTGATCCTAACTTTCAAATTTATATACTGTATACTAATGTAAAGAACTGAAAGGTAAAATCTTCTCAATGTCAAACCAAGCATCCGAATGGGGAAGAAAGATGGGTAACACTTTATAATGATTACACTATGAATCATTTATTAATAATTAGCAAATAGTTCATTCACCATTTGTTAAGCATTAACTCTACACCAATTGATGTTAGTAAGCAGGTTATAAATACAGCTACAAATATTACATGTACAATGTTTCAAACTTTGTCATCGTTTCGGCGGACCCGAGTTGCTAGAGCTGCTGCCACCACCGGAGCTGTTACTGCCAGATCCTTTTGTCACTGCCAAAGCTGCCAGATCCTCCATCACTGCAAGAGCTGCCAGATCCTCTATCACTGCCAGAGTTGCCAGATCCTCCATCACTGTCGCCAGATCCTCCCGAAGCCCACAAATGGCCGCCATTACAGTCCCATGGATGGCCAGAGTCCCTCGAATGTCCGACAGAACCGTGTGACTTCCCAAAGCCGTGAGTCATGTGACCCTTCAGTGCTTCCTGAACCAAAGCCCCCTGACCCACTGGGGTTATAAGAACTGCCAGTGCCTCCTGAACCAAGGCTTCCTGACCCACTGGAGTTAAATTAACTGCCAATGCCTCCTGAACCAAAGCCTCCTGATCCACTGGGGTTAAACGAACTGTCAGTGTCTCTGAAGCTAAGCCTCCTGCCCCACTGGGGTTAGCTGAACTGTCAGTGTCTCTGAACCTAAGCCTCCTGACCCACTGGGGTTAGCTGAACTGTCAGTGCTTCCTGAACCATAGCCTCCTGACCCACTATGGGTGTATAACCCACCTATGCCTGCTGAACTAAAGCCCCCAGAATTACCGCAGCTCCATGCTCCAGGCCCTCAGCAGCTCCATGCTCCAGGTACACCTCCTCCGCATGGTCCCTCCCCCTGTTCTGCCTCCATTCCACCTCCCTCCTAGCCTGTATTTGGAGCATCTGGAAGCCGCATTTTTCAAGGGGGGGCTCTGTCACAATCACCAGTAGTGATGAGAAGTTCGGATCATTTTACACACTCGAATCTTTGAGTCTCGTTCATCTCGAGTGAAGAAAAAATATTTTTTCGAGTCATTTTGTTCATTTCGTTCGATTTGCCAAAATATTATTAATATTGTTATGAACTGCTTTCAAACACATCTACAACTATCCCAAGGTTGATCACACTACAAACAAGTCATAAATAAAATGCTATAAGTAAGAGAAAATAATCATTCATTGTTTACCTGCTCTTTTGTCTATGAAGATATTTTTGTCTCTTTGCTTACCTCACCTCTTCATGTCTTCAAATTTTAGTGGTTCGTTCACGTCACACTGACAGTCCATATAATCTCAACCAATGTATAGTCTGAGCCGAAAGGAGCCATGATTAGCTCACCTTTCGAGTCTTCTGGTTTGTTCATCACGTGACAGAATGTAAAGAGACATGACTCAAACCCAAGGACTCGAGAAGTGAACGGATCAAATCTCTTTCCGGCTCTAAATGCATACGATTGGCTTCTGTCTTTCACATGTTGAACGACTCAGACCGAGGACTCGGGAGGTGAACGGATCAAATCTCTTTCTGGCTCTAAATGTATATAATTGGCTTCTCTCTTTCACGTGATGACTGAGTGACTCAAACAGAGGACTTCTGTCTCATGAACGGATCAAATTTATTTCTGGCTCTAAACGCATATGATTGGCTTTTGTCTTCCGCGTGATGAATGACTCAAAAGACTTGAAAAATGAACCTGCACATCTGTGCACATGCGCGGATGAACGAATCACTCCCTGAGAGGACTCGTCGTTCCCGGGTCATATTGAAGATTCATTCAAAATGAACAAATCGTTCAAGAACGAGCCATCACTAATCACCAGCGATCTAATCCTTGCAGATCGCTGGTAAACACGCAGGTTGCTAAAGAACTAAAAATCTGTTATTTATATGGACTACATATTCAGTCATGCCTGACACACACACACCTGTTCTGGATCACAATTAATTACACACACAGCCAGATTATCGTTCCCTGCTGCCTATACAGACCTTTCGCCTGTTTATTGACCACGACTCTGGATTCCCTGCATGCATCTGTTTGTCCCTGATTTGACCATTGCTTGCCTGACCATTCTCATAATAAATCTACACTTATATCCTCAACTCTGTTGTCAGTGTCCCTCACATTACAAAAATTATCAGCAACTATTTTAAATTTCTGATGATGAAAACAATTCTTCTAGGCAATGTAAGAAGATCTGACATTAATAATTTGTACAATACAGTACAATAGTGCATTAAACTAAGTACAAAGTATTTTTTTCTGCATGTGAACCCAATATCTCTGAACAAAATCAATAAAATTTGTATTTGAAGTAATTCTTAATATATTCTATACATTTTTTCCAGCAATTATATCTTCAGCACAAAGTCAGTCTTTAAAGTCTTTGGTTTATTCATACAGTTGTTTCTCTACTTTCAGCACCTGTTGCTTTCTCCTGCCTATGTCTTTTCCTCTAATAAATTCTTTATGTGGGCTTCACAGGCTACAGTTCAGCTGTTCATGACAGACAGAGTAGTTATATTTTACAGTCTCAGCAGCACATTTTAACCTAGACCACATGTCTGTGACGAAGCTTTACATCTCCCTAAAGGTCAGAGCTACTGGAGACTGGATCAATGAGTTTGAACCTCCAGCCGAATGTAAAGCTCCAGTTGCTCTGCTAGTGATTGGAATGCAGAGATCTTTGACAACCTCCTTGTTCAACTCTTCACCGGAACAGGAATAACTACTTGTATTGACTAAGAAGTCGATCTGTCTGTTCAGCTTGTGGCTCAGCATGCCGCTATTAATTATGGGAGAGTGAGCACCAGCTACTAAAATATGTAAAAAAAAAAAAAAAAAAAACCTATTCTTAGAGCTTTTGAGGGCTCAGTGAAATGGAAGTAGTGGCAATCCTTTCTTCTATAGTATAAAGAGCATTCAAGGGAAACAAAATCACAATAATGCCAGCTTAAACCCAGACATAATTACTTATATGAACCCGGATTTATTAATAGCATCAATGAATGTCTAATCGATGCAATGGTTTCCAACATCTTCAAAATCTATGTTACTTTATATAATTTTTAATATAACTTAACAAAAAAGATGAGGGAGAAGGTAGTGAATGGGGATTGACGGAACATGGAGATTCCAGGGCAATGCAAATTAAAGGTTTACTCATCTATTAATTTGTTTGTTTGTACTTAAACCCCCTGGACTTATTAACTCTCATGTATCACGTCACATGGCTGTAAGATGCAAGACAAAGGTGCCTTAAAGCTAAAGGTGCTAACATGTTACTTTTCCAATCTCTGTTGTTATTACAGTTTTTTACAAATGTTTTGCCACAAATTCCACAACCGTGATGTCAATTTTTTAAACTCTGGACACAAAACTCTAAACAGTCACTACTTTTAAAACATTGCATGTTGCATTGATCACATGTGGCTCACTGCCAGTCTGCCACCAGCTCACAAGATGGCTTCCTGTTCCGAGTCTGTTCCTGCCATAGTTCCTGTTTTTCCTGTTTCTGAAATGCCATCACCTAAGCCACCAGAATGGCCACCACTACCTGAATTGCCAGAGCTGCTGCCAACATCAGAGCTGTTACTGCAAGAAATGCCAGGTCCTCCAGAGCTGTCAGAGTCACCACCACCAGAGCTGCCAGAGTCCCCGCCAGAGCTGCCAGAGTCCCTGAACCAAAACCAGAACCAAAGCCTCCTGACCCACTGTAGATGTATGACCCATCTATGCCTGCTAAACCAAAGCCCTCGGGCCCTCCGCAGCTTCACGCTCCAGGCCCTCTGCAACTCCATGTTCCAGGCCCTCTGCAGCTTTACGCTCTAGACCAGTGTCAGGCAAACTTTTTAGACCCGAGGGCCACATCAAGTTTTGCAAACCAAGTGAAGGGCCACATGTAGGGTTACCACTTTTAATACAAAAAAATAAGGGACGCATACTGCAGCGGGGGCCACATCCCCAATCACAGGCCCAATAGCATGCCAGTGGTGGTAAATCGCAACTTAAAATATGTTTTCAGGAAAGTATGAACACTTGGACATTAAAATATACTGTCTTTTATTGAAATCTGTAAACAGATCAGATGCAGTCAGTCTTTCTCTTTTACAACTCTGCAGCACTGTTATAGCTGATGTTATGTTTAATAGTGTGGTACACCTATGTTAACTCAGCTGCTGTACCCTAGAGGAGAGGAGAAAATACTGATGAACCTAATTTTAAAGGGTGGTATTGATAACAGATTTTGGCTAAAATATTAATCATTATTTGCAGTAACACCAATCCAAACATGGAAACAGCACATACATAAACTAGCTACAAACATTATCTAGTAAAGTTTTCAAATAGCCTATTTCTAATTTTAAAAAGTTGCAATTTACTAGTTTATTTTCTTTACATGGGCGTTATGTTGTTTATTAATGTAATAAATGTAATGTTTCATGTAATAAATTAATGCTTATGTGCCTGACTTAATCTTAACAAGCAAATCATAATATTACATTGGACCGTGATCCACTTAAATTGTATTTACACAATTTATACAAACTACAATTTGTGACCCAGTGTGTGAAAACCAGGCCAAATCTAATTCTGAGAGAAAGTTTGATTGTAGCCATTCATTTCACTGTGATTTCAGTTGTTGTTATGGTTTTACTCAGTTAATATTAATATTTTTATTATTTTCACAGACTGTTCTTTACTTAACTCCAGCTAGATTTTCACAGACTGGGTCACTGACATTACCATGTCTGCTTCGTGAGAGACTTGGGGTATGAAGAAGAACTGTCTGACTGTGCATTGATTTTTGTGAGCTCTGTCATTGCGGGAATGCTGCTCTCCGGAGGCATGTTGTCACACGTCCCGCATGAGCCACAGAGAACGATCTCCGCCAAATCGTGCAGTTGGCTTGATAACAATTTCTACCACTCTGCAGCCAGGTATTTGTTTACTCCCGCTCTCTGCGGTACTTTTGCAGCCGCTTGCGTTTAAACTCTGAAACTTTAAGACGCGGGGGTTACCTGGAGAAGCATCTGCCATTAGGCTACTCTCTGTCAAGACTTGACAGACTCTGCTTAAAAGACACACCCTCCTCACTGGAGGAGGACCAATCAAACTAACAATTACATGAAGTATTACCCAATCAAAAGTAGGAAGTGAGGCATCTTCATAAAATGCGTGTGGAATGATTTGCATGAAAAGCTACTTAAAAAAAAGATAAAAAATACGGGACAAAACCCGTCCCGTATTGATTCTAAACGGGACGCGCAGTTTCATCCTCAAATATGGGATGATTCCGTATTTTAAAGGACGGGTGGCAACCCTAGCCACATGTCAAATCCTTCAAAAACAACTTTTATTTATAGTGGCAGTATGCATGGAACATGTAATATCGGACAGAAACGTGTCACATTAACACAAAACAGATTTTTTAATAGTTATTATTGAGTCAAATTTACAAGTCAAATTAATTTGCACTGCAATTTATATTTACTTATCATCATCATTATCATCATCATAAAACAATAAAATAATCCCTTATAAAATATAATAATATTAATGTAATAATTTTTACATTGGATAATAGAAATGGTATTGTCTAATAGAAAAAATATTATATTAACACAATAAAAATAATTCTTAAAGTTTACTATTCAGTCAAATTTATAATAATCTAATTTGCTCTGCTTTTAGAATATACAGATCAATCATCATAAAACTTTATGAAACAACAAATCTTAGATAAAATAACTTTTTTAAGTGGATGTATGCATGGAAAATATATTCTATGACCAAAATTAACACACTTAACCAGCAATTATTATATAATTTGAGTCAAATTCACAACAATCTCATTTCATCTCATACTGGTTGCACTAACTACCGCGTGCAGTACTGCCATCAAATGGCATTCACTTGTATTGCATCATTAATTTACTAATTCTGAAACCAAACCGTTACTCAGAAGCAGCATTTTAAAAACTCCCTCGCGGGCCGGATAAAAGTGTTCAGCGGGCCGCATATGGCCCGCGGGTCGTAGTTTGCCCACCTCTGCTCTAGACCCTCCACAGCTCCAGGCACTTCGCAGCTCCATGCTCCAGGCCCTCCGCAGCTCCATGCTCCAGGCCCTCTGCAGTGCCATGCATTTTCCATTGCCTTGATTTCCGTGTTAGACCTTGCTTTGTTTTGTTTGATTATCCCTGTATGCTGCCTGCCTGTCTCTGACCACTTGTCTGCTATTTCGACTATGACTCTGGATTGCCCATACACATCTTTTTGTTCCTGTATTGACCACTGCTTGCTTGACCATCCTCTTCAATAAATACCTGCATAAGGATCCTCACTCCATTGTCAGCATCCACTTCACTGTTACAGTATGTCACAAATGTAATTTGTGCATATTTTCACACAGTAAATCAGATTTATGTTTTGAGATCTGTGTTTCCATCAGGCCAATAAAGTTTTCTTATAGCACATGTCTTTGGACTGTGGTGGAAACCAGAGGAAACCCGTGTGAATACAGGGATGCAAACTCCACACAGAAATGTCAGCTGGTCTAGCCACTCTGCCCAACCCCCCCACCCCCCCCCCCCCTTCTTTTTTTATCTTTTCTGCAAATATTGACAAACTTCCTAATTGTATTGTAAAATATCTCTTCACATCTTTTGAAATTGTTTTATTCCAATTCTAAAATCTTTATAAGAACATGTATTTTGTCATTTAAACAGCTCAATAATGATCCGGTTATCCATGTTAGTCTGCACTGCAGCGGAGAGATTAAAAATGCTAGATTTACAACATGTTAATTCATCAACTTTTCCTGTAGTATATGAAAGTAAGTGGTTGTAAAACTGGATGAAAATATAAGCTGTATTTTATTTCAGAGGCTGCATCCCTCAAAGAAAGCAGACTTTAAAGGTTGAAGTGTTTTGAAATGAGACATTCTGCACCGTTATATCTTACTGTTTTTTTTTTTTTTTTTTTTTACAGTGGAATACTTTTGCCAGTTAGCTACTGTAATGGTTTGGTTACAGTTATTATCTGGCAACACTGTTTCCAGTTAGTCACTGTAATGGTTAGGTTACAGTGAGTAACTGGCAACAGTGTTTAGCTTAAATGAATAAAAAGACACTTAAAGTGTACAGTTGATGTCAGAATTAATAGCCACCCTTTGAACTTTTTTTCTTTTTCAAATATCTCCCAAATTATGTTTAACAGAGCAAGGACACTTTCACAGTATGTCTGATAATATTTTTTTTTCATCTGGAGAAAGTCTTATATGTTTTATTTCAGCTTGAATAAAAGCAGTTTTAATAATAAAAAAAAAACATTTTTAAATTATTAGCCCCTTTCAGCTATATTTTTTTTGATAGTCTACAGAACAAACCATTGTTATAAAATAACCTGCCTAGTTAACCTAATTAACCTAGTCATGCCTTTAAATGTCACTTTAAGATGCATAGAAGTCTCTTTAAAAATATCTAGCAAAATATTATTTTCTGTCATCATGGCACAGATAAAATGAATCAGTTATTAGAAATGAGTTAATAAAACTATTATGTTTAGAAATGTGCTGAAAAAAATCTTCTATCCATTAAACAGAAATTGGGAAAAAAAATAAACAAGATGGCAAATAATTTAGCGAGGCTAATAATTCTGACTGTATATAGCACAGATGTCAAACATTTAAATATGATCTTAAGCTGTGGTCACACTGCACTTTTTGTCTCATAGTCTTCCATTCATACGCATGCAAATGCAGCAGACCGGAAACGGTCGCTGTATAGCAAAGTTCAAGCTTGGTGAATAGAAGATCAAAACATGACCTCTCTGTACCTCAATCACTCACGTTTTTAACATCTAATCAACTTATTTAACCCTGCCCCTTTTTGCAGCATTGAAATCTACACTTCTAAGTGTGCAGAAGCAGGGTGAGAGTTAAACTCTGCTGGGCTGTGGCTCTCCAGGAGTTTGACACCCATTTGTATATAGCATACTGTATTTTCAAAGAAACTGCCAATAAAAAAAATAAAAAATAAATAAATCAGTCAGCACTGATCTTCGTGTTGTTCCAAACCTGCAGTAATAATAAAAAATAAAACATATAACCTGCTTTTTGCATTTAGTTAAGAAGCCTTTATACTATAAATAGCACTTTTACTTCATTTGAAGTTTTCTAGTCAAATTCAGTAAGCCTCTGCAAAAATGTATGTAAGTGCTATTTAACAGAGAGAGAGAGAAAAAAAAAACCACTTTTATTAGTTATTTTGCAAGATACTAATAATCAGCTTAAAGCAGGGTTCTTACACTTTTTGCAACTTTGATTTCCAGCACTTTTCAAGCACTTTCAAGGTGCATTTTTATGCTTTTCCAGCACCTAACAACCGCGGTAAATTACGTTTATATATGCTGTATGTACTTTTTCACATTTAAATCCATTGTGCTATTTTAAAAAAACACAATATGGCACTTCAACTTAAATTGTTGAATACTTTGGAGCAAAGATTTATTGGGATAGTTTACCCAAAAATGGTAAAAAAAAATAAAATAAAAATAAAAAGTTCAGTTATTGGATGAAGCATTTTTTTTTAAAGTTTGGTCTTATCTACCTAAGGTTGATATCTCAAAAATGAGCTTACAGTAAGATTTTGTTTGGGTGTAGTAGCAAACTTTCAAGACCAGTCGTTCATAATATTCCATGTTCATAATATTTCATGTGCATTGCTATTCAAAATTCATGTAACAAATTAAAGGAAAACATGTTTAATAGTTTAAAATGTATCACCTCTCTGTAAGTAGTTTGGAAATTTTGTATAACCTATATATAATTGACAAATAATCACCAGAGAGATAAATACAATTTCAATAAACACTAACGTTAATTGTGTAAAATTTTTATATTTTTTTCTGCCTTATGCTCATCTTGAGCAGCCCCCACATAGCATGTCGTGAATAACACGATCAATAATTTAAATTGGCAAGGGAGTGCCCTTTTTAGACTGTTAGGCTACGTTCACACTGCAGGCAAATGTGGCCCGAATCTGATCTTTTCGCCCATATGTGACTCAGGTCTTGACAGTGTGAACAGCCCAAACCGCATGGAATCTGATCTTTTCACATCAGATTTGTGCCACTTTCATATGTAGTCTTAAATCAGACACAGATCTGATGTTTTGCAATGCGACCGCAGTGTAAACGGTTTTCATGTGACTTTTACATAATCTTCGAGCGACATACGTCATCATTCTGTGCTGCAAACATCATCTACTCCTCTGCAGCATAGTAGAATGGCACACAGGGCGATTACTTTACCACAGAAAGTTGGTTGTTCATTTTGAAAAAGATTTTGAAGGCAAAACTGGTGCTTGTTAACCACTCTGGTTAACGATCGGGGCACGGGATGATCGCGAAGCTAAAGAGTGTCGCGGGTGTTGCGGAAAGGGGATCCGTGCACAAAGGAGCGGGCACTTTCATTTTAAGGACAAACATTATCTCCGAGTGAATAAAGGGCAGGAGCTCAAGTACCCAAACCCCTCATCTGCACGTGTCTGTTGTTTATAACGAAGTAAATTAAAATAACTGCAAACGGAGATAAACCAGCTCCGCCTTCACAGTTCAGTCTGCGGCTGCTCATTAACCCTTGATGAGTTCACTAAACCGGTGGTCAGACAGACTCGCACCGCGGTTGTCATAAATCACAAATGATCAGTGTTTTCAATCACAAGGGACTTATTTTAGGTTTCAAACGCCGAAATACACATTAGTAGTAGCAGAACAACCCTTTACAGTTCACGTAATACACCACGGTTGTCTGTGAAAAAGGCAATAATCATATTAAGCATAATCTGACAACGTGCTTCATACAGTACACACATTGTGTGCATAATTAGACATTTTGTGTTGTCCGTAACTATACTTCTGCGCATGCGGGTCAGTTTACGACCATGATCTGTTCACACTGCAAATCTGATATTGGCCACATTTATAACAACAGTGTGAACAGCTACGCAAAAAAATCAGATCTGAGAAAAAATCAGCTTTGAGCACTAAGCCTCGCAGTGTGAACGTAGCCTTAGAGTTTAGGAAAAAATCTACAATGAAAATAGTGCAAAAATGAAACTGCACTGAACAAAATATAGTGCAAAAATAATAATAGGTTATCCAGGAGTAGACCAAACAGGGTAGGTAGGTAGGTAGATATTGTCATATAACTTTTTATTTGCATATGTCATCTTAACAGCAATAAGTTGCAAATGAGTTGCAATATTAGTTTAATCTTAGTGAACGCAGGCCCTTTTGCGATGGTGTACGCGCTGCAGTTGCATGACTGACAACATCGTGATGAATAAATGAGGGATTAAACAAAACATCTTGTGCTTTAAATGTGTGGGAAACGCTGTTAAGTTACCTGCAAACTCCGTCCCTCAGGCTTTACAGTGAATGGCTTTCGTCACTTTCATAGCGAACTTTAACCCACCGGAAGTCTTTTATCCACGCTTCGAAAAGTGTAAATGCTGGATTAACATTAACCACATGATCAATGATCAGATGTGCCGTTATTTGTAACTTTAGGCAGACAAAAATTGTCAGTGTTATTTTCATTCTCTCGTATCCAGACATACATCCAGACCTTCACATTTTCGCGGCTCTGCCGGCTCGCAGCTGTAGCATTCGTCTGAACTGAGTGATTGACAGCTGATTTTAACCAATCCATTCGCGTTCAGTTCAAGAGCAGTGGGCCAATCAAAAGAGCTTTAAGGCGAGGCATTGCGGGCTTTGCAGCAAGTTGACATGACAACTGTTTTAAACTATACCTGAGCGCTGCGTTTGGCGTTAAGAACAAATATGCCGCATTTCGGCCGCATATGCGACCAAAACGGTTGTAATTTCGAGTCCTGCAATTTCAAATTCAAGCAGGTTCAAGCACTTTGTCCAAAATCCAAGCACTTTTCTAACCTTGAAAACACTATATTAAAAATCTAGCATTTTCCAGGATTTCCAGCACCCGTACGAACCCTGTTAAAGTTAAATTTAAGGTTAAACTAGACTTAAACCTAAACTAAGTTAGGTAGAAAAAGTAAACAAGGTTATAAGAAATACTGTGACAATTTCCTTGCTCTGTTAAAGATAGCTTGGCATATATTTGAAAAAGATTTCAAACAAGGGGAAATAATTTTGCTTTCAAATGCATTTTCGTCCATATATAATAGTTATCTTTTATTAAGCTCTAATGTGGCATTGGTTGACTCCTGATATTGAATATTAAAATTCAAAAAGAACCAAAAAAAAAAAAAAACTTCTGTGGAAATTTGCAGTGAAATCCTGCTGGTCATCAATGCAATGCAATAGACCATGCATAGCAAAATTAAACAGCAAAAACACATAATAATATTAATTTATATATATATATATATATATATATATATATATACACACACACACATGTGTATATATATATATATATATATATATATATATATATATATATATATATATATATATATATATATATATATATATATATATATATATATATATATAGTACTAAGTTTCAAATAAATGTAATAAAAATTAGCATATAAAGAATTTACACATACACGCACACGAACACACACAATAAATATGGTTAAAAAAAGTTTGTCAAAAAAAGCACACACATCAATCTTAATATACTTGCAAAAACAAAAATAGTGTCAACACCAATCAAAATATCATTTATTTTTTAATCATTTACTTAAAAAAGTTTGTTGTCTCAGGACAACAAATTTTTCTATTGTCCCTAATATAAATCCACAGTTGGAAATTCAGTTCAATTCAAGTCATCTTATTTCTATAGCGCTTTTACAATGTATATTGTGTCAAAGCAGCTTCACATTGAAGATTATAGTAAATTGAAACAGTGTCAATAGTTTAAGTTCTGAGTTTATGTTCAGTGTAGTTCAGTTCAGTGTGGTTTAATTTTCACTGCTGAAAGTCCAAACATTGAAGAGCAAATCCATGCGCAGCTCTACAAGTCCCGAACCATGCAAGCCAGTGGCGAGGAACAAACTTCGCGAATTGTCGAAAATGAAGGTAAAAAAAACCTTGAGAGAAACCAGGTTCAGTTGGGCAAGACCATTTCTCCTATAGGCAAACGTCATATGCAGAGCTGCAGTCTAGGCACCGAAGGCTGGAGAAAGCTGGACGTCCATCGTGGAGAAGCTGCAGGTGGGAGAGGTCACCGCCTGGTGTACAGGCTGGCCCTTCAGGATCAATGCGAGGACTCGTCTGTCACTGGGGTCTAACAGGAATCTCATGCTCTCCACTCCTCCATGACCTCCACAGCAGCTGCTCAGGATACAGCCTGGTCCAGGAGTATGGAAACCTCGGAAATAATAAAAAAAAAGACTAACATAAGCGCAGATGCCGTTCAAATTATAATGTCTTTTGGGAAGTGTTCCCGGCTCCAGATGACCTAAATAATGCAGACTAAAAATCCTTTAGTGCATTTGGATTTCAAAAGCATGTGTGTTTTATGTGTATGCTAATGCAAAGAGATGTGTCTTTAATCTAGTTTTAAACTGACAGAGGGTGTCTGCTTCCCGAACTGTGCTAGGAAGGCTGTTCCAGAGTTTAGGTGCCAGATATGAGAAAGATCTACCGCCTACAGCTGATTTTGATATTCTTGGAGTAATCAATTGTCCAGAATTAATTGAGCGTAGTGGACGTGAGGGGCTATATTACACCAGTAGCTCCCTCAAATACTGGGGAGCTAAGCCATTCGGGGCTTAGGAGGTAGTCAATAAAATGAAAAAATGTATACGATATTGTCACACCCTCGGCTAGTTCCTGCAGCTCCAATCCTCTTTCTCCCTCATCAGCCACCTCTCACCACACCCAAGTACAATCGCTTGAATACTAATTACTTGCACCTGCACCCACAATCATCACACACTATATAAACTCACCTCCTTCCTTCACTCATTGGCTGGATTTGAAGTTGGATGGTTCACCTCATCTTCTCTCCCTCACATCATCTTCTGTGGATGTCGCTCTTCACCTTTAGATGCAAATACAACTGTATAAGGGAAGTGACTAAAGATCATCTGGTGTTTGACTGAAGATCTGATGTTTACCTGATGAACTGTGTGTGAGGTCACTCACTCTATGGTTTTTACCTTGTGAACTGTTTATGAGATCATTCACTCTCTGCAACACCACTCACCTGCTTCATCTCCCTGAATCAGCTGCATTGTTTTGAATAAATGCCCCTAAAAGATAACCTTCCTTGTGTGACCGTGACCGATGTTTAATAGGTAACCAATGTACAGTAGTCATGAATTGCATTTTGAAATGGGATAAATTTGATGTTTAATTGTGTTATATTGAAAAGGGGGTTTTAGTTTGAAGGATTCTGATTTCTACCATCCCATGCGGTCCCATCCATCTCGACATGGACGGTTATCCTTTCCTCATTATCCTATTTCTCATTATTTTTATTAAGTAGGATTATTTGAATAAGTTTTTAACTTTTGAAATGATTTCAACTAATGAATAAGTTAAATACACTGCTTTATGTAAGAATGTCAGTGCATTGCCTGTCTCTTTTAAACTATTTTCAGGAGCCACCATACTAGGTCAAAGGTCACGGAGACCTTGAGTGGAAATTAAGGGCTGAGGACTGGATGCAACTGTTTTCTATTGTTATTTCTATGAGTTAATACCATCTAAAATGTCTTAAGTGATTTTGCTATTTTTACGGTTAATTCTTTTAAAGTGATTTTACTTTTTATTCAAGATAGACTTGGTGTAGTGAGAATTTAAATGCCTGAATGTAGATTATACCGGTTAACCAGTTTTGATAAAGACGGCTGAGAGCACACTCAGCCTTGGGAAAGAAACAGATTGTACTTTAAGTGTGTGTGTTCTATTTGATTGTAGATCCTTTTCACTGGTCTGGAGTCAGTTCTAAACAGTCTATTGGATGTCTGACGTTTATGCTTAAGATATTGTTCAGAATTGGATGCATGCACCCACGTGGAAATGTTCTAAGTCTATCTGTGTTTTAACCAATCTGGGGTGCGTTTCCCAAAACCATCGTTCTCTGCAGGGAACTCTACGCTGCGTCTCTATTAGGAGACACTATGGGGATACAATCCCTCTCTTATAACCTCCTGAAGCACAGGTGAAATCAATCCAATTTAATTGGCGGGACCGTGTGTGTGTGTGACGTCAGACCGGGAGGTATAAAAGCACCACGGAAGCAAACAACTTCAGCTTTTTCTCTCTTCACTCAGATGCATGAGTCTTTTTCCTCCTACTTACAAGCACTGACATGGCACTACGATGAGACATTAAACTGACTTACACACACACATGCTCTCTTTTTGCATCACTATTAAAAATAATAGGCTTTAAGAGAAATAGCATTTAAATCCTGTGTTTCCCCGTGTACTTGTGTTATCACGGATCAGGACACGCACGATTTATGTGTGTTTGCAGTGCCTTTGTCCAGGAGCATGTACAATCAGTCCTCGAGAGGGGTGTTTGTGCTCGTTTTAAAAAGCCCTGGCCGAGTGCTGTGAAGCGTTTCCCGCGGCTCATTTCCGCTTGCGCTGCGGCCGAGCGGAGCATGATTTCGCAGGAATTGCAGCTCGATCTGAAGGTTAAGAAGGAGACAAAACTCGAGGGTTTTCTTCTTCTCTTTGCCTCCAGATCGGCGTCTTTTCAGCGCGAGTCGAAAGGCTGCTACGGCTGCTTTTTCCTCTCGCACTGTGGAATTGCGGCTCCGCCTCTTCTTCCGAGGGAGTTGAGAGTATGGAAGGCCGTTGGGGCCAAAATGTATTTTGCCCCGAATATGATAAACTGGCTGAGGTTATTTAATTTATATTAATCCCCTATAAAATATATATTATTACATAATATAATAATCATCTGCTAAGACCCTGCTTTGCCATCAAAGCCTGTGAAAATAATAACATCGGCTCTGACTGGTAAAGTGTATGCAGCGATAGGTCAACTGGTTAGTTGTTGTCATACTATATAATTATACAATCATACCAAATAGACCGTCCAAAGGACGCCTATGGGAAGGGCGAGGCCCGTTATCGTTCGAGAACTGCTTCGGGCTTCGGACCTGTCTCTCTGTGCCATTAAAATGGATGGTCACAGAGAAATTTGTGGCTAAATCAGTCCGGTATCAAGAAAGAGGACAAATGCCTCTTCCATGACGCCCCCATTTCGCCCACTAGCTCTTTAGAGAATCTGTTGAGCGGGCAGAGGGGGGTGGGGCTCCTACAGGAGTTTTCTTCCCTAAGAAACCGTTCTTCTGGGGCGACTAGGTGGGACCAGCCCCAGCCGCAAGCCAGTTTATCCGCTCAGCATTGTGTTGGGTAGAAGAGTGCGTTGCATCCATTTAGCCACCCCCAAAAAATAATGGGGTGGAAAGCAGCGCCCTCAGGAAACAAAGACCGTCATGTACTGTGGCCAAGAACCATTCTCGTGAAACAGACATTGTCTCCGAAGAAGTTCTAGTATTAGGAAATTCTTCGGGCAGCCCCTACGAGGAGCAAAGGCCACCTCCTCGTGCCCCACAGGGGGTCCATCCGCCAACCCTCCCACCATTGGTGCCTCAGGGCGCGGAGACCCCCGGTGTTGTCCACCAGCGTTTTATCCCAAAAGTGGTGGCGCTAGTGGACTCACCCCCTCTACGGAGGGTCCTAGAGCAGTTAACTTGGTGGCCTCCTGTCGTGAGTTCACTTCAGTGCCCAGAGTTAGCTACCTAGAGGAGCATAGAGGCCAGTCCTGCAAGGCGCAAAGGCTGCCTCCTCATGCCCCACAGGGGGTCCATCCGCCAACCCTCCCACCGCTGGTGCCTTAGGGCGCGGAGACCCCTGGTGTTGTCCACCAGCGTTTTATCCCAAAAGTGGTGGTGCTAGTGTTCTCACCCCCCTCTACGGAGGGTCCAAGAGCAGTTAACTTGGTGGCCTCCTGTCGTAAGTTCACTTCAGTGCCCAGAGTTAGCTACCTAGGAGAGCATAGAGGCCAGTCTTGAGGGACTGGTACCCCTGCGAAATTTTCTGACAGAGTGGAAGCGGCTGCCAAATGTTTCGCAGTAGGGTCCTGCTTACCTTAAAGAGGAGCTATATAATGCAGTTTGGTTCACACCCCTCTTGCTTCAATAATGTGGTTTACATTTTTAGTAAATTTAAAGCAGGCTCTAGTTATGGAACAGGAAGTAGACTCCCTTCTGAGGAAGGAAGTTATAGAACAGATCCTCCTCCAGACATGGGAGTTAGGGGTTTTTATTATTACTTCATTGTTCCAAAGAAGGATGGAGGGTTATATCCTATATTAGATTGAGACAGCTAATCAAAGCAAATGCTGAAGTTCAAAATAATGACTATCAGCACCATTGTGTCACAAATACAGTCTGAGGGCTGGTTTGTCACATATCCATCCTTCAAAGTCACAGGAGGTTCCTGAGGTTCGCTTTTAGGGGCAAGGCTTACAGGGTTCTTCCATTCGGTCTGGCATTTTCACCCCACACGTTCACCGAAGTAGTTAACGTGCAATTGGTTTCGCTTTGGCTACAAAGGGTTCGTATGTTCAATTTTTTCGATGGCTGGCTAATTTTTAGTCCAGTTTAAGGAGTTAGGAATTCAACATAGAGGTGTTGTTCTTACTTACATAGAAAAGTTGGGGTTGCGGCTAATCCTAAAGAAAAGTGTTATTGTGTCAGTTCCTGTTAAGACATTAGCAGACACTTTTTAGGTGTATTATGGGACTCCACGGCGATGTTCGTGTGTCTGTTCCCCTACTCAAATCGAGTTAATCCGGATGGCTGTAAAGAGTGTCAGGCTGGGCCTAGCTATCACTGTCAAGCAGTTTCAGAGGCTGGTTAGCAGCAGCCACCAACGTAGTTGGGTCTGCTACACATGAGATTGTTACAGTGGTGGCTCAAATCCAGGGATTCTGCATGATCTAAGCCTTGTGGCATTATCTACAAGCTTTATTGATAAAGTAACAGCCCTGGTTTCTGTCCCAAAACCCTACATTGGGAGTAATCTCTCAGCGCATGGCACTGACCTCAGATGCCTCTCGCGAGGGTTGGGAAATGACACTGAGGTGCCTTCCCACATCGGGGCAATGAAGGGACCATCATCTCCTCATGCATATCAATTGCTGGGAGATGTTAGCAGTGTTTCAGGCTCTGAAACATTTCTTTCCCTTAAGTAAGAGGTCACCATGTGTTAGTGAAAACCGACAACACATCGGTGGTCTTTTATATCAACCATCAGGGGGTCTGAATTCTGTGCAGGTTGACGGAGCAGATCCTTCTGTGGGCTCAGGAGAAGCTGCGCTCACTCAAGGCAGCTTACATCTCAGGCCCAGGAATGTAGGAGCAGACGTCCTGTTGAGGCAGGGGTTGGCACCAGGGGGATGGCAACTGCACCCAGAAGTGGTGGTGGCCATTTGACAGAGATTCGGCAGAGCCGACGTCGATCTATGCGCCTGTCAAAACATAAACAATGCCCATTGTGGCTTTTTACTGACACATCCAGCACCATTTCGGCTGAATGTCATGGTACAGACATGGCTGAGGCTTCGTCTGTGTGTTTTCCCCCCGATTGCTCTGCTCCTGGGAGTTCTGGAGAGGATCCATTTAGGGGGCTCAACCTACTATTGGTGACCCCTTATTGGCCTTTATGAGTATGGTTCTCAGGCCTAGTGTCTTTCCTCAATGGTCTCCCATGGGAGATTCTTGTTCAGAGACTTCTTCTGTCCCAGGCGGGGGAGTGATACACCCCCATCAGGACCTGTGGAAGCTATGGGTGTGGCCTCTGAGGGGACCCACCTCATAGATCTTGGTGTTTCAACTGAGGGTGTTCAAACCATATTCAACTCCAAAGCCCTTTCCACAAGGAGATTGTATGCCACCAAGTGAAAATTTTTCACTTTGTGGTGTACCGACCACCACCTGGGTCCAGTTTACCCCCTGGGGGTTGGTGCTGGAATTTTATCCAGGAGCGTTTTGGAATCTGGCGCTTAAAGTATATGTAGGGGCAATGTCTGCATATGGTACTGACGGTCTCGGCAGAGACCTTTTGGTGGTCAGATTCCTATGTGGATCCAGGAGGTTGAGGCCTAATTGCACCAATAGGGTTCCTACTTAGGATTTGTTGATAGTGCTCGAGGGCATGTCAGCAGCCCCCCTTTTTTTTTTGAACCCATTGAGGAGGTGTCAGAAAACATTCTAATGCTAAATTGCATTTTTCTCTCAAAAGAGTAGGAGATTTACAAGTACTGTCTGTAGCTCCCTCTTGTTTGGAATTCTCACCTGGCATGGTGAGAGCATTCCTGTACCCCAGAACAGGGTACTTCTTTAAGGTCTCCACTGAGGTGGTTCGACCTACGGTGCTGCTGGTCTTTAATCCTCCACCTTTTATGACGCAGATCAAAAGCGCATAATCTGCTTTGCCCAGTGCGTTAGACGCATACATTATACGTCTGGATGGCGTTCAATGTAACAATCGTTCATTGTGTATGGCCCACCTAACATGGGGGCACCTGCGTCTAAGCAGATGCTGAGCCGTTGGATAGTCGAGGCTATCTCACTGACTTATGAGACCCTGAACCGTTCTTTATCAGAGGTAATAAGGGCCTATTCTACCAGGGGTATGGCGGCTTCAAAAGCCTTCTTTATTCTGGCCAGTGTATGGCTGGCATATGCAAGGCAGCAGGGTGGTCTACTCTGCACACCTTCAAAAGGTTTTTATCAATTAGATCTGGATCCTACTTCCAGGACCAGTATCTTTTCTTGAATTAGGAGAACTCATACCTGGCAAATCAAACTATGGCGTGTTTGGGATAGCGTTCCCATAGTGTCTCCTAATAGAGACGCAGCGTAGAGTTCCCTGCAGGGAACGTCTCAGGTTACGTATGTAACCATGGTTCCCTAAAGGGAACGAGATGCTGCGTCGCTTCGCCATACTTTTTCATGCCTGGTGCGCTTCGTTCGAGAGGTTTGAAGCTGAAGTTGTTTGTTTCCGTGGTGCTTTTATACCTCCCGGTCTGACGTCACACACACGGTCCTGCCAATTAAATTGGATTGATTTCACCTGTGCTTCAGGAGGTTATAAGAGAGGGATTGTATCCCCATAGTGTCTCCTAATAGAGACGCAGCGTCTCGTTCCCTTTAGGGAACCATGGTTACTTACGTAACCTAAGACGTTAGCCAACTAGGTCGCAAGTTCCGTCGTTACAACATAGTTCGTTGATTTGCTGTTTCCCAAATCCATCGCTCCAACGAACATTCGCAAACTGCGTTGCAAACTTGAACACTTGAAACGACACCTCTGGAGCTGTAGTTAGAAACAGTTCCTGGCTGTGTTCTATTCCCACTTATCCCCCCTATGCCCTATTCATTTAGAACATTCTAAGATTTAAAGTTGGAATTATTAAAAGTAAAAAAGCATTAAGTTAATCTCTCTTAGGTGTAATTTGCTTGTATTTTTACAGTTCAGTTTTAGCGATCTTCATGTTTACAATTGTGCTCCCTTCGCAGTGCACTTTGAAAACATTGATATCATTTTGAACACAGCCTCATGGCGAAAGCTATAGGTATATTTAAAAATGGAAATTATGTTACGTCTCCAAAGCTTATGAAAATAAAAAACATAGCATACGTTAATTCTTTTATTTTATAGTGGGTTATTTATTAAGTTTCTCTGCTGTATATGACATGGGTCTGTTGGTTAGAACTTTCTGTTGTGATTTGCATGTCAAATTGTAATTTAAAAAAAATAAATAAACAATATCCTAAATAATAATAATCATTAATATTATTAATATTATTAATATTATTATTAAAGTAAATATATTTATAATAAATCGCCTCATTATTTATTTATTTATATGATTTATATATGATATTAGAATACTGTTAGCTTTTGTAAGTGATTTTATGTTTTAGAATAGAATATGTAATGTTCAACTTCTCAATAATATTAGTAAAGCAAACATTGGCCCTATATGTGCCATTTACATATATTTTAATTAATCTGGAAAGCGAGTGCATGTTTTTACCAAAACTAATATTGGATTTTATTTTAAATGCGTGTTTGTGTAAAACAATATAATTCGCACAAAGAAATGGTGGGGTTCTTCTCTAAAGAAGTTGCTCCACCCCGTTTAGAGCATCATTATGGGCGTTTTCTATATATATATATTGTAGCAGGGTGGAGTGAAAAGGCATACACAAGTTGTCGTGAACACACCCCCGAAGGGCTTTTTATTTACAGTGAGGTGAAATGGTGTAGGTGTCTTCAAAGTGCTTCCCTGGGTTCCCCGAGTGTCCGTGCTGTAAGTGAGTCCGTAGGTGGGTTTGTGAGTGAATGGGTTGTCCTGTTGATCCGTGCTGCTGTATAACGCCGATCGCCCGACTCGATCACTCCGTGCTTTCTATATGAGAGAGAGAGAGAGAACTCATTAGAGGTCTGGTTAGCAGAGAGGCTTCTCCTCGACTGTCTCTCTTGTGGGGTTTATATGTGGTTGTGGTTAACGAGTTCCAGGTGCAAGTGATCGGCGTGATTTGGTCCAGCTGGCTGGTGTGCTCCTCTCCCAGGATGACGCTGATTGTTCCTTGGGCAGCCCGCCACCCCCCCCCCCTAAGCGACGTCCTAGTCCGGGGAATCCTCCTGCAGGGTAGAGAAGAAAGAGGGGGGGGGGGGGGGGGGGGGGTAAAATTTGCTGGATGACAAACCTGCCCAACCTGACCACATCCGCGAGAGACCATCCGCATTGCCGTGGGAGGTTCCTGGGCGATGTTGGACCCGGAAATGGAAGTCCTGGAGCGCGAGGAACCACCTGGTGACGCGGGCGTTGGTTTCCTTGGCCCGGGACATCCACTGTAGTGGAGCGTGGTCGGTCACCAGTGTGAAGCTCCTGCCGAGAAGGTAGTAGCACAGCTCCAGGACTGCCCACTTGATGGCAAGGGCTTCCTTCTCCACGGCTGCGTTCCTGGTCTCTGCGGGTGTGAGCTTCCGACTGATGTATGTGACTGGGTGCTCTTCTCCATTGTGGATCTGTGGCAGGACCGCACCCAGCCCTGTGTCGGAAGCGTCCGTATGGAGTAGGAAGGGGCAGCCAAAATCCGGGGCGTGGAGGACCGGTGTCGACGTTAACGCCGTCTTCAGAGTCTGGAAGGCTTCTTCCGCTGCTGCCGACCACTGAGTTTTTTCAGGCTGCCCCTTCCTCATCAGGTCGGACCGGGGACAGGCTATCGAGGAGAAGTTGGGAATAAAACAGCGGTAGTATCCAGCCAACCCCAAGAATGCACGTACCTGGGTTTTATTCTTTGGCCGTTCCGCTCGTTGAACTGCTTCCACTTTGTTGGGCTGTGGCTTGATTAACCCCCGTCCTACTTGGAAAGCCAGGTAATGTGCTTCGGCTAGACCTAGGTGACACTTTTTGGGGTTGGCGGTTAGTCCAGCCCGACGAAGCTCCCTCAGCACTCTCCGCAACCGGTCCAGATGGTCTTCCCAACGCTCAGAGTGGATGATTACGTCGTCGAGGTAGGCGGCGGCGTATTCTTGGTGGGGCCAGAGCACAATGTCCATTAACCTCTGGAACGTAGTGGGTGCCCCATGCAACCCGAAGGGAAGGACCCGATAATGCCAGTGGCCAGAAGGTGTGCTGAAAGCAGTTTTTTCCTTGTCTTCTCTTCTTAGAGTTACCTGCCAAGAGTTACCTTTGTTAGGTCCAGTGTTGAGATAAATCTGGCCCCACCAAGACGGTCTAATAACTCATCCACTCTGGGCATTGGGTATCCGTCGAAGCTGGAGATGTCATTTAGCTTGCGGAAGTCGTTGCAGAAGCGGAGAGTGCCGTCTTGCTTCAGTACCATGACTATCGGGCTGGACCAGGGACTCCGAGATGGTTCTATTATTCCCAACTCCTTCATCCGGGATATCTCACCCTCGATAGCCTGCCGGCGGGCCTCTGGTACCCGATAGGGCCGCTTCCGAACTATTTGGCCAGGAGGAGTCCGGATGGTATGTTGTACTAAATTGGTCCGCCCGGGTCGATCGCTGAACACATCCTGGAACTGACTGACCAGGGATTCCAGCTCGATCTTCTGACCCGCCGACAGTTGCTCTCCCATCCCTACCATCGGCGGGGAGCTTTGGGTGAAGGCCACCAGATCTTCTTGGGGTACTACCCATTTTTTTAGGAGGTTGATGTGGTAGACCTTCTCTTCACGTCGACGTCCCGGCTGACGAACCTTGTAATTGACCGGCCCGACTTTCTCCACGATGGTGCCCGGCCCTTGCCAGGATGCCAGGAACTTCGCTGTGGTGGTGGGAACGAGTATCAGGACTTTATCACCAGGCTGGAACTGTCAGGGTTGTGCGGGCCGGTCATATATTCTCTGTTGGGCGCGCTGGAAGGCCGCTAGATGTTCTCGGACCAGAGGCATCACGTGGTCTATGCGCTCTCGCATGTCCCGCACGTGCTCTATGATGGTGCGATGCGGAGCCGGTTCCTGCTCCCAAGTCTCTCTGGCTACATCCAGTAGCCCGCGGGGCTGGCGCCCAAACAATAATTCAAATGGAGTAAAGCCGGTGGATGCTTGAGGTACCTCTCTTATTCCGAAGAGCACGTACGGGAGCATGATGTCCCAGTCACGCCCATCCTCTGCGACTACTCGGCGCAACATCTGTTTAAGGGTCTGGTTAAACCGCTCCACCAGACCGTCTGTCTGGGGATGGTAAACAAATGTGCGGAGCTGTTTTACCCTGAGTAGCCGACAGAGGTCGTTCATCAGCCGAGACATGAAAGGGGTGCCCTGGTCAGTCAGTATCTCCGAGGGGATTCCCACCCTGCTGATGAATTGGAAGAGCTCCTTCGCGATGGATTTTGCGTTGGCCACTCTAAGGGGAATCGCCTCGGGGTACCTGGTGGCATAGTCGACGATGACCAGGATGTGTTGATGACCACGGGCAGACTTCGGCAGCGGACCCACCAGGTCCATCCCAATGCGCTCGAAGGGCACCTCAATGATGGGGAGGGGTATTAGCGGGCTAGGGGGAGGTTTCTTTGGTGACGTCCTCTGACAAGTGGCGCACTCCCGGCAAAACCTCTTCACCTCTGCCTCCATGCCAGGCCAGTGGAAGCGATCACGGATTCTTTGGATGGTGTTTTCTCCTCCGAGATGCCCGGCCATGGGATGGGAGTGCGCCAGCTCCATTACCGTCTCCGTCTTGGCTCGCGGGACCACCAGTAAATTTTTCTCCTCCCCCCTTCGCTGTGCTACACAATAGAGCAGGCCTTTTCTGACCACGAAGTACGGGAGAGGGTGAGGCCCTGGAATACGCACTTCTCCATCTATTTCTCGAACTTGCTTCCAGCAATGTTTTAGTCGGTCATCTTCCCATTGCTCTTTTCCAAACTTTCCTCCTGTGGTTATTCTCTGAAATAAATCCAAAAAAGGATTAGGGTCTGATTATGCGCACTCACCCTCTCGCTCGCTGTCTGTGGCCAGCATGACAGTTGGACGGCCCCCTTTTCTTCGCGGACGAGCCCGTCCCCTCTGTCGCAGTCCTGCTGGCTGCATCGTGGCAGATAGGAGCTGTTGGAAACCAAGATAATCCCTCCCCAACAGGATTGGAACTGGTAAGTCTCGTACAATTCCTACTTCCATCGGCCAGGCGCCTGGACCGGCTGCCACTGTTACTCGGCGTGTGGGTACATGGCGCGTCTCCCCATGTACACAGGTAATTGGCATTGTCGCTTTAAAGTCTGGTTGGGGAGGGATGATGTTTGGTTGGACCAGTGTGATAGATGCTCCTGAGTCCAACACTGCCATCAGCTCTTTTCCCCCGATATTCACCATGCGCTGTGGAGCTCCATTTGGCACTGAGTGGTGCACGATGCAGCCCGCCATGCATGCGCGGGCCCCTGGAGACTGTGGTTCGGTCGGCATGGGCTCGTCGATGAGGGAGGGGGCCGTCGGCCTGCTCATTGTGTGTGAGGTGCCCTCCGGCGAGCGTCGATCCCGGGGTACCCTTCGGGGGGTTGCAGCCGCTCGCTCTCCCGCATCCCGTGCAAATGAAGCATCTGCCAGCTCGATGGCTTCTACTACGCTAGCCAGACTGGTAGGGTTTCTCATACTCACGGGGCGGCGGAGCTTTCTGGGGAGGGCTCTGAGCAGACGGTCGATCACCACACTTTCAGCGACCTGGGAGGCGGTGGTGTTCCCCGATAGCAACCAGAGCTGTGCCAATCTGGAGAGCTGTGTGGCTTGCACTCGGGCGGAGACCTGTTCATCATACGACCATTGCCAGAACTGCTGGGCTGCGCTGATGGGAGAAAGCCCAATTCTCGCTAATATCTCTCTTTTTAACATCTCATAATCTTCATTTTGTGGGGATTTTAATGAATAATAAGCACGTTGCGCTTCACCAGTTAAAAATGGAGCCAGGATTCTCGCCCATTCATTTTTATCCCACAGCTCTCTGGTTGCTCTCACCTCAAATGTGTGTAAGTATGCTTCCATGTCATCCAGGTCGCTGAGCTTCGTCAGATGGTGGTGTGCAGTACTCCTGGCATCCGGAAGAGGCACACGGTGGCCCAACAGATTTTCAACCGCCTGCTCAGTTCTTTCCAGTCTGGCTACGATTTTGTCTGAGAGCTGTTGTTGCCGGGACGCCACCTCCGTGAGCTGCTGCAGTAGTTCCTCCATCCTGTGTTTTATAGGGAGAGCGAGCGAGATGACAAGCTGCAAACACTAACAACAAGTGTAAGCGGTTGATGGAATCCTTAATTTCACTCCTAAAAAGCGCGCATTCTCCACCAGTGTAGCAGGGTGGAGTGAAAAGGCATACACAAGTTGTCGTGAACACACCCCCGAAGGGCTTTTTATTTACAGTGAGGTGAAATGGTGTAGGTGTCTTCAAAGTGCTTCCCTGGGTTCCCCGAGTGTCCGTGCTGTAAGTGAGTCCGTAGGTGGGTTTGTGAGTGAATGGGTTGTCCTGTTGATCCGTGCTGCTGTATAACGCCGATCGCCCGACTCGATCACTCCGTGCTTTCTATTTGAGAGAGAGAACTCATTAGAGGTCTGGTTAGCAGAGAGGCTTCTCCTCGACTGTCTCTCTTGTGGGGTTTATATGTGGTTGTGGTTAACGAGTTCCAGGTGCAAGTGATCGGCGTGATTGGGTCCAGCTGGCTGGTGTGCTCCTCTCCCAGGATGACGCTGATTGTTCCTTGGGCGGCCCGCCACAATATATATATATATATATATATATATATATATATATATATATATATATATATATATATATATATATATACAGTATATTAATATACCTATATGTATAAATGTATTGATTTGTGATTGTAAGGCAGAGCGGCTTAGGAACTCCATTACGAGTGTTGAAGCTGGCTTCTGCTAATGAAACTGCAATCTATCTTCATCTTTCCTCATCTGACAGACTGGTCATTCTTTGGGTTAAAACTGTAAATAATCCCAACAAGTTCAATGAACTTGGTATCTTTGACTTGTGTGTATCCTATCCAAGCATTTGACAAAAGAGTTGAGTCTTGCAAAAAAGTGTAATTTTGGCAATGGTTGTGAATTTTCTTTCTAGGGTTTTGAAAATTGATACCAGGGTTCTGAAATTTGTGGCAAAACAATTGCAAAAAAAATGTAATAGTGAATAACAATCACTGTTTACATTTTTTTCTTGGCTGCCAGAGAATCAGAAATATATTTCTCCATGGCAGACTTAATTTGCCTTAAGGCAGAGACGTACCTGGTAATGGATCTATGGCACAGTCATAGGGACGATGCGGAGGAAGAGATGCAGCCTGGGACTTAATGAACACTACCTTCAGGTCAAGGTACTCACGAGGCACGTTTGATAGATCCATCTGTTCCTCCTGCAACACAGAACGAGACACAGCAGAACAAGCAGACAATAGACAGGACTCATGACAACTCTCGCTCCAAGAAAAAACTATCAGGGTTCTGCCACTCTAGTCTTGTTAACTCTCGTTTTGGTGGCAGAGTCCAGACACTAGCTCTGTCTTGTCATGCCCTGTTGCGCTCGGCTCGAGTTTTCTCGGGTCGAGCGCTTGTGTTCTGTCATTGTGTGCGTCTCTGTGTGCGCGCCGTCGTGAGGGCGTGCAGACCATGCGCGCTCCCGCTTGATGCGGATACGCGTGGTCTGCATGCGCTTGTGACGTGCGCGCTCTCGTAGTCGTGTTTGTGTTTTGTTCTGTCTGCATCGCGCTGTTTCATTCTCAGCGTCTCAGTCTGGTTGGTTTTGGTTTCGTTTAGCGCTGAGATGAAACATGCACGTTGCTTATGTGTGAGTGCACGGTAAGGTGTTCATCTATCGTGTGCTCGTGTCTTGCGTCTGTTGGTGTTGTCTAAGCACGTGGTTGGATGTTTACATTGTGACCGGGTGCTTTTTGTGGCGTGCTTGTGTTGTCATGAACACACAGTTGAGTTTTCTTATTGGCTGCGTGTTCTAGTCTAGTGTTATGTGAGTGCATGGTTTGTGTTGTCTTTTTGTGTCATGTGCTCTCCCGTCTATTGTCTAGCCCTACCCTCCTTGTTAACCCATTATTAGTTTATCATGTTCACCTGTTTGTGTTAATTTACTCCTCCTTAAGATCTCCCCATGTCTGCTGTCCTGTGCCAGTTCGTCATTGTTCACCGCCTTGTCCAGTCCTGTCTAGCCCTGATCCCTGCCAGCCTGCCCAGTAAAGTTTGTTTGTATGTTTTGTTAATGTTTTCCCCCTCGGGGTAGTTTATTTTACTGTTTTGCCTTTTATTTTTATTGTGTTATAAATAAATACCCATTTATTCCTGCACCTGAGTCCTCGCTCCTTTTCCCCCAAACCCAAACCTTGACAAAAACGGAATTAAAACACCAGTTGATGTGGGGTTTATGCAAGACCAACCAAGGATGACCGAGGACCACAGGAGTGGCGAGCGTTTCTGTTAAGAAAAACTTAATTTTTTCAGATTGATTACCAGAAGTAATGAGTTTGATATCACCCGTGGAATGCGTAATAGTTGGAAGAGAAATACCGCTAAGTGAGTGAACAGCAATAGGTGAGGAAAGAGGAATTACAGGAATCTTCAGCTTATAAGCCAGTCTAGAATCAATAAAATTTCCTTCAGCTCTAGAGTCAACGAGCGCAATACAGTCATGAATATCAGAATCAATACAAAGTCTTAAGGGTAACGTAGTGCTGTCTGAAGAAGGTTCGTTAAATATGGCCTCCCCAACCCTCAAACTCTTACCCCTGACCGGACTCTTGCGTTTGACTGGACAAAGAGCCACAAAATGTCCAGCGCCCCCACAGTACATACAGAGACCTGCAGCTTGACGTCGACGTCTCTCCTCTCCGGAAAGACGAGCTCTGCCCATCTGCATGGGTTCGGTCTCGTGGTCGAGTGAGATGATGTCAGGAGCTGTTGAAGCAAAAAGAGTCTGTGTGGTTAGATGGAATGTGTGTGTGCGTCGATCTTTGTGAATTCCCCTCTGCTGCAGTCGGGTGTCCACTCTGATGGCTAAGTCAATGAGACCATCTAAGGTTTCTGGTAAATCCATTGCGTAAATCTCATCCTTAATATAATCCGCTAGTCCATGAAAAAATATATCCCACTGTGCTTCCACATTCCATTTACACTCGGCTGCTAGAGTACGGAACTCAATGGAGAATTCAGCCACACTCAGGTTGTTCTGTCGAAGTTCAGCAAGCCTCCGTGCCGCCTCTCTGCCTGAAACTGCTCGATCAAAAACAGTCTTTAGTTCATCAGAAAATGTCTTAAAAGAAGTGCAACAAGGGAGTTTTCGCTCCCAGACTGTAGTACCTCAAAGAGCCGCTTTTCCAGTCTGTAGATTGATAACAAATGCCACCTTACTCTCCTCGGTGGGAAAAGACGAGGGTTGTAAAATGTAATATATGGTGAACATTTGGCTTAAAATGGTCTGCATAATTGAGGCTCACCCGAATAACATGCTGGTGGTGAAAGCCGCGGTTCAGTAGAGCGGAAATTCTTCTCTTGTGCCAGACTTGTAGGTGACATGGTGGGCGGAGCTTGTTAAATCACAGAGGAACTCACTCCGGAACTCAGTCTTTGTACCTGAGTGGTGAGCTCGGAAACTTAGGTGACCAACACCTGGATGGCCTGACTGGTGATCATCATTTGCTTGTCCTGTTGGTCCATACGAGCAGCACTGTGTGACAGCACGCTCTGGATCTCTGAGACGCTTGCTGGGTCCATCTTGATCAGTCCGTTCTGTCACAAAGGTATACACAGGAGACCCAAATGCAAGTAAAAACAAGATGATTTATCACAACTGGTATAGCTCTCACCAGATATAATAGGGCAAGGATGCCCACAACAGAATACGACACGCCAACAGTGGTAAAGGTTTGTCCGTGAACCAACGTCATATAGCAGTCTCTCATGGATATCTCACCAGATATCGAGGGAAGGGAATGGTAGCGCTATGGAGCAGCTCTCAAGGAAATCGTCGAGTTTACCCACGGTGAAGTTCATTAGAGAAGCGGATTTGGGGTGTAGTCTCTCACAGATAATGTTGTCTTCAGAGCAGGCAGTAGTAACAACATCAAAGAAATGGAGATGAGCATAAGGTCCAAATGAAGCAGGTTATATCGGAGGATTTCCACCAAATTGAGCGAGAGAGTCTAATGCTGCGTTCACACCAGACGCGGAACGCGCGGCAAAATCGCGCTATTCGCGAGTAAATAGACGCGTGAACATTTGAGTTTACTCGCTTCATTCGCGCGTCAGACTCCGCTTCATTCGCGCGTCAAATTCACTTCAGAACAGACGCGGATTTGCGTCATGGGCAGGGCTTCTGTCTGCTCGGTGAATGTAGCTTCGTCGCTAAATGGCTAATATGGATTTTATTGATAAAATACCTGTGTTTATGTGCTTTATGAAGGCTGTAAAACAGCGTCGATACGTTTGGAGCAGTGTCTGAGTCCACTAGATACTTTCAGAGGTGCACCCAGCGCTGTGAGCTCATAAACTCCTCCAGAAACTTAACCTGGATGACTGGGGCTTCCAGCGGTGCTTCTGACTGAGCCAAGCCCAGTTTGATGAACTGTTGTCGGTCTCGGCTGGAGGATTTCCCCCGGACACCAACAACAGGGGCTACGTTACAATCATGCTCCCACAAGAGCAAGCTCCTGATTGGTTAACGCGGCGCGAATGTCCGCAGAAGTTCAGATATTTGAACTCGAGCGATTTGCGCGTTAAGCGCGTCAAACGCTCAATTTGTGCGTATCGCGCCATTCGCGCTGCGCCATTCGCGCAATTAATGGACAATTACAATGACAGGATACAGGTTAATATTGATATCTGTTGTGTTAATGTACAAAATAAACCTGATTTAATGTCCACAACCCAGGATTGAAGCGTCTTCTTTTATAATTGCACTGACACGTGGCTATGCTGATAAAGTAAAGCTGAAGTAAATCACTGTAATTCATTAACATGCACTGTTTTAAAACATTTTAAACTTGTTAAACTCACTCTTGATCACATAAGATGATGACTGATGATTATAGGAGGATTATACACGTTACTACGGAGACATGTAATACGCAGCTGTCAATCAATTCGGTGGGCGGGGGGACCGCACTCTTCCGTCAAGTCGGTCTCAAAACCGCTCCAATTGGTCCACCGTTTTTTTGTTAAATTGATAAAAAAAAGGACTGGGTGTGTTTATATCACCCCAATATGACGGTCTATACACTATACCTACACATATATCTCTCCAAACAGCTTGCAAAGTAGATTTTTCACCATAGGTGCCCTTTAAATAAGGCCCATTTGTCTGACTGTGTAATTTATTAGGTCACTTTATTTTGATGGTCCATTTGTTACATTGCATCTACATGTCAACTAATTCTCATTAGCTTATAAGTGGACTGTTAGGTTGGGGTTAGGGTTAGTGTAAGTTGACATGTACTTGGAAAGTTTCTTATAGTCAGTTAAATGTCTGTTGAAGGAGCAGTATCAACAGATATTAAGCAGACAGTCTACTAACACTCAAAAGGACCATCAAAATAAAGTGTTACCAATTATTAATATTATAGCCCTCTCCATAGACATCAGTTTGTATTTGACAAATTTGATTGTAATCACTCCGGTTTCCCCCACAGTCCAAAGACATGCGGTACAGGTGAATTGGGTAGGCTAAATTGTCTGTAGTGTATGAGTGTGAATGAATGTGTATGGAGGTTTCCCAGAGATGGGTTGCGGCTGGAAGGGCATCCGTTGCGTAAAACATGTGCTGGATAAGTTAGCGGTTCATTCCGCTGTGGCGACCCCGGATTAATAAAGGGACTAAGCCGAAAAGAAAATGAATGATTGTAATCACAACTGCATGGTTGTATGCTCCTTATTTCAGAAAAGCTGATTACACTATGTGATTTGTATGTATCAAAGAATTAAAAAAATATCAACCTTTTTACATTTATTTTAAACTCCCATATTTGAATAACGGATGCAATGGTAATGAGCCAACCCAAAGGAGTACTGATATTTGTACTGATACCTTAATACAAATATAAATCACCACAAATAATACAAATCACTGCCACCAAATCATGACCAGTTTTTTTTCACAAAATTGTCATCATTGTGAAACTTCTAGAATAAAGATAATAAACAAAATGTCTATAAAATAAAGTTCAGCCATTAAAAGTGTATATATTGTTTTTATTTCTTTCTGTCAGATTTATTATTGACCCACATAGCATGTCACATTATTATTATAGCTTTAGTCAGTTTGTTACCATGGCGATCTGAGTTCTTCTGCGCTCACAATAGACTGGATGGAGGTGGAGTGGGGTTCAGTTAGTGCGATAGCGCTGGAGTAATTACTCTAATTATATGACCAGCAATGTTACTGCTGCAAAACAAAGATAATCAGTCCTTTTCTTTTGCAGCTCCATACACAAATCACAAGAAGAATGCTGCACAGCGATAGTATCTAATCTCCCATAAAGGAGTGAGATTATCTTGTTGTATAAGACTTGTTTTAAGCTCCGAGCACTTATGGAGCTTCTTCTGGAAAATCTTTCTGAGACTGAAACAGAGTTGATAAAATGGTGTAGGAAGGTGAGAGACTGTGTGGTTTGGTTTGACTTTCACAGCCTAAAGGCCGTATGTTTAATTATTCATTTATTTTAGGTGTAAGCACTTGTGCTAGGATACTAAATAAACCATTAACACAATTGTAATGTAAATACTATTTCTACATATGGCATAAAACAAACTGCCAATGCATTCACCTCAAATGACAGTCTGTCCATATTTATCAGCTTTTCCATCACAGTTTATGCATGTGTTCATTTATCCAGCTCAATTTTATCCAGCACAGTCTGCACACATTTCTGTGTAAAAATTGATGCACATCTTGCCATTTTTTATAAAGCTATATAATGCGATATTCTAAAGCTTTAGAAATGTGTGGAAGTAAACACTGTAACTTCAACAATATTGACTAAAATGTATCTTTTCCATTAGTGTTGGGCGATATACGAAATTTTCAGATCGCCAAATCGTCCCTCTGTGAAATCGCCAATACACGATACTATCGCATGGGGGCGCAATAGTGTTATGTTTACTTATTTGTTCATTTATTTAACCATTTCTAAACGTATTTACCTTTTGGCTGTTTTTTTTTTTTACTTATTTAATAATCTAATTCATTTGCATTACGTTTTATCTTGGAAAATAATTAAAACCAATGCAAAGTACTGTGCTCTTGCAGCTAAATAGGCGGAATTATTTCAAACAAGACTCCGATGCAACAGTGCGGTGTGGGACAAGATTTGATGTCCATGCCGTTATCGCGGGATTGCCGCAAAATGGATATAATATAAATAAATGAAAGCAAATGAATTGGTATTTATCTACGCACAGAAGAAACAAAGACGCCGACCGCGGGTGACTTTCTGTGCGGTGAAGGCGTTTTCTTCATGTTTTTATTCAGTTGATTACGACGCGGGGTCAGGTCTCATCATCATCACAAAAGTAGTCATCAAACTGTCACATTTGTATTTGGTAAAATCTAACACAATATTGCGCTTTGGGATATGTGTTCGTTGTTTTCTGATAAGAAAGTAGTTTCAGTTTAGACATTTTTTTGACTGTATAGGCCTACATGAAACTTTTTACTGAGCTCACTAAAATGTTCTTTGATAAGTTATTAATTATCTGTTCAATAATTCGTTAAAGCCAAAACGACTGGTAAAATGCAGGTTGTAATTTAATTTAATATATAGGCTAGTTTAAATAAACAAATAAAATATACATTCATAGCCTATAAATAAATATAGGCCTAACATTTTTAAATTAAATAAATAGGCTATTTTCTAAACAAATGCGCATGTTCGTGTTTATCATTCCATCGAATTGAACACAAATAAGGCACATATATTCCGTGTATTTAAAGAAGCAGTCAATACATGCACTGAAAAAATAGGCTAAATGCCAACTTAAAACTTAAATAGGCTTTTAATAACGGATATAAATGAAAGATAAATAACTTTTTTTGTGAAAGCAAGAGAGAATCTTGCAGGAGTGCTCTCTCAAATGACCAATGATTGTGTATTACCGCAACACCTTTTATTCCAGAACATTTGAGCTGGTTTTAGCTCTTAGTTCTTTCATTTTCTTTTTCGTTTTTACAAATAGTTTTATTTAACTTGCTTGTTAATTAAATCCTGTTTTGTTATTTAGCCTATTATTTTTATGCAACGTTGCAAATTAATTTGCTGTGAGGTGTGGCTGTGTAGTGCCCACGTGCAGTGCGCCCGTCAGCTGCTGCTGAGAGAGAGAGCAAGAGAGTTGGTCAAGTGATGTTGATGCAAACACCTGAAGCTGTCAGATTATTTGTGGTTCATTTATTATTAATGATGAAGATTAAAAATAATAATACTATTCATTTTATTCAATAATGTAAGTATAACATCTAATGGGTCTACATTGATGCGAAACAAGCTAAATATCGTCTTTAAAATCGTCATAAGTCTCAGCTCTCGGCGATATCTTTGCCTATCGTCGATACACGATACTATCGTCTATCGGCACAACCCTATTTTCCATTGATTAATTAGATTGTTCTCCTAACTGTCACAATTAAACATGATGGTCAACCGGTTAGGGTTTCTGCAATGTTGCAACTGAAACAGAAGCATACGTCATTAATAACAACTGCCAGTTTGTTAACATAATGCTCAAATGTTAAATATGTCTTAGGGTGTCACGGTGGCGCAGTGGGTAGCACGATCACCTCGCAGCAAGAAAGTTGCTGGTTCGAGCCTTGGCTGGGTCATTTGCCATTTCTGTGTGGAGATTGCATGCTCTCCCTGAGTTTGCATGGGTTTCCCCCGGGTGCTCCGGTTTCTCCCACAAGTCCAAAAGACATGTGGTATAGATGAATTGGGTAAGCTAAATTGTCTGTAGTGGGCGACGCAGTGGCGCAGTAGGTAGTGCTGTCGCCTCACAGCAAGAAGGTCGCTGGTTCGAGCCTTGGCGTCAGTTGGCGTTTCTGTGTGGAGTTTGCGTGTTCTCCCTGCGTTCGCATGGGTTTCCTCCGGGTGCTCCGATTTCCCCCACAGTCCAAAGACATGCGGTACAGGTGAATTGGGTAGGCTAAATTGTCTGTAGTGTATGAGTGTGAATGAGTGTGTGGATGTTTCCCAGAGATGGGTTGCATCTGGAAGGGCATCCGCTGCGTAAAAACGTGCTGGATAAGTTGGCGGTTCCATTCCGCTGTGGCGACCCCAGATTAATAAAGGGACTAAGCCGAATAGAAAATGAATGAATGAAATTGTCCGTAGTGTATGTGTGTGAATAAGTGTGTATACATACATGGATTTACAGTGATGGGTGGCAGCTGGAAGGGCATCTGCTGGGTAAAACATATACTGGGTAAGTTGGCAGTTCATTTCACCCCAGAAAAGAGACTAAGTTGAAAATGAAATAATGAAAGAATATGTTTTTTAGACGGATCAAACAGCAAAATATAATCAATGCAAAATTATATTATCAAATTAAACTAATAAAACGTTTTATATGAAATTTAGAGATTTTAAATTTACTAAACAAAGAGAGATTTTACATGTTTTTTTTTGCCAATTGGTGAAAGTTTTCGCCGCTGTCGCCACTGGCTTGCATGGTTCAGGACCTGTGGAGCTGTGCATCGATGGATTTGCTCTTCAGTGTTTGAACTCTCAGCAGTGAATATTAAACCACACTGAACTGAACTAAACTGAACTTCAACACTGAAAACTGAACTGAAACTGTTTCAGTTTACTATAATCTTCTGTGTGAAGCTGCTTTGACACAATCTACATTGTAAAAGCACTATAGAAATAAAGATGAATTGAGTTGAATTGAATTGAAACAGAGCAGTTGCTGTTGGCCAGCAGGGTGTGCTCAACCTGTGGTCTATGGCCAATGGGACTTTTCGTAAAAAGTAGGGGTGTAATCCTGGTGTCCTGGCCACATTCCCTCCCTAGGCTAGGCTTTACCCTTCATGACCTTCCAATCATCCCCATTCACTAAATAGACCTTTTTCACAATGACATCACTTCCGTTCCGCAACGCAGTGTAATTTTAGTTCTGATTAACCTGTGAATGAATAGGACACTTGTCTAAAAAGAAATCTGTGATTTAAGACTATTAAATATATATAAGTATTGGGCATGTGTTCAAATGTTGATGCTTTGTTCAGTTTCTCCATTTGAATGACTTAAAACCGTAAGACAGTGTCATACTGCCACCTGCTGGGTGGTTTTAAATGTGATATCTGTATTACATTTAAATAATAATGTTTAAAAAAAATCTGAATCTACTAATAATTCTGAATTAAAATCCAGTCTTCTTGCTGTTATTTTTGCAATTGTAATTTTTTTTATAATGATTTAGTTTGATTAGTAAGAGTCACATAAAAGATTGTTATTCTATTTCATTTAATGTGAATATTAAATAGACAATGTTTAATGTTAATCAATAAAATACCCTTATATTGAAAAATGGCAAAGAAATGAGCAGCAAATGTGAATAATATGAATTAAATGTGTTTGTGAATCAGCTGTCCACTGTTAACAATCAAAGTATAACACCCACATTTATAACTTTTTCTTCAGGACACAAAAAAGTAACAAATTTACATAAATTTGCAGAATATGTGTAAACATCTAAAAATTTTATTTGACAAATGCTGACAAGTACATCAACTTCATCTGCAGTAAAGACAGCAACATAAAGCAATGCACTCTGTTTAAAGTCCCATTTTTCTCAGTTGAAGCGGAAATCTGTCTGATGTGTAAGTTTTATTTAGATGTCAGATGTCTCACCTTGAATGTAGACAACATAAAACAGTCATAGTCACATATAACTGTATCTGTAGTAAATATACAGCTGACTGGGTGAGTTCTCTATGGTGAGTTCTGTGTAGGCTGAAGTAGCTATACACTGCATGAGGTCAAACTGGACTGTCTTTCCTACACCTGCTGTTGGTGTGTGGTGAGCCCACTGGCTCTGTTGTCCTTTGGCTGTCACATCACTCAGGTGGATGCTGCACACATGTGAGATAAAACATACTAGCAATGCGATAAATGTTATTTATACTACAAAATAGCAACAGTAATGTTAAAGGGATAGTTCACAGCCCTAGCCCACAAAAAACTAACAAATAAGTAAACAGTTTACTCAACCCTCACTTCAAAATCTGTTTTTTTTTTTCTCTTATAACAAAAAATAAGATATTCTGATAAATATTATGAACAAAAAGCCACTGAATCCCTACTAAAGATGTCAATTGCAACATATTCCAGCGTAATTGAAAAAATAAAAATAAAATAATGTAGTTCACTCAATAAGAGCATGTGCGATTACTTAAACTGTATTGCATTGACATTATATATTACTATATAAGACATTAAAAAATCTAATCTGTGTGAAGAACAGTAAAATTTTACTGTTTGTTTAATACTGTAGTCGGAGGCCTTTTACATTACATCACATGAAATCTTCTGTGTGTAATGCGCTTAGATGATTAGTTAATCTCATTTTAAGGAGCTACTAGGTGTAAAGGACGCAATAAGCAGATATTGTGCTGAATCTTTTAGAAATCACCTTAGAAATCAAGTATTATGAATTCCTACTGCTAAATGCAGCTGAAAATTAAAACTTCATAGAAATTAAAAACTGGAGCTGATTATACAGATGATTTCACAGTGATTTTTCAAATTGTAGTACAGCCCAAGCTTTGAGATTGTTGACACACATAAATATCTAAGGGTTGTTATCAACAATATGCTGACATTTCAATCTAACACTCAACCTGTATAAAAAATGCAGAGGATCTATTGGGGTTTGTACCTCTATCATGGCACTGTTTTTGAAAAAAAAAAAATGTTGAATCTGTTTTATATTTCTGCATTAGCTTGGTACGGCAATCTGAGTCTTTCAAATCAGAACTGGTTGGGTAGCCTTGTGACGGTGACAGGCAAGATTATCGGTTTTAAAAACGTGGTAATGTGTACATGGAACTTGGCTTGTGTTATGGCACCTTGAACACTCACTGTAAAAACATAATTTATAATTTAAACATCAGATAAACACAAAAAGGTTCCTTTCACAGAACAAAGGAAGGTCTGCATCAAGTCAAACCAATGGAAAAAGGTAATTTTGTACACTGATAAATTTTGGATGCAAAAATTAAATAGATTTCTTATTGCTAGATGTGGGAGAAATTATAATTCTTCAGCTCTGTGTGATTGATAATTTGACTTGCTTCTGGTTAGTGGATCGATCTATACTAATTTTAAGAACTGGAATTTATCCAATTTATTCATATAAAAATATTTAGAGAAAAGACGTATTCTTATTAATATCTTATGAAATAGCAACCCATCTCACTAACTGAGAGGTAAATTGTACCTTGGATTTATTTCATTTCCATTTGAATAACAATGTGAACAGCAGACAGAAAATTACCAAAGCATAATTTATTGCAACTGTGGAACCACTGGCTTCTAATGTTGATAACCTGCATTAAAATGCATTACAGGACCATGAAGACTCAGCGTGGAAAATTAAATTAAATAACTTTCTTTTTATTCTTTTATGCAGACGGTTGACAGTTGGAACAAATAATAGGAACATGAGATGTGTAAATGAAATATTCATAGAGTTTTGGACATTTAAAAAACACTCCAAAATGAATGCTTAAGATTTATAATTTCCTAATTCACAATCATTTGCATTAATTAAATCAATGTTTGTTAAAAAAATTAAATAAAAAAAACTCTGATCGGTGGAATTTTCTGTGCAGCATCCTGAGTAATGTAATTAAACATTTCTTTAAGTTTAAATAATGTCAATAAATAAACAACAACATTGATAATAATAATAATAATGATAATAATAATAATAATAACAACAATAATAACAACAAATGAGTAATTCAGAGCTAATAGGTCTAAATGTAAAGATTTATGTTATCTTTACAGCAAAACTTTTCATGTGGAGAAAATTAACAGTTTTTACAGTTGTACCTTGCACTATATACAGTAGTGTCACATCCATGAATTATGATTTGATAATTCCTACTTTTTTCTTAGACACTATAGCTTGATTGTGTTATTAACATTATCCTGAGAAGAAGCCACTATAGCTTAATTTTAAGTGGCTGTTTAAAAAAAAAAACAGAGGCTGCGATGGGAAAGAAACATGAATATATGATATACAGAAATATGGCCTGGAGTCACACTGGAATGGCACCCGCGATGGCATATTGTTGTATACCTGGCTGTATATCTTATCGGCAAAAACAAAGTGACAAAAATGTATTCTTTTATCATTTTCTGAGTGACCCAGTGGTCCGTTCTGAATGGATGTTGAAAATAAAAAGGCCTCATTTTCAGCTAAGGTAAAGGAAATAACACTAGTTAGCTAATGTTATCTTTTCCAAACACATGTTTTAGATGCCATTTATCAAACTCAAGTTAATGAACTGATTCATTAGATTCGACTTGTTGTCATGATACTGAATTTTGGTACCAATTGGTACTGAAATAATAATAATAATAAAAAAGTCCATCTCCCACTAGGCATGGGACGGTTTAAGATTCTGACAGTATCATAACCTTGGATAAAAAATAAAAAAAATAACGGTTTCACAGTATCTGGTTAAAAAATAAAAAAAACTTTTTTTCCCTTTAAACACATTGTATTTTATTTTGAGAAACATTTAAAGTATTTTGGAACAGTAAACATGTCAGGCAAGTAATTAAAATTAATCATTGACTTCTGAGGTCTTCATTAGTTTCAAAAACACAGAATTGTAAATTTACAATTTAAAACGGCATCTTTGGATATATTTTCTGCTGGAGATACTGTTGTCCTAGAAAAAAAAGTAAATAAAAAAGTGTGCAATACTTTAGGAACGGTATAGCAGATCTTTTTACGGTTCTAAAACCTTTACTTTTCCAAACCGTGGTATACCCTAAAAACGGTTATCGTCCCATGGTTATTTTCCACTAACATTTGAGTGCTGTTTAGCACGTTCTGAAACAAAGCGGCTTTTCCATTGTGTTCACTTGTGTTCAGAGAAATGATTGTGATTGGCCATGAAGGTCATTAGTTAACTGCACTTCACTGATGTTTACAGAGTGCAAACACAGATACATGGACACTGGAGCATTTTAAAGCCGCAAAGATCAGGTCTGTCCGCTGATTAATCAACTGATCTTCATGGTTTTAAACACTTAAGCTTCCCTGTATCTGTGTTTCACTCAGTGAAGAGTGATGAACTGATGACCTTTACGACCAATCACAGTCATTTCTGTTGAACAAGTGAACAAAATGGCAAATCAGTCGTATTTAAGAATGTGCTTTAACAGTGCTTAAGCGTTAGTGGGAAATAGCGGGAAATTAAGGTTTTTAAAATTTCTGTATTCTGACAACAATATTACAATATATTAATAATATCCTGATATTAATAATATTAACATCAATAATTTATAATATTAATATAGTATGATTTAGTTTGATGCCTAATATGCTTTAAATTGTTTAAATTAAACTTAACTGAATGGTATAAAAATGATGGTTACACCACATCTGCACTTTAAAATCACAGCAACAGCAGGTTTGAAGTTTACAACATGTTGTTGCAGTGTTTACTTCTGGTCCTCTATTTCTGGGTTCCCTTCAGGGAACTCTATGCTGCGTCTCTATTAGGAGACACAATGGGATACCATCCCTCTCTTATAACCTTCTGAAGCACAGGTGAAATCAATCCAATGTAATTGGCGGGACATAACGTGCGTGTGGGCAACCCAGTGGCGCAGTAGGTAGTGCTGTTGCCTCACAGCAAGAACGTCGCTGGGTCGCAGGTTCGAACCTCGGCTGGGCTGGGTCAGTTGGCGTTTCTGTGTGGAGTTTGCATGTTCTCCCTGGGTTCGCGTGGGTTTCCTCCGGGTGCTCCGGTTTCCTCCACAGTCCAAAGACATGCTGTACAGGTGAATTGGGTAAGCTAAATTGTCCATAGTGTATGAGTGTGAATGTGTGTGTGGAAGTTCCCAGAGATGGGTTGCGGCTGGAAGGGCATCCGCTGCGTAAAATCGTGCTGGATAAGTTGGCGGTTCATTCACAAAGCCGACAAGAAAATGAATGAATGAATGAATAACGTGCGTGTGACGTCAGACCAAGGGTATAAAAGCACCACGCACACAATGAACTTCAGCTTTTTCTCTCTTCACTCCGCGAATGAGTTAGTTGGTTTTGAAGCACTCACAGCACTGATAAGGCATTACGATAAGACATTTAAACTGATACATGCACACACTTTATTTTCTGTTTAAAAAAAAAAAAAAGGAAAAGAATTTTAGATCATGTGCTCCTCCGTGTCCTCGTTTTATCACAGAACAGGACACACATGATCTGTGTGTGCAGTGCCTTGGTCAGGAACACGCACAGGCAGCCCTTGAGAGGGGGGGCTGTGTGCATTGCGATGCACTTCCTGGCTGAGTGCTGCGAAGTCGCCGCGCACTGTTTGATAAAGAGCCGCCGGCGGGTGTTCCTTGCGGCACTGGTCCCGCTCGCGCTGAGGGCGAGCGGCGATTAATGTCCTGGGGATCGCAGCTCGATCTGGCAGAGAGGATGGAGACAAGCTCGAGAGCTTCTTCTCCTCCTTCTACCGTCAGATCGGGGTCCAGTCAGCGCAAGCTGGAAGCCCGTTCATCGGCTTCTTCCTCTCGCGCTGATGGGCGTCTGCTCCGCCTCTCGGCTTCTGAGGGAGTCGAGAGTATGGAAGGCCATACGGGTCATAATGACGTTCCCCCATTATGCCCCGAATATGATGAGCTGGCAGAGGTCCTGGCTAATGTAACACTAAAATATAATATAAACTGGGAAGTGGAGAGGCAGGAAGTGCGTCAGAAAACTGGCTTGTGTGATGAGCGCATCCTGCCACCACGAGACAGGCCTCTGAGGGGGGTCTTCCATTTAACAAAGACCTCCAAAAAGAGGTCACTCATACATGGAAAAACCCATATACCACCCGCGTTATAAGCCAGCAAGGGTCAATATACTCTGCCGTTGCTGGTTTACATGAACACGGGTGTCGCACAATGCCAAAAATGGAGGAGCATTTGGCGCGCCATTTGCTACCTCAGGCATCATCGGTGAAGACCCCCGCCTTGCCGTCAAAACCAATAAAAGTAACATCAATGTTAGTCGGCAAGGCATATGCGGCAGCAGGCCAGTCTGTTGGGTGTCTGCACACTATGTCATTATTGCAGGCATGCCAGGCTGACCTGCTGAAGGAAGCCCTCGACAAAGGGGGGGGCGGGGCCCGATACAGTCAGAGAAATACTTCGGGCCTCGGACCTGTCTCTCCGTGCCACTAAAGAAGTGGCTAGATCTTTAGGCCGCTCTATGGCGGCCATGGTGGTAACGGAGAAACATTTATGGCTTAATCAAGCGGACATCAAGGAAGAAGACAAACGCATCTTCCTTGATGCTCCCATTTCGCCCGTGGGTTTGTTTGGCGACTCGGTTGATAGAGTCGCCAAATCGTTTGAGCGGGCGAAAAAGAGGTTGGGCTCCTGCGGGAGCTTCCTTCGCCAAAAGGGCATCCTTTTGGGGCTGTGCAGCGGGACCAGCCCCAGCCATCAACAAGCTCATCTGCTCGATATAGAACTGAACAAAAAGAGAGTATGGCTTCCTGTCAGCCCCCAAAAAGAAAATGGGATGGGAAGCGCTTACAAGTGGCAAGGGCCGTAACATACGGTGGTCCAAGGACTATCGTTGTGAGACGGCCCGGGCCTCAGAAGATGTCCTAGTATTAGGATTTCTTCGGGCAGCCCCCAACGAGGAGCAAAGGCCACCTTCTCGTTGCCCACAGGGGGTCCATCCACCAACCCTCCCACCGTTGGTGCCTCAGGGCGTGAAGACCCCCGGCGTTATCCACAAACGCTTTATCCCAAATATGGTGCCGTTTGTGGATTCGCCCCCTCTATGGAGGGTCCAAGAGCAGTTAATTCAGGGGCCTCCTGTGGTGAGTTCACCTCAGTGCCCAGAGCTAGCTACTCAGGGGAACATAGAGGCCAGTCTCGAGAGACTAGTATCCCTGCGGAATTTTATGGCAGAGTGGAAACGTCTGCCGAATGTTTCGCAGTGGGTCCTGCTTACCATAGAGAGGGGCTACAGAATTCAGTTTGCTTCACGCCCCTCTCGCTTTAACGGGGTGATCCATACCCTAGTGAAGCCAGAGCAGGCTCTAGTGATGGAACAAGAAGTAGACTCTCTTCTGAGGAAGAGAGCCATAGAGCAGATCCCTCCTCTAGACATCGAGTCAGGGTTTTACAGCCGTTATTTCATTGTTCCAAAGAAGGATGGAGGGATGCGTCCAATATTAGATCTAAGACAGCTAAATCGCTCAGTACAAACACTGAAGTTCAAAATGTTGACTATTAGCACCATCGTGTCACAAATACAGTCCGAGGACTGGTTTGTCACGATAGACCTGAAGAACGCATACTTCCACATATCCATCCTTCCAAGTCACAGGAAGTTCCTGAGATTCTCTCACCCCGCACGTTTACCAAAGTCGTCGACGCGGCTTTGGCTCCGCTTCGGCTACAAGGAATTCGGATTCTCAATTACCTCGACGATTGGCTCATTCTAGCCCGATCGAGGGAGTTAGCAGTTTAACATCAAGATGTTGTTCTCGCTCACATAGAGAAATTGGGGTTGCGGCTAAACCAAAAGAAAAGTGTGCTTGTGCCAGCTCAGACGACCACTTTTTTAGGTGTGCTATGGGACTCCACGACAATGTTTGCGTGTCTGTCCCCTACCCGAATCGAGTCAATTCGGGCAGCCGCAAAGAATCAGGCTGGGCCAAGCCATCACTGTCAAACAGTTCCAGAAGCTATTGGGTCTGCTAGCGGCAGCCTCCAACATAATTCCATTGGGTCTGCTACACATGAGATCATTACAGTGGTGGCTCAAAACCAGGGGGTTTTCCCCGAGGGGAAATCCGTTCCGCACAATCAAAGCATCACGCCGTTGCCTACAAGCTTTATCGATATGGAAAAAGCCCTGGTTTCTGTCCCAGGGCCCTACATTGGGAGTAATATCTCAGCGCTTGGCTCTAACTTCAGATGCCTCACGCAAGGGCTGGGGAGCGACCCTGAGGGGCCTTCCCGCATCGGGACAGTGGAGGAACCATCATCTCCACATGCATATAAACTGCTTGGAGATGTTAGCAGCGTTTCAGGCTCTGAGACACTTTTTCCCGCAAGTGAGAGGTCACCATGTGTTAGTGAAGACCGACAACACATTGGTGGTCTCTTACATCAACCGTCAAGGGGGTCTGAATTTGAGCCCTCTGTGCAGGTTGGCGAAGCAGATCCTTTTGTGGGCTCAGGGGAGATTGCTCTCTTTGAAGGCAGCTTACATCCCAGGCCCGATAAATGTGGGAGCGGACCTCCTGTCTAGACAGGGGTTGGAGCCTGGGGGATGGCGACTACACCCAAAAGTGGTGGCGGCCATTTGGCAGAGATTCGGCAAAGTCGACGTCGATCTATTCGCCTGTCAAAACTCAACACATTGCCATTGTGGTTCTCCCTCACACATCCAGCACCTTTGGGGCTGGATGCCATGGTGCAGACGTGGCCGAGGCTTTGTCTGTATGCTTTTCCCCCGATCGCTCTGCTCCCGGGAGTCCTGGAGAGGGTCCGTCAAGGGGGGTACAACCTATTGCTGGTAGCCCCTTATTGGCCCACACGAGTGTGGTTCTCGGACCTAGTCTCTTCTCGACGGTCCCCCATGGGTGATTCCCATCCAGAGAGACCTCCTGTCCCAGGCGGGGGGTGCGATAGTGCACCCCCGCCCGGACCTCTGGAAACTGTGGGTGTGGCCTCTGAGGAGGCCCACCTTGTAGATCTTGGTTTGTCAACTGAGGTTGTTCAAACCATACTAAACTCCAGAGCTCCCTCCACGAGGAAATTGTATGCCACCAAGTGGAAACTTTTAACTTCGTGGTGTACAGACCACCACCTGGATCCAGTCCACTGCCCTGTGGGGTCAGTGCTGGAATTTCTCCAGGAGCGTTTTGAATTCGGTTTGACTCCGTTAACGCTTAAAGTTTACGTATCGGCAATGTCCGCATACCGTACTGATGGTCTTGGCAAAGACCCTCTGGTGGTCAGATTCCTCCGTGGATCCAGGAGGTTGAGGCCTGCCTGCGCCAGCCGGGTTCCTACTTGGGATTTGTCAATAGTGTTAGAGGGCCTGTCGACAGCCCCTTTTGAACCAATTGAGGATGTGTCGGAAAAGTTTCTGACTCTTAAAACGTTTTTTTTTTGTTGGCCATTACATCAATCAAAAGAGAAGGAGATTTACAAGCGCTGTCTGTAGCTCCCTCTTGTTTGGAATTCTCACCTGGTATGGTTCCTGATATTCCTGTACCCGAGAGCAGGGTATGTTCCTAAGGTTCCCACTGAGGTGGTGCGACCTACAGTGCTGCAGGCCTTTAATCCTCCATCATTTATGACGCCAGATCAGGAGTGCTTGAATCTGCTTTGCCCAGTGTGGGCATTAGACGCATACGTACATCGTACGTCTGCTTGGCGTTTAACAGAACAGTTGTTTGTTTTGTATGGCCCACCTAAAATGGGCGCGCCAGCGTCTAAGCAGTCTCTGAGCCGGGGGATAGTCGAGGCTATTTCACTGGCATATGAAGCCCTGCATCGCCCTGTACCTGAAGCGATCAGGGCCCACTCAACCAGGGGTATGGCGGCTTCGAAAGCCTTTTGTTCTGGCCAGTCCATGACTGGCATCTGTAACGCAGCTGGGTGGTCTACCCCACATACCTTTATAAGGATTTATCAGTTGGATCTGGACCCTACTCCGGGACCTAGTATCCTAAAATTTAGGGATGCACCGATACCACTTTTTTACAAACCGATACGAGTACGAGTATTTTGTTTTGTGTACTCGCCGATACCGATACTTCATAGATTTGGTTTCAACTAAGTTTATTTGTTCGTTTTTTTGCTTTGTTTTTTGCCTGTAGCAAGGATGAACACCAAAATCTTTAACAGGAGGCTGTTCCAAGCCAAAAATATACACATTGTTGAAAACCCTGCTAACCCAGATCTTGTCTATTAATGATTAAGCTTGGACATTTAAAGGATGAGATATCCTTGCGGCTTACATGTGTGCACGACTTCACACATTACACAAGGTGTGTGCAGTGTACGTTACCTTATAGAGTCACTGTCATTGCATATGGGGGACGCATTAAACCCTGTTTTGCACCATTCTTTCATATTCATGAGTCCTGCCTTTGATCCGCGGTCAATTAATCAAAAAGTACTAGATGTTTATGGGTGGGTTGCGGTTAATAGCTCATTTTAAAAATCACGAGACCATCATCTCACAATGTTTATTAATAAATAATCTTGTTTTATTAAAATAAAAGTGATTTCGCAATGCCGAGCCACTGACAAAGCCAACTGCAGAAAAACAAAGCAACCATCGTGGCAACCACAGTGATCTCTTTTTCCGAAGTTCAGCTGTTCTTTTTTGCACTTGATTATTATGCGTTTAATGTTAAAAAATCAATAATGAATAGACCTCAAAAGTGTATCCTGTGTGTGTGTGTGTGCGTCTTCACTGAAGCCTCTCGCTTCTAAAACCGAAAGTTGTTTATGTCAGGCAATATTTCGGCTTTTAATCGAATGAAAAGTTAATTTAAATAAGCCAATATTTAAAAACTGCAGTAAAGTAACTGTGACGTGCGGCCACACATCGAAACTGAGGTCTGATCTAATCTCTCTCTCGCTGTCATCCAGACAATGATACGGAGACGCCGCACAAATCAAGCCGCAAAACGGAGACTGGTACCAGTTTACAGAATAGCTGAAGCCTTTGCGAAATCTGTCAAAATACAGCACTGAAATTTATAGGCATAAATGTCTTTGAGCCAAAAAGTCTAGGCTATCTGTAGGATATCTGACGCAATCAGAGCCGATGGTATGTACAATTTGTGTAGCCTAATAATTATATTAATTCTAATAAAATGAAAACCAAAATCAACAATTCATTGCATTTTTCGTTTGATAAAAAATATACGGAAACGAAAAAAATCAAAGGGTGACTAGTTTGTATTAATTTGTTTTAATATGAATAAAAATATGCTTAGCCTGTTTAAGCTTAGCGGTTATATGCGCTGCCAATAGGCAAGCCATTCAAAAATATTATTTTACTGTGTACTGAGTTATAATGTATATTTTACAATAAAAACTAAATGTAACATGCCTCGCTGTCATTTAAAACACGCAATTCATAACACACCAGATCTGTAGGCCTGTGTATGCAGTGTGTAAACGTACAGGTATATTCATACTGCGCACCCAGAGCCGGCGCGTCCATATAGAGGCGACCTATAATATATAATAGTGAGGGCGGCAAACGCGCCCCCAACGTACTGACTTTCATCTGCAACATCAACACAATCCCCCCTAAATTAAATATACGGGCCCGTGAAGTTCAGCACTTGACTTGCCAGTGTATGCTGCTGTCTGTCCTGTGTGTATAGCGCCGCAGTCCGTGTCAACAGCTGCAGAAAAAGCGCGCGTGACAGCTCAAAGCCGGTATCGATGAACCACAAGCAAGATCATATCATTATAAATATTACATTAACGATACTTATCGAAATATTTATACATTTACATAGTGTTTGAGATTGTGTGGTCTGTAAAAGCTGTCTGATCTTTACAGAAGCTGTAAACTGACACGTGCGCAGTGGCCGCAGTGATGTTTAAACTCATGCGCTTTTATTTAGCCTGTAGTCTTTAGATTTTTTTTTACATAATGTTCCATTTCTTAAAATTTATTTCATTTTTTTATTTATAGTTTATATATAAATGAGTGCTAGCTTGTTTGAGTGCTTAGCTGTGATCATTATGCAAGGATCATATTTCATATTCGGTTTATTCTTCAGTAGCCTAGGCTATAGATTCGTTAATAATGTATTTTATAAACAGATTGTTTAAAAGGACTGAGCTATTAATATATAATACATTAGGCTAATACATTAAGGCACTGAAGTCAGGTAGGGCAACAAATCACATCCATAGTGAATTACTGTTGAGTGGTATCGGTGCGTGGTATCGGCCTTTCATGTCCAATACGAGTACGAGTATTTTAACCAAGTATCGACCCGATACCCGATACTGGTATCGGTGCATCCCTACTAAAATTATAAGGAGAACTCATCCCCAGCATGTACAACTATGGCGTGTTTGGGATAGCGTTCCCATTTTGTCTCCTAATAGAGACGCAGTGTAGAGTTCCCTGAAGGGAACGTCTCAGGTTACGAATGTAACCATGGTTCCCTAAAGGGAACGAGACGCTGCGTCGCTTTGCCATACTTTTTCATGCCTGGTATGCTCCGTTCGAGAGGTATAAGCTGAAGTTCATTGTGTGCCTGGTGCTTTTATACCCTGGGTCTGACGTCACACGCACGTTTCGTCCCGCCAATTACATTGGATTGATTTCACCTGTGCTTCAGAAGGTTATAAGAGAGGGATGGTATCCCATTGTGTCTCCTAATAGAGACGCAGCGTCTCGTTCCCTTTAGGGAACCATGGTTACATTCGTAACCTGAGACGTTTCTTCCCACAGTAGCCTTACTTTCCACTGTGATGAATGTATTTTCACACAAAAAATTATCTTATCATCATTAAAGATGCTAAATGAATTAAAATCTGCACTTTGTTGGTCTTGAAGAGAAAATTTATGAATGTGAGCCACCATTTTAAACTTGCAAACTTCACTCACACACACGTGCTAAACCCAGGGTTATCAAATGGCCCACAAGTTACAGTGAATTATTATTATTATTATTATTGTACTAGTTTCATAGCAATTTAATTTACTGATTCGATATGTACATGAAGCAAAAACACAAAATGTCTCATTCCAAACCAAAAAGGAATGTGGACAATAAACACAGACAGTTTCAGGATAGATGGACACTGCAGTATTTACTGCAGAGTTTAATGGAAATGCTAGATTAAACTAGATTAAACTAGATTAAAGACCTTTTTAAAGATCAAAGATCTTTAAAGATCTTTTTAGCAAAGCATACACTCAGTGCATTACATAGCGGTATGACGCATGATGTGCCCCACACATGATTTTGCTTCTCGTTTATATACACTATGAACAGCAGCTACGCTAATTATTCTCTTTATTCTCTATTTTCACCTAGGGGTACTCATCTTGAGGCCCTCAGACTACGCAGTGCCACTAATGCGATCCGAAACCAGCGACGAGATGATCCCAAGGTTTTCTGGACCAAGCCGTATCCTGAGCAGCTGCTGTGGTGGTCATCGTGGAGTGAGAACATGAGACTAACTCCTGTGATGCTCCAAGGACAGACGAGTCTTCGCTGAGGTCCAGCTTCCTGCGCCTAGACTGCAGCTCTGCACAAGACGTTTGGCCATAGGGGAAATGGTCGTGCCCAACTGAGCCTGGTTTCTCTCGAGGTTTTTAATTCTTCGCTTTCGCCAATTGGTGAAGTTTTTTCCTCGCCGCTGTCGCCACTGGCTTGCATGGTTCGGATCTGTAGAGCTGCGCATCGATGGATTTGCTCTTCAGTGTTTGGACTCTCAGTAGTGATTATTAACCCACACTGAACTGAGCTAAACTGAACTGACTTAATCTCTGAAAACTGAACTGACTTTGTTTCAATTCACTATAATCTTCCATGTGAAGCTGCTTTGACACAATCTACATTGTATAAGCGCTATACATTCATTCATTCATTCATTTTCTAGTCGGCTTTGTCCCTTGCGGGGTCGCCACAGCGGAATGAACCACCAACTTATCCAGCACGATTTTACGCAGCGGATGCCCTTCCAGCCGCAACCCATCTCTGGGAACTTCCACACACACATTCACACTATGGACAATTTAGCTTACCCAATTTACCTGTACTGCATGTCTTTGGACTGTGGGGGAAACCAGAGCACCCGGAGGAAACCCACGCAAACGCAGGGAGAACATGCAAACTCCACACAGAAACGCCAACTGACCCAGCCCAGCCGAGGTTCGAACCTGCGACGTTCTTGCTGTGAGGCAACAGCACTACCTACTGCGCCACTGCGTTGCCCAAGCGCTATACAAATAAAGATTAATTGAATTGAATTGAAATGCCACCTGTCTAATATGCAAAGAAAAAGTTGCCATTTTAAAGGATTATATCTCAAGCATCATTACTCCACTAAACATGGGAGACCAATAGCAGAAAGATGAGAGAGAAAACCAAGTCATGCAGTTGCAGAGAGCTACAGATATGGCTACTGAGAATGCGGGAGTGATTTAAAGTAATGTTGCACGTCTCTGCAGTAAACTGCGGCAAAGCAGAACATGGTCCAACACAAGAAATGCATGACCAGCAGGGGGCAGTTATGTAACATAGTGAGCATACTGAACTGACATACTGTAGCAGCCAGAGCACATGAGCTAAGCGGTGTGAAAGTGGCATTCTTTCTTGTGCTTTTTTTCTTTCAGTAGTTTTTAATAAGATTTTAATAGGCCTAAGTGATCAACTGTGTATTTTTAGCCTATTTATTAAGGCAGATGTGTGTGTGTTATCTTATACTATAACTGACGGTTAGCCTATTTTTAACTAGGTGCTCTGAACATAATTCGAATTACAAATTCGCTTCAATGACCACGTCTTATTAATGCATATCCTTGTTTTATTTAAAGTTATACTTTAATAATTGATTATGAAATAGAATAATTCGTTCCTGGAATAGTCCTACAAAATCTATGAAATTGAATAATAAACTTACAAATTTATTCATGGCATTTAAGCCTGCATGAACATCAGAACACATGCAGGTACGAAATTCAAATCAAAAATATTCTAAAAATAACTTTTAATTGAGGTCAAAATATGTAGGCTAGCTTAAAGAGAACTATTCTAAACATATACTGTGAATTTGTCTGCATGTCATCAGGGCTCCGTAACAACAGACAACAGAGTGTAGCCTAAGGCTGGGAAATGCGCCATTTAAAGAAAGCATATAGCATATACAACCAACAAACCAACTTTTTTCCATTTGGAAAATTAAAGTTATTAATAATAGTTCTTAAAAAAGATGCATTTTTCAAATCCGCACCAAAACTGAGGTGTTCATTTATAAACTATAAAACGTCTATGCAAATTAGGCTAATGCAATACTATATGTAAAAAAACAAAATTATTATATACTATAGTAGCCTATAGGCTATAAGTCAGTATATTACCTTGTTTCTTCACATGCAGCGTGCGCATTGGACCGCGAGTGACTGAGACAGAGAAAAAGAAAGCACAGAAAGTCTAAGTTTAAATAAAATGCTTAAGTAATAAGCTTTAAATAATGACTTCTGTTAAAATGTTAACATAGATTTATTATGATTATTAACAATTACAGTAGAGCAATTAAATGCATATTTTCCGTGGAGCGATGGACTTGCTGTTTTTATTTGACAGAAAAAAAAAACATGATTGAAAAAAATAGCCAATGCTGGTTCTTTAAAAGGATTCAGTCAGTGTTTTCATTTGAATCTAAATGTCTAATTTAAGTGAAAAATATCTAGGGCAGGCTCCACTTCAGGGTGTAGGCATGCCTCGTAGAGGGTGCTCTAACATGAGTGACGGCGTTAACCACCTAACTGATAGGTCACTTAAGTCCTCCGCGCTCCTTCTATGGACCATGCGTGAGGTTCCATAGATCTGGGCATGGGTGCCAAACGGTGCCTGTCCAAGAGAAGAAGCTTCTTCCACGGGATGTGCCAGGGAGGGGCCATCAAGAGGAGAGTGAAATACAGGTCCGATTAAGCCAGAGAGGGGCAATAACAGACCTGTTCCTCGTCTCGTCTTCCCTGACGTCTCGTCTTCCCTTCCCTGACACAGTATCTGTGCGAGTAGGCTCACTGGAGAAATGCGTATTACGCACGCCCCGGGACCAGCTGTATAGCCAATGGAACTCTGCAGGGTTCGCCAAGTGGGGAACTCAACTGAGAAAATGAGAGAGTGCACGTATCTCTGTGTTAGAGAGAAAGGCGCAGCCCATAACAGCTGAACAGTCAGGGTGGAGTCACCATTTTCCCAGGCGAAACTGCCATGAGAGCTCATCGGCTGCACGGTTGAGCTCGGTGGGGAAAAATGGGATGCATCGATTCTGCCGTGTATTATTCCAGGGGAGCAGACAGTCGGTGCGATATGGGGCTTGTGTAACAAGCCTGGGTTGGAACCACCCCCGTGTAGCTAGGCGCGTGGAGGAGCAAGAGGTCTGCAAGCCCAAGGGCAGCGGATTTACTCCCCCTGTAACCCTTAGATCTGCCCGGGTGCCAACTGCAGAGCGGGGGACAACTGGGGTGGGTGGCTCTTTTGCAAGAGCGAGCTGCGATCTTAACTGCGCAACAGACATGCCACCACAGTGATGGCATGCACTGCCCGCGAGCACCGCATCAACATGCTGGACCCCCAGACATGAAACGCAGTGCTCATGCCCATCATCCGGGCACAGGAAACCACCGCATCCAGAAACGCACAGTCGGAGTGACGTCTTGAAAAGGCACTTTTAGGATATTCGCAACAATACATACCTCTCTGGAGGACGGGACCCAAAGAACGCCAGGCAAGGGAGAAACCCAGCTCGACTGTCTGGTGCCGCGTATCAAACCCTCATCGACTCTCTCAGAAGCTTCGTGAAAGGATCTGAAGCGAAAAGGATGCCTCAGCATGGCACGCGCTGCGCTTATATTTCCAAACTGATTGTAAGTAGCACCAGCTGTGCATGCTGACGCTGCCAACTCATTGGCATTTCATTGGTCAGTTTATATACTCTTTTAGATGACATCATAATATTAATTCTCGGTCATGAGCCAGGTCTAAAACAACAGATAATTCTATAAAACATATATTTTATGTATTTTATTGAACTTTCATAATTAATATTCATACAAAGGTCTTAGAATATTACCTCAGTTGCATCTTTACATTGTTTTTCAGTTACATTCAGGATTGATTTCTGTTATTTTTTCAAATAATAGTTGTGTAATAAGAATAAGAAGAATAATAAACAAATTTTTATATTTATTGATAATAAATAAATATATGTAAATGTATTTATAATAAGTATTTTAAATGTATACATTTAAAATATATATTTAAATATTTTAAATATATATAAAATATATTCAATTCAATTCATCTTTATTTGTATAGCGCTTATACAATGTAGATTGTGTCAAAGCAGCTTCACATGGAAGATTATAGTGAATTGAACAGTGTCAGTTCAGTTTTCAGAGATTAAGTTCAGCTCAGTTTAGCTCAGTTCAGTGTGGGTTAATATTCGCTACTGAGAGTCCAAACACTGAATAGCAAATCCATCGATGCTCAGCTCTACAGATCTCGAACCATGCAAGCCAGTGGCGACAGCGGCGAGGAAAAAACTTCACCAATTGGCGAAAGCGAAGATTTAAAAAACCTCGAGAGAAACCAGGCTCATTTGGGCACGACCATTTCTCCTATGGCCAAACGTCTTGTGCAGAGCTGCAGTCTAGGCGCAGGAAGCTGGACCTCAGTGAAGACTCGTCTGTCCTTGGAGCGTCACAGGAGTCAGTCTCATGCTCTCACTCCACAAAGACCACCACGGCAGCTGCTCAGGATACGGCCTGGTCCCGAAAACCTTGGGATCATCTCGTCGCTGGTCTCGGATCGCGTCAGTGGCACTGCATAGTCTGAGGGCCTCGAGATGAGTACCCCCAGGTGGAAATACAGAATAAGGAGAATAATTAGCGTAGCTGCTGTTCATACCACAAAATCAAAATCATACCACAAAAGCAAAAACATGTGTGGGGCACATCATGCGTCATACCAATACGAAACTTAACAGGCAGCCAGTGTAAGGAGCATAAAATTGGGGTGATATGATCATATTTTCTAGACCTGGTAAGAACTCTGGGAGCTGCATTTTGTACTAGCTGAAGTTTGTTAATAGAGGATGCTGGGCAACCGGCAAACAGAGCATTACAGTAGTCTAGCCTAGAAGTCATGAAAGCATGAAATAAAAGCTTTAGCGATAGTTCTGCCAGGAAGACTGAGATGTCACGTCATTCATAATAATTATCTCGTCGGCCTATAACAACCAAGCAAGCTATATATAAGCCCATATAAACAGTCTGTTTCGCTGTACTCAGGTGACGATGCGGAAGTTTCGGTCACGTTGCGGAAGTTGGACTGCCCGGCGTTTGTTTATGTCTTATGAGTTTGTGTATTCCTCAGTCAAGTGTTCGGTTCAAGGTTTACAGCTTCGTCAAATCACGTTATTTTCGCTATTGATTGATTCCGCTTTCATTACTCGTCGATCCGCCGATCATACGTTTTTAAATTTCCTTGCCGAATGTTACTAGCTTTTAGCACTTCTAGCTCCTATTCGCAAAATCTACTTTACGCACATATGAATTTAACAATGCTGAAATCCATCAATAACCATACGCAACCTACTACATTACCATTTAAACAACTCAGAGCTGGATTCCAGAATTATCATGAGATCTTCGTCGGGATTTCTAAGTCATCTTCATCAGCCTTTCATCTCGGTGATCTTATATCCATTATTTATTAAATACGTTACTCATATACGTAGCCTGCATGAGGTAAGTCTAACCCTTGTGTCATTATAGAAGTCATTGAATCATAACTCATAATTTCAGAAAGAGCACATATCTATTGCCTTTAATTACTTAATTCTAAATGTTTTCCAAGCTGGAATTCACATTATATAACAAGTCGAATGCCACACCATAAGAGCCGCGATGCAGACGTGGACTATTCGGTATCGGTTCAGCAAATTCATCATAACCGTTTTTGTGTACTGATGTCAATTATCTCATATGCACTATTTCGTGGTACAATACTATGGCAAAGGAGCAGACCTCGGACATTTAAAACACTGCAACTTAAAACACAGAAACTGTGCACCATTTACCGTGTGAGTGCTTTCTGGACAGTCCTTCACCGTCACGTAGTTACAGCCGCTTACTGGGTTCACTGCGATTAAGATAAAACTATACTGGATCCAGACACACGAGCGTGTCTGCAGAGCTCGTGTTTACCATGGATCAGCTGTGATCGCCGCTGAAGTTTATCAGTGTCTCTCATTGGTTACAGCGCCAGCGCATTTGAGCCAATCACAGCCCTTTCTGTTAAGCGCTGACCAATCATATGGATGCAAGAATTCGCTCGGTAGAGCTCATAAAGCGAGCAATATATTCACTTTCGTTTATCTGCTATAAATGCTCATGTTGTTTTGTGCACATGCTCAAGTTGTTAAAGTACAGTTTGGACTGTTTGTATTAAGGACAACATGTATTACAAATAATGTATATAAATATAATCCATTTATACATTTTTTGTGCTATGAAGTAAAATATATTTGTGTATGGAAAGCATCGTCAATGCACCATGTCGCACAGTAATATCCAATTGAACCAAATCGATGGCATGATAATAGTAACCGAACCGTGAGACCAGTACAGGTCCACACCTCGAGCAAATATGCTGTTTCAATCAACCAAACTGATACATGTACATAGTCAGCCTAACACGTAAGTCCACTATATACAGTTTAAATTTCAAACGTTTCCTTTCCATTTCATGTAATCATCCCATGTTGTCTTTGCAGCTACTGTTGGTGGTCCAGTCGGATTTTAAGCACTTCGTGTTACATGACTTCTTGACTTACCAGTTTCTATGCCTCATCGGTTTCTTCCATATAGCTAGGTCTATCGTGGCCTCTTTAATTGTGGTTTATTGTTGCATTTCTTCTGCACTTAATGTGACCCTATTTAGTAGCGCATGTACATGGACATAACTGTTCGATAATGCAATTTTGGTATCACAATTTAACTTTACGTCACGTAAACATAATTTGATTAATTTAACTGACTTTATGTATAACAGGTGTCATCGACTATATATGTCAGAGGGCCAGGCCCGGACCCCAGGAGGAAAATCAAATAGGATCTCATTTCGGCTTAATGTTGTTTGATGTTTATATTTTTTCAGTTTTGTTGCAGAACTGGGGGTATTTGAGTCGGGCTCCCGTCGCCTGTGCCGCAGTCGGCCGCTGGGAGTAGTGGATGTTTTGCCTCAACCCGGTTGGGCTGGTTCGGCAGGGGGAAATGTAACTTTGGCCATTGAGCGGGCGCAGTGAGTGGCCCATTTCGGCGTTGCGATTTTGGGTTCAGGCCTACTTGGTGTTTCATTTGATGTGCGAACATTGTTTGTGACCTGTTTTGTTCTAGTGCCGGGTGGTTTGTTTGCCATGCCGTTTTGAGCTGTGCCGGATCGTTTTTCCTCATCATGCGTCTCCCGCTCCTCGAGCGCGTTGCGCGCCTCTCTCCGCCGCGTCCCTCCTTGCTCTTCGGCGCGCCGCTCTGCCTGCACCCCGCCCGGTCTTCACTTGCGCTGGGGCCTGTTCGGAGCGATGGATGCTTGGCGCCGCATGGTCTGTCTGAGTCTGTCCTCATTTCGGAATGTAGCCTAAATACCCAGCAAACATTTGGACGTCCAAATATCGTGGAAAAAAAAAAAAAAACACACGTTCCTCCATCACGTCGTGTCATGGTTGAAAAGTAGTTCCATAATGAAAATCCTACCGATGTTTTGCGTCATCTGGCCGTGAATCGCACGAATTTTCTACATGGTTCCCGCACGTTGAAATATGTCATGTTCTGAACGTTCGTGCCTTATTCAGGTTGTTTAAACTTAAAGCAAAAACAGCCTGAAAATCTTACCATGCATAGCTAATAAAACTTAACACCAGAAAGCACTACATATTTTTCAGTCGGTCTACATACTCCAATGAAAGACGAGTGCAAAATTTACTTACAATTAGACCTGCAGTGGGAAAAAACGCGCTCTGCAGGCACAGAAGTTGCAGGAACAGCCAGGCACCACTGGGCAAGGGTGTTTAGCCTTGCATATTGAGACTCATTTATTTGGCACCACAATAAAGGATCTGGGTTTAGAGAGATGCATGGCTCCCTGAAGTAGCTTTCGATTTTGGTGTCATCCGATGAAACATTACTCATGCCGTAGGCTAGTCCTCGCCGAAAAGAGTGTCAAGACACAGCGCGCACATGACAGCTGAAAGTATCACACACCAGACGTGCACATTCGCACTGTATTTAAAATGAAACTATTCAGATGCCGTTCTGCGTTGCGGCAGAAATATGAATAGTGTCCTCAATCGTGCTGGGCACCACCGTGTACCCTGATGGAAACCTACGTTTAGAATTCAGAAATGCGCTGCGTGGCACTGCCTGGCGCAACACGGCGCTTCTGCTGTGTGACCCCCTATACTCGAACTGCGCTCAGGTCTCGCCTCTAGACCGCAACTCTCTGCAGCCATGACCAATCAAATATCAAACTACCGCCCAAATACCAGCATAACCAATCAGAAAGATTGAAAGTAATTTAATTTTAGAGCCAATCGATCATCGTTTTCATGCTCTATCATCGCTGATGGGTTCGATTAATTGAATAATCGTGCACATCCCTAATATAAAGAACATTAGCATTAGAACAACTGTCAGTAACACCCAGTCATCACATGGACAGGCCTTCGCAACAATTTATCGACTATGTAAGAAATTCCAACAAGGAAAATCTTAACTGTTGGGTATTTTATTTTTGGGGGTAGACTCTGCCTGTCATCATCCTTCGACAGGACCTAATCATAATTTAGGGGATGTACTCCAATTTTCTAAAAAGCTAGACATTAATTGTAGTAAATCATAACAGATTGCCCATTTCACGGGTTTCATACAAGGTAACCTTGATCTAGCCTAGCTGCCCGCCGGGGCTCCGTCTCGCACAGCAAGCCCGCCGGGGCTCCGTCTCACACAGCAAGCCCGCCGGGGCTCCGTCTCGCACAGCAAGCCCGCCGGGGCTCCGTCTCGCACAGCAAGCCCGCCAGGGCTCACACTAGACTTTTCTCCCCATAGACTTCCATTCATACGCACGCGAATGCGTCAGACGGAAATGCAGGGTCTGCTTTACGCTGCAATTTTGCCAGGGCTCCGTCTAGCACAGCCAACCCGCCGGGGCTCCATCTAGCACAGCCAGCCCGCCGGGGCTCCATCTAGCACAGCCAGCCCGCCGGGGCTCCGTCTAGCACAGCCAGCCCGCCGGGGCTCCGTCTAGCACAGCCAGCCCGCCGGGGTTCCGTCTAGCACAGCCAGCCTGCCGGGGCTCCGTCTAGCACAGCCAGCCCGCCGGGGCTCCGTCTCGCACAGCCAGCCCGCCGGGGCTCCGTCTCGCTCAGCCAGCCCGCCCGGGGTTCCGTCTCGCACAGCCAGCCCGCCGGGGCTCTGTCTCGAACAGCCAGCCCGCAGGGGCTCCATCTAGCACAGCCAGCCCGCAGGGGCTCCGTCTAGCACAGCAAGCCCGCCGAGGCTCTGTCTCACACCGCTAGCATGCAGGGGCTCCATCTAGCACAGCGTGCCTGCCGGGCTCCGTCTTGCTCAGCGAGCCCGCAGGGAAAACTTCTCTCTTCTGCTCTACTCTGCCCGTCGGGGCACGGTCTCTGTCTCTTTGGCCCATCGGGGCACGCTCTATCGCTTTGGCCCATCGGGGCACGCTCAGTCTCTTCAGCCCGTGGGGGCACACTCTCAGTCTCTTCGGCCCGTCGGGGCACGCTCTCAGTCTCTTCGGCCCGTCGGGGCACGCTCTCAGTCTCTTCGGCCCGTCGGGGCACTCTCTTAGTCTCTTCGGCCCGTCGGGGCACGCTCTCAGTCTCTTCGGCCCGTCGGGGCACGCTCTCAGTCTCTTCGGCCCGTCGGGGCACGCTCTCAGTCTCTTCGGCCCGTGGGGGCACGCTCTCAGTCTCTTCGGCCCGTGGGGGCACGCTCTCAGTCTTTTCGGCCTGTTGGGGCATACTCTTAGCTCTGCATCTCCACTGGGGCTTTCTACCATAGTTTAGCCCAATTGTGTGCTTCGTTTTATCTTCATGCTGTATCTCTTGTATACCTCACTGCCCATCAGGGCACTATTTAATCTCCATTTTGCTTTACGCGATTTGCATTAATATACAATATAAGCCATCTCATGTGCGTGTCATTCTCTGTTTTAGGATTGCTACAAAACTGAACCCTAAGTTTTGTCTTTTGGGGTTGGCTTCGCCCTGCCTTCATCTTCAGGCAGGATCTGCCAGCTCATCCAGTATTCCGTACCATACACGAGGCTTACGCCAAAGGACTTCATGAAAGGATCGTAACGAACTTAAACTTATGCAAACAAATTCACAATAAATGTTTATCTGCCTCCTGAGAAGTCTTGTCTGGTAGAAATAAAAGCTTTAGCGATAGTTCTGCCAGGAAGACTGAGATGTCACGTCATTCATAATAATTATCTCGTCGGCCTATAACAACCAAGCAAGCTATATATAAGCCCATCTAAACAATCTGTTTCGCTGTACTCAGGTGACGATGCGGAAGTTTCCCTCCATCCTCCCCACCACCACCACCAGGTTGGCCTCGTCTCCATACAGGGGGTTGGCTTCGCCCTGCCTTCATCTTCAGGCAGGATCTGCCAGCTCATCCAGTATTCCGTACCATAGACGAGGCTTACGCCAAAGGACTTCATGAAAGGATCATAACGAACTTAAACTTATGCAAACAAATTCACAATAATTGTTTATCTGCCTCCTGAGAAGTCTTGTCTGGTAGAACTAGTTTTTCTGCATCTGATATAGATAGCATACTTCGCAATTTAGCGATATTTCTTAGATGAAAGAAGGCAGTTTTTGTGACATGGGATATATGATTTTCGAAAGTTAAATTGCTGTCTAATATGACACCCAGATCTTTTATAGTAGAGCTAACGCTAACTTTGTATCCCTCTAATTGCAGGTCGAGTTGTGAGAAACTGTTGTGTACAGGATTTAGGCCCAATAAGTAATAATTCTGTTTTGTCTGAGTTTAAGAGAAGAAAATTGTTGGTCATCCAGTCTTTAACATCTTTAATACACTCGGTTAGCTTAGACAGTTCAGACATCTCATTAGGTGTAGTTGAAATGTATAATTGAGTATCGTCTGCATAGCAGTGAAAGCTGATCCCGTGTTTTCTAATAATGTCCCCCAGGGGAAGCATGTATATTGTAAACAGCAAAGGGCCTAAAACTGATCCTGTATGGGGTATGGGGGAAGGAGGATGTTTGAGCTAGTTTCGCTCAGGGTGCCATTTAAACTAGAACCGCTACTGTGTGTGTGTGTGTGTGTGTGTGTGAACAGGCAGTGCAGAATTATTAGGCAAATGAGTATTTTGACCACATCATCCTCTTTATGCATGTTTTCTTACTCCAAGCTGTATAGGCTCGAAAGCCTACTGCCAATTAAGCATATTAGGTGATGTGCATCTCTGTAATGAGAAGGGGTGTGGTCTAATGACATCCACACCCTATATCAGGTGTGCATAATTATTAGGCAACTTCCTTTCCTTTGGCAAAATGGGTCAAAAGAAGGACTTGACAGGCTCCGAAAAGTCAAAAATAGTGAGATATCTTGCAGAGGGATGCAGCACTCTTAAATTTGCCAAGCTTCTGAAGCGTGATCATCGAACAATCAAGCGTTTCATTCAAAATAGTCAACAGGGTCGCAAGCGTGTGGAAAAACCAAACCAAAAACCAAGGTGCAAAATAACTGCCCATGAACTGAGAAAAGTCAAGCGTGCAGCTGCCAAGATGCCACTTGCCACCAGTTTTGCCATATTTCAGAGCTGCAACATCACTGGAGTGCCCAAAAGCACAAGGTGTGCAATACTCAGAGACATGGCCAAGGTAAGAAAGGCTGAAAAACGACCACCACTGAACAAGACCCACAAGCTGAAATGTCAAGACTGGGCCAAGAAATATTTCAAGACTGATTTTGCTAAGGTTTTATGGACTGATGAAATGAGAGTGAGTCTTGATGGGCCCGTGGCTGGATCGGTAAAGGGCAGAGAGCTCCAGTCCGACTCAGACGCCAGCAAGGTGGAGGTGGAGTACTGGTTTAGGGCTGGTATCATCAAAGATTAGCTTGTGGGGCCTTTTCGGGTTGAGGATGGAGTCAAGCTCAACTCCCAGTCATACTGCCAGTTTCTGGAAGACACCTTCAAGCAGTGGTACAGGAAGAAGTCTGCATCCTTCAAGAAAAACATGATTTTCATGCAGGACAATGCTCCATCACACGCGTCCAAGTACTCTACAGCATGGCTGCAAGAAAGGGTCTAAAAGAAGAAAAACTAATGACATGGCTCCTTGTTCACCTGAACCCCATAGTGAACCTGTGGTCCATCATCAAATGTGAGATTTACAAGGAGGGAAAACAGTACACCTCTCTGAACAGTGTCTGGGAGGCTGTGGTTGCTGCTGCACGCAATGTTGATGGTGAACAGATCAAAACACTGACAGAATCTATGGATGGCAGGCTTTTGAGTGCCCTTGCAAAGAAAGATGGCTATATTGGTCATTGATTTGTTTTTGAATGTCAGAAATGTATATTTGTGAATGTTGAGATGTTATATTGGTTTCACTGGTAAAAATAAATAATTGAAATTGGTATATATTTGTTTTTTGTTAAGTTGCCTAATAATTATGCACAGTAATAGTCACCTGCACACACAGATATCCTCCTAAAATAACTAAAAACAAACTAAAAACTACTTCCAAAAATATTCAGCATTGATATTACCGAGTTTTTTGGGTTCATTGAGAACATGGTTGTTGTTCAATAATAAAATTAATCCTTAAAAATACAACTTGCCTAATAATTCTGCACTCCCTGTATGTGTGTGTCTGCTCGTCCGCCATGTTTGCTTGGACACAAACAAATCAACGAATACTTGATTACAACTCCTATAAGCAGATTTCGGAGTGTCTATTTAGGCTAAGTGCAAATAGCGCACCTCGTTGGAATAAGCTATTTGAGGGAAGTATGACTTGAATGATTTTCATTTCTGTGCAATAATTTGTGTGTAGATATCTTTATTTATTTATTTTTCATTAATCATTCATAGTGGATGTTGGAAAGGGGGGATGCCAAAAGGAGATTCTTATTTTGACTGGTTAATCATATTTCCCTTCTCAAGCCTCGTGTTTCATAACATTTTAGCTAAATTAAAAGAAAAATAGTCAACTTATAAGAAAAAAAATATGGGTTGTATATTGAATGGCAGTTCATTCCGCTGTGGCGATTAATAAAGAAACTAAGTCGAAAAGAAAATGAATGAATGAATGTATATTGAATACTTAATTTGCAATTTAATTTTATACATAGAACACTGACATAACATAGAACACAAAATAAGAAAACTACAGCTAGATTATTTAATTATTTATTATTAATAATAATGATGATGATAAACGAAATATTTTTTTTTTCTAAATAGACTATGTTTTTAAGCACCAGGGTGGCACAGTGGTGCGTGTTCTACTTTTAAATAAATCATTTTTATTTATTTATTTTTTATTTATCTAGTTTTTCATTTGTAACATCACGTGTGAGTTAAAAATGAGCATGTTATGTCTGTTGTTATAAAATGCAACTGGTCAAGGAGTTTACAGCACTGTCAATTTAGTGCATTTCATTCATTCATCCATTTTCCTTTGGCTTAGTCACTTATTTATCAGGGGTTGCCATAGTGGAATGAACCACCAACTATTCCAGCATATGTTCTACACAGCAAATGCCCTTCCAGCCGCAACCCAGCACTAGGAAACACCCATACACACTGTGAGGGAAATCGGACCACCTGAAGGAAACTCATGCGAACAGGGGGAGAACATGCAAACTCCACACAGAACTGGCCCAGCTGGGACTCAAACCAGCAACCTTCTTGCCATGAGGCGACAGTGCTAACCACTGAGCCACCATGCCACCCACACTTTGTATTTTTAGAAAAAATTGTGGCAACGTATGGTGATGTACTTTACTGAGGTGTGCTGGTTCAGTTGGTTCAACAAGACGCAGTTGCAGAAGCTTGTTTTTGCCACAAAATGCAGTTGCAGAAGCTCTAGATAGATGCATTTGTTTTGTTTTTACCTTGTGATTAAAGTTGGTGAATGTTTGTGAGTTCTCCCTTTTTTGAATGAGTGTGAGCTACTTCTACAGTAGCATGTCACAAGTTTCTGGTGTAAAACCAAAACACTAGCAAACTTTTTGATTTAGTGGTTAATTCCTAATATTTCGTACAATCTAATTCGTACAATTTATTACGATTTGCTCATCACCCAATGACGGTTGGGTTTAGGGGTGGGGTTGGGTGCCACACCTTCTTTTTAAAATTGTACATTTTCGTATGACTCAAATTAGCCACTAAACTGACAAAACGTAAAACAATTACGTTTCCTCGTGAGATCAGGCTGGCAAACTAGTGTTTTAGTAGTGTTATTACAGGGCAACACAGACAGAGTTTAGAAGTATAAATGCTCTATCTAGTTCCTGTTGTTTGTAGCTAATTTCTCTTTCTCTTATTCTCTCAGCTAACATCCTACATTTAAGCTAGGCACCAATACAAGTTTTCACATTTTATCATTTATCTATTTTGTAATCAATTAAAGTGTTACCATAACAGATTTTTTTAAACCATTTCAATTACAAATGATCTGTGACGTATTTTTGATTCAGCATTAATATTAAACTGCTGCACTGCAATATAACATTGTCACAAAATAGCAACATTCTTGCACAAATTTTGGTATTCTAGCTTCTATTATTAGTATTTAGTCCTTATTGTTTACTTATTTTTTTTTTAATATGACGTGTTCCCGATTATTTAAAGTTTAATGCTCGAGTTGGGGTTTCATGTGTTATAACTTTGTGTTTAAATATGGCTTTATAACACCAGCTGGTCTTCAATGGCTATCTGTGAATAACCTCTGTATGTTTTGTTTGTAGATGAGTACTGGAATAATTTAGTTTCTTTTTGTCGACATGTCAGTAAGATGCTATTTTCTGTGCTGAGAATTCAAATTCACTTTGCCACACTTACAAAAAATTACAACTCAAGGCTAAATTAATATGGTAAAAACTGTTGCCTTACTGATGGTATTACTGTGCTTACAAGTAGTGAATAAGAACTAAATTAAAATCTGGTACAGAGCATTTGATTTATGACATTATAGACAAGTCAACTTGATCATCTGACCAATCAGAGCATAGTAGACTTGAGAAGAAGGAAAGGCTTCGTGAATCAGTAGCCATTATAAACGATACTCTATCAAAATGGAAAATATTGCATTTGTCCAATCCAAATCAAATATTCCAGTTAGCTGGCTTAACAATCAGAAAATGTTAAATAAAAATGCCTTCCAATTTTATTAGGAATGCTCATATAAAAATGTACTCTGATTTGTATTGCTTAATCATCCAGTGTATTAACACCGTTATCTACAAAGCTTATAGATTTGTTTGATTATATTTAAATAAATATTGTTTTAAAACACACTGTCCTGTCTAATTAAATATTGTTCTTCTCTTATAACCCCTCTGCCTAGTCAATATCAGTGTTTGCTTTTTTAATACATTAAAGTATAATTATAACCAGTGACACATCTTTATTAGTCTCTCAGCTCCAAACCATGAAACAAAATGTGCTGAAGTAGGATGGTTGCAATGTTAGGATCTCAATTGTATGTATGTGAGTAATTATTATTATTTTTTTTTTATGTAAGTGATTTAACCTATGAACAACCTATTCATTTTCTCCTTGCACTAAATCACACTGACTTCACCCAATCAGAGGTGATAAATATATTCATGGAATGGTGCGTATGACTGTCACACAGCAGAAAAGAGCCCAGAAGAGCTGTGAAATGAGAATAATCAGTGCTAGAAGAGTAATGCTATGGAAATTGCTGTAGAATAAGCAGACTTTTAGTCTTTGTTTTAGACTGAATTATATTTGCAAAAATAAATAAAATTTTTATCTATGTACACTCAAAGAAAGTTGGCATCCCCCATTGTTCAGTCAAATATGCAAATATGTACAAACCCAATGTTTGGGTAATTTTTTCCAATACAATTTACATTATACTTTTGAACCCAGTTGTTGAGCTTGACCATATTTGACCAAATGTTGGGGTAATGGTGTATGAAAAGAAAATTTTCCATTTTCTTGTTTAGACATTTTCAAAGTTTGTAAAGACCATATTATTACTATACTAAACCGTGCATGACAGCAGAGAAGTTCAATGTTTACTATTAAAGAGGATGGCCATACGGGCAGACAGGGACGTGCAGAGACCTTTTAAGGGGCAGGGGCTCAAATGGAAAAAGGGCACTTTCTATTAAATACTAGTAATAATTGTACTTTAATAAATAAAATGTATTATAAGGAGACTATTAAGGAGATTTCACCCTAAATTCACCATATACTCACCCTTAAAAGAATAGTTAATTCAAAACTGATAATTCTGTCACTATTTACTCACCTTTTACTTGTTCCAAACCTATTTGACTTTCCTTCTTCTGTTGAACACACAAAATAATATTTCGAAGAAAACAGGAAACCCACAACCACCGACTCTCATGGCATTTTTTTTCTACTGTGGAAGTCAATGATTTCAAGTCTATAGCCCTCCTCAAAAGATATATTTTAATCTTTTATTCGTAAGTGTTCAACAAAATAAAGAGACAAAGATTTGGAACCACTTGAGGGTGAGTAAATTTAAATGTTTAGGTGAACTATCCCTTTTCAATCTATTATTTTTGAGTTTTTTTTTTTCTGTTGAACAAAATAAAATATTTTGAAGAATGTAGGACACACTGATTGGCAATGACTTCCATAGCTAGCCTATATGTACATGCTTTATAGCTTTAATTGACATTATATATTCTGTGTGACTGCAAAAATGAGAGGGCTATATTTTCACGATCCAGCTGTCGTTTCTCCATCACATTAGCCTGTATGCCTATGATATTGCCCTGGCTAAACTTTAGCTAACTTATTACATGGTTGTTAATCAAGAGGATGTTAGCAAGACAAAATGGCCTATTTGCTTTTGATCTTTTGGATAAATAGCTGACATTAGATTTGAGCCTCAGGTAGTCTTTTGTTAACTGTTACTCAACTCCACACAATATAGATGAATGACGGATGAATTTACATTGGCAGTTTTGTCGATCATATCGTGCTGCCGTATTGGAGGTCAGCTAGTAATATATGTTTTACACACACTCCGTCTGCAGTGTGTGTATGGGCCAGACTTTAAAGCTATGGCCCAGATGCAGTCTGTGTGCAATGCGGATGCAGGAGTTGGCATAAGCGCTAATAGACGTTACTCCACTGTTGACACCTTACTTTTGAGGCAAGAGTAACAATGTAAATAAAGTCTTCGTCAGAGCATTCGCCTCGCACGTGGTTTTTCTTTCCAAATCGCCGGTTCGAGGCTCGCTTGGAGTGGCAGCAACTCTGGCAGCAGTGGCTCTAGCAGCAACAGCTCTTGAAGCTGGTAGCAGACTGTTGGTCGCCATCTTGGAAGCTGCCTGTGGACTGGTAAGCACTTTGTAGGCTGCCTGACCCCCAAAGAAATGAATAGGGGGAGGTTTACCTGCCACAAAAAAAGGAGAGGGCAAAACAGGTTTTAACAAAGAAATATGAAAGATGGGATTTATCATTAATGACTTGGGTAAGGTATGATTGGTAAGCAACTGGGTTAACTTTCCTGGCAATTTTGAAGGGACCAATACATTTCTGGGAAAGTTTTCTGGATTCCACCCGTAAGGGACTATTCTTGGTCGAGAGGCAGACTCTGTGGCCAGGGTGCAGAGTGGGGGCTAGTCTGTGTCTGTGATTAGCCTGGTGCTGGTACTGTTGGGATACCTTAAAGAGCCTGAGGGGAGCCTTCTTCCATGTGTAGTGATGCGACCGACCAGCCAGCGTTAAGCATATTGTGGGTGGACCATCTAATTAGGGTATACGGGGTGTATAAAAGCCTGTTCTGACCCCAAACTATGCGCGTCTGTGTCTTTGGGGAGTGACGTCATCTCCAGGGCGCCGTCAGAAAGTGTGGCTCAGGGAGCATTTAAATGAGACATTGAAACATTAAGTGAGGACTTGTGCACGCCATCAGTGGATGCGGTGGATTGCCACTTGCAGGTATATATTAAGTAACTTCACTCGCTCTGTGGGTAGTGTATGTTTGTAATGTGGTTTCAGTTTCACTTAATATGCGTTTATTTCAGTGATACCGGAGTCAGGAGGGTTGCAGCAGGCTCATTTGTTACCAGTTTTCAGCATGGGGGGGTTCAGCATGGGGGGGGGGGTCACGGTCCATATAGGCTGCGTCATTGCAGCGCCGCTAACGGGAGACTGAATGCCGTGAGTGATTGGCGTGCAAGTCGGCGCAACTGCAGTCTCGCTCCTTCCGGTGGCCGTCAAACCGTACAAGAGATCTGAGATGAGTACAAGCAAGTGATTTGAGTTGAATTTCTGTGACTTTCGTTTCTAACCAGAATAAACTGTGACCGGTTGTGATGTCGGGTTCAAAGACACTGTTTAATTGAGGAGCTCTGTAGCATGAATACAGTTTAATTGTGATCATTTTTACCAGTCACCACTGTTGGTCTAGATTTCACTTTTCTCTCTTTACATTGCTGTATTTATTGATGTTATGCTGTATTTTGGAGTGATTTACTGGTTTGCTATTTCTTGTCCAATTCTTCAGAAAACTCTTCATGTTGTGAGTCCTTTTACATGATTGTGTCTTGTGCATTTTGGGGCTCTGACTTGTGAGTAGCAATTTGTGAACCGTCATCTATTGCTGTGAGCCCTGTTGTGTGTGTGTGTGTGTGTGTGTGTGTGTGTGTGTGTGTGTGTGTGTGTGTGTGTGCGTGCGTGCGTGTTTTGTGAGTATTGTGTACTGGTTTTACCTACTGTTTCCTCTTCCTCTAGAATTGGGGCGTGCTGGCGTGGAAGACTTGCCGTGGTGTGGTGGTGGTGGTATCTTTCGCCTGCTGTGTTTTACAACTGGTGGAGTGTGTGTGTGTGTGTGTGTGTGTGTGTGTGTGCCTCCAACACTTAAAATCCAGTGCCCCCAGTTCTGAGGAGGAAGTGCTGAGTGAAACTTGTTTTTTTAATTCCATTGAAATTTGTTGTACTGTTTTAAAACTAGAATTTGTAATAAATGTGAATTCAGTTATTTTGTTGTCTGAAGTCTAATTGAGCCACAACGAATTTGCGTGTCCCAAACTGGTGCTGAACATTATGTAGTGTGGGTCCCTGGCCACTAATTTTCAGGGTGGCGTAGTCATGCATTCTTTTACCAAACAGCTGTTTCAGCCACCCCCCCCCCCCCCCCCCCCAATGCCACATTTGCCGTTGTCGGCAGGGTAGTGGCTCATTCAGACTCAGATATTATTGTGTTTTTTTTCCCTTCTAGTATTGTGGTGCTTGAATAACAGTAGTGACGGTACAGAGGAATTGGTTTAGGTAAGTGCCCAATTGTAGCCTTTAGCTATGGAGAATGAATTACAGGAAATGAGGGAGTTGATAGCCCAGTTAAGGGCTGAAAATGAAAGACTGCAGCGGGACCGGCAGCCAGTTGAGCTGGCTGACCCTGGTGCAGCCTCTAGTGGTGTTTCACTGCCTGTTACGCCTCAGCCGACCGATGCAGTTACTGGTGTTACTGAACGATTGGTGTTTATTCCAAGAGATTGACGTTGTCCAAAATTTAATGGCCGAACTGGTATTGGGGTTGAAGAGTGGGTTGACGAAGCGCATGCATGTATGCGTTTGCGTAACATGACGGTGGCCGATAAGGCTTTCTTTTTATTTGATCATCTTGAAGGGGAAGCCCGAGATGAAATAAAATATCGTTCAAGTGCTGATCGGAGTGATCCAGAAAAGATTGTTTCTGCGTTGCACGAATTATACGGTTGTGCACAGTCTTATATTGTGCTTCAAGAAGCTTTTTATTCGCGTCGACAGCTGGAAGGAAAGACTTTATTGGAGTTATCGCTGACCCTGTTAAGCCTTTTTGAACGAGTTAAAAATAGGTCACCCCATGTTATTGCAAATGCGGAAATTTTGGTAAGGGATCAATTTGTTGAATGCATATTAGATAACTCCCTTCGCAGAGAGTTAAAACAGTTGATACGACGTGAGCCTGCTGCAACGTTACTGAAAGTGCGTGGAGAAGCTATTTGTTGGAAACAAGAGGGGACTCCAGGTGGCGCTAGAGGGCGTAGTCAGTCTGCTCCCCTTGTTAGTGGGATGCAGTTTGGTGTTCACGGAGGTTCTAGGGGTGTCGAGGGCGGACGTCAGGGGTCTAAATTGAGCGAACTGCTAGAAATTCTACGCCAGCAGCAAAAGCAGATTAATCGGCTTACTCAAGCATTGGCCCATAATCAAGATTCTTCGTTTCAAGATCGTTCGTCTTGTCTCGATTTGTTGATATGTCGACGATGTCAGCAATCGGGCCATTTTGCCTGTGAATGCAATGGAGAACATCGGCCTAACCGCCCCTCATCCCGTCTGGTTATTAGCTTCTCCTCAAGTGAGTCAAGACCACTTTCTGGTTCTAATCAGTCGGGAAACTGCTTCGTGCAGCCAATGGGCTGGACATTCCTTATGTGGGGTATGTAGAACTAGATGTTGAACTATGTGGGCGGGTCATACCTGGGTGCGGAATACTGGTGGTCCGTGACCCTCCATGTGGTAGTTCTAGTGCCCCTGGCATCATAGGTATGAATGTGCTCAGACGCTGCTATCGTGAGCTTTTTGGGCAGTATGGGTCCACCTTATTTGAGCTGCCCCAAGTGACGCAGGATTCTGAATTGTCTCTGGCCTTTCAAGCTTGTCAGCGAATTGATGAAGTCTTGAATCAGGGAGGCAACGTTAAAGTTTGAGGGCGCAAAGTGTGTCGTGTTCCAGGCGGCACCTTGAAATTTGTAACTGCAACGTGCTCTGCAGCTTTTACAAGTAAGACAGTGTTGTTTGAGCCCTTAGAAACTGGGCTGCCCGCTGGCCTATTAGCTTCCCCGTCACTTGTAGCTGTGGTTGGTGGTACTGTGCAGGTCCCCGTTGTAAATGTCGGTGTTCTTGACGTAGTGTTGTATTCTACAACAATTATTGGTAAGCTGCAAGAAGTGTACTTGGTGGATTCACCTGCGGGCCTGACAGAGGTTGCATCTGTGGATGCCCTAGTGGCTGCACAGGTTGGTGCGACAGCATCAGTGTCAGAACGGATTGAGGCTATTGAACTGGGGGGGTTAGCTGAGGAAGAGCAGGGACAGGTGAGGGCCCTGCTACAGCGATTTCAAAAGGTGTTCTCTGCTGGTGAGGGAGATGTGGGTTGCACTAACCTTTTGTCTCATGAAATCCCTTTAGTTGACGATACTCCAGTCCGACAACGCTACAGACGAATTCCACCATCCGAGTATGAGTTGGTAAAGACTCATATTAGCCAGCTATTGGATTCCCAAGTGATCCGGGAAAGCTGTAGTCCGTATGCCTCCCCAGTGGTTTTGGTAAGAAAAAAGGACGGTAGTTTACGCATGTGCGTGGACTACCGTCAGCTTAATTCTAAGACTCGAAAGGATGCCTTTCCACTACCTCGAATTGAAGAGACATTGGACTCTTTGACAGGGGCACGCTGGTTTACCACTTTAGATCTGGCCAGCGGTTATAATCAAGTCCCTGTTGCGGAGTCCGATCGTCCCAAAACTGCCTTTTGTACACCTTTTGGCTTATTCGAGTGGAATCGTATGCCCTTTGGCCTTTGTAATGCGCCAAGCACATTTCAACGCTTGATGGAGCGGCTTCTAGGCGACCAGCGACATCAGTCAGTTTTGTTGTATCTTGATGATATAATTGTCTTTTCTTCCTCTGTGCGGCAGCACCTACAGAGGCTGGAGATGGTGCTGGGTCGCAGGCCTCAAGGTTAACTTGGAGAAATGTGCATTTTTCGGGGAAGAGGTTAGGTATCTGGGGCATGTAATATCATCACAGGGGGTGGCTACGGACCCAAGTAAGGTTGCGGCTGTAGTTCAGTGCCCCTGTCCAAAGACTGTGCCAGAGCTGCGTACTTTCCTGGGGTTCGTTAATTATTATAGGCGTTTTGTTGAAGGGTTTGCTAAACTCGCAGCCCCACTGCATCAAGTAGTGGCAAAACTAACTAAGGGTAAAAGGGGACGGGTTAGCCAGGAGTTGGGAGCCGCGTGGTCGGAACAGTGCAAGCAAGCATTTCACACCCTCATACAGAAGCTTACCACAGCACCGGATTTAGCATATGCCGATTTTACTAAGTCATTCATCTTAGAGGTGGATGCAAGCCATTTGATATTGGGTGCAGTACTTTCCCAAGTGGTCGATGGCAAAGTGAGGCCAGGGACTTATGCAAGCCGTACACTTCGACCAGCAGAGCGTAATACAGCCACCTATAGTTCGATGCGACTCGAATTTTTGGCTCTAAAATGGGCGATGACCGAAAAGTTCCGTGAGTATTTGTTAGGACACCATTGCATTGTGCGTACTGATAACAACCCACTGAGTCATCTGGTTATCGCTAAACTTGGGGCTACTGAGCAGAGGTGGGCCGCCGAATTGGCAGCCTTTGATTTAGAGATTCAGTATCGGTCAGGTCGGTCAAATCAAAATGCAGACGCCCTTTCACGCTTGCATCCGGTAGGGAAGTTCAGTTATGGGAATGGTTCTTTTGGGGCAGTAGTTCCGGAGTTGTTGAAGCGCGTGGGGGGTGAGAGTCTCACAGAAGCTACTACCTTAAATGCAGTGCAGGTCATGCCGAGTCGCTCTGTGTCTGAACTTGTTTCTCTACAAGGAGCAGACCCTACCATCAGTGCAGCCCTTCGGTTTTGGCGTAATGGAACTTATCCAGGGCCCCAAGACCGTTGGACATTACCCAGGTTAGTGTTGACTTTACTCCGACTGAGGGCCTCCTTTTTCGTCAAGGCCATCGTTCTGATGGGGGGAAGAGGTGTTCCAATTGGTGCTGCCGGCTGCATTGGACAACGAAGTGTTGACCCAACTGCACCAGCATCATGGACATCAGGGTATTGAGCGCACACTTGAGTTAGTACGGCAACGTTGTTATTGGCCAGGCATGTCTGATGATGTAGCCCGTTGGGTGCAGGAGTGCGAGTGGTGTCAGCAGGCTAAAGCGGCTGCACCAGGTGCTAGGAGCTTCATGGGACATTTACTTGCTTCCTGTCCAAATGAGATAGTTTCACTCGACTTTACCGTTCTGTAGCGCTCTCAGTCAGGGCAGGAGAATGTGTTGATAATCACAGATGTCTTTAGTAAATTTACTGTGGCAGTCCCTACTAGAGACCAACAAGCAGAGACCGTTGCCCGTGTCCTGGTGGAGGAGTGGTTTTTTTAAGTTTGGGGTGCCAGGTCGGATTCATTCGGACCAGGGCCGTAACTTTGAATCTCACTTAATCCAGCAGTTGTGTGGCTTATACCAGGTAGCCAAATCTCGCACAACTCCGTACCATCCAGCTGGTAATGGCCAGTGTGAACGGTTCAATAGAACCTTACACAATTTGTTGCGAACTCTGCCTACTGAGAGGAAGAGATTGGGCTTCCTGCCTGGCCCAGGTCCTTTTCTGTTATAACACCACTCCCCACCAGGCCACCGGCGAGTCCCCGTATTTCCTGATGTTCGGGCAAGAGCCTCGTCTGCCGGTGGACTTTCTACTTGGCCGGGTTCTGGAACCGAGGGCTGGTAACGTTCATCGCTGGGTGGAAGAACATCAGGCTCGATTGCAGGTAGCATTTGATGGTGCCCGAGAACGGCTGCAAGCGGCCGCTCGGTCGAGAAGAGACAGGCATGATCAGCGAGTTAGGGAACAGCCGTTTGGTAAAGGCCAGTTGGTCTTCTTGCGGGACCTTGGGATCCCCAGCCGTCATAAGATCCACGACCTATGGAGTCACATTATATGTCAGGTGGTTAGGGCCCCTCAGGCTGGCGGATCTGTGTATACAGTGGCTCCTGTACATGATTTGAGTAAGGTATGTCAGGTACATCGAGCATTGTTAAAGCTTCGTATTCAAGTAGAACCAGCCCAAGTTGAACCCCCAGAGATTCAAGCTGAGCCTCCGGTAGTAGAAGACGAGCTTGAGGAGGGAGACCTGGCTTGTGTGGTGTCTGAGACCCTGCCAGTTGTCCAGGGGAGCTTGGATGGAGGCAGGGGTCCTGTTACTACACTAACTGCGGGGGCTGAGGATTGTTTGGTGGAAGTGGACCACGAAGGGGCAGACCCTCAAGTGGAGTTGGAGCTTATCCCTTCTAGGTCACCTAGTCCATCTGGGGTGGTCTTAAGACGAACGAGCCGGTTAGGGGCAGGTCAGCATTCCAATGTGCATCATTTACCACGAGCTGTGGGTGCAGGTGTTGATTTGCCCCCTGATTCATCTGCTGTGGAAATGAATGCTGTGGAAATCTGGTTTAGGCCTTGGGACTAGTGACAGTTCTTGATCCATCGTCGGGACTACGATGCTTAATGGAGGGATGGATTATAGTGATGCGACCGACCAGCCAGCATTAAGCATATTGTGGGTGGACCATCTAATTAGGGTATACGGGGTGTATAAAAGCCTGTTCTGACCCCGAACTATGCGCGTCTGTGTCTTTGGGGAGTGACGTCATTTCCAGGGCGCCGTCAGAAAGGTAGGACCCGTTTGTGTTGTGCGATTTGTTAGTGGATTGAGTTGTATTAAAATGCTTTTTCGACTCTACGTACAGTGTGGCTCAGGGAGCATTTAAATGAGACATTGAAACATTAAGTGAGGACTTGTGCACGCCATCAGTGGATGCAGTGGATTACCACTTGCAGGTATATATTAAGTAACTTCACTCGCTCTGTGGGTGGTGTATGTTTGTAATGTGGTTTCAGTTTCACTTAATATGCGTTTATTTCAGTGATACGGGAGTCAGGAGGGTTGCAGCAGGCTCATTTGTTACCATTTATCAGCGTCGGGGGGGAAAAAGTTTTCCTCTCTCTGTCTTTCTCCGGTCGCGGTCCATAGAGGCTGCGTCATTGCAGCGCCACTAACAGGAGACTGAATGCCGTGGGTGATTGGCGTGCAAGTCGGCGCAACTGCAGTCTTGCTCCTTCCAGTGGCCGTCAAACCGTACAAGAGATCTGAGATGAGTACAAGCAAGTGATTTGAGTTGAATCGCTGTGACTTTCGTTTCTAACCAGAATAAACTGTGACCGGTTGTGACGTCGGGTTCAAATACACTGTTTAATTGAGGAGCTCTGTAGCATGAATACAGTTTAATTGTGATCATTTTTACCAGTCACCACTGTTGGTCTAGATTTCACTTTTCTCTTTTTACATTGCTGTATTTATTGATGTTATGCTGTATTTTGGAGTGATTTACTGGTTTGCTATTTCTTGTCCAATTCTTCAGAAAACTCTTCATGTTGTGAGTCCTTTTACATGATTGTGTCTTGTGCATTTTGGGGCTCTGACTTGTGAGTAGCAATTTGTGAACCGTCATCTATTGCTGTGAGCTGTTGTGTGTGTGTGTGTGTGTGTGTGTGTGTGTGTGTGTGTGTGTGTGTGTGCGCGCGCGCGCGTGCGTGTTTTGTGAGTATTGTGTACTGGTTTTACCTACTGTTTCCTCTTCCTGTAGAATTGGGGCGTGCTGGCGTGGAAGACTTGCCGTGGTGTGGTGGTGGTGGTATCTTTCGCCTGCTGTGTTCACAACTGGTGGAGTCTGTGTGTGTGTGTGTGTGCCTCCAACACTTAAAATCTAGTGCCCCCAGTTCTGAGGAGGAAGTGCTGAGTGAAACTTGTCTTTTTAATTCCATTGAAATTTGTTGTACTGTTTTAAAACTAGAATTTGTAATAAATGTGAATTCAGTTATTTTGTTGTCTGAAGTCTAACTGAGCCACAACGAATTTGCGTGTCCAAAACTGGTGCGGAACATTATGTAGTGTGGGTCCCTGGCCACTAATTTTCAGGGTGGCGTAGTCGTGCATTCTTTTACCAAACAGCTGTTTCAGAATCCCCCCCCCCCCCCCCAACGCCACACATAACTGGCAGTAGTGCTTGACAAACAGAAGGGCAGAGGGAACTGCAACCTCCACTTCCTGCTCAGGGAATTGTGGGGGAGAAAATCCAAACTGGCACTCAAAAGGAGACATGCCCGTTGCTGATGAATAAAGGGTATTTTGAATGTATTCTGCCCACATGACGAAAGTAGTAGGTAATTTGGGCAGGGGAATGAACCGTGTGGCCTTGAAAAACCTTTCCACTATGACCAATATAGTTGTGTTTCCCTGGGATAATGGGAGTGCAGTGATGAAATCCATTGAGAGATGTGACCATGGTCTATGTGGTGTAGGAAGTGGTTGCAGGAATCCCTGGGGTGAACTGTGAGAGCCTTTACTTTGGTTGAAAGTGGGGCAAGCATTAACAAATTAAAGAAACTTAAGAGTGCAAGAGAACCAAGCATGACAGGTAAGTTGAGAATAATGCCCCCACTGAAGGATTGTTGAGCTTTAAGGACAAACAAACAGTTGGTTGACCTTCCACGAGGGTCAGGTTCTTGGGCTTGGGCTTTTCTTACGATACTCTCCAGATCCCACCTGATAGGAGACATTATTTTAGAACTGGGGATAATAGTTGTATTGCCATCTTCTTGTGGAGAGTTTCAGGTTTTTGGAGCCAGGGCGGTAGGTAAAATGAAGTGGAGTGAAATGAAATCGGTTGAAAAATAAAGACCAATGTGCCTGGCGGGGATTGAGACGCTTTACCTACTGAATAGGGGTATCAAAATTAATCGTTTCTTCAGTGCACCGCGATGCAGATGGGGACAATTCGATATCGGTTCAGTAACAGATCATAACCGGTTATTACGCACTGACGTCATTTATCCCCTTTGCGCAATGTCGCTGTAGAATAATATGGCAAAGGAGGCGAGGGTGAGTAAATAAAACACTCCTACTACTTAAAAAGCACATCTTTCACTGACACTGAGGGATGGTTAAGCACGAGCCGCTATTTCACTACTAGGGAGAAATGCTGTAAAACTCCATCTCTGCCCCTCTCTCAAGCTGCACTTGATTATTATGAGTTTAATGTTAAAAAATCAACAATGAATAGGCTGACAAAAGTGTGTCCTGTGTGTGTGCGTCTTTTATCACTAATGCTGCTCTCTTCCAAAACCGAAAGTTGCTTTGTCTGTCTGGCAATATTTCAGCTTTTAATCAAATGAAAAGTAATTTAGATGAGCCAATATTTAAAAACTGCAGTAAAGTAACTTTGACGTGTGGCCACGCATCGAAACTGAGGTCTGATCTCATCTCTCTCTGACTGTCACCCAGACATCAATACGGAGACGGCACACAAGTCAAGCTGCAAAACTGAGGCTGGTACCAGCTGACAGAATAGCTGAAGCTTTTGCGAAATCCGTCAAAATACAGCACTGAAATTAACAGGCATAAATGTCTTTGAGCCAAAAAGTCTGTCTGTAGGATATCTGTAAAAACGCAATCAGAGCTAATGTTATGTAGAAGTTGTGTAGCCAAATAATTATAATTCTAATAAAATGAAAACCAAAATCAACAATTCATTGCATTTTTCATTTGATAAAAAATATACGGAAATGAAAATAAAATCAAAGGGTGGCTAGCTTGTATTAATGTGTAATAATGTTAATAAAAATATGCTTAGCCTATTTATGCTCAATGGTTATATACACTGCCAATAGGCAAGCCATTCAAAAATATTATTTAACTGTGTACTGAGTTGTGGGCAACGCAGTGGCGCAGTAGGTAGTGCTGTTGCCTCACAGCAAGAACGTCGCTGGGTCGCAGGTTCGAACCTCGGCTGGGCTGGGTCAGTTGGCGTTTCTGTGTGGAGTTTGCATGTTCTCCCTGCGTTTGCGTGGGTTTCCCACAGTCCAAAGACATGCAGTACAGGTGAATTGGGTAAGCTAAATTGTCCATAGTGTATGAGTGTAAATGTGTGTGTGGAAGTTCCCAGAGATGGGTTGCGGCTGGAAGGGCATCCGCTGCGTAAAATCGTGCTGGATAAGTTGGTGGTTCATTCCGCTGTGGTGACCCCGCAAGGGACAAAGCCGAAAAGAAAATGAATGAATGTGTACTGAGTTATAATGTATATTTTACAATAAAACTAAATGGAGCATGCTGTCTCGCTGTCATTTAAAACATGCATTTCATAACACACCAGAGCTGTAGGCCTATAGTCTATCTATGCAATGTGTAAACTTACAGGGAGGTGTTGGTCAATAGTCATACTGCGCACCACGTTATTGAACTCCAATATCTCTGAGGGATATTATGTTACCCGATAGCCAATATTGACTTGATTTTAAAAATAAAAGGCATTTTAAAAAAGGAACAACACGCGAGCGCGCGTGAAAGCTTAAAGCCGGCATTGATACTGTATAACCAAAAGCAAGATCATATAGTTCTAAATATTCCATTAACAATACTTAACGAAATATTTATTATTATTTACATGATGTGTATTGAGATTGTGTGGCTGTCTGATCTTTACAGAAGCTGTAAACTGACGTGCGCGGTGACCGCAGTTATGTTCAGCTTTGACAAGGCGCTTTTATTTAGCATGTAGTCTTTAGATTTTTTCCATTACTTCAAATTTCTTTCATTTTTTATTTATAATTTATATATAAATTGAGTGCTAGCTTGTTTCGCTGTAATCATTAGATCATATTTCATATTCGGTTTATTCTTCAGTAGCCTATAGATTCGTTAATAATGTATTTTATAAACGGATTGTTTAGAAGAACTAGGCTATTAATATATAATACATTAGGCTAATTAATACATTAAGACATTGAAGTCAGGTAGGACAACAAAAGACAACCAAAGTAGGTTCCCCCTGTTGGCAAAAAGTATCTATGCGTGTGCGCAACAAGCTGTGCATCCGAGAGAGTGTTTAGCACGATGGGGAACATAGTGAGCCCTACAAGATCCCATCAGAGATGGTCAACATGTTGGGTTTCCTGGCAAAGAACATGTAGACTGTACTGTTAATAAATGCCAATTTGCAGTGTTTTTGTTTATTTATTTATTTATTTTTTAAGATTGCTGACTTGTCATTTTTGTAGCCTATTGTCATTTTGCATTTTTCCAAAAGACTTTTCATTATATTAATAAAAGTTCTTTGTTTAATAACAGTGATTTTTTTTTGAAGTTTGACGCCGAATTGCCAATTCCTGCAAAACTGAAAGTTAAAGTATAATACTCACGCATTTATAAGCTATTTAAAATTAGAAAAAAGAGGAAACGCCCACCCCCACGGTGATACCGGTATTACCGGTGTTGTCACATGTCGATTAACCGGTGGGGAAATTTCCTCATCGTCACAACCCTATACACTGCTAGTAATTCTCCATCACCCACATGATAGTTTCTCTCAGTAGGAGTAAGTCGATGGTAGAGGAATGCACATGGATGCAGCTTGGGACAACACGGCTCCAATGCCTACATCTGAAGCATCAACATCCACGGTGAAGGGTCTGTTAGGATTAGGAAGGAGTCCCCTTTGGTGAGGGTGGATAATGTACTAAAGATCAGGATAAACTTTCGATAAACCTTAGCAAAGCCAAGAACGGCGAGTCCTACCTAATTGCATACGTTCCAAAAAATCTTGGGGCACCTGTAACATTTGAGTGGGAGCTGGAGTGGGAGACATTGTGGGGACAGAGCAGGGGTTCAGATTTTTCTCCCTCAGACGATTAGCTTGATCCATAAGAGTCTCGAGATCAAGAGCAGATTCCCTAGTAGCCAGGTCATCTTTGATTACTTCAGATAAACCATTTTGGAAGCAAACCACGAGGGCCTCATTATTCCAGCTATTCCCCGCTGCAACTGTATGGCATATTTATCCACACTGCCATTATCTTGTCGAAGAGTGAGAAGTGCCGGCTGCTTGTGGGGTTGGTCCAAGACCCTCTTAAACTCCGTTTCAAATGCAGAATAATTTGATCAGAAAAGTGCCTTAGCCTTCCATACTGCTGTAGCCCAGGGGAGGGCCTTACCATACAAAAGGGTGATTACATATGCAATCTTGGCATGATCTGAGGGGAAGGAATATGGCCGTTAATAACATGTGAGAGAGCATCAGGTTAAGAATCCCTCACATGCACTAGGATCACCTGAGAAGTGTTGTGGTGAAGGCAGGCAATGTTCCGTCAGAGGAGAGATCACTTGAGTTTCTGCAAGGGGTACCGAGGCTGCAGTGGAAGCGGAGGTTAGACTGGTAGGCAACCTGTTAAAGAGTTGACAGACATAAATCATAAGATCAGAGAGTACCTGTGAGTGCTTGGTCATCAAAATTTCCTGCTGATCTTGGGCGTTCTTATGTCAATGGACAGTAGATTCATGCTAAGCCACTGTGGCAAGAAGATCCTGAGGAAAAGAAAAGTTAGAATAAACTCAATAACTACATGGCAAAACCCTGACAAACACAATGCAATGGGTAATTTAATATATATATATTTTTTTTAAATGAGCACTACATATTGGACTTGATCCAGTACATTGTTTAGCTACAGGCTGCAGCTAGGATACACTTGGGTTTTATCAATTTTCATAAACTACACAGCATCCCAATATTCGCAGATTAAATTCAGGCAAGCTTTACCATACAGCTATGTATTACATAATAGGAAATTATACAAAACATAATACCTTGTAAATACCTTGTGCACCGAAGAAACGATTAATTTTGTGTACCTATGTGTAGGTATAGTGTATAGACTGTCATATTGGGGTGATATAAACACACTCAGTCCTTTTTTTTTCAATTTAACAACATAAAAACGGTGGACCAATTGGATCGGTTTTGAGATCAACTGCAACTTGACGTAGGAGTGCGGTCCCCCCGCCCACCAATATTGATTGACAGGTGCGCATTACCATATCCTCAGTATGTTGTTTCACTTCCGCCATTTTCAGCATGAGTCAAAGCGACGTCTCCAAAGAAACACCCTTGCTCTATTTTAAGATCATGTAAGGCTCATTGGGTTCAACAATTACCAAGGTATCGCTCTCCTCGCCGCCAGTGTTTGTGAGTTTTGGTGGGTTTGCGTACATGTGTACTTTTCATTGCGTCTTCCTTAAACTTCAGCGGTTTGCATTTCCCGCGGTCACAGAAGCTCCCTGTCATCTTAACTAGGTGCAGCTGGAAAGTGCAAGCACGTTGCCTCACGTGCGCGTCCCTCCATTGGAAATAACGAACTAACGACGCACAGCGCCATGCATTAATAGGCGTGTGCATTAATGACTTTACACAGTATAGCATGTGCATTAGCATGACTATGCATTTCTTAGAATATATGGCAACAACATCAATTCGTTTAATAATCTTTAACTATACTTAATGAAAAGCAAATATACTTCTGCTTGACGCAAACAACAAGATTAAACTATAAAACAGATGTCAATCATGCAATTAGGTGGTATAAACTGGCTGTTATAATGACAACACAAAGTAATTAAATAATTAAACTGAACATCTTATGGTAATAACCCTTAAACAACATAATAAATATGATCAAGAAACAGATAAATTTACATTTAGATGCACGCACACAATTAAACAGCACCACTAGAAAGAGGACATCTCTCACGTGCTCCATGCTCAACAGACTATTACCAATTGATGATTCTTATGACACACTTTCTAGAACATTCAAAACATACTTTGTCTTTCCATAAGAGGGCAGTAACAGTCCACAGTCCCTAAGTAGTGTCTGAAAAAAGAGCCCTTTGCAACATGTGCTGTAACAAATTAAATTTACTTTGTTACTGAGCACCACTGGTTCTTGCTGCTTAGTGTCTTCTAGTGATGGGAAGTTCGGCTCTTTTCAAAGATTCGGCTCTTTTGGCTCGGCTCCCTTAAAAGAGCCGGCTCTTATGGCTCCCAAATGGCTACTACTACTCAGTAGTTACTGCATTTGAATTTAAATTTACTACTCGGCCATTAGAAAAGTACGTTCTATACAGTATGAATGGAAGAAGTATGAATGGAATTCGGACGTACTACATCCGCCATTTTGTCATGGTCACGTGACCTACCTGCGTCAGTTATGTCGCTTTACTCACATTCATGAATTCTCTCGCGGGGCATCATGGGATAGCACAGCGTGCATGGGATGCGCACTTCAGAATCTCGCCGGAAGTAGTAAGTCATCTGGGTACTTCTCGCATACTGATTTTCGAATTCTATGAATTTGGACATACTACTCGGCTCGCATACTGATTTTAGCGTACTGTATAGTATGGAAGTATGCGGTTTCGGACGCAGCCAGAGCCTTCTATTATAGCCCAATTTGTCAATTGTGAATGTTTTGTGTATTGGTAAGCAACTTTTTAATTCCTTATTTTCCATAAAAAAAATACAGTTACTATTATTTATCATTTTAATACAATTTTAATTGAACATATTCACAGTAATATATATTACACATATCTGTGCATGTTTGTTGTTGACCCTGCTTTAACAGATATTTTCATTTTACAAATTCTGCACTCAGCTTTGCAGCCTCCAACATCATTTAAATGCAGCCAGATGCTGCTTCTTTTTCGTTTTTCACAAATTTTTTCACTTTCTCCCAATGAACTCACATTTAATGCCGTCCCCCCCACCTCCGTCGCTCTGTGTACCTGGCCTGTACACTCGCTATCTTTAAAGCAAGCGCCCCCTTTCCTTCTTTCACATAATGGTACGATCCTAGTGGGTCATCCCATGTGATTAGCCGCATGGTTGATCCCAAATGAAGCCCCGCCCCTACTTACGGCAGAAGAGTCGGCTCTTCTCATTCGCTACAAAGAATCGGCTCTTAGAGCCGGTGTCATGAGAAATCGGGTCCCCCCTGACAATTGAGTCTGCTTAGGACCCCGCTTAGGTCGTCTGCATTTAATGCCTGATCAAAAGTGCTTTTTATAGTCTATTCTCCTTGTTGAGATTTTAACACTTATCATATTAGCAACATTATTTTAACAACACTTATCATATAAGTAACATTTTTTTAACAACACTTATCATATTAATAACATTATTTTGTGTAAGTACAAGTTAAAGACATGCATAGTTAAAATAATAGAAACGGTTCTAAACATTTAATGATGACTTTTGATGTTTTTATGTATTTATATGTAACAATATATAAGTTTATCTAACAGAAAAGTATGAAAGACAAATTATCCATGCCACAACACATGCCACATTATATATATATATATATATATATATATATATATATATATATATATATATATATATATATATATATATATATATTAATCAGGCGCTAGAAACTATTAGTGATGGAAAATTCGGATCATTTTACTGACTCGGTTCTTTGAGTCTCGTTCATCGAGATGAACGAATCTTTTTTCGAGTCATTTCGTTCATTTAGTTCAATTTGCCAAAATATTATTAAAATGTTACGAATTGCTTGCAAACACATCTACAACTAGCCCAAGGTTGATCACACTACAAACAAGTCATCAATAGAATGCTATAAGAGGGAGAAAATAATAATTTATTGTTTACCTGCTGAACTGAAAGGAGCCATGATTAGCTCACCTTTCGGGTCTTCTGGTTCGTTCATCACATGACCGATTGTAAAGAGACATGACTCAGACACGAAGACTCGGGAGATGAACGGATCAATTCCTTTTCCGGCTCTAAATGCATACGATTGGCTCGTATGGCTACTAGGCTTGATGAACGAATAACTCAAACCTGATAGAGGACTCGAAAAATGAACGAATCTTCTCCCACGCTACAAAACGTGTGCATGTGCGAAATGAATGAATCACTTCAAGAATGATTCATTCGTTCTTTTGTCACATAACGTGAAAGAAAGAATAAGAGATGAGTTATTAAATAAATCAAATTGTCTTTGTGAAGCGTTTTGTAACATATGATGCTGCAGGCATTAGAAACATAAACACTGTTTAAATGTTGTTTATTGTTTAATTACTTTTTTTTTTTTTTTACCAGAAAAGCTTTATAACAAAACAGATTACTTTAAAATCACAATAATAAAAACAAACAAAAGAAAAACTAAATAGTGTACATCAAGCTAGGCTTTTTAATAAATAAAAACAACTAAGCTTTAAATAACACGTTTGTGCCATAAAAGCTTTATATCAAAGTGGGCAACTATGCCCAATAGATTTTTTTTTTATGAAACAGCAATTTAAGTGAAAAATAAATTCAAATAAAAACTACAAAAGCCACAGAGCCTAATGAGCTTAACTAATTGACTAGAATATTAAAACAACAGTGCACAACAAGCTTGGCTTTTTTGAATAATTAGAATTAAATAAGCTTTGAAACAACACTCTGTGGCTTTACTTGTTGGACTTGGCTTAAGGCATGTTAGCATTCAAAAACACAACCCAAACTTTCGATAGGCTAAGTCTGTTTCTTCTTTCAGATGATTTGAAGTGCTTCTTTTGTCATTACTTGTTGGTCGCAGTATAAAAGCTTCTGCTAAATAAGTAAATGTAAATGCAATCTTTTTACAAATATTAGACCAATACATAAAGTCTGAATAGAAAAACATTATAAAACTAAAAAATGGGGTACAAATGAACAAATTACAAATCACTTGTAATTGTAGAATTTGATTAATTTATCATATAGCCTAGCTTAGTGTTTGTTTTCTGATAACAAGGCAGTGAATCATTTTATACAGTCATTGCAGTGAATAGACATTTTAACGTTTTTTACATGGGTCCATTTATTTGTAAAATAACAAAAAATAAAACCACATATCCACCAGAAAAAAGTAACAAAAACTTAGTGACAATAGGACAGACCTTTTTTATTTCTAAGAAAATGCTTTTTAGGTACACATTGTTTGATGATTTTATGAAAAGTCTAAAATATCATCCATGATGCAACAAAAATGTAGTTTTACATAAGTATTACTGACTGAGGTTCTCGTTGCAGTGTACAGTGGAGCTACAGTTTAAGATCAGAAACGCACATAATAATAATAATATTAATAGTAATAATAATAATATAATAATATAATATATAATTAGGATGCACCTGTCTGTAAAGAGGATTTGAAACCATTTACTAATTTCTACACACAATTCTGCTGTAGTGTCAAGTCAAGTAAGAAAGACTTATGACTCAAACCCGATAGAGGGCTCGAGTCATGAACGGATCAAATCTGTTTCCGGCTCTAAACGCATATGATTGGCTTGCCTTTCAGTGATGAACAAACGAATGACTTACTCGATAGAGGACTCGAGTCATGAACGGATCAAATCTCTTTCCGGCTCTAAACGCAAATGATTGGCATATGCCTTTCCGTGATGAACGACTCAAAAGACTTGAAAAATGAACGATACCTGCACAAATGTGCGCACGCACGGATGAACAAATCACTCCCTGAGAGGACTCGTAGTTCCCGAGTCATATTGAAGATTTGTTCAAAATGAACGAATCGTTCAAGAACGACCCATCACTACAAACTATACCTAATACAACTCCAGTGAACCAATAGGATCACCCAGGACTCAATTGTCAGGGGGGACCCGATTTATCATGACACCGGCTTGTTCGTGAACGACACATCACTAGTGTCTTCCTCAAAAATGTTTAGGGGTTTTCTCCTTAACCTCTTTAACAGTGAAGAGGGACCTGCTAATAAGAAAGGCTATGTCTAAGGTCTTCTGAAACAACCCTTAATCTTAATCTTTATTTAATCTATCGTAGAAAAAAATCAGTCAATCAGTCTGGGAGGCTTGTGAAATCTGCAATGTCTGCAACTCACATACATGTATTTAATTTTTTGATGATTCCAAATTTGGATTACTCTTTTCTAAATTTACTTTGACTTGTATTTCATTGCAGACAATACAACAAACATTATTTAATGTGTTCCTCATGATATTTATAAATATTTGTGTGTGTGTTTTTTTCCCGATTTCACATGGTGTCCATTTCTCCCCAAAATACCTGAAATACTGATTCATCTGACTACAGTACACGTTTCCATTGTATGATGGTCCATCCCAGATGCCTCCAAGCCCAGATAAGTCAATGGCACTTCTGCACACTGTTAACATAGGGCTTCCTTTTGCACAGTTTTGTGCAAAACTATGTATTGTGGTACTTGACAAAGGTTTGCCAAAGTAGTCTTGAGCCCATGTGGTGATATCGCTTAAAGATAAATGACGATTCTTGATGCAGTGCCACCTGAGGGATTAAGGATCACAACTGTTCAGCTTACGCTTGCGCCCTTGTCCTTTACGCGCTAAAATTCCTCCAGATTCATTGAAATTTTGAAATATGTTATACACTGTATAAGGTAATATATATATCCAAATATCTAAATGTTTAATATCCAAATTCTTTTTTTCTTTGAGGTACATTGTTTTTAAACCTTTCAATAATTTTCTCACATATTTGTTGGCAAACTGGTAATCCCTCGCCCATTTGCTCCTAAAGGACTAGACCTTTCTTGGATTCTGCTTTTTGTGCTTTTGTTAAGTCATAAATACAATCACCTGTTGACATCACATGTTTCAAATCACATCATTATTTAACCAATTAACCTCATTACTTGCCCTAAATTGCGCTTATCACAACTTTTTTTTTAAATGTGTTGCAAGAACCAAAATTATAATGCATATTTATTTTGATTCCAGTCATCAAATTCGACAGAAAACATCTAACTTTTTCTGATTTGTGGTTGCACTCAAATCTCAGGTATAGGGTTGGGATTGGTTTACAGCCACAAAAATATTTATTAATGGTAAATCTTATTTGTTTATAACAAATGTACAATATGACTTTTAGGTAGGACTTAAAATTAACTCCTAAATGCTGACAATTTTAACATTGTCATTATGTGCACAGATCTTTGTAGCTCATTAATAATTATGATCTGAAAATAATTTTAGCATAGAGCATGACTTGTTAACAAACAGATAGTAACATTGTCACGGTTGTGGATCTGTCTGTTTCTCTTGTACGTGTGTGTGGATGTGGGTGTGTTTGTTTGGGTGTATCTTCACCGCGTGGCTGTGTGTGATTACATTCGTCAGCTTAGCGATCACGTGTCTTGCAGCTACTCAGCTGTTATCTATTAACCACAGGTGATGCGCGTTACCGCGCGCCTTTATATGTTCAGTGTTTGTAGATAGTGTTTGTCAGTTTGTTGTGTTCACGTCTCTGTGTCCTGTTTCCTGTTAGGCAGCTCTCGCTGAAACCGCTGGTGGTGAGTCCTCATAGAGACTGTTGCTTTTGGAATATTCAGCGCTGCTTGCTTTTTCTCCTAAGAACTGTTACTGCTGTTGGCGTTGAACTTTATGAGAGATCTCCCTGGATCTGTCTCATCGAAGAACTGCTACCGCTGTTTGGTGTGGTTGAATTTATGAGAGATCTCCCTGGATCTGTCTCATCGAAGAACTACTACCGCTTTTTGGCGTGGTTGAACTTATGAGAGATCTTCCTGGATCTGTTGCTCTGAAGAACTATTACCGCTGTTTAGCGTGTTGTATTTCCTTGAGAGAAGCACCATTGCTCTACCCTATCCGTCGTTATCTGGTGAGATCTATACCAGTTGTTATTCCTGTTATCTCTGTTAATAAATCATCTTGCATTTGGGTCTCCTGTGTATTTGTGACAAACATTTGCAACACATATTTAGCTCCATACACATTGCTTTTCCTGCTAAGTAAACTTGTTCATTAACCCACCTTATATAGCAGGATGGTTGTGACATAATTGTTTAAACAAATGCAGATGTTATCCCATATATGCTTTTATTAAGATTGTTATATTATTTAAGAACGTTTAGATGACAGTAATTTAGTAAAAAACAAAACAAAGTCTAGATTTTCAGGCCTCTACAATAAATGTGAATAAATTGACAAAATGCATGATTTTTTTTTTTTCTAGTTTAAAACTTCAACTGAAAGCTCTCTGTGTAGTAGCTATAATATGTACAGTAAACAATACATTTTTTACTCTGGTAACTTTTGCTTAGGGCCCCAGAGAGCTAAGAATCACCTCTGAATGCATGAGTATATCAGACTAGAATGCTGTGGTTCTGTAAAATGAAATGCTGCTGCACCGTTTATCTTTATATTGCATTGAGTTTCCCCTTCACGCCTGGAACACATGATTTACGCATCAGTTCCCTTTGAGATAACTGCAAATTAAAATGGCTCAGTTTCATTATCTTTATTGAACTATGTTCCCATTGCAGCTTGACATCTCCCACATCCAAGCAGACTCACAGAAGGAGACATTGAGATGGCACAAGCTTGTTTAAAGCTGATGTAATTATTTAAATCTTAAAATACTTTATTTTATTCCCATGTTATATACAGATAAAGCTATAAATGAAGAATTTATAAGGTTGTTTTGGCCCAAAATGTCTAAACAACTGGGGATATTTTTGGAAGAAAAGCTCTAAGTCTTTGACTTTGGTTTGTAACTTTTCTGTTATTGTTATGACTAATATGGGGCAGCATGGTGGCACAGTGGGTAGCACAATCACCTCATACAAGAAGGTCGCTAGTTCAAGCCCCGGCTGGGTCAATTGGCATTTCTGTGTGGAGTTTGCATGTTCTCCCCATGTTTGTGGGGGTTTCCTCCGGGTGCTCCGGTCATCCGCTGCATAAAACATATGCTGGATAATTTGATGGTTCATTCCGTTGTGGCGACCAGTGATTAATAAAGGGACTAAGCGAAACAAAAATGAATGTATGAATGAATGAATATGAATGAATTAATATATATTCTACTCTAGTCCATTAAGAGAAAAGATGCGCTGAACAATGTTTCTCAAAGAACAATAGGAAGACATTTTGATATTTTACCTTCAACAGTGTATAACATAATTAAAATATTTAAGGACTCTCACTTGAACAGGAATTCCTTTAAGGAATTTCAATGCAAGGACGAGGGTGCGAGCCTAAGCTGAAAAACAGTGACCTCCAGTCCCTCAGGTGGCACTGCATCAAGCAGGGGTTGAAGTAATAAAAATCCTGAGTCTGAACTTTTTTTTGGGGGGGGGGGGGGGGGGGGGGGGGGGGGGACAAGAGCTTAAAGTGCTTAAAAACTGGTAAACTGAAACAGATAAACTGACTTCAATGATTATGCTTTGCACCATTTATTTAAAAGTACTATGTCAAATAAAGTGTTCTCTTCTAAACAATAACAAGTGCTTAAAGTGCTTAAATAAGTGCTCAAAGTGCTAAAGACCTGAACTGCTAAACTGAAGATTAGAATTGAAATCAAGGCCATGATCACTTATTTTTTCTTTTTTTCTGGGTTGTAAGCAAAGTCCTGAAAACTCTTTCTTTTTAAGACATTTGGACCAGAAGATGGATCTGGTACAGTGGAGGAGGCTGAGGGTCTGCTGTTAGTCCAATCATATTTTTTTCTTCCGTCAAATAAAAATATCAGGCTACCTCGAATCAATCGCTCCACAGGAAATATGCATTTAATTAATGCTCCGCTGTTATTATTACTTCACAAAACATCTGTCAACATTTTTAATGAAAGGCATTACATTAAAAATAATTTCTTATGATTATGACTTATTTCCTCCGTCTCACTTGCGGTTCATGAGTGTGCAGGGACGGACTGGCCATAGGGATGAATTCTTGGCCTGATGGTCAATCTGGCCTGCCACCGTGATTCTGGCCTGCCGCGCATCCCCACCCCCCTGCTCTTCACTTTCTATATTGCATCAGATGTGGCCTGCCGCGCATCTCCCCCCCTGCTCTTCTTTTTCTATATCGCAAGGGATGTGGCCTGCCACCGGGACTCTGGCCTGCCGCGCATCTCCGCGCCCCCTCCCTGCTCTTCACTTTCTAGATCGCATCAGATGTGGCCTGACTGACAGTTACTTTTGCCCCGTTTGAAAATGCTTTCCCAGTCCGGCCCTCTATGTGTGCAATGAACAATGACAATAAACCTCAAGGCTCATATGTTGACTTTTTGTATAACAATTTTTTTGTTTACATATTGTAAGGATGGCTATATCTCTCCATAATATTAAATCCTGAAAACTGCTATGGAACTCCAAATGAGACAAGACCATGAGAATGGTCAGGCACTAAAACAATAAACTTTCTAATCTGAGAAGATCAGCTAGGAAACCAGTTGTTCAGGTTGTCTCCATGCATCCTGAGCCCCCCTCTTTGCCCTGGACCTTACCTTCTCCACCAGAGCAGCTTTTTAATATGGTGTATTTTGGGGCTCTATATTCTAGTTTGGTGTCATTTTAAATGTCTCTGTGTGATTGGTAAAGTTGTCCTAATTTCACTGTAATATTTTACAATCTCTCTTATATCAGTTAATTTGGGTTTTGACTTTGATAAGATCTTTGCCAGATGCTCCACTCCAGGGAAAATGGTCTTCACATCAACTCATGATCAGGCAAGGTTCTTGGTGAAGCTTTTATTGTCTTGAACTTATGGTGATTTGAGTATTTAGGCAAAAGGTGCAGAAGTGTCTGTGGGATTCTGTAGCCAGAAAACCCCGTTGCAGTGTATAAGGGCTTACTCACACTATGCTATCTGAACCGTGCCCAGGCCCATTTCCCGGATCGTTTGAGAAGTGTGAGTGCTCTGAATCGGGCTCAGGCACGGTACACTTAGGTGGCCGTGGCCCGGTTGGAAGAGGTGGGCCAGAGCGCGGTTCACTTGGGCTCAGGCGAGGTATGCTTACAGTGTGAGTGCAAGCGTGCTTGAGCCTGAAACTGACTTTTAAGGGACTGTTTGATATGGATTAATCAATCATTCGTACTGTTCAATGAACGCAAACTGCCGTAGTTTATTAAAGACACAAACCCCTCACTGCACGTCAGCTGCGCTTTCAGCAAACTACCAAATTCCTGCAGCACGAGGACTTTATGATTGTTTATGAGCGTCAAAAGTGGCTGATCTGTTAGGCGAAATATTTGACTGCGTGTCACCGCATATCAAACGACTTAAACAATATAACTAAAGAAATCTCCACTGTGCTGAGCGAGAGCACTTACTGAGCAGCGCGTCATCGATGACGTAAGCGCGCCCAGGCCCGAATGTAATGTGCGGGCCGTCGGGGGAGATGGGAGGGGGGACAAGCGTGCTTTGGCCCGGTTCAAGGCAACTGTGCATAGTGTGAGTACGGCCTATGTCTCTGAGCTCTGCATCAAGGACTTACATGCTGCAATGTAATTCTACATGGTCAGGTATTAATCTCTAACTGAAATGAACTGAAATGAATCTTTGGGTAATTGATGTTGTACAATCTTGATTGGCTTATTCTGTTTAATTATGTGAATTGGAATGGAAAATATTTGCCTGACAAATAAATGTAAAATTCTTGTTTAACTCTAATATCTCCTGAAATCAATTAAATCTAGTAGATTGTTTAGGCTGATGTTTCCGCAGCCAACGACCAGGATTAGTCATAAATTCAGGCTCAATGGATGGAGCATAGGCACAGCATTAGAGACCTGGAGATTGCTGACCTCACTGACCTAGTGTGATATAATCTAGGGGCTAAATCATACTTTCTTTAAGTATAAGCAAGCATGGGGCGGCCTATTATTACTTAAAGGAAATTAGCTTACCGTTATATCAAGAAATTAAAGAAACATAATTTAGGGGCTAACTCAAACTTTCTTAAAGTATGAGCAAGCATGGGGTGGCCTATTATTATTTAAAGGAAAGTACCTTACAGTTATATTCTTTACCTAAGAACCAGAACTAGCGAGGTTGTGTCCGTGAGCAGATGTAACTGGCCAGCATACTGACTCTAAGCGACTTTGGGTATACGATGAACCATTAACTGAAAATAAGCATTTATTAGGTTACTCAATCTTAATTAGACCTAATCACAACCTATAAAATGATCAGCTTGAATTAGATTAATCTAAATTTAAATTAGTATGAATTGGAGTCAGATTAAAATTCGGAGTTGGAAACAAATTAATATTAGTAAATATTAATAATAAATAAAATAGTTTCTTTTCACATGTGCTAAAAGGCTTACACGCATTTAACCTTCACCCATGCTGTTAGTTCCGTCATAGGACTAATAGATGGACCCTTACAATATTATATTGCATTAATTTGCATCTATGTTTTATAAGCTGTAAAATAAAAGCCTCAGTTTGGTGTGGATAGTTAATAACTGTAATTTTCCAAATGGAAAAAGGTTGGTTTGTTGGTTGTACACTAAATCATCAATAGCCTGTTTGTTAAGTTTATGATGCGGCTCCATGCAGCACAGAGGCGATCAGCATCAGCGCTGGTTTATGTCAACTCGTCTGTGTCAAACAGTGACTAGAAATATCTTTCTTTCATTTTGCTTTTTTGGCAAAATATGTCTGTAGATACGTGTGTTTGCACATGTTACTGGCCTGAGAGTTAACAAATATGTGTTGCACATTTAGGGGCCAATCACAAAGAGCATGCCTTTCCGTCCCAAAAACGCAATGCTCTTTTGTATGTCACTAGGAAGCGACTGAATCAGCTGACCCATATCGTGCACGAGTCGTGTTGCTGTCAATGTTATAATTGTCATTTTTAATAATATTGTGAAATTCAAGATCTGTAAAGTAATACAGCTCTGGATAACTTGAAACAGCGACCACAAGTCTCTCCTCCATCATTAAAAGTTTGCCGTAGTCGCCTTGACAACACAAACCCCGCTGTCACCTCAACAGAAAGTGTTTCCTCTAGGTCTAGGATTTTTTCCAGCTGTGGCGGCAGACCTGGTAGACACAGATCTACCAACTACCTATGGCGTTATTTCAATGACAAATATCATGAGCGCAATATTACAAGTCGAGATCACACTTATGAAATACGAGCATGTGAATCTCTTTGCTTGCGCGCCGATTTCCTCTGTTCGTGCACAAAACTTTTTGCACGCCCTCAAATATACGCTGTTCAAGTGCAGATTTTCTCTGCGCTCTCAAATAAAGGCTGCTGAATTGTGATTTAGTGTGTTTATGTAACAAGCATGTCTCCAACATTTATTAGATTTGCTAGGAACATTATAATTGCGTCCAATAGACCTACAGAGCGGCATTAACGCATACTGAAGTAAAGTGAAATGGCTATAAACTCCAGCAAGATAAAGTCATTGTATGCAGAACCATAGACCTTTATCTATAAAGTATAATTATGGAATTGTGTTCATCATAACTGAAAGCTACGTCGTGTTTGCTGGCCTCACGCATCACGCACCTGTCAGTCAGTCAGTCAGCCTTTCACCTGAAAGGGTTAAAGAAATAACGCACACCACTACTACGATTACAGAAAAGTTTGCACTGTTATTGTCACGTGTTATATAAAAAATACAATACAATAATGATCCAATTGCAAGGTCTTTTAATGACCGGAGAAACAAAGGGTCAAAACAAAAGAACAGAAAATAGTGCAGAGCCGACAGAACAAGTCCAACGAGTCCAAATCGGAAAGGTCCTCGGAATGACAGGCAGATCCAAAATAATACTGAGCTTCCTAATAACACACACAGAAGGCAAATGAGTAATAACGAACTGACAAGGAACAAAGAACGCCAAGCACATATATAGAAGGGATAATTAGATACAGCTGACACAAATGATCAGAACAGCTGATCAACAACACGTGATCAAAACACAACGCTACTACAGCGCACAAAAATGACAACACCGAACCACGTGACAATAACAGAGACACGCCAGGAAGAGCGCACAACCTGCAACCGTGACAGTACCCCCTCTCCTAGGAGCACCACTGCTGTCACGTGTTGTTGATCAGCTGTTCTGATCATTTGTGCACCTCCTGGTGCTCCTAGACGAACTCACCTGGCGATTGTAATCATCGATAAGTGAGTGATCCAATATGTCCCTTGCAGGAACCCAACTTCTCTTCTCTGGACCGTAACCTTCCCAGTCCACCAAGTACTGAATCCTCGTCTTTTAGTGACAGTGAATGGGCCGATAAATTTAGGAGCTAGTTTATTACATACGGTACGCAAAGGAATATTCTTAGATGAAAGCCACACTTTTTGACCGACTACATAAACGGGAGGCTTTGACCGGTGGCAATCGGCCTTAGCCTTAGTGCGCGCACCCACTTGGAGGAGGGTCTGTCTGGCCCTATTCCAAGTGCGTCGACACCTCTGAACAAAGGCGTGAGCGGAGGGGACCGCGATTTCGGATTCCAAACTGGGAAAAACAGGTGGCTGGTAACCTACACTACATTCAAACGGAGATAGGCCCGTACCTGAAACTGCTAAAGAGTTGTGTGCGTACTCCACCCATGAGAGCTGCTGGCTCCAGGAGGCAGGATTCTGGGACACCAAACATCGCAACATACGTTCGAGATCTTGGTTGGCTCTCTCTGTTTGACCGTTACTCTGAGGATGGAAACCAGAAGAAAGGCTAACATTGGCCCCCAATAACCGGCAGAACTCTCTCCAAAATTTAGAGACAAACTGAGGCCCCCTGTCAGAAACCACATTTGCCGGGAGGCCATGTATGCGAAAAATGTGATCAATGACAGCAACCGCTGTCTCTCTGGCTGAGGGTAATTTGGGCAGAGGAATAAAATGAGCAGCCTTCGAGAACCTGTCCACAGCGGTCAAAATGACCGTATTGCCACAGGATGGCGGGAGACCTGTGACAAAATCTAGCGAGATGTGTGACCAGGGTCTCGAAGGAACTGACAGCGGCTGAAGAAACCCAGCAGGAGGGCGATTGGAAGTCTTAGAAACAGCACAAACAGAACAAGCCAAAACAAACTCACGTATATCCCGAGCCATAGCTGGCCACCAGAATCGCTGCTTAACCAGAAATAAGGTGCGACTCACCCCTGGATGACAAGCCACCTTGGAAGAGTGTCCCCATCGAATGACGTCAGACCGAATCTCCCCTGGCACAAACAACCGACTCGGTGGGCATCCGGCCGGGGGCGTTACCCCATCCAAGGCAGTGCGAACCCTAGACTCGATCTCCCATGTCACTGTAGAAATAAAAATCTTCTGTGGAACAATGGGTTCGAGGGACGAAACACGGTCGGAAAAATCAAAAAGACGGGATAACGCGTCGGGTTTGATGTTCTTAGAACCCGGTCGATAGGAAATAGTAAAATCGAACCGTCCGAAAAACAACGCCCACCGAGCCTGCCTAGGGCTTAATCGTTTGGCGGATTTGATGTATTCAAGGTTCTTATGATTGGTCCAAACGATAAAAGGAACCCCCGATCCTTCCAGCCAATGACGCCACTCCTCCAACGCAAGCTTGACAGCCAGCAACTCTCTGTTGCCAATGTCGTAATTGCGTTCAGCAGAGGATAATCTATGGGAAAAAAAGCGCAAGGGTGCATCTTGTCATCCGATGAGGAGCGTTGGGACAGGATGGCCCCGACCCCCACCTCTGACGCGTCAACCTCCACCACGAACTGCCGAGAAGGATCAGGAGCCACCAGAATTGGGGCTGAAACAAAGCAGCCCTTTTAGTTTTGTGAACGCAGCCTGAGCCGCGCTCGACCACCTGAACGGAGTCCTGGAGGAGGTTAAGGACGTCAGAGGCGCGGCGAGCTGGCTGAAATTGCGAATGAAACGCCGGTAAAAATTGGCAAAACCCACAAACCTCTGCAGGGCCTTGCGGGAATCTGGAATTGGCCAATTTACCACAGCCTTTATCTTCTCTGGATCCATTCGCACCCCCTCGACTGACAGGATGTGACCCAAAAAAGGAACAGACTGTGTGGAAAATGCATTTCTCCGCCTTGACATAAAGCCCATTCTCTAGCAGCCTCTGAAGCACTCTCTTGACGTGTTGCACATGATCCTGGAGAGAATGAGAAAATATCAGAATGTCATCCAGGTAGACATAAATGAACTGATCTATCATATCTCGCAACACATCATTAACGAGTGCTTGGAAAACTGCGGGGCGTTGGAAAGCCCGAACGGAAGAACACAATATTCAAAGTGCCCCCTGGGGGTATTAAACGCAGTTTTCCACTCATGCCCCTCCCTTATGCGAATAAATGATAAGCGTTGCGGAGATCCAGTTTTGTGAAAAAGTTCGCCCCCTGCAGACGCTCGAAGGCAGAAGACATCAACGGCAAAGGATAAGTATTCTTCACCGTAATGTTGTTCAGCCCTCGATAGTCAATACATGGGCGAAGAGAACCATCCTTCTTTTTCACAAAAAAGAATCCCGCCCCCGCCGGTGAAGAAGAGGGGCGAATGATCTTGGCCGCTAGAGAATCAGAAATATATTTCTCCATGGCCTCCCTCTCAGGAACAGAAAGAGAGTATAACTTGCCTTTAGGCGGAGACGTACCTGGCAGTAAATCTATAGCACAGTCATAGGGACGGTGGGGAGGTAGAGAAGCAGCTCGCGACTTACTGAACACTCTCTTCAGGTCGAGGTACTCACTGGGCACGTTTGACAGGTCCATGTACTCCTCCTGGAACACAGAACAAGACACAACAGTATGAGCAGACGAAAGACAGGATACATGACAATTTTCACTCCAAGAGATCACCGAATTCTCTCCCCAACAAATCTGAGGCTTATGCTTGACCAGCCATGGATGCCCAAGAACCACTGGTGTATTGGTGGTGTCTGTTAGAAAAAATGAAATAAGTTCGGAGTGATGACCAGAAGTTAACAACCTTATAGGCCCCGTGGAGTGAGTGATAGATGGCAGAGAGCGCCCGCAAAGGTCGTGAACAGCAATAGGCTGGGTCAAAGGAACAATGGGAAGTCTTAACCTAAAAGCAAAATTAGTGTCCACAAAATTTCCCTCCGCACCAGAATCAATAAGAGCTAGACAGTTTTGTGTTTGAGAACCCCAACCCAAAGTAACTGAGAGTAGGGTAGCAGCAATGGAGGGTTTTTCCAAATTAATTTCACCCGTCAGTAACCTCTTACCTACTGACGGGTGCTGGCTTTTACCGGACAAGATGACACAATGTGCTACGGTCCTCCGCAGTACAGGCACAATCCTTCATCCCGTGACGCCATCCGCGGTCGCCGGAAGAGAAACCGGAAATGATCCAGGATCGGAAAATGGCGTCCGTCTGCTGCGTGTCTCCCTCCGAAACAATCTGGCGTCCACCCGGACCGCCAAATCAATAAGAGCGTCCAAAGTCTTGGGGAGATCTAGCGCATAAATCTCCTCCTGGATATGATCCGCAAGCCCATGGAGGAACATGTACCACTGGGCTTCCGCGTTCCAACCGCACTCAGCGGCTAATGTGCGGAACTCCACGGAATAATCCGCCACGCTACGGCCTCCCTGCCGAAGCTCCGCTAGAACCCGCGCCGCCTCTCTCCCCGAAGCTGCACGGTCGAAGACTTTTTTAAGTTCCTCCGAAAAGGATTTAAAAGAAGCGCAACAGGGAAGTTTCTGTTCCCATACAGTGGTTCCCCACAGAGCAGCTTTTCCTGAAAGGAGGGTGATGAAAAGAAGATGGCTGCAAAGTCATGTACAAGGAACACTTCGCCAGAAACGATCGACACAACTGGGGTTCACCTGAATAAAATTCCGGAGGAGGAAGACGGGGCTCAGATCGGTGACTCACTGTTTCTGCTGATGGTGGACTGGACTGCTCTGCCTGTGTGGCGATTCCTGTGAGCTGCTGGACTTGAGTGGTAAGTGCTGATACCTGTGTGGCTAGGTTCTGTATGGCCTGACGAGTGGCTGTCATTAATTCGTCATGTTGATCGATCCGAGCACTGCTCTGATTAACAAATTCCGTGATCTGAGCGATGCTTGTTGGATCCATACTTGGTCAGTTCGTTCTGTCACGTGTTATATAAAAAATACAATACAATAAGGATCCAATTGCAAGGTCTTTTAATGACTGGAGAAACAAAGGGTCAAAACAAAAGAACAGAAAATAGTGCAGAGCCGACAGAACAAGTCCAACGAGTCCAAATCGGAAAGGTCCTCGGAATGACAGGCAGATCCAAAATAATACTGAGCTTCCTAATAACACACACAGAGGGCAAATGAGTAATAACAAACTGACAAGGAACAAAGAACGCCAAGCACATATATAAAAGGGATAATTAGATACAGCTGACACAAATGATCAGAACAGCTGATCAACAACACGTGATCAAAACACAACGCTACTACAGCGCACAAAAATGACAACACCGAACCACGTGACAATAACAGAGACACACCAGGAAGAGCGCACAACCTGCAACCGTGACAGTTATATTATAATTCACTTACCTTTTAATATGTTTTGGTGCGATTATAACCCAATATTTAAAAAAAAAAACTTCTATGGCAGGGAGCCACACCAAAATGTGTTGTAGAGGAAACCATGCCCTGCAGTGCTTTCATTTGATTGAAGAATGAAAAAGACACGTTTTTTCTGCTCGAGCATACAGCGCGCAACGGCAAAACGTGAGGCACCCAGGGCGCATAAGCAACGCGTAAAACACTCGCGTTCATTTGTAAACCATTCAACAGATGCCCCTTTCAATGCAAAAAGCACGTTCACTGTGATCGGCCCCTTATGCAGCCTTTAAAAATAAAAAAAAATTATATTTTTTAATTGTTTAACTGATACCATTGATTGGTAACAAACACACCCTTTCGGTCAACGGTTAATCAATTATTTTGAGCATCCCTAATTAAACCGCATGCGCAGGCTCTAAAATAATATGTTATTAAGAATTGTCATTCATCTATAAGCGATATCACCAAATGGGCTCAGGACTACTTTGGCAAACCTTTGTGAAGTACTACAATATATAGTTACATCCACAAATCCCAGTTAAAAATATACTCTGCCAAAATAAAGTCTATGTTAACAGTGTCCAGTGTCCGCCTTCGAATTCTCTAGGCTCAGACGCATCTGGGATGTACTATCACACAGTGGAAATGTGTACTGTGGTCAGATGAATCAGGATTTTAGGTATTTTTTGGGGGAGAAATGGGACGCTGTGTGCTCTGGACCAAAGAAGAAAAGGATCATCCAGACTGTCCAAAAACCAAAATCTGTCATGGTATTGGGTTGTGTCAGTGCCCTTGGCAAAGTTATCTTGCACATCTGTGGTTGCACCATTAATACTAAAATGTACATTTTTAACCAAAACTGTTCATCAGGAGCTCCACAGGGTCAATATACGTGGTTGGATTGCTATAGCCAAACCTTTGGTCACTCGTGTGAATTCAATTCATCTTCAATTCATCTGTATTTGTATAGCGCTTATACAATGTAGATTGTGTCAAAGCAGCTTCACATAGAAGAACATAGTGAATTGAAACAGTGTGAGTCCAGTTTTCAGGGATTAAGATCAGTTCAGTTTAGCTCAGGTCAGTGTGGGTTAATATTCACTACTGAGAGTCCAAACACTGAAGAGCAAATCCATCGATGCGCAGCTCTACAGATCCCGAACCATGCAAGCCAGTGGCGACAGTGGTGAGGAAAAAACTTCACCAATTGGCGAAAGTGAAGAATTTAAAAAACCTCGAGAGAAACCTGGCTCAGTTGGGCACGACCATTTCTCCTACGGCTTGTGCAGAGCTGCAGTCTAGGCGCAGGAAGCTGGACTTCAGCGAAGACTCGTCTGTCCTTGGTGCATCACAGGAATCAGTCTGACGCTCTCCACTCTTCCATGACCACCACAGCAGCTGCTCAGGATACGGCCTGGTCCAGGATTATCAAAACCTTGGGATCATCTAGTCGCTGGTCTTAGATCGCATCAGTGGCACTGCACAGTCTGAGGGCCTCGGGATGAGTACCCCCAGGTGGAAATACAGAATAAGGAGAATAATTAGTGTAGCTGCTGTTCATTCATTCATTCATTTTCTTGTCGGCTTTGTCCCTTGCGGGGTCGCCACAGCGGAATGAACCGCCAACTTATCCAGCACGATTTTACGCAGCGGATGCCCTTCCAGCCGCAACCCATCTCTGGGAACTTCCACACACACATTCACACTCATACACTATGGACAATTTAGCTTACCCAATTCACCTGTACTGCATGTCTTTGGAATGTGGGGGAAACCGGAGCACCCGGAGGAAACCCACGCGAACCCAGGGAGAACATGCAAACTCCACACAGAAACGCCAACTGACCCAGCCCAGCCGAGGTTCGAACCTGCGACTCAGCGACGTTCTTGCTGTGAGGCAACAGCACTACCTACTGCGCCACTGGGTTGCCCCGCTGCTGTTCATAGTGTATAAAAACAAGAAGCAATATATGCCTATATATGCCTATATGTACATGTTTTATTGCTTGATTTAACATTATATATTCTGAATAAATGACTGCAAAAACTAAAGGCCAATATTTTCACTATCCAGCTGTTGTTTCTCCATTACATTAGCCTGTATGCCTATGATATTACCCTGGCTAAACTTTAGCTAATTACATGGTTGTTAATCAGGAGGATGTTAGCAAGACAAAATAGCCTATTTGCTTTTAAACTTTTGGATAAATGGCTGACGTTAAATTTGAGCCTCAGGTAGTCTTTTGTTAACCGTTACTCACCTCCACACAATATCGATGAATGGCGGATGAATTTACATCGGCGGTTATGTCGATCATATCGTGCTGGTAGCTGGTAATGTATGTTTTACACACACTCCGTCTGCAGAGTGTGTATGGGCCAGTAAAGCTATGGCCCGGATGCAGTTCCGATGCAGGAGTTGGCATAAGCGCTGATAGACGTTACTCCACTGTTGACACCTCACTTTTGCAGACAGAATAACAATGTAAATAGAGTCTTCGTTAGAGCATTCGACTCGCATATGGATTTCTTTCCAAACCGCCGGTTCGAGGCTCGCTTGGAGCAGCTAGACTTAAACTAAGATATACTTTAAAATTTTGTTTGTTAATTGTCTGACAGGGAAAGCTGTCGAAATGAAATAGAACATGCATTAACTTATACATATATTATATTTTTAGTAATATTTAAAAAATAATTATTATTCCTAGGAAAAAAGGGCACTTTCTCTCCAGGAGAAAAAAGGGCAGGGGCTCAAGCACCCAAAGCCCCCACCTCTGCACGTGCCTGATTCTAGGTACTACTAGAAGCCCTGAGTTTTGTGATCTTAAAGAGCGGGTTGGGTTGTAGCGAGAAAAGAGGTTGGTTAGATAAACAGGAGCTAGATTATTTAAGGCTTTATAGGTAAGAAGCAATATTTTATAATCAATACAAAACTTAACAGGCAGCCAGTGTAAGGAGGATAAAATTGGGGTGATATGATCATATTTTCTAGACCTGGTAAGAACTCTGGCAGCTGCATTTTGCACTAGCTGAAGTTTGTTAATAGAGATTTTTTTTACCTTGCATGCATATCAGTATGTTGTTGGAGACCTATAAAAACCAAAATATGACCCTTTTGAATGTGTAATAGGGGCTCTTTAAAATAAAATACCAGATACCTCATATTTTTGTGTATCAAAATAAACTACAAAATACTTTTACAAAGAAGCATGAAATTTCTTTGCAAACCTTCTATTAATAGGCCCCTTCACCATTAAGCGGATTCACTGAAGTAAACAATGTTTGATAACGACAGCTTTTCTCTGCACATCGCTCACCTCTACACCTACTATACATGAGAAGGTGTTATGTGCCTGGTGGTGTTGCATTGTTGTTCCCTCCACTTTCTGTTTATATTTTGCTGCATCTACTATCCTTCTAAGGATGTACTCACACTAGTGCCCGGGCACGTTTGACAAGTGCGAGTGCTCCGTATGGTTGTGCGGCCATGGCCATGTTGGAAGCGGTGGTCTGGAGTTCGGTTCGGTTGGGCTTTGGCATGGTACGCTTGCAGTGTGAGTGCTAAGCGTGCCCGAGTGTACTAAAGCAATCTCTACTGTACTGAGCGAAAGCGCTTATCTTCCTAACTGAGCAGTCACATCATCGATGACGCAACCATGCTCGGACTCAGAAGGTCAATTTGAGAGCTTGTGCAAGTAAAATCTTCTTATATATCCTGCTGCAGCCGTACAACCTTAATCAGGAGTTTTTGACCAGTCTGTATAGGCTGGAGTATTATTAAATATTTGTGTTTCATATATTTTGCCACTTTGACATCTTATTTTTTTGCTTTTTAATAACTATACAGTGCAGTTATATAGACTATACTTGCAGATCAACTACTGGCATTTAAAGCAGCTAATGGAGTATTTTAGGTATTACCACTGAAGGACTTATTTTTATGTAGTTTGCTTTTATTGCTTGTTCTATTTTATTACTACAATTATTAACAGAACACTCATTCTCCCAAGATTTTTTTTTACTAAAAAGGGTCTCCGTTTACCCCCTTAAGCCTAGTTCACACTACAGGATTTTAAACATCGGCAGATCGCTGTGCCATTAATGCCTAGTTCACACTACAGGATTTTAAACATCGACAGATCGCTGTGCCATTAATGCCTAGTTCACACTACAGGATTTTAAGCCTGATTTGAGCCTCACTAAAGCGTCGCCGACACCTCACAGACAAAAATCCAATATTTAGCATGCTAAATATTCCAGAGCAGTCGGCCGACTCGACCCCATGTGTGGTTAGATGTAGTGACGAGCTGCAGCCAATGAGAGAGCAGAACAGAAACGTCTGTGATTGGCCAGAATGGGCATCGATGCACTTGCTTCATTCTGTGTTAACACGGACACGAGAGTAGGCTATATTAACAGTGGATCTAGAATTCTGTAACTATTAGAATTACCATAATGGTCATTCTGACCTTTCTCACACCATATTTACATTCAAAACTTCTATTGCGATATTAAATTAAGCTTTGAATGTCTGTCATCATATTTTATGACAACATTACCCTAAATATATTATCTTTTTTGGTAATACAGCCTATAAATATGTAGTTAAGATACTAGAACATGCAAAGGTCTGAGCCTCGCTTTCATTTTCACTTTCAAACAGGAGCTATTTCTCGGCACAGAATATGCTGATTTAAAAGATATATCTGAAGTAAATTTATGTTTTTTCTATCAGAAAGTTATGTTTATGTTAGCAGGAAGTTGCTAGGCAAAAAAAATGCATGCATATATAAAGCGAAAAGAAGCAGACATGCATGCAGTCGTTTTAACCAATATGGTAATTAAAGGTAGACATGCTCAGTTCTTTACTGTTTTGTAATTTAAAAAATAACAATGTTAGAAAGAAATACACAGATATTTAGGAAACGTCAGGGTGTTATAGATATGTTAGTTTTATTTCAAAGAGTTATAAAATTACAAAAATTAAAAACACTCTGTGTATCTTTCCACTTGAACTTTGCAGATGAGTGATTGATCCGCTGATGCATCAGCTGACTGATGATGTTTATAAATGCTTCCTCGAAAGCTTGAAACGCTGTCAGAGATGTAATTTGACTGAGCTGTTGGCGAATGAGTTGTTGTCAGATCATGTAGTGTGTGACCCCCCTCTTGTGGATCATTTACGTAGTGTCGGGTAGTTACTTACGTTTTCAACTTGCTGGAGCGCAATCATAATATTACTGAAAGAAACAAAGGAGGAGCTGCTATTCCCAGAACAAGGGAATTGATAGGGATCGAATAATAATGGATTATTTATTGCTTCCACAAAGTGCACAGATCAAAATTGGATTATTCAATCAATCATATATAAAAGTGCCAGGAGTAAAAATGTTACTATTTACCCAACCTGCGTGGCAAGTTGTAACAGACAGGGGGTTAGTTGTAACACATGCTTCTAAAGGCAGATTTCACACAATTATTTTAAATTCAGTCTACTTTAAAAAGTAGCTATATTTCTTCAATAATATGGGCTCATTTCTTTGTTTATTTTAGATAGCACAGTATGTTTATTTATGTTTTTGTTTATTGGATAAACACATTTGAATTTATTTGCATTATTATCCATTTATCCATTATTATATAATTCATTTATTTGCATTACTAGCAATAAAATATTTTTTTTTCTATTAAAACAATATTTTCTATAAAAAACATTTTTATTTAAAAAGTTCTTAACAGTACACTCAAAATTCAAAAATATATTTTGTTAGTTTAATTGGTGTCCAACAGTGTGTGGCTTAATTGTAACACCCTGTTACAACTAACCCCGCTGTGTCATGTTTTACTCAAAACTCATGTTTTACTCAAAACTGGCTAGCAGTCACTGTGTGTTTTATACAACTTTCAAAATGGTTTAATCTTTAGCCAAGAAGACGGTGATCACAACAATATAAGATTTTACGCTCATACTTTCACCGATTTTTTTTTTTTTTTTTTTTCAAAATAAAAAAATATCGACTGTAATAAAAAAATACTTTTATGCTGCAAAAATAGATTCTCCTGTGTATCTTATCCAAATTTCACCAAAAATTTTCAATAATTGGCAGGAAGACGTCTGCCGATAGACCCGACACTGTGGTGAAAACTTCGGAAGCATGCCATAATTAACCCTGAGCAAATACCTTAAAACTCAGTGTTACATTTAACCCCCGTTACGTTGTGCCCCGCGCTCCCCCTATTGCATGCAGAGCTGTATTCGGCAGCACAAAAACTCACGCTGATCAGGGTGAGATCTTTACCAACGACTACATGCACAGCTGAAAGCCTTTTTTTCCCGCTGCGCATCGAATAAAGACACGATTAACATCATCGATATGCAAAACAAAATCGCTATATCCTTGGATCATGAACTTGCAGACTCTGAGCAACTGGGAAATAATTGCACTTTTTAATTCAAAGCCCAGACAGCTTGTTTTATTATTTAATGCCAGTTAGACTACCTGAAGGACTGTTACGGCATGCTGGGATGTCATCCGTCACCGTAGAAAGTCAATTCTTTCTTTAATTCTTTGGACTATTACTTGAAAGCTTTACGGAGGTGCACTGTAGCTGTCCAAGGTACTGTTGTAAGATTTAAATTATAGCCTATACATGCGCCAATAAACAAGTGCAATAAATGAATAAAGAAAATAAATATGGATTCTTAAATATCGGTATTGTTTGTGAAGGGACTCGCGGATCAAGACCAGTTCGAATCAGGCTTGGAATTTTGAGCGCAAATTGCTTCATTCGCTCCAGGGCTTCTAACAGTAGGATAACAGGAGGGCCAATTCATTCTCTCTCTTCCCCCACTACCCTGGGTACGGATGGACAGCGATGCGGCCGCAATTTTGGTTAATCGTTAACCCACTAGACAAAGGAGGCTTTTAAAAGACCTCCATCACGAGACTTTTGGATGACCGATCATGTGCATTCGCCCCCGAGACATTCTAATTTCAGCCAGATGGACAGAATTTACTGACAAAGAGATCTCTAGAAATTAATGAAAGACTTAAGAAAGACAATTCTTATAAATGTTATAACCACGGCAAAATTTGATATTTTGAATGACATTTATAGGTACTGATGTGCTGTGTTTATTCCATCCAACCAGGTTCATAATGTTTGGTTGTTACCCCTAAAACAGGCTAAAATGATCTGTATGTGTCTGAAATGCTTCATGTTTGTATTTAAACAAAACCTCTCTTAATTTGCAATACATTGGTGAAAAGGAGAATTTTGTAATACGAACCATATTCCTCTTGTAACATTTGATGTCAAATAGTTACAATCTTACCAGAGATTTTACTACGTGAAGTCTCTTGCAGTTGGTTAATGATTAAACCTGATTAGACTGGTACGGGGCGTGGCCCCGCCCATCATGGCAGTCGGTCATTGGGTGACAGTCTTAGAGGGATGGATCAATACGGGTCCCTTTAAACGTCCTTGCAACCCTGAATCTGCGCCTTTAGCTTCAAGCCGGTGTACGCCCGCTGTCGCATTCGCCCCCGGTTGCCTGCCACGCGATCGGGTCACCACAAACTCTTCATGCAAACCTCTTAAGTTTCGGACCACTGAGACTTCCGCGAACTTACTCTCTACGGAGTCCGTTACCCCGGTTACCCAGGACAAACGAGCTCCACTCACGCCGAGTGAATCCCAGCGACGTCACAGAGAAGCCACACTTGAGCACCACGTGTTTCTTCAGGCCATCTCGGCGAGGGAAAATCCGGTCAAGACCACTTCAACAAACTCGCAAGTAACACAACTGTTGCCTCTTTCTGATCTGGTGCATATGATTTTAAGCAGTTAAAGATGAGTCAATTCTCTGCTTTTGTGGTTTCTCAGGTGATTCTAAGATCTAGTACGAAATACTAGATAATTCGGGACTGTTTGTCAACTCATTTTGCATCCTCTGAACTGCCTCTGTGTGTGTGTGTGTGTGTGTGTGTGTGTGTGTGTGTGTGTGTGTGTGTGTGTGTGTGTGTGTGTGAACGTGTGTGTGTGCGTTTGTTTGTTTGTTGTTTTGATTATTACGTAGATTAGCCTCGTGTATCGAATAGTGTAGCTCAATAAACCTTTGTTCTCTTTTGTAAGAACTGTGTTCTTGTTTATGTGCTTCTAAGTCTTTGCCTCAAGCTGTAGATCGTGTTACCTTGCTGAAAAGTTAACCCTATTCTGTGTTATGCTATTACCGGTGGCCACGGAAATAATATAAACCAGATTAGTGAAATGTGATGTCTATTTGCGGGACAAACGTCAGATAAAGTTTGAATCTTTGGTCTGATTCAATCCGACTCAATTGAGTCAAATCAATGATTCGAATCTTCAAGATCCGAGTCATTGATATGAGCTAATAATCCCAAATCGATCTTATAACGTAGATTGATTTCTTACATTTGTATTAAAATAAAATATCAATACGTTTTGACAAATGTTTTATAAAAATAAAATGAGCAATTTTCAGCATTTAGCTATAGGCCATTATACGATTCAGTTAAATATAAGTTGGACATTTATGGGGCCATGTAACATGTTTCTGTGTGTTTTATTTTTTCTCGGTGATCTTTAATATACCTACGCAAAATATTTTCTAAAACGTCAAGCAGGAGTTTGTCTATTGCTCGTTAGTTAATTATGAAGACAAAAAAAAAAAATTAAAATAACACAAATAAAATGATAAAAATATAAAGATAAAAGAGCAGCATTTTGCTAAATATAGTCCTTTATAAGCTTTATATCCTGATATGCTATGTGTTGTTTCATATTCATTTTTTATTTAACTCGATGCATTCTTTATTTAATGTTTGAAAACTGAAACAAATAACAACCATCGCGTAAAAGGTTATATTTTACCATCAAAATGTAGTATAGGTATTTTATATCATTATCAACTTTTGATATAAAATCGCAATGTAATTTAATTGATTGTTAAAAATGAAATAATTTAAGTGCTATATTTTTTATTAGTGAAAGTGCCCGCTCACTTTTGACAAGGCCTGTCCAAAAATATTTGCCACTAATACAAATGCACTATTAATGTTGTGTTACGTCCCGACCAGTCTAGGGTTGGCGGGAACAATAACAAAAGTATAAATAATTAAATAAATTAAACTTTTAAATACTCAATTTAGGGGTTTCCCCTTCTCCTGTCCCAACTCACAATGATCACAACCAGTTTATCAAAAAATAACAAGGATTATTTTTTTAAGCAATAAAAATCTCAGAAGCATCTCTTCGGAAGGAAATCCAGGCCAAAATAACATACAAAAAGACAGCTAACTTGTGGGGAAATAATTCTAACTTACCTGCTAAAATAAAATTACCCCAAATAAAATTACAGCAAACTTCCCTTTCTCCCTCGCTGCCACAAACCAGGAAAAAACGTTTTTAAAGTAAATGGCGATTCCCAACCTACAGCTTCAATTTAACCTAAATAATATGTTTTAATAAGTGAAAACAAAGCACACAGGCTCAGATTAAATACGTCTTTTGTTCCTCTCCTCCGCTTATATAATCAAGTGCAACTCTAGAGGGAGAGAGACCTGTGCATGCTCCACAGCGCACAACATCAGCTCCAGATGCATAAACAAAATACAAATCTGTGTATATATAATATTTATATACAGTATATATAAAATAAATGAACAAATAATTGTTACGTTCTGAAACGTAACAGTTGCATATTGTTTATTTTTCTGTTATGTAAGGAGATTTGAAATATTTATTTCCCCTCATGATGATTTTTAATCATCATGTTACATTTAGGTAATTTTCCCTCCAAATAAAAGCCACGCAACATATGACCTCTAAATAAATACCAGCTGTGACTTGTAGCTAGATATATTTAGCACCCTATATGAGAGAGCAGAAAACAGTGTTCAGTCACGTGGTTGCTTTCGCTTGTACACATGCACATGAAAAAACTAGTTTCGGCTATTGTTTAAATTTAATTGAACAAAGGGAGCCGTTTTGCGTTACCAAGGCAACTACTGAAGTGTTTTGTGCAGTTTCGAAGAGCTCTGTTTCAGCACGACAGTGGAAAATGAAACTGTATCCGTGCTGTCTGGTACGGTTTGGCACGGAATGGAACGGTTCAGCATAAAGAACAGTTCAGCACGATAGTGGAAAAGCGGCTAATAAATTGTTAATCTGTACAAAAATAAGCGTAATTGTGCAGAAACATCTTTTTCTAGACATAAATGGAAGATTTGAAATAAGCCTTAAATTAGCTTAGTTGCTGGGATCAAGTTGTGGTTTTTTAATAATAGGCTTAATAACAGCTAGCTCGAAAGGGATTGGAACATGGCAAAAGTGTGACAAAGTGTGGTCCAATCGTAATCAGACTAACAATAGCACATCTTAATACTGAGCAAAAACAGGGTTAAAGATTTCTTGGAAGCTTAAAGGTAGCAATGTAATTTCACTGTGGTTTTTGTTTAACTTAAAGGTATAGTTCATACAAAAATGAAAATGTCCTCACTATTTCCTCACCTTCAAGTGATTCCAAACCTTTGAGTTTTTTTCTGCTGAGAAGTTATTTTTTTAAAAAGCTGGAAACCTGCACTGACTTACATAGTCGAATAAACAAATACTATGGAAGTCAATGGTCACAGGTGAGCTGATTACATTTAGACTGGTTAATCTGATTAATCTTAATAATATATATATATATATATATATATATATATATATATATTTTTTTTTTTTTTTTTTTACATATTCTTAATTGTGAAGAGTATTATGATCAAGTCTGTATGAATCATAAATGTTTGTTGATAATAGTGTATTTTTTTCCATAAGCCAAAAGTAAAAAAAAAAAAAAGTATTAGGTTTTTGATGTGAATTACTGAATGATCCACAGAAAGACATCATCACTGATAAATGTCAAGCATTATCAAGGATTAACACTTAAAGACTATTTGAAATTGTGAACTGCAGATAGCATGTAATTTATTTATTTATTTATTTTTGATTGACAGATAAAGTCCCTGGGCTATTCTGTGGATTATTAGATATACACATCTGGTGTGTTGGGTTATATCCATTTCTCTCACCTTACTTTTCACAGTCCATTTACAACATTCATGAAAATGGATGGGCAAGATGGTCTGGATGTTTGAGTGTCAGCCTATGTTTCTCTCTTTGCAAAGGATCAAAGCTTTACCCATAACTCCCCTCTCTCTGTGAGATTCAATGCATTCTTTGGTTATCTTAATTTCATCAGAGGTTACATTAAAGCAGGGATGGCTAATGACTCTGAATATCCTTTAAAAATGCCAGCCTTAGCAATTTGTTGATGGGTTGCATAATGATTTGTACACAATCCTGACAGAAGCTCCCTTAATGCTGCAGTGCTATATGTGAAAAAAAAATAAATGTATGAAATACTTTGAATAAATAGCCTTAGTAATTCAATTGAAAAATAATGTCTCCTTTTGTAGTGCATGGCCCTTAGCTGATAAACAAGAGGGTCCTAAATTGCTACAGTACCTTACTGTGATTTGGAAAGTTCTACAGATGTGATGGGCTTATGTGGAAAATGTTTGTTTTTTGATAATTTCAATGCTGTAATAAAAGCATAAGTTGAATGCTAGTGGTTTATGTATTTATACAGAATATATGGGTCTGTAATTACATAGAATAAATGGGTCATAGATAGTATTCTGCTAACAAATGCAACACTTGCTTTTTAATTATTGATAATGTTAAAAAAAATATTCCCTGAACGTTTGCTATATGAGCCCCTGGTAGTAAATACTATTGCAACACACTGTTGGCAATTTTGCTAAATTCTGCTCCAGTACTTATTTTATGCATTAAATGTTCAATGGAAATGCATGTATGTCTTAAAAGAATATTCCATCAGTTATTGCACATTTCCAACAATTTCAAAGTGAAATGTCTACTGAGTGTTGTTGAGTGTTTAACAGACAGTGATTCAGACCAAAAAAAGTTACGTAAAAAAAGAATATTAATTTTTGCAATCTTATTTAAAAATACAATTACTAGGAGCAAACATTTGTCCAGATATTGAATTAGCCCTGTTTGGATTCTCTGACCCTGTGTTAGCATGGCCACATAATCAGCAAATATCTATTATGTTTGGTATGGTGGTGGCTAAAATGGTGATCTTGATGGATTGGAAGTCCACTTTACCACCTACCTTTCATAAATGGCTGACTGAAATGGTTGCTGCTCTTAAGCTTGAAAAAAATAGTTTTGCTAGGGCAGATGCTTCTTAAAAATGTGAAAAAATCTGGGGCCTCTTCCTTGCTTATCTTTTTAAGAGTTTAAGGTAGAGCACCTATGATTCATGGACAATTTTATTCTTACTTTTCACTGTTTTGAGTTTGATCAAGTAAAACTTGATGTATATTATTTACTCTACTGTTTATGGAGTATGTTTAGAGGCACTGGTGCTTGCTTTTTTTTTTTAATTCACTTATTTTAATTTTTTATTATTTTTTCTGTATTTTTCCTTATTTGTATAAAAACATATTATAGATTGTATAAATGTTTTTGTTCTGTTTTGGACTTATAAAAAATTGCTATAAATAAAATATATATATAAAAAAATACAATTACTGTACAGTTTAAACATTGTTGAATTGCATTGAAATGTTTTACAACCCCAAATCAGAAAAAGTTTATAAAATAAAATTTACTTTGACTTGTATTTCATTGCAGACAATATGAACACAAAATATTTTATGTTTTGTCTGTTCAACGTCAATTCATTTGTAGATATATATAATTTTCTGTCATTCAGACCTGCAACACATTCCAAAAATGTTGGGACAGGAGCAATTTAGGGCTAATAATCAGGTAAATTGGTAAATTAATTATGTAATTTGAAACAAGGGATGTCAATAAGTGATTGTAATTATGATTTTGTACAAAAGCAGCATCCAAGAAAGGTCTAGTCCATTAGGAGCAAAAATTGACCGAGGATCATCAGTTTGCCAACAAATACGTTTGACAATTATTGAAATGTTTAAAAACAAAAAATCAAAAATGTCCTCAAAGAAAATTAAGACATTTAGTTCACCTTTTACAGTGCAAAACATAATTAAAAGATTCAAGGAATCTGGAGGAATTTCAGTTTGTAAAGGACAAGGGCGCAAGCCTAAACTGAACAACCATGATCTCCGATCCCTGAGGCGACACTGCATCAAGTATCCTCATTCATCTGTAAGCGATATCACCACATGGGCTCAGGTTCTACTTTAAAAAAAACCTTTGTCAATTACCACAATATGCATTCACAAACTCCAGTTAAAACTGTGTGCCAAAAGGAAGGCGCAGAGGCATCTGGGATGGAGCATCATATAATGGAACTATGTTCAGATTTATCAGATAGTTTTTTTAAATAAATGGATCTTCCACATTCCAGCAACAAGTCCAAAAGCCAGGGTATGTCATGTTATGGAATCATGTCAGTGCCTTGGCAATGGTAACTTGCACTTCTGTGCAATGCAAATGCGCATTCAAGACAAAATGTCTTCCGGTGTTCCCCTAGGTTTACAGTTTTTTTTTTGTGTGTATGTATTGGGGGGGGGTTCGGGGGTAATTGAGGTTGCGGCGCATCACAATGCCACAAAAAGTCATGGTCTTTTAAAATGACAGCAGTAAATAACAGAGAAACAATTTTAACTGTACAACCATTTGTAAATTATAAATTAACATTCATTTTATATCTGTACAGCTTTTGTCACTGCAATGTATCTTTATGGGCTTCTGGAAGAACATTTTCTGAGCCTCTTGGTATGGAAGTTCAGAAATGTCTGTCCCATTTATTGAGGCATTTATTAAAAATGTCTTATAAAAAAGCAGCTTTACAGAAAATAATTCATCCATTCATTTTACTTCAGCTTAGTGCCTTATTTATCAGGGGTCACCAAAGCACACCTCCACAGAAAAATTACAAACAATGCAATTTGGAAACATTGCAAATGATGAAAGATGAAACTTAGTTAAAATGCACATCTAGAAATCTAATACTTGTTTACTAAAAGGAAATAGGCCCATAAACTACTTATAGCAATGAGTGTATTACAAGAATGTATATTATTAAATATTTATGTTAAAAACAAGTTTTATCTAATAATTCCAGCCAGCTTTTAGTGAATTTGTAATATTGTCAAAAACACAGAACTTTCAGATGTTATATGTAAAAAAATGCCTAAATACATGCAGGACTATTCAAATATTTTGCTTGTCTCCAACTATTGACAGCAGATCTCTTAATGAGAGAGATAGAGGGATTTGCAATCGGGATATCTTTACTGCTCTATTCATTTAACCTATCAAATGTAATGTTTAGACTATCACTGTGCCTCTTGCGATCTGTTCACTTTCTCATTCACTCTCGTCGCCATGATTTCCGGGTATTTTAATTCATTTTGGGGGATCATGGAGCTGGTATGAATTTGCTGAAGACACGCAGAGCTTCCGAGAGAGGTCACAACTAGACACTAGATCAGAGATGGGCAAACTTGATCCTGGAGGGCCGGTGTCCCTGCAGACTTTTGCTCCAACACTAGTCAAACACACCTGAAGACACCAATCAGTGTCTTCAAGATCACTAGAAAGCTGCAGGCAGGTGTGTTTGATTAGGGTTGGAGCAAAAGTCTGCAGGAACACCGGCCCTCCAGGATCAAGTTTGCCCATCCCTGCACTAGATAGAGTGAGCTCTGCTAGCATCACATCATGGGATGTGTGCGACTTATCTAAAGAGCAGCGAGGGATGCGGGACGTATTTGAGAACTGGGTGGGAGATGTGCGATTTCCGTGAGATTATCATTTGTTTGCGGCATCCAGGAGTCTCTATGCATTTGCGGGAGACACCCGGAACTTTTGAGAGACTTGGGATGTCTGCATCTGTATATATTTTAGCTGCAGTAATGTGAGCGCAGAACAGAAATGACATGCTGTTGCGTAAATAAGATATTACATACGGCTATTTAGCTTGTTAATTAAAAAAAATTTGTGATCTGGAGCTATATATATAATACAATAATTGTGACTTCGGGGGGGGGGGTGTACAGCTGTTGGGAGGGCGGGGCGCCCCCCTTATATAGTGGTAGGGGAAACACTGTCTTTACTATGCAGAAAGTCCTGGCTGCAGAGGAAGAGGTTACAGGTACTTGACTGGCCTATCTGCAGTCCTGACCTGTCTTCAGTAGAGAATGTGTGGCGTATTTTAAAGTGCAAAATGTGACAACAAAGACCCCGTACTGTTGCTCTCCTTAAGACTTGTTTGGAGGAAGAATGTGCTGTTTTATTGTCTGCAATGAAAAAAGTCAAAGTAAATTTAGAAATCACTTATTTCTTTTTTGTGTTTGTTTTCCAGACTGTCACAACTTTTTCTGATTTGGAGTTGTATCATATTGTTATTGCTGTTATTATATTGTTGTTGTTTTATCCAATGTTATATTGTATTTTGACACTCCTGTTATTCATCAACGTATAAATTGCACATTTATATTATTTTTAGATATAGATTGTCATGGCGACGTGGTGGTGCAGTGGGTAGCGATGTCATCTCACAGCAAGAAGGTCGCTGGTTCGAGCCTCAGCTGGGTCAGTTGGCATTTCTGTGTGGAGTTTGCATGTTCTACCCATGTTGCCCCATGTTGTTCGTTTGAAAAGTGTGTGTGCCATTCAGTTGGGTGGCTCTGGCCCGGTTGGAAGAGGTGGGCCAGAGCATGATATGCTTTTAGTGTGAGTGCAAGGTGTGGTTTGGTTGAAACAAACACAATCTGCTACTTTCATTTTATTCAGTGGATTTTCAACATCTGTTGAGAGAGGTAAGAAACCCTGCTCACATTTTGTTACTGTTGTGCATTTTTTTGCGGCACTGGTGTGCGTACCCTGATAGAAATCTATGTTTACAATTCTAAAATGCATGGAATGTCATGGCGTCATCCGGTGTGTGACCTTCTATAGGTGGTAGATCCAGAACGGATCAAATAAATGACTTTGGCCGTAACTGGCTAGGCATCAACAAGCTGCGGCAAGAAAACATGGTAACAATTTATACCTACACTCTTTGAATCATTTATTAAGCTTTAGCAAATAGTTCATTCATTATTTTTTGAGCATTAACTATACATTAATAAATGTTGATAATTTATAAATACAGCTACAAATGCTGTATTTTTGACTTATAAGCACATGTATAATGTGCTTAATTGTATTTTTGTATTGTTAATGGTTAATTATCACTACTAAATTACGTATTGCTTATTATTGTTATTTAAGAATAGTTGGTGCTTTTAAGATCATTCAGAATGCACAAGTAAATGATTAATAAACTATTCAAAGTAGCATGCAAACTCCACAAAAAAATGCCGACTGGCCAATCAGGACTCGAATCAGTGACCTTCTTGCTTTGAACCGACAGTGTCACCCCTATCTAATAATTAAATTTAAAAAAATTAACAATCACATTTTGATGTTGTTTCATGTACGTTTCATGAGTGTCTGTGTTCCTGTTTTGTGAACTTATTTTTAGTTTTCATGTTTTTAGAAACACTTGACTGATCATTCAATTGACATTTTACTTCAATTATTCCCTCACTTAGTCAGATACTTTAATTGTGATGAATTATTCCATTTGTAATATTTTATGAAATAAACAAAATAATTATACTTGTTTAATTCAATTTGTTGAATTAAAACTTTTCAAATTTACATTTTAAAATATATTTAAAAGCACCATTAACGTACAGTATTTAACCTAATGTTTAATTTTATTATACTCTTTCACTTTTTAATTTATTCAGCACATTCCTTGGCAATTCAAATGGTACAAATTGAACAAATTGTAGATATTTTTGTGACTAATGGATTGTTAAATATTATAATATTTTTGACAAAACTGTCTAAACTAATGTTTTACATGTGCCTAAGTGGGATTTGAACCATGTTAATAAAAAAAGAAAAGTGTACAAAATCTGAATGGCTCTGAAATCACTTCAGCCAGTGGGCAGGTTCTTCAATTTGATTGGCTGGCACTGCATTCCAACTATCTGCCCCAGCCCCACTGAGCCACAGGAGGTTATTAAACCCATAAGTGGGAGGCCTTTTGCTATTTAATGTAAAAATAATTCCAGACCTTAGTCAAAAGGCAGATTCATTCATTAATTTTCCTTCGGCTTAGTCCCTGAGTTTTCAGGGGTCACCACAGCAGAATGAAGCACCAATTAGTCTGGCATATGTTCTTTGCAGAACTCCCAGTGCTGGGAAACACACACACACACACACACACACACACACAACAGCCAATTTAAGTTATCTTCAATTTACCTATACCACATGTCTTTGGACTGTGAGAGCAACCGAAGTACCTGGAGGAAACCTTTCCAAGCACTGAAAACACAGAAAGAACACCTGGCGCAACAAAACAGAGACCCTCTGTGAGGCCACTGTGCTGCCCTAAGGCAGATTCAAAAAATACAAAATATCTTAAATATGAAAAGTACAAAAAATGCCAACAGAAAAGGCAAAAACAATACTGGAATAATTATCAAAAACTCAGAAAAGAATACTTAATATGATTAGAGCAGACTTACGGCAACAACTAGCTAGGATAAACCAAGCAAAGATACCTGTATATAGGAATGGGTCCACTTAAATACACCAGACTTAACAAGACACATGTGAAAACAATAGCATTAATTACTGGAGTCAAATATGTTAGACTGAACTCAATGATGGCCTCTAGTGGCAAAAAAAAAATAAATTACATGGCAGAAACTCTGACAGGACACCATCCTCTAGGAATGGCTCCTGACACTCTATTGGAGATACCTGAGGGTGTGAAAATCTTGAATCAGTTTGGGGTTCAAAACGTCACTAGAAGAAACCTAGGACCATAGACTTCCTACATACTTGAAGTACATTGTGGCTGCTTCCGAAATCATATGCTAAAACAGTATGCGAGCGGAATAGTATGTCCGAATTAATAGAATTCAAAAAACATGTGAGAAGTAACTGGATAATCTACTGCTCTCGACGAGATTCTGAAGTGCTCATTCTGATGCATGCTACACTATCCAATGATGCCCTGCAAGAGAATTCATGTATGGGAGTGAAGCGACGAGAAAGCAAAAAGTGTCATTCATTTTTGAAGACTTAGGTAAATATAATCAATAAGTAACTGAGTAAACTCTCTTGACAATTTGGAAGGAACCAACGAATTTCTGAGAACGTTTTTGGGACTCCACTTACAAGGGAATATTCTTGCTCGAGATCCAAACTCTTTGTCCAGGACACAGAGTTGGGGCTGGTCTGCATCTGTGATTTGCCTGGTGCTACTACTGTTGGGATACTTTAAGGAGGTTAAGACGGGCCTTTTTCCATGTTCGGCAGCAGCAACAGAAGGGCAAAGGGAACTACAAAAAAATTAAAAATAATAATTACATGGCAGAATCTGTTCTAAGTTGAGTTAATAAAGCATTTATTAACATGCAGAGTAACTACTATATTCCTGAAATATATGATTTAAATACATGACTACTCTTAAATAATTTGGTTGTAAATAATGCAATACAATGCAATTTAGTAGTGTAAAAATCATCAACAAAGTATGAATGGTCACACTTTACAATAAGGTTGCATTAGTTAATGTATTTGCTAACATGAACTATGTGTCATGAGTCAGATTTGATCTAATCATTTTCTGTTCACGTCAGCTGTTCCCTCTTACAATTGGCATTGGCGCACATGCATTGCTCACCTGTTTCTATTTTGGATCTGATCCGCCTCTCTACTTATACCTGTCCTGTCGTATCACACTTTGTCAGATGATTGTGTTCATTAAAGTTACGGACACTCTCTCAATGCATGAATAACTTCTTCTTCTCCAGTCTAGTCGAGTCCAGTTATTTGTTTTTTTATTAATCTTTATTTTTGCTTACCTGTGATCTGCGCAGTTTTCTCGCTGTTGAGACCCAGCTCCTCACCTGCGCTCACCAGTCCCAGCCCTCGCTCCGCTCCGAGGGAGCCGAGTTGGATTTTCCTTACTCCTTTCCCAGCCTGCGCTCTCCCACGGGTGGTCGAGGAACGGCAGCTGCCTTTGTTATCCTTATATTGAATAAACTCTTCATTTGAACTGCAAACCTCTCTGTTTTCTGTCCGAGCCTGACACTGTGTATAAATAATCCTTGTACAACATTTATTAATCATAGTTCAACATTTATTAATGCTTTATTAAAATGCAAATTCATGCTTGTTACTATTAGTAATGCACCGTGAGTTAACATGAACAAACAATAAACAACTGTGATAAATGTAGTTTATTGTTTGTTCATGTTAGCAAATTTATTAACTAACAATATGTAATACAACCTCATTGTTATACCGTATAAATAAACAATCCGCTAAGTTAAGAATACAGCATTTGTAGGTGTATTTATAAACTGCTTACTAATGTCTATTAATGTAGAGTTAATGCTCAAACGGCCAACTATCTGTTGATTGTTAATAAGTGATTCATATGTAACTATTATATAGTGTTAGCAATATTTGCCACTGTGGCGACCCATGAAAGGGGACATTTTACCAGAAACGTAAATTTTCACTTATACAAAAATGTGACAGGGCCTGACATAAGCTTGTTGTTCTTAAAAAATCATGAAAAAAATTCATTCATTCCTTCATTCATTTTTTAGGTTAGTCCCTTTATTAATCTGTGGTCACCACAGCGGAATGAATTGCAATTTATTCAGCAAATGTTTTATGCAGTGGATGCCCGTCCAGCTGCAACCCATCACTGGGAAACATCCATACACACCCATTCACACACATACACATACGGACAATTTAGCGTACCCAATTCACCTGTACCGCATGTCTTTGGACTTGTGGGGGAAATTGGAGCACCCGGAGGAAACCCACACCAACAAGGGGAGAACATGCAATCTCCACACAGAAACACCAACTGACCCAGCCGAGGCTCGAACCAGCGACCTTCTTGCTGTGAGGCAAACGTGCTACCCAATGTGCCACCGTGCAGCCCACTGTCAGCTTCTTCTCCGTCAAATGATGTCACTTCCGAGTCATAGCCTTAAACGCGTATTGCACGCATTTTACCTAAAATTTATTTCATATAGGACAGGTATGACAGAAGCATTGAGACAATTGTAAATGTATTTGTATGATATATTATATATTTATTTGTAGAATTTAATGTTTAAATCAATTGACATGAATGATAACAAATAAACTTTATATTTCTGGAGTATTTTTTTCCTAAATAACAGTTTTTAGCATAACAAAAGTATTAATGTTGTAGGGCTCAATTGGGCTGAGGACAAGGACAATGACAGGGTTTGTACATTTGTAAAGTATTTTTAATAAAGAAAAAAAATCTGAGAACCAAATGAATGACATATTCCTTTACAGAACAACTTACAGAAATCAACCATCAGTGCATTTTAGAAATTTTTGGGATGACATTTTTGAATGTCTTTATTTCAGGGACCGATAATGTACATTTCTGGTAGAATATTCCCTAAAGCAAGAAATTAGCTGAAGGAAAGTGAGTGAGTGAATGTTTATATGTATACTTAAACTCTTGTTTTTGTCCACTGCCTTTGATAACACACCTTTGTTAATATTAACAAGCTTCACATGGCATATACAGCTCAGATTATTGGTTTTAAACCATGTGTGTACAGATAGTACAGATAGATTAGTACCACTAATTCTAATCAATAGTTTTCTCCAGGTGTTACAGTCCTCCTTTGTTTGACCCCTCTGACATTCGCTGACAAATATGTTTTCTTACAACCTGATCAGGCCTAGAATGGTTCCCTTAGGAATGCCAGTCAGATATAATAGTTACACATCAGTCGTGCTGTCTGTCATTCCCTGGGACAAGAACATTAATTACAGCTACACAACTGAAGGACCTTATCTTATCCATCGTTTGAAATTGCATTCCGTTTAGCACTAATTGAGTTACCCCATGTTATATATGATTGATTGAATAATCCAATTTTGATCTGTGCACTTTGTGGAAGCAATAAATAATCCATTATTATTTGATCCCTATCAATTCCCTTGTTCTGGGAATAGCAGCTCCTCCTTTGTTTCTTTCAGTAATATTATGATTGCGCTCCAGCAAGTTGAAAACGTAAGTAATTAAATGACACAGAAACAACCCATTCATCATATCACCTCCATACTGTCACACAGTCAATGGGAGCCTCTTCTAGTGCACTGGTTCACTCACTTTAGGCAGGTAGCTGACACACGCACACATACCTTCTCCATGCAGATTGGAGATCTAGGCTAGGCCCTCTGAGCTTTTTCAAAGCTGTACTGTATAGTCCTGTGGCCTAGATAACACCCCCCCCCCCCCCCTTCAAAAAAAAAAAAGAAGCAAAATATGTGAAATCAAAAAAACCTGAGATGATTACACCGTTCTTGAGGTCAACTTTTAATATGATAGATTGGATTTTTAAATTGGATTGAATTGGATTGGATTTTAACTTTTTCTATGATGTCAATATAGTCAATACATTTTTACATTGAATCCTATACAGTATCTATCTCTAAAGCTCTTAGGTTTGAGTCTGTACAACAGTTTGAGAGAATAAAAAAAAAGTTAAATGTTATTGAATCATGTTTTTACCACTTACATTTACGTTAAGTTTTATGTAAGGGGCTTGGTGTTTGGTACATCAATTTATTTTCATGAATTGACATATGACAATTTATCTTCATAAAGAGTAAGCAATCTCTGATACCCATTTTTCCCAGTCTTTACACTATTGACTTGAATTCTTGAATTCTAGAAAAAGAGCAACAGCAGGTTTTTAGACAAGAAAATTTCTATATGATCAGATTATTTTTAAACTGGTAAACGCTAGTGAAATGTTCAGTTCAACAATCCAGAAAGCAAATGTAATCAAGTTTTCAGTTCAAAACGTTTGTGGAGAAAACCTGGCCAATTGCATCAGAGAGTGGAAATAGTAGTGAATCAAGCCAAGGTATAGTTAATTAATTAATTTTCATTATTGCATTTATCTTTAAAGTCTGACATCTCTTATATTTTATGATTGCTGTTGTGGTTTATGCTGCTAAATTTCAAAACATAATGTTATAACATCCTTCCATTAAACTTTAGGCCCACAACAATGGAATAATAAAAAAAATAAAACATAAAAACCAGTTTAGCATTTAACAGTATTTACATGGTTTCTTTTATTAAGTTAAAGTAAAATTAAAAATCCATTGAAATCCACTATTTCACTTTTGCATTTTCCTTATTCAGAAACCATGTGCCACTCACTGACAGGTAAAAGCTGCTGCTCTCTTTCTCTTTGCACTGGCCAAACACTACAGGCCTGTTGTGATATTTCAGTGGTATTAAAGTGATATATGACTATTTCTATCCACTAGGAGTCATTATTGAAATGCAGCAGCATGCTCCGCTAATTTTTCTCCCCTAATGTTAATATTACAGTGCATCAGTAATGAGCAGTGAGGAAGCAATCAGTGGTTGAACTAGCTGAGCTTTATTGTCCATGTCCAGTTATAAATTAGTTATTATATATATTTATTTTAATTTTTTTTCCCAATTTCTGTTTAACGAAAATAATATTTTTTCAACACATTTCTAAACATAATAGTTTTAACAACTCATTTCTAATAACTGATTTATTTTATATGTGCCATTGTGACAATAAATAATATTTTACTTTATATTTTTCAAGACACTTCTATACAGCTTAAAGTGACATTTACAGGCTTAACTAGGTTAATTAGGTTAACTAAGCAGGCTAGGGTAATTAGGCAAGTTATTGTATATTGATGATTTGTTCTGTAGACTATCGAAAAAAAAATAGCCTAAAGGGGCTAATAATTTTGTCCTTAAAATGGTGTTTAAAAAATTAAAAACTGCTTTTATTCTAGCCAAAATAAAAAAATAAAAAACAAAAAAATATTATCAGAAATACAATATCATCAGTGAAAATTTCCTTGCTCTGTTAAACATGATTTGGGAAATATTTAAAAAAGAAAAAAATCTAAGGGGGGCTAATAATTCTGACTTCAACTGTATATATGCGGTATAGATAAATTGGGTTAGCTAAATTGTCCATAGTGTATGTGTGTGAATGACAGTGTATGGGTATTTCCCAGTGATGGGTTGCAGCTGGAAATGCATCCAGTGCGTAAAACATACACTGTATAAGTTGCCGGTTCATTCTGCTGTGGCGACCCCTGAATAATAATGAGACTATTGCAGGCTTGTTAACGAGACTTTGTGGGCTTGTTCTTCCAGGTCTGATACAAAAAACACCTTTTAAAGACATGCGAACTGTGCTAATGAATTTGCCATGTATATATTAGGTTTCTGTGCTATTGGTTATAATATTGGTTAAGTAAATCTACACTTTGCTGAAGAAGCATTAGCACACTCTTGGACAGCAGCAACACTGCTGTCTACTCTGCCATTGTTGTGTATGTTTCTTTGCACTTGCCTTTAAAAACAAGTATTGTACATGTCTAGATATCATATGCATGATGTCAAGATTACTATATTTGGTGTTTACATGGAAACCACAAAGGGGCATTTTCAAAATATTACACTTTAAATACCTATTCAAAATTATTCATTTGCATTTGCCAAAATGCTGTTGTCATGTAAATGAACAGGCAAAATTAATAACAAATTCCCTATTTTTGGCTGGAAATATCATGTAAATGGTCCCTAAAGTCTAAAATATAGTAGTAAATTATGTGTGTGTTGAGATTAAATGGTGCAATGCTAGGGTAGTCCTGCTTGCATGCACATGCATGTTTTTAAAAAGCAGGCCAAAAAAAATCATTGGATCTTAAAACTGAATTGGAGCTGTAATACTGAGTGTAATGATTTATCTAATTTATTTAGATATAACATGGTTTCAATCCTGTAAAATTAAATCATATTTTATTTTATCAGGTATGGAGGTATTTAGGGAGAAAGAAAATACTACTGATTGCTGAACTGAGCATGAATAAGCAATCTGGTGCAGTTATGTTTATAGGGACAAAAAGTAAAAATACATTCTGATTGCTCGTCTTTTTCAATGAAATATTTATAACAATGGAGCAGATTCCTTACATAAAATTGTAATAAATACCAGTTGTCACTCTATTTTCATCAGAATAATATCCCTTAGTAAGATAATATTTGTAAGTGCTTAGTTCTGATCAAAGCTCTGTAGATTTTACTTTGAGGCAAAATGTTAATGTGCAATACAATGATGATTAAGAGATTCCTCTACAGCTTGATGTTCTGTATCATATTTCATATACTTTATCAAAAGCCTGTTTACTGTATCATCTACAGTATCAACTTTTTCTTGCATTCATTTTATAAAAATCAATAAAAGATTTCACAGTAAAAGACAAATGAACCACAACCTGAATGACCTGAACGACCTGAATCACGACTCACTAAAAAGTCAAAACTATCAACCAGACAAAATTAAATTATGATCATTTAGACACATTCGACAAGTCAGAAAAGTGTATCATTTGGGGAAAAAACTATAATATACTATAAATGAAAACCATTAACGTATGCTATATATTTTTGTTTAAACAAGCTTTGGAGACATAACATAAATTCTGCATTTAAATAATAGGTCACCTATAGCTTTCATCATGAGCCATGACTGTTCAAAATGACATAAATATTTTCAAAGTGCACTACAAATTAAAGGAACGCAATTGTCAATATGAAGATCGCCAAAACTGAACTGAAAATACATTGAAAGCAGAGAGAGATGACTTTAATGTTTTTTTTTTAAATCATTCAAAGTTTAAATGTTAGAATGTTCTAAAAAATAGGTCATAGGAGGGTTAACTGGGAATAGAACACAACCAGGACCTATGCTTCTAACTACAGCTCTAGAGGTGTAGTTGCAAGCGTACAAGTTTGTGATACAGTTTGCAAATGTTTGTTGAAACGATGATTTGGGAAATGCCAAATCAACAAACTATGTTTGTAAAGACTAAATTTGCGACTTTAGTTGGCTAATGATATTTTTTGAAAACGCACCCCTGATTGGTTTCATTCATTCAAAGAACTGACATAGTCAACCACCCTAATTGTTAAACAACGTCTTAACGTCTACCTTTTTTTCGGTATTATGTCTAAATATATGCAGAACAATGATTGAGTGCTAATTGTTTAAAATATTTAACAAAAGTACAACTAATGTCTTTATTGGAAATATAATGGATGCTGAGTGAATGAAATAATTCTCTATTGCAGAAAGAATTTAATATTTTAATATTTCCTTATTTAAATGTTATTTAAAGTTGTTAAATTGGATTATAAACTGCCTGATGTTGCATAACATTTATTGTCAAAGCCCAGTTCAATGACTTAGCACAATGGAAATGATTTGAAGAGACACCTGTTGTGAGAGAACATGCTGACAGCAGGGCCAGAGTGATGAAGACTTGGTCAAAAAAAGAGAAATTGAGCTTTTGGATTTCATGTCACGAATCACTGGTGTTAACAGTGACCCACTAGTTGCACTCTCAGCCGAGGCATAAATTATTTAATTCCCATGCCTGTGAATGCTTTAAAATCTACAGTCAGAATCCAGAGGACTTATCTGAGACAACATGAGAGGAGAAATAAGGTGTGTCAATGGTTATCAGTGTGAGTACGAAAACGTCACGTTGATGGTTTGCTTGTGAAGGAAAATGCAGTTGGTTTTATTACTTTTTCCATCTCATCTTTCATTATTGGATATAGTAAACTCATTTCACAAGCAACACGGCCCAAAATGTCATCCACTGTATCAGTATGTTCATATTTAAAAATCATAAGGTCATAATTACATCTGTGCTATTTTAAGCATTAGCAAGTATATATATATATATATATATATATATATATATATATATATATATATATATATATATATATTTATAAATATACTGTGTGTGTGTATATATATATATATATATATATATATATATATATATATATATATTCATTTTCTTTCCTGCTTAGTCCCTTTATTTGCCACAGCGGAATGAACCACCAACTTATCCAGCTCATATTTTACGCAGCGGATGCTCTTCCAGCCCCAACCCATCTCTGGGAAACATCCATACACACTCGTACACTACGGACAATTTAGCCTACCCAATTCACTTGTACTGCATGTTTTTGTAATGTGGGGGAAACAGGAGCACCTGGAGGAAACCCAAGCGAATGCAGGGAGAACATGCAAAATCCACACAGAAACAACAACTGACCCAGTCGACGCTCAAACCAGCGACCTTCTTGCTGTGAGGCGACAGCACTACCTACTGCGCCACTGCGTCGCCCATATATACAGCAAGAAGGTCGATGGTTCGAGCCTCGACCGGGGCAGTTGGCATTTCTGTGTGAAATGTGCATGTTCTTCCCGTGATCGCGTGGGTTTTCTCCGGGTGCTCCGGTTTCCCCCACAGTCCAAATACATGTGATATAGGTGAATTGGGTAAGCTAAATTGTCCATAGTGTATGTGTGTGAATGAGTGTGCATGGATGTTTCCAGTGATGGGTTGCAACTTGAAGCTGCAATATATATATATATATATATATATATATATATATATATATATATATATATATATATACATAGTATATTTTTCAGTCTGTTCTGTTGAATGCAAGTGACTGGTAAAAGGTGACAAAGTAGCACACTGAACGAACACAACAAACAAAATGTGAACACGGATACATGAACCGTGGCAAAACCAGTGCCAGGGCTCTGTCACAAAACCAAGAATAACAAGACAAAATAGGTAGAACCCTGACACCAGCCCCCTCAAAAGAAGGAACATCAATACATGACAAAGGAACATTAATACATGACAAAAAACATCACAAGAGACACATTTAAAAAACAATTAAAAGCTGCAAGCAGCGATGAAAGGGACCTTGCACCTGGACTCACCGCCACCCGGTGACCTCAGGATGACAGAGAACAGTGAACAATATTAAATTAAGCTTATATATTAGGGGTGTAATGGTTCACAAAAATCACGGTTCGGTTCGATACGACACAGTGGTGTCACGGTTCGGTATGTTTTCGATACAGCAAAAAAAAGAAAAAAGCCAGAGGATTTCTCTGATAGAAATCTTTTTCATTTATAATTAAAAATTAAAACTGACATCATAAAAGCATGATCTCTAGGGATGTCAGTTTTTACAAAATCCGTGATCGATGATCATTTAAATTAACAATCAATTAATCTATTAATCCCTCATTTTTATAAATGATCCGTTTAAATCTAGGCTACCAGCCTGTGTTGAGGCTGAAGAATGAGCCGAATGTGCAATGCATTATGATTATTGCTTAGTCGTCACCACGAAATAGGCTAAGCATTCATTTTATAGCTATATAAACTATAAAAATAAAAAATAAGACATTTTAAGTAATGCAACATTATATGTAAAAAACCCAAACTAGGTTACAGGCTGAGTAGCCTAAGTCAGAGGTGAACATGCGGCACACGCTTCTGTTAAAGCTTCAGTGAAGAACAGACCATATGCTATGACAGACCAATGCTATCTCACGGCTAGTGTTGGGCAATATAATTTTCAGACCGCCATATCATCCCCCAGTGAGATCGCTGACAGATAAGGGGGCGCGGCAGTGTTATGTTTCTTATTTGCTCATATATTTAACTATTTTTAAACGTATTTATAAGGCCTTAACTTCCAGCTGATTTTTAAAAACTTATTTAATAACCTTCTTCATTTGCAGCATGTTTTATCTTAGAAAATAATTCAAAGCAATGCAAATTACCGCACTCTTGCAAGTAAATAGGCGCTGAGACCAAAATTATTTCAAACAAGACTCCGCAACAGCGCAGGATTTGATAGTGACTTCGGGTGGTTCGATAGTTCCATGCCATTATCAGCAGAACAGCATATGTGCATATAATATAAATGGATAAAAGCCAATTAAATTATATTTATCTTCACACAGAAGAAACAATGCATTAAGTTCCTTTCAGACAGGAGGCGGACGGAGAACTCACCGCCCGCTCGTGACTGTATGCAGTGAAGGCATTTACCCATGTCAGGTTTTTCAGTTTCAGGTCTGATCATCATCATAAGTGTCACCTCTGTATTTGCTAAAATCTAACACAATGTTGCGCTTTGGAATATGTGTTTATTGTTTGTCTGATAATAGAAACAGTTTCGTTTTAGACATAGGCTATTGCCGACGCATCGTAGCCATGGCTCTAATATTAGCCTACAAAACTTTTCACTGAGCTCAGTAAAATGTTTTTCAAAATCATTTTATTTAATTTGTTTGTTAATTAAATTTTGTTATTTAGCCTATTTTTTATGCAACAAAGTTGCAAATTAATTTGCTTCGAGATGTGGCTGTGTATGGTAGTGCCAGCGCTGCTGCTGTGCTGAGAGAGAGAGGGAGAAAAAGCGCAATGGAAATAATTAATTTTTTGCATGCTGATTTATGTGAAATTGCAAATACATGACTATAATCGCATTGCAATTTTAAAAATTATTGTATTTTTTCCTTTAGGAGGGAAAGTCTATTTCAATTCATGCTAAAGATGCGTGGTGCTGAAGTCCGAAAGTGCCGGTCATGTTGATGTGAACAGCTGAAATTGTCATTATTTTTAGTTTATTTATTATTATTGATGATGATTAAAAATAATAATGCTATTTGTTTTATTCAATAATGTAATTAAAACATGTATTATATCTACATTAATGCGAAACAAGCTAAATATCGTCTTTAAAGTAGTCATAGGTCTCAGCTCTCTGCTTGATTTGACTGTCACATGCCATTTCAGTGGATCTGAAAGCAGGAATTATTATCTGACTGAAATGGGCTTATGAAGGAATAATGTAACGGGGCTCTATTACATTTAACATTTTCTTAAAACCAGAAATTTCCACTACCGATTAAGGTCTCATATCCACAGCTATATGTACTGATCGCCTCGGTGATTTGTTTTGCCCTGTTCGAATCTGTAGAAATTGCCTGAATTTCTGAATGCTGGCGATTGTTGCATGTAGTGCGCCTGTTTCTAGTTTTCGTCTATTTCCAGTGATGTCAGTGTAAATGAGTTGACATGTTCAAATATTACCGCTAAAATAGCTTACTGTCATAGCAGATGTCATTGTTTTTTTTTTATCTACCACTCTCTTGCCCTAACCCTCATAACTTACAAAGAAACCAAAGTGCTCCCAAACGCCAGACCCGCTGTTGGTTATAGGAGGATTACATTAATGTTAGCCATTTAGCGAGCTAGGGCAGCGTGTGCCTGACTGGAGTGGTGTTTGGAGGTGGGCGGGGAAGGCAGCATTATTATTATTATGTACACTTATTCTCTTTTATCTTTTTAGATATTTGTCCGAATCAATCGGTTTGTAATGCGTACCAAACCGAAAGCCTCGTACCGAACGGTTCAATACGAATACGCGTATCGTTACACCCTAACTATATATATATATATATATATATATATATATATATATAAAAAACCTGAGAAAATCACCAATTTATGCCAAACTTCCTTCTGTCAGCAGGTGGCACTATGACTGTTACTCAATATTGGCATGTAGATGTCTTCAGGAGACGAATCTTATCAAACGTGAATTTTCAGGCAGTTCATACATTATGTGGCTGAGTTATAAGCCAAACTTCCTTCTGTCAGCAGGTGGCGCTATGACTGTGACTCAATATTTGCATGTAGATGTCTTCAGGAGAAGAATCTCATCTAACGTGAATTTTCAGGCAGATCAGACATTGTTTGGCTGAGTTAAAAGTAATTCCTCCTCCATGGCGAAGCACTGAACTTTGTCAGTCCACCATGTACACGCCCTTCGGTGAAAACTCTAGATCTTCACAATTTAGGTTCACAAAGGCCTTTGGACTAAACTAATGGAACATGGATTTGATGTGATAAAATTTGTTACAGTGTAAAAAATGTAATTTCCTGTTGCCAGCAGGTGGCACTAAAACTGTAACTGGATATTGGAGCAGTAGGGACAGACCAAGGAGGGACTGGAGGGACAGACCATGGTTGGTTCAGCCAGGGCCCCCGGCAGCAGGCCAGGGTGAAGTTGCAGGGTATGTCCAGGGAGGAACAGAGACATATCAGGGAGGATCTGACAGAGAAGACATGGCAGGGGTCAAGAGTGGGGCTGTCTGGAACAGAATCTTGACTGGAAAAGGCAGGGCTCAAAACCTGACTGGTGCAGGCAGAATATGCATTGAGTGAACTGGAGGCCTGTTAGGAACCAGCAGAGCAAGGTTCAATATGAATACGCGTATCGTTACACCCTAACTATATATATATAAAAAACCTGAGAAAATCACCAATTTATGCCAAACTTCCTTCTGTCAGCAGGTGGCACTATGACTGTTACTCAATATTGGCATGTAGATGTCTTCAGGAGAGGAATCTTATCAAACGTGAATTTTCAGGCAGTTCATACATTATGTGGCTGAGTTATAAGCCAAACTTCCTTCTGTCAGCAGGTGGCGCTATGACTGTGACTCAATATTTGCATGTAGATGTCTTCAGGAGAAGAATCTCATCTAACGTGAATTTTCAGGCAGATCAGACATTGTTTGGCTGAGTTAAAAGTAATTCCTCCTCCGTGGCGAAGCACTGAACTTTGTCAGTCCACCATGTACACGCCCTTCGGTGAAAACTCTAGATCTTCACAATTTAGGTTCACAAAGGCCTTTGGACTAAACTAATGGAACATGGATTTGATGTGATAAAATTTGTTACAGTGTAAAAAATGTAATTTCCTGTTGCCAGCAGGTGGCACTAAAACTGTAACTGGATATTGGAGCAGTAGGGACAGACCAAGGAGGGACTGGAGGGACAGACCATGGTTGGTTCAGCCAGGGCCCCCGGCAGCAGGCCAGGGTGAAGTTGCAGGGTATGTCCAGGGAGGAACAGAGACATATCAGGGAGGATCTGACAGAGAAGACATGGCAGGGGTCAAGAGTGGGGCTGTCTGGAACAGAATCTTGACTGGAAAAGGCAGGGCTCAAAACCTGACTGGTGCAGGCAGAATATGCATTGAGTGAACTGGAGGCCTGTTAGGAACCAGCAGAGCAAGGTTCAATACGAATACGCGTATCGTTACACCCTAACTATATATATATATATATATATATATATATATATATATATATATATATATATATATATAAAAAACCTGAGAAAATCACCAATTTATGCCAAACTTCCTTCTGTCAGCAGGTGGCACTATGACTGTTACTCAATATTGGCATGTAGATGTCTTCAGGAGAGGAATCTTATCAAATGTGAATTTTCAGGCAGTTCATACATTATGTGGCTGAGTTATAAGCCAAACTTCCTTCTGTCAGCAGGTGGCGCTATGACTGTGACTCAATATTTGCATGTAGATGTCTTCAGGAGAAGAATCTCATCTAACGTGAATTTTCAGGCAGATCAGACATTGTTTGGCTGAGTTAAAAGTAATTCCTCCTCCATGGCGAAGCACTGAACTTTGTCAGTCCACCATGTACACGCCCTTCGGTGAAAACTCTAGATCTTCACAATTTAGGTTCACAAAGGCCTTTGGACTAAACTAATGGAACATGGATTTGATGTGATAAAATTTGTTACAGTGTAAAAAATGTAATTTCCTGTTGCCAGCAGGTGGCACTAAAACTGTAACTGGATATTGGAGCAGTAGGGACAGACCAAGGAGGGACTGGAGGGACAGACCATGGTTGGTTCAGCCAGGGCCCCCGGCAGCAGGCCAGGGTGAAGTTGCAGGGTATGTCCAGGGAGGAACAGAGACATATCAGGGAGGATCTGACAGAGAAGACATGGCAGGGGTCAAGAGTGGGGCTGTCTGGAACAGAATCTTGACTGGAAAAGGCAGGGCTCAAAACCTGACTGGTGCAGGCAGAATATGCATTGAGTGAACTGGAGGCCTGTTAGGAACCAGCAGAGCAAGGTTCAATACGAATACGCGTATCGTTACACCCTAACTATATATATATATATATATATATATATATATATATATATATATATATATATATATATATATATATATATATAAAAAACCTGAGAAAATCACCAATTTATGCCAAACTTCCTTCTGTCAGCAGGTGGCACTATGCCTGTTACTCAATATTGGCATGTAGATGTCTTCAGGAGACGAATCTTATCAAACGTGAATTTTCAGGCAGTTCATACATTTTGTGGCTGAGTTATAAGCCAAACTTCCTTCTGTCAGCAGGTGGCGCTATGACTGTGACTCAATATTTGCATGTAGATGTCTTCAGGAGAAGAATCTCATCTAACGTGAATTTTCAGGCAGATCAGACATTGTTTGGCTGAGTTAAAAGTAATTCCTCCTCCGTGGCGAAGCACTGAACTTTGTCAGTCCACCATGTACACGCCCTTCGGTGAAAACTCTAGATCTTCACAATTTAGGTTCACAAAGGCCTTTGGACTAAACTAATGGAACATGGATTTGATGTGATAAAATTTGTTACAGTGTAAAAAATGTAATTTCCTGTTGCCAGCAGGTGGCACTAAAACTGTAACTGGATATTGGAGCAGTAGGGACAGACCAAGGAGGGACTGGAGGGACAGACCATGGTTGGTTCAGCCAGGGCCCCCGGCAGCAGGCCAGGGTGAAGTTGCAGGGTATGTCCAGGGAGGAACAGAGACATATCAGGGAGGATCTGACAGAGAAGACATGGCAGGGGTCAAGAGTGGGGCTGTCTGGAACAGAATCTTGACTGGAAAAGGCAGGGCTCAAAACCTGACTGGTGCAGGCAGAATATGCATTGAGTGAACTGGAGGCCTGTTAGGAACCAGCAGAGCAAGGAGCCTGGGTGGTGCAGGTAAAGCAAGGAGACTGAGTGGTGTAGACACTGAGCCATGCGCTGGGGCTTAAGCTACCAAAGCCTTGGCTGTGGATGCCTTCCTCTTCAGTCTCTGCTTCTGTGGGAGAGCCAGACATGGACATGGACTGTGAGGTGGGGTTAACTGTAAGAGGGGTCCATTACCCTCAAAAGACAAAATCCACCACCTCTAAATACGGTCATGTCTTAAGATCACCCAGCTTCTCCCATTTAAAAGGATCATCCAAGAATTAAATGAGGGTAGACTCACTAAACCACAATTTCTGAAGTGCCTCAAGAAGACTATGGGCATAGATTCTAAATAGACAACCACAACACAGAAAGCATGGTCACCTTTAGTCTTAAGACGTGTTCTGGAACCAATACATTTTTTGTATGTATTGGTTTTCCCACAACCAATACATGAACCATACTGGTTGTTTGCAGACGAGACACAAGATTAAGTTCACGAGAATGAGACGAGACAATATTTTTACAATATTTTTAAGAAATCTTCAATGATGAAATAAACGAAATCACAAAATGATAAACTATTTAGATGCTTTTTAAAATCAACTTGTAATAAATTTAATTTGACTTATATTTTAATGAATTATATGCAGTAAAACCCATGCAAACAATGCAAAATTATTAGCTAATATGTAAATGGAACATTAACTTTTATATAACTGAGAAAAAAAAAAATCACAAAATGCTAAACAATTTAGATGCTTTTTATTAATTAACTTAAATGGTATTTTACTTCTGTTTTAATGAATTCTATGCAGTAAAGGACATGCAAACACTGTAAAATATTTTGCTATAAACTATAATGACAGACTTCTCCCCTGTAGAAATGACCGAAATGTGTTCAATTTGTGTTTACAACGATTATGACTTTCAGCATATCTTAAGTGCTATTCCATCGCATGATTTCCAACCATGGTTAAAGCGGGCAGATCTAAGGATCACAGTGAGGTTTTATTCGTCGCCTCCGGGCTTGTGGACTCATGTCCCAATCCTCCACAGTGCGCTCCATTCAATCTTCGAGTGGTTGTGTCGGTTCCTCCCTGCACCTCCGCTTAAATACACCAGAGATCAGATGGCCATCGCAACATCGGAGGGTGAGCTGTCATGCTCAGATGACAGACTGCGGAGGACTTAGGTGACCTATCAGTTAGGTGACTCAGGCTAGAGCACCCTGTATAGGCAAGCCTATGTCATGTAGTGGAGTCTATTCGTTGTGTGGAGCATTTCTCTGAGAAGAACCCCGGACATGCCAGAATAGTGTTGTGTTTTCTACCTTCAGGATAGCTGTAGCTCAGGCTGTCACCCTCCACACTGAAGGTTTGACGTGCTGTCATCCCCGCTCTTTGTAGGGTGGCAGATGGTAGCACGCTGGGAAGGCATAACCTCATCAGCCAGTTCCTCCGAGGTGCGTGGCGCAAGATGGTTAATTCCATTCCCGCCCCCCTCTCTTGCGCTCTTGGGATCTTTCTAGCCCCACAGGTTATGGTGATGTCCGCTGATCCACGCTATTCAGTATCAGTAAGTTTTCTGTCCATGAAGGCAGCTCTGCTGATCACATTGCTATCAATCAGGAGGGTCAGGATTCCGATGACATTTTCGGTCAGCAAATCATGCCAGGAATTGGGACCGGCCTACTCTCACTCTTACCTGAGACCCCAGGGTTCAGTTATGCGCCAATGTTCCTACCGCCCTTTTAATATCAGGTAGTGAATCTGCAAGCAATGTCTGTGAAGGAGGCAAACCCAGCCCTTTCAGTGCTATGTCCACGCACTGTGCTTAATGTGACACTTACAGCGTACATCACTAAGCAGCGTTGCCTCCTTTTTGGTGTGAGTATGCGGTGCCTCTTAACAGATTATGTAGAGCTGCAGGCTGGATGACACCTTACACATTCACAAGATTTCATAATCCTCGAGTAGAGCCGGTTTCCTCCTAATTACTGGGTAACCCTGGTCAATTGGGAGGAATTTAAGCTCGGTGTCAAAAGCGCTATCTGCACCATGCTCCCTAACCCGGAGATACGTGTGCTTTTTCTATTCTGCTAGTAAGTTCCCCGTTACACGGCGAACCTTAGAGAATTCCTCCGAGGGCCCCAGCACCCGACTCAGTGGAGGAGCCGGGTACCTGGCTCAGTGTGATGACTTTTGGTCTGCCCACATGCTGAGGTTCGGAGCCAGCTATGTGCCGTCCCCAATGCGATCCCATATGCTTATTTCAGCCACGGAGTGTTCCCCCTGACCAGGCGGATTTGTGTCTTCCCTACCCGCTAAAAAGCTTATAATTTGTAGCACCCCCCCCCCCCCCCCCCCCCCCTCCTCCTTAGGGTTAGTCCATATTTTTTTATTGCCATCAAGTCTCCCACTTGGGTAGCAGGTGGCCTCCGCAGAATCCTCCCCCTTCAGGGACTGGCACGCTTTCCCAACGTTCTGTCGTATTTCTAAAATCCCTAGTGTATATTAGCTAGGTAAAAGCATATTTACCCCCATTATACATTTTCTAATTATTCCCATGTAATGGTATGTGCGTTCACACTATGGGAACGTGACGGGCTTAGCTGCTGTGCCATTTTCCATACAGTCTCCCATAGTTTGTTACCAGACACACAGTGTAGTTCCCATGAAGGGGAACGTCCTGGTTACATACGTAACCCACGTTCCCCAAATAGGGAACGGAGACGTGTGTTTCCACTGCCACAGCAGCTGTGTCTCCAGCTGTTAGCTGAGTGATCGGCTCTTTAGCAGGCAAAAATTCTAATGCTCGCTTCTTAACCATTAGCTGATATACTCTGTAATGACTAATCGCTGACAGCTGTGAAGTTGTGCTCCATCAATTCATTTGACATTCATTGGCCCATTTTCTTACTTTTCAGAGTGATTGGTGATCTGCCAGTCTCCCATAGTCTGTTACCAGACACACATCTCTGTTCCCTATTCCAGGTACGTGTGTTACGTACATAATCAAGATGTTCTTTAGATTGCAACTACGCAGTTTATTTATAAGGATAATGTCTATTTTAATATATTTATAAGTTCAGACATTCAGTGCGTTGGTGGCCATTAGCCTGTCATACTGAACAGAGGAAAGAAATTCACAGTTGACGTTCCGCCATAAGATGGCAACATATACCACATGATAAATCTTTACGGAAGAAAAACTAAGTGCAAATTTACAGCTGAATAATTCCTTATTGAACAAGTACATGATATTCTAAGTAAATTTTTCTCTTGTTGTGCTGTAGTTACACCATAGTAAACAGGTAGTGTTTGCTTCGTTTTGGATTTTTTGGGGTTAATTATTGTGATATGTCGACTGAAACAGAGAAATACTGGGAAACCTCTGTAGACTGATGGTATTTCATGCCGTTCAGACTTATAATCTTAAATTGTGAGCAAAATCACCTGTTTTGTCATCACTGTCCTTGTGGCGAAGGATGCAGTCTAACTGGTCCCTCCAGCTGAGATGGACAGCGGGTTTTACAGCCTGTACTTATTCGTACCCAAAAGAGCGGTGGGCTACGGCCAATCCTAGAGATCAGAATGCTTACGCAGAAGGACATTCTTCGGGGCGTTCGTCCTCGGGATTGGTCTGCAGCAATAGACCTGAAGGATGCATACTTCATGTCTCCATACTTCCACACCACCGTCAGTTTCTGCGGTCTGCGTTTAAAGGTCCAGCCTGGCAGTACAAGTCCTCCCCTTCGGGCTCTCTCTGTCTCCGCGGGTTTTCACCAAGCTCGCAGATGGTGCCCTGGTGCCCCTTCGGCCCGCGGGCATCCGCATACTCAATTATTTCAACTGGCTAATTTAGCGCTCATGGGATCAATTCATTACGCAAAGATACAGGATGCTTCGGCACCTCAACCTATTAGGGCTTCAGGTCAACCGAGAAAAGAGCAAGCTCGACCCTGGGCAGAGCATCTCTTTTCTCGGGCTGAAGCTGGACTCGATCACCATGATGGATTGCCTCCCCCAAGAGCACGCCCAGCTGATGATGACCTGTCTGAGAGAGTTCGACAGAGTGCCAGGGTTTTGGGCTGGCCCACTCTCACGTTTTTCCTAAGACCCCTGGCCACCTAGGTGCCCTAGGTTCCTACAACGTTCTTTTAGACTATGTAGTGAACCTGCAAGTGCTGTCCACAGAGAAGGCAGACCCAGCCCCTTTATTGCTGTTCGATTGTTCTGCTGTTGTATTATATATTGGGTTCTGACGAAATCCCTATAGTGGAAGTTTCCACATAGCATTTCCTTTCCCCCCTCGGGGAACGAGGGTTACCTTAGTAACCGGAGTGAACTCCACACAGAAATGCCAACTGACCCAGCCGGGACTCAAACCAGCAACCGTATTGTTGTGAGGCAACAGCGATACCCACTGTGCCACCGTGTCGTCCCTGCGTGTATATCGATTGAGAAAAATCTATAAGAACTTTAAGTCTACTTTTTAATTTAATTTATAAGTCTACTTTTTTCTTTCGTCAGATGGGTTCAGGTAGTGCCTCTGTCCTACTGCGCTTCAGAAAAATTCAGCATCACAAGCAAAATGACCACCTGTGTCATATCAACCAATCAGCAGAATTTCAAGTGCAACCCGTGTGTTTCAGTTTATTACTGGACAAATTCCGATTCACAAATTTCAAAACAAACGATTAACTGTTCATACCCTCTCTGTCTTGTACACATCATGCTTATTAAAAGACCACAAATATTTAACTGCAGTATCATCTTTTGTTAAATAATTTGTTCATAATGTCTAGATTGTTTGCACAGATTTATTCTGCCTTTTTATACAGACTACTGTATTATACATTTTAGTGAATGACCAAATATTAACTCAAAAAAGTCTTACAGACTTATAATAAAATAATTATCATCATCATTGATCCTGACACCCCTATAAAGATTTCTTAAATTAAGTAAAAAATATTTTATTAAATATAAAAATATATGATAATAAAATATTTTATTTTCTGTTAAGCCATTTATGCAGAAATGTTAAAAATGACATTGATGTACCTGCTCTTTCTGGGTATTTTCTATTTAGTGTAGCTCATTTATTATGGTCTTTTTGCTCAATCTCTATGGATTAAAGTACTTTTTAAAAATGTTTTTATTATCCAATATAATCATTGTTTAAGACTTAATCAAAACACCTTGTTTTGGGTTTTACACTAATGTATATTGGAAAGTTTTATATCTATAAATGTAAATAAATGTAAACCCCTTTTTAGCATATTCAAACAAGCACTTGAACAGTATTGACACACCATTCAACATCTATAGCCCAAAGACTGATGCTTAAACTCCAAGAATTGTTGCTTATTGTTTTGTTTAATAGGCCTATTTGTGGATATTTATTTCCTTTTTATGTGCTCTCTCGTTTTCCTCTTATTTCTCATGCGTTTGTTATATGAGCTACTTAAATTTAATTAATAATTCCCTTGTTTAAAAATGAACTATAGTTTATAGAGACTGTATTCTGTTTTATGTGTACTGTAAATCTTTTGTTGTTATTGCAATAAATAAACAAATAAATAAATTATCCCACGATTACCGCCATGTGATCGGTCATCATGACAGCAGCAACTTTGAGCAAGTGTCCGGCTTGACGGCTCCGTTTTCAACTCCGCCCCCGCCTGCGCAAGGGTAATCTCGTTGATCACCGGCTGCAGCTGTGCTTAATGTCGAACGCACCTATTTTCTTCTTTCACATAATGGTACGATCCTAAAGGGTCCTCCCATGTGATTAGTCACATGGTTGTTCCTGATTCTTAGAGCCGGCTCGTTCGCGAACGACACATCACTACTATTTAGTATGCACCTAAAAAAGCACACTGTGTGTAGATTTAACTTTGAATCTCAAAATGTTTATTTCTTCTAAATATGAATTTTGTCACTGTTTGGAGCACACTAACTTATAGATTTCCATAAGACTGACATATTGATACTTAAAAATAAAAAATAAAAAAAAGAAACTTTACCTGAAAATACTTTACCTTCACGAGCATGAAAGACTTATTTTAGTTTTTACCACAACGGACACCATCTCTGTCCCACAATACCATAATAGTGCTTTTCTGCAAGTGCTACAACAAGTATAATCTTATGATGAGCAGTATTTTCCATAATACCTGTGTTCATTTTTCTCATCCTCATATTTCTGGCTGAATGTGCTGCTCTATATGTTCAGGCTGTTGCTGGCAGTGGATTTGCAGCTGTACTTAGTGGATAATGCTTTTGGAGGCAGTTGGATAATGCATTTTTAATGGGATGGATCTGAGTTCCAACCACTTTTCCAAGTCAAGTGCTACTGATGTGAAATGAAAATACGAAAGTAACAACGAACTGAAATGTAAGAGCCATCAAAAGGGGAAACGCTGTAACAATGAAAGGGCTTTCCTGCAGAAAGTGTCTGTGGTTCATACTTTGATCAAAGCTGCTTTTATATGCATTTTTATGTATGTATTTATTTATTTTTTTAATTCAATTATCTTATCTCTGATGGCAGCTGTCACGTTTTTAAAGTTACAGCCATTTGCCCGTCTGCGTTAGCAAAGAAGAACACACTGTACTAAAGCAGCTTGAGATGAGCTGAACTGAATATCTGCAGTCTAAAATCTTCCCTGACTGAGTTTAATGTGTTACTGACATATAATTCCTAGAAAGTTTCCACAATTAAGAGAAGCCTTTTAAATCCAGCCTTTTAGATAACTATAATTATATTAGCAGTGTTACTATTTATTGCATATTCAAGTCAAAAGATACAAATACATTTTAATGAAGTACACTTAATTTAGATTTATTTAATTAATAATAATAAACTGCATTTATTTGAAAAAATATTTTATAACATACGTAATACAAATGTAGTAACAACAACAACAACAATAATAATTGTTATTGTTATTATTTAATTTATAATTAAATTACATTCATACAATTACATGTTCATCTTTTGTCATATACAGTATTAGAATTTCACTATATTTTTGTTTATTCACCTATCTTTAGAGACAAAAAAAACTAGATATGAAAAATAACAATTTTAATAATCATTATCATAGCTGACCATTATCTCTAATATCTTCACGGGTTGTTTTTATTAAAAATCACCTAGTCATTTTTTTTTCTTGCATCAGACTACTTCCAAAACATTCACTCACTCATTGACTACCCTTTGGCTTAGTTCCTAATTAATCAGGAGCACCACGGCAGAAGGAACAACCTAGTTCTTCCAGCCACAACCCAGTGCTGAGAAACAGCCATACACTCTCTCATTCACACACATAGTCACACTCATACACTACGGTCAATTTCTGTGACGAGATGTGTGTGGATGCGTAGCCGAAGCCAGGAGTGGTGGGACCGTGGCGTCACCGCCTTTAGCGAAAATTATTATATTGACAATTTTAGGATGTCAAGGACAACCTTTAACTTTATTTGTCAGCGTCTCTCTGGAACTCTCTCACGACAAAATACACATCTCAGATGACCCATCTCCCTAAAAAAACGCAGATGACCCATCTCCCTAAAAAAAACGCATCAGAGTTGGGTTGTATTGGTTGGCAACAGGTGCGGTTTACCGCACATTGGCTAACTTGTTTGGAGTCGCCAAGTCCACCTTTTGCAAGATTGTTTAAGAGTTTTGTAAAGCCGTGTGCCATGTACTTATGCCCGAGTACATAAAGCTGTGTAGGGCCTCGCACACGTAATACACAATTATGTAGTGCGTTAACTTTAAATTAGCTCAAAGGGAATATAACAGAACTTAAAGCGGCTCCAAAAGAATCGACTCTCTTGAACTGAACAAACGACTCGTCCAGCGCTCATTTGAACAGACAGGGCTGTTGACTCAAAAATGAATTTTACTATTCGAATTAAAGTAAAACACTTTAATATTTAAGCAGGGTAACAAGATCTAGGTATAAGGCATTAGCTTAACAAGTATACACAGGTCCCTTTCCTTTCAATACAAAAGAGACTTTATTGACTACGAACAAACTAACAAAAACACACACACACACACGCATTCATACTGGTTGCAGACAAGGAATTGAAGGAAAGAAGAGTTTAGGAGAGATGTGATGTGAAACCTCAAGATGTAAAACCTAACCAAGCGAACCAAATAATCAATTCAACCTTTACTGTTTCTTAGACAGGGTTATCTATCATTTAACATGATTAGCAGATCATACACCAGTTCAGCAATGGATCTGGAGATGTACTTGCGTTCCGTAGTGATGTGGTGAAATCCCTCCATGGAGCGGGATTCCCACATGAGTTCGCTGGGGTTTGGCTGGTCGTTGAAGTGACGTCTCTGAGGCTGGTGATGAATGAAGTCCAGTAGTTTAAGTTGGAGACGGCCAAACTGTTGTCGTGTTGACAGGTTTCGCGACGCAACTTAACTAGACTCTCGACGGAAAGAAAAGAAAGAAGAGTAAACGGAAGATGGGGACGTTTGAGACTGGTCTCAACCCATCTTAATGTCCAAGTCCAGCTGGACTGGACCCGGAGAAGAGTTGTCCTGGACAGCTGCTGCTGCTTCGCTGCCTTTCGCCCTTCGCCTTTCGCCCTTCGCCTAGAGAATGTTTTGGGAGAGATGGGTTTTATCACCAATGTTTCCGGCCCCTAACAGAGCTGGATCAATAAGGCATTGTCCGTGGATCTGCGTGGCAGTCCCATGTCGTCACATGCACTTGGCGTGACTCACTCACATGAGCCATGGTGCTCAGACATATAGCATTACGCATACATTTATAACATGATACATTTTACATATCTATAATTAAAAAGGAATGAAAGAAAGGGAAAGGATTTCACTCACTCATCTCAAATAACATACACATAATGGTACGTTTGATAACTCAAAGCATAATGGTACCCATGATTAATGCATTCTTAACATATACAGGATTCAGGTGTCATACAAGAGCAATAACATTACAGTTCATTAAAAGTCCGCTCTCATCTTTTTGAGGATGATCTGATGAACTTTAATGTTTGGTGATAGTTTTAAATTTCAGAGAGGATTTTGATTCTCTGTTTTGGAGCAAAGTCAGTCAATTTTCTGTCTTGCATGGGGGCTGGAAAACCCCATTTCCTGAGGTCAAACACGAGCTCTTTGTTAAGAAAATTGTGTTCTCGTGATCAGTTACCCGTTCGTCTTGAGTTAACTTGGTCAGGATAGTGGGTCCGATGACACTTCATGAGTCCGATAGCCTCAAGGCATCCGCTTCCTGCTCTACTGCAAAAAATGTGGCCTGACCTTCTGATTTTGGTCAGAGACCAAAAATGGCTCTCGATCAAGGTGATTCTGATCACAGGTGTCGACTCAGTTATTGGTGTCTGCATCGTCCCCACAGCTGCCTGGAGAAGATCTTCGCGCAATAATCCAAGGCTTCCAAACGGGAGTCATATCCCTATTATTGCCCCTCAAGACAATCACAGCGATTACGTTAATCGCAAAGGATGGCATTCAGTTATTCTACAGGGAGTTGTAGATCATTAGTTCTGGTAAGCATATTTTCAAATGATCTGATTTCTAATGCTAAGTAATTGAGTATTATATGTAATTTTGGTAAAACACAATATTAATGTGAATTTAACAAATGTGAATTTAACAATTGTAGTTTTGACTTAAATTACTTGCTTAAATTACATGTGTGTACACTACAGTATTTTATATATATATATATATATATATATATATATATATATATATATATATATATATATATATATATATATAAACACATACATGTTTCTTAATTGTTTGAATGGAATAATATACCAGTGATTTTAGATTTCCTCAACAGTTTCACCAACATATACACTGGATGGCCTGGAAGCGTCCATGATGCCAGAGTTCTTAAAAATTCCAACATTTATGCACTGGCTGAAAAGGGACAGCTTTTTCCACCGGTAATTACTTTATTATATTAATTTACTTATTTATTTACTTCTCATCACTGCCAAATTTCACAAACAAAACACTGTCTGTTAACACTGCCTTTTGTTATAGCATACATTATATGACATAAAAATTTTTGTAAATTTAATCAAGTCTCCTAAGTATATTTCTTATTTGTTTGTTGTAAGCACACTGAAAACATCAATGGAGTTGAAGTACCAGTCATGCTCCTTGGTGACCCTGTTTACCCCATGCGAAGTTGGCTTCTTAAAGGGTACACTGACACTGGGAACCTTACAGAAGAGCAAAGATATTTCAATGAGCGACATAGTAGGGCTAGGATGACTGTGGAGTGTGCATTTGGCCGTCTGAAAGGTCGATGGAGGTGTTTGGGAAAACGCCTGGATGTGGACATCTCCAATGTGCCCACCATCATTAGTGCATGCTGCACGATCTGTGTGAAAAGCATGGTGAGGCTTTTGAGGAACCTGCTCAAGTTCTTCATGATGATGGAGGGGCAGAAGGACGGGTGGAAGAAGGAACACAACAGATTCACACTAACTGAACTTATTTATAGCCAACGTTGAATCACACTGTAAAGAGTTCCCTAATTTATTCACGTTTGTGAAGAAAAAATGGTTTGTTTTAAATGTTTAATTGTTCTTTGACTCAGAAATGACATTACTTTTTTTCAAATAAGATAGCTTTAATTAACAACATGTAACATTCAGTGCAGTGTCAAATGCAAATTAAAGAAAAAATGTTTTCTATTCTGACAATTGTGTTTTTACCTAAACAATTCAAATAAAGTAATTTCCTGAATAACACTGTCAACTGTGCAGGGTCAGTGTAAGCAGCTAGTCAACAAAGTTTGCAATACATTAGAAAAATAACAAAAATATTTCCCTATAAAAGTACTTTGATCATCCAAATGTTTTTTCTTAGTTCTGCTATAAAGAATAGCACATACTCAATTAAAAATTAAATTATTCTATTTTGTTCCTGTACAGTAAAACTATAACCTAAATTAAACAGTGTGGCAACTGTATAATGAACCTTTAAGTGAACAACTGTGCAAACTAACAGCGTGTCTGTTATCTCTTCTGAAAACAATATGAATATATAACTGAGAAAAAAAAATCATTTTATTACTTGTTTAATTGTCCTTACTCTCTGGACATCCATCAAATGTTGGATGTGTGGAAGCCTTCTTTGAGACGGGCGTATGTTGTGACAGATCTGGCATCTAGTTGAAGGGCTGAGCCATATCCAAATGATGTGCAGGAGCATTGCTGAAAGGTAAAGGCTGAGCAATATCTTGCAGGAATGATACAGGCTGCTTTGTTGTTTCAGAAAATGATGGGGACTGTGGTGAAGACATTTGGAATGGATGGGTAAAGTTGTGGTAAGTTGGTTGAGGTGGTGGGTGTCTTGGATTGTAAAGGTGTGGAGACTGGACTGGTGCCTGATAGAAAGGGAGTTGTGGTTGGACCGGTCAAGAAACTGTGTGAACATGGACAACATCTTGAGTGCATGTTCATGTTGAGCAGCTTGCATCTTTAAGTAAAACTCTGTGTCATCTGTATTGAAGGCATTGCTCATTTTTTCAGCGAACACTTCAAGTGTTGTTTCCAATTTGCTTTTGCTTTTTCTGCTTTTGGCAGATGTAGCTGTAAGGAAGATGAACAAATTTTGATAAGTAAAACTTAAGCCTAAAATCCAAAATTAAAAAAATTGCTAAAATAAAATTAAGTAGAACTCAAAGATACAGGTTACTTGAAAGAGAAAGGTTTGCAGTAACACTGAAATGCAAAATATAGTAGCACACAAAACTGAAATTGCCTAAACATCCTGCTTTTTAAGATTTATCAGCTGTGTTAAGTAATGCTTTAATAAATATTCCTTACTTCTACAGGGAATGATGGCTGGTGTGTTCATTTCACGCACTTCTGTAGTTGAAAATGTGCTGTCTCCAGATGTTGATGGAAGTGAATCACTGGTTGTGTCATCTGGTGCAAACAGAGAAATATTAGAATACAATGACAATGACTCTATAAACCATTGTTGCTTTTTTCTATTATGAGATTTAGGCAAACTTGTTCACAACATTTTACAATAAGGCCCCATTGTTTAACATTAGTAAATGAAGTTACAGTCACACATACACTTTTATTTATGTAATACTTCTTAAAATCTATACACAAATACAGCCAATAAGGGCCACGGAACTCAGCCTTACTAATCTTGAATACAAGGCCCATATCTGGGCCACATAAAAATGTATTACTTGGCTCAAGCTTGGTGGAGTTGTGGCACTACTTTGGTTCAGTTCTGGCTAAAAGGATGTGGGCCAGTTCTATGCCGGGGAACACTAACTGATCTGGGCCACATCTTAGCTGTTGATTTGGGCCAGATCAGGGCCAAAGGAAATTTGTTGACTGGGATATGGGCGAAAAGATCTGATTCGGGCCACATTTGCCTGCAGTGTGAACGTAGCCTTATGCTACTCAATAGATCTCTAAGCAGCGATGCATGATAATCAAAAGAAACCCATTGCAATTCAAATACAATTAATATATTCCTCATAAAATTGATTCAAAGTGTTGCAACAAAAATTATCTTGCTCCTAGTTGAACCTGACATGACCTAGATGAACCTGGAGTCTCTCGCTGAATCCTCCGCTGTGTTAATGAAGCTTCGCCTCTATTGTCATTCACACATTCAGCCTTCATCATCTGAACTGTTGTTTATATCAAGGATCTTGTTAAGCCACGGTGAAAGAATAAATACAAGTGCTCTTGACTTTAGCTGTGATGGTTGGCAGTGTGCTGTTTTCCTCAGAGACAACAGCTAAATACAGCTGTGCATTGCTATATAAACATCTTTCAATGGAGATTCATTATCAAGATGTCTGTGTGTCTCCTTTAAGCCTTATGGTGAGTTTGGTTTTATTACTCAGTTTTTGCTCTGTTCAGTAGCCGCAGTGGACAGACAGAAGAGGAAAGTTTGTCTGACAAGAGCATGTCTAAAAGCCTTCTGATAAAAAAAAAAAAAAAAATAGAAAACTTTCACTGTTTGGAAAGTGCATTTTTCCTCAATTTACTATAGGTGGTTAAGATGGTGCTATTGGCAGTTGCTATGTTGTTCTGGGAAGTTGGTAGGGCATTGCTATGTAGTTGATAGGTGGCTGCAGATGAGGTTAAGATGTTGTGAGTGGCTGTAAGTATGATTCTAGATGGTAGATTTGGTGCTCTGGATTATTACTACAGTAAATGTTCGCATCTGTTTTCTGAGTGGTTGCTAGTGTGGCAGATTTGGTTTTCTAGATTATTACTAAAGTGTCTCCTACACATTCTGGAGGATTAATTGGTAGTTGATATGTTGTTGAGTTATTGCTCTGGTATTGCCAGGTAGTAGATTTGGTGATCTCGATAATTATGAAAGTAAATGGATCCAACACATTTTGTATGCTTGCTAGACTGTAATCTGGACCATTTAACATTCTTTTTAGTTGATTGGTGGTTGATATGTTATGATATGATATGAGTGGTTGCTATGGTGCTAGTTATTGTAATATTGTAGTTATATGCTGTTGCTTGTTATGTTGTTCTGAGTGGTTGTTATGGTGTTGCTTGGTGGAAAGCAACACCATATTTTGATTTATTATTACAGTAAGTATTACTTACACATTCTGGGTGGTTATTTGTGCTATATGAATGGTTGCTAGGGTGTAGGCACCCGATTTCAATACATGCTCACATTTTCACATAAATCATTGTGGACATGGCACTTCAAATGTAAACTAGATATTAAAGTTTGAGGACAAACTTTATGGTGGCTTGAGAAAGCAGAGTCTGAAAGTTTAAAGTAGTTTTAAAGTGTAAATAACTGAAGTAGTTTTTATGAAGTTTGAAACAGTCGGCATAGATAAGTACATATATGTTAGCATGTTTCTAGTGGTTGCTTAGCATGATTCTAGCATGAATTAGCATGTTACTAGCATGATTCTAGCATGAATTAGCATGTTACTAGCATGATTCTAGCATGAATTAGCATGTTACTAGCGTGTTTCTAGCATGAATTAGCATGTTACTAGCATGATTCTAGCATGAATTAGCATGTTACTAGCGTGTTTCTAGCATGAAGTAGCATGTTACTAGCATGTTTCTAGCATGAATTAGCATGTTACTAGCATGATTCTAGCATGAATTAGCATGTTACTAGCATGATTCTAGCATGAATTAGCATGTTACTAGCATGATTCTAGCATGAATTAGCATGTTACTAGCGTGTTTCTAGCATGAATTAGCATGTTACTAGCATGATTCTAGCATGAATTAGCATGTTACTAGCGTGTTTCTAGCATGAAGTAGCATGTTACTAGCATGTTTCTAGCATGAATTAGCATGTTACTAGCATGATTCTAGCATGAATTAGCATGTTACTAGCATGATTCTAGCATGAATTAGCATGTTACTAGCATTATTCTAGCATGAATTAGCATGTTACTAGCGTGTTTCTAGCATGAATTAGCATGTTACTATCATGATTCTAGCATGAATTAGCATGTTACTAGCATGATTCTAGCATGAATTAGCATGTTACTAGCATGTTTCTAGCACGAATTAGCATGTTACTAGCATGATTCTAGCATGAATTAGCATGTTACTAGCATGATTCTAGCATGAATTAGCATGTTACTAGCAAGTTTCTAGCATGAATTAGCATGTTACTAGCATGATTCTAGCATGAATTAGCATGTTACTAGCATGATTCTAGCATGAATTAGCATGTTACTAGCATGTTTCTAGCATGAATTAGCATGTTACTAGCATGTTTCTAGCATGAATTAGCATGTTACTAGCATGTTTCTAGCATGAATTAGCATGTTACTAGCATGATTCTAGCATGTTACTAGCATGATTCTAGCGTGTTACTAGCATGATTTTAGTGTGTTACTAGCATGATTCTAGCATGAATCAGCTTGTATCTAGCATGAATTAGCATGTGCTAGCATGACTAGCATGTCACTAGTGTGTTGCTAGCATCTTTCTAGAAAAATTAGCATGTCAGTAGGATGTTAAAACTATTAGCATGTGTTAGAATAGCTAGTCACAGTCTATGGGACAGTTGCTAGGGTGTTGTAAGTGGTTGCTAGGGAGTGGCTATTAAGTTTAAAGGTCATCAGTGATTGGCTGCTGGCTAGACTGAGTTAAATGAGCTCAGCCATTAGTCTGTATGACAGTCTGATGCAGAGTTATGAGCTCACAAAGGTTCATCCAATGTTAAGTCAATGGCAGTCTTTTACAATGGAAGTCTATGGGACAGTTGCTAGGGTGCTGTAAGTGGTTGCTAGGGAGTGGCTAGTAAGTTAAAAAGTCATCAGTTATTGGCTGCTGGCTAGACTGAGTTAAATGAGCCCAGTTAGAAGTCTGTAGGACAGTCTGATGCAGAGTTATGAGCTCACAAAGTTTGACCCAATGTTAAGTCAATGGGACTTTTGGAAATTTTCTGGGTCGTTTTTCAGAAAACCGATAGTCGAATCAGTTAGAAAAGATATAGCAACCCGAGTCAGACCAGTTTGAAAGTTTGACGAAAGTTTGAAGTTTGTAGCTTGAACAGTTTAGGAG